>NC_069399.1:135438761-135521261 GCF_026875155.1 Cherax quadricarinatus | reverse complement strand
AATCCCAGCCATCCACTTCAGCCAGTGAATCCCAGGCATCCACTTCAGCCAGTGAATCCCAGCCATCCACTTCAGCCAGTGAATCCCAGCCATCCACTTCAGCCAGTGAATCCCAGCCATCTACTTCAGCCAGTGAATCCCAGGCATCCACTTCAGCCAGTGAATCGCAGCCATCCACTTCAGCCAGTGAATCCCAGCCATCCACTTCAGCCAGTGAATCCCAGCCATCCACTTCAGCCAGTGAACCCCAGCCATCCACTTCAGCCAGTGAATCCCAGCCATCTACTTCAGCCAGTGAATCCCAGCCATCCACTTCAGCCAGTGAATCCCAGGCATCCACTTCAGCCAGTGAATCCCAGCCATCCACTTCAGCCAGTGAACCCCAGCCATTCACTTCAACTAGTAAACCCTTATCATGTACTTCACCCAGCAAATCTCAGTCATCCACTTTATCCAGCAAACCCACAGTCATCCACCTCACCCATCAAACCCCAGCCATCCACTTCAATCAGTGAACCCCAGCGTGGTGTGGCCCCAGTAGGGCCACACCACGCCTCACCATTCACACCAGGCCACTAAAGCATTAACAGCAGTATTTATGGTAAGTGTATTATTCACATTGCTTGACTTTCATAGGTTATGCTATGAGGTGCTTATAACACCCGTTTAACTTTTTATGTTGTTGTATATTTCCAAGAAAATTTTGGATTTTCTGGAGGTTGGTTAGAACGTAACCTATTTTTTCCCGTAAGTTGCTCACTCCAACTATCGCTTTTTCATGTTTAGCTCCGTATCTCTGGAACGCATTGTGTGCGAAACATGAGTGTCAACCGTACAATACGTGATGTAAAATACAAGCTCAAGGCCTTTCACATTTTCCATACTTCGTCGGGAGCTATGCAATGGTTGGAAGACTTGAAAGAAATAATCCGAGGGGAAAGTTCTCTGAGAGCTATGGTATTGTGTCCGACACATGGCCCATCCCACAATAGTGTTAATGCATCGGACACAGTACCCTGACTCTGAAAGAATTTTCCTCCTCAAGCTGTCTGTTGCAAGTCTTGCAACATTGCATAGCTAATGATGAAACACAAAAAGTGTGAAAAGCCTTGAGTTAGCGTCTCTCATCCCTGTGGCTCAATTGGCAGTGCTAATACTGCCTTCGTGTGATTGTATTTTATATACACTATTGCATATACACTAGCTCGAAAACGTTCCTCTGAACTAATCTGCTTGAACTTCCTACTTATTTCTGCAACATTGAGATCTCCTGTTGATGTGTTGATTGCAACACTAAAGGCCTAGAGCTATCATTCAACTCTCCCTTGTGGTTGTTGTTCATCTTGTATCTCTTGTTCATGATTATTCCATATATATATATATATATATATATATATATATATATATATATATATATATATATATATATATATATATATATATATATATATAATATAATATATATATATATATATATATATATATATATATATATATATATATATATATATATATATATATATATATATATATATATATATATATATATATATATATATATATATATATATATATGCAAAACAACCACACTGAAAGAATAGAGAAATTCCAAGCGCTTTCGTGACTACTCACATTATCAAGGAACTATGAAAGTAAAGCATCCAAGGAAGGTATATAAGGGGGTCTGGCCAACACCTCACTATCAGATCCCACAACGGTTAAACACCTGACGCGCGCCGACCCAACTGGACAAGTCCTTTGCACAACCACCAACAAACTATTCTACCCAAGAAAATTTCTAAAATTATTATTTGTCCAGTGTATTATTAAATTCTTTCCAAATTCTATTAATTATAAATGGATCTAATTTATATAAACCAAAGGAAATATTCATATTATTGTCAAAACTGCTTTTTATGAAACAAGATTCAGTTATATTCCTGTCGACCATGGACTTGCTTGATACTACTTTCTCAACTTTTTGAAAATCAATTGGATGGTTAAAATCTCTCACATGAATAAATAGAGCATTGGAATCTTGTCCAGTTCTGATGCTATATTTATATTGTTTTAATCTTAGTTCAAGACTTTTACCAGTTTGACCGTAATAAACTATAGCAAATTTTACAAGGAATCTCATAGACACATCCTTCAGCATTTTGGGGGGAATTCTTTATCAAAAGTTTTTTTACTGTATCAAGATTTTTGAATACAACTTTAATATTAAAAGTCTTAAGAAGAGAAGGCATATCAACCAAGTTTTCATGGTAAGGGAGAACCAACATATTTTTAGTTGAATAAGGCTGGTTGTCCCTTTTTGGATTGTAAAAAGTATTTCTAGCAACTTTAAAAGATTTATCAATTACATTTCTTGGGTATTTTAAATCATTACCTATTTCATAAATTTTGGATATTTCCTCATCTATGAACTCAGGACATCAATGTTTTTGAGAGCTTTACGAATTTGTAGTCCTGAGTTCACACACACACACACACACACACACACACACACACACACACACACACACACACACACACACACACACACACACACACACACACACACACACACACACACAGATGGGAGAATCATCTGAACCGTGACCGAGGATGCTGCTGGCAAGACAATGATTGAATGACTGACGGTAAAAAATGTTTGAGACCCTTAAGGAATAGAAATACTGAATTCGTGGTAAACATCTTCGTTTACTTTCTACACGTTTCGGACACGTTTCTAACTCGAGTAACTCAAACGCCATAACCAGTGCTGAAATAAAGAAAAATAAATTACGAAACATAATGCCTGGTTCCCATCGAGAAACAAGTGACATACGTCATGGAAGTTAAAATATGGCTAAGAGTCACAGCTAAAATTATTGTGTGAACGTGAGTACAGATATAATACTTATTCAACAGAGTCACCATACTCACAATATTCTGCGATTCGGAAATGACGAGGCTGAGGCTTCCCTGGTGTTGTGCTCAGAAGTGGCGAGTCACAAGATGTAAGATTGCAGTTACGTAAATGATAATGATGTCTGAGGGTAGCATACTTGAGAGGGATTACATAGGGAAAGACCAAGATTCTCAAGGCCACTCTACCCTCACCCTCCACCAATAATTTACTCACTCCACTGTCGGAAGATTCTCCTACTACAGTTTACTACTCCACCGTCATTGACTTCTACAGACTTAACAACATGCCAAGCTTGATCGTTCCTGACTCTCCACCCTCAGCAGACATACTCAAGATTACACCAAAGAACATCAACCTCACAGCCCCTGCAGATGTGATTCCTCCACCAGAGCACGGAACTCAAGCGGAACCAACTCCAGTCAGTGACGAGGTTCCCGCAAATCTCACAACTAATGTGCCACCTACGATTTCCACCTCCACTACCTCCGATTGGTCACCAACTTCACCTCAACTTTGCCAGCATGCTGAAGCAACAGGAATATACGAGGAAAAAGGAAGTTTCTCCAAGCCTGGCTACGTAAGCTGGCCAGGTGTAGAGCTAAGCATAACTGCTCCGCATAGTACTGGAATGTACTGCAAAGAACTATACTCTCGACTACAAGACGAGATAGAAAAGTTCACATCCGATTACGAAGACCCATCTACATTTTAAGACCTTCTCATAGTTAGCAATAACTTCGTCAACCATTCAACATAAAGTGAGCATTCCCAGTGCTCGGGCTGCGGCCCAAAGCTGGGATGTGTCTCCTCCTGACATCGTTCATTACCAGGATGAGGTACTTGTACCTCTAGCCAGGACACTCCCACGACGGGGAGCCAAAGCCGGGTCACCGCCTGGAAAAGACCTGGGCCGGGATAGTACTGGCAAATCTAAAAGAAGAGAAGAAGACATGTCGGGATAAGGAAGGAAGGAAGGAAAAGGCAGTATTAGTATTAGTAGTGACAATAGTTAGTATTTGTAGTAGTGGTACTAGTAATAGAGGTATTAATAATAATAATATCTACTCTATACACCAATTTACCTTCGAGAACGCCTCATTACATTGCACAATTCAATCCACTGGTAAGGAGTGAATTGTGCAATGTCCTCTACAGTAGTAGTACAGTACAGTAGTAGTAGTAGTAGCAGCACAGTTATAATACAGTAGTAGTATTAATAGTAGTAGTAGAAGTAATCAAAATAAGATTTTGTAACAAGAGTATACAATGTCTGACTAGAATTTATTCTTGTGTTGACAACTAGTACATCACAATGTTAAAAGAATACATCATGGGTTCACGTCTATTATGTATGTATATATAGTGTATAAATAACAAAATAGAAAATGGTCCAAGTCGGACCGAAACGTCGTCGTAAGCTCCTCTCTTCTATGTGCGGGTTGTGCATATAGTGTATAGTTGTATCATTTGTGTCTTCAGTATAGTGTATGTCCTGCCTGGCATAGTACAGTGTATGTCCTACCTGTCACAGTATAGTGTATATAGTACCTGTCACAGTATAGTGAATGTCCTGTCACAGAACAGGTGAGTCTTGAACCTATGACAGGCTCATTTGCAATAGGTTTAAGCCTCACTCGATCTGTCATTGGTTTGCGATTTCTTGAGTCATACTCCAATATATTTCGGTCGCTGAGCGATCCTAGAAAATTATCCTCGAATCTCAGAAACCTAGAGGTAGAAGAGGCACTCACAAATTATGGCACTGAAGCTAACATTTTAGTTTCTTCAGTAAAGATGACAAAATGGCACTTAAACTGCCTAAAAATAATTCAAACCTTCCTCTGAGTAAGAAAGATCATCTTTCAGTTTTTCTAGTGATCTCACAAAGACTAACCTAACATACACAACAAACACAGAACGTTTGATGCTGCCCAATAGTTGTTGTCAAGTTATAAGTGCTGAACCTCTGATGATGGTTTCACGAGACATTCAAAAGTTATCACAATAAGATCAATAATTATATTTTTCTCGTCAATGTTGCATGCAAAGAGTATGTACCCTTTATTCGGAGCATGTGAACACATTCATATAGGCTACCTCCCCAACCAGCGAAACAGATACTAAGGGTCGGACGATGGAGCCCCATCGTCAGATCAGTATCTAGGTTCAGCCAATCATATTGTGGATCTGGCAATTGTGAAGGTGACGTGGATACCACTCACATTCTCACCCTTGTTATTTTCACCCTGCTGCTGGTTGAACACGGCTGTCCATTCTGTCTCCAGGCTGTGTCTTTGCCTCTTGATTTACCGTGCTGTACACATATATTTCCCACTGTATAAAGTGTACACACTTATGAATACTTATAATCGCACTTGGTGAAGGAAAATATAATTCAAAGTCATTCAGCTGTGTTTGTTCTGCTCGTTCCTGCCCTATACGCCCAGGATAACAGCCCTTTTTGTTCCTGGGTTGTAATAGTCAATAAAATTAGCAAATCAATAAATTGGCATCTACACAGCCCAAGTGAATTAGAGACTTTGTTAAAGTAAGAAAGGGTTGAAGCGGAGCCGTACAAAAATATTGCAAGTTCATCTTATTAAAAGGAAACTAATTTATTGAATAATTCTGGACAGATGTGTGGATGTTTATGACACTATAATTATATAACCTATATATATATATATATATAATATTATATATATATATATATATATATAATATATATAATATATATATATATATATATATATATATATATAATATATATATATATAATATATTATATATATATATATTATATATATACATATATATTATTATTTACACACTGGCCGATTCCCACCAAGGCAGGGTGGCCCGAAAAAGAAAAACTTTCACCATCATTCACTCCATCACTGTCTTGCCAGAAGGGTGCTTTACACTACAGTTTTTAAACTGAAACATTAACACCCCTCCTTCAGAGTGCAGGCACTGTACTTCCCATCTCCAGGACTCAAGTCCGGCCAGCCGGTTTCCCTGAATCCCTTCATAAATGTTACTTTGCTCACACTCCAACAGCACCTCAAGTATTAAAAACCATTTGTCTCCATTCACTCCTATCAAACACGCTCACACATGCCTGCTAGAAGTCCAAGCCCCTCGCACACAAAACCTCCTTTACCCCCTCTCTCCAACCTTTCCTAGGCCGACCCCTACCCCGCCTTCTTTCCACTACAGACTGATACACTCTTGAAGTCATTCTGTTTCGCTCCATTCTCTCTACATGTCCGAACCACCTCAACAACCCTTCCTCAGCCCTCTGGACAACAGTTTTGGTAATCCCGCACCTCCTTCTAACTTCCAAACTACGAATTCTCTGCATTATATTCACACCACACATTGCTCTCAGACATGACAATCTCCACTGCCTCCAGCCTTTCCTCGCTGCAACATTCATCACCCATGCTTCACACCCATATAAGAGCGTTGGTAAAACTATACTCTCATACATTCTCCTCTTTGCCTCAAAGGACAAAGTTCTTTGTCTCCACAGACTCCTAAGTGCACCACTCACCCTTTTCCCCTCATCAATTCTATAATTCACCTCAACTTTCATAGACCCATCCGCCGACACGTCCACTCCCAAATATCTGAATACATTCACCTCCTCCATACTCTCTCCCTCCAGTCTGATATCCAATCTTTCATCACCTAATCTTTTTGTTATCCTCATAACCTTTTTTTTTCCTGTATTCACTTTTAATTTTCTTTTTTCATACCCTACCAAAATTCTCCACCAATCTCTCAACTTCTTTTCAAATCCCCCAAGAGCACAGTGTCATAAAGCAAAGAGCAGCTGTGACAACTCCCACTTTATGTGTGTTTCTTTATCTTTTAAAACTCCACGCCTCTTGGTATATATAATATATATATATAAAATATATATAATATATATATATATATATATATATATATATATATTTTTAAAATTATATAATATACAATATATATATAAATAAATAATATATATATACATATATATAAAATATAAATATAATAATAATAATATATAAAATATATATATATAAATATTTATATATATAATAAAATTATATATATATATATATAAATTATATATATATGTCGTGTCGAATAGGAAGACTTGCATTTTGGGCTTAAATAGTAACGCTCATCTTGCCATATAGGAAAGGAAATTTGATATGCAAAAATTTTGCCAAATCATTCGAACCTAACGAAAAAAAATTTTCACTGGTTTGTTTGTATTTAAATATTGTAATCAAACTAAAATACTTTAGTTTTGGGTTGGCTAAAATAAATTGTTCTTGTTAAAATAAGGTTGGTAAGTTTTCTAAATTCTTTTGGGCAAAATTGAAATTTTTACATTTTAATTTAAAGAAAAAAATTTATCTTTTAAAAATATGAGAAAAATTTTTGAAAGGGGCTTAATTTTAAAAGAGTTCTTGCTAATTTACCAGTTTTTTTCATATTCGGGACGACAATATAATAAAAATATAATATAATATATAATATATAATATATAAAAAATTATATAAAATATAATATATATAATAATATAAATTAATTTTAATTTAAAAATAAATATATTTAATTAGTATCAATTAGCTATCTCAAAACGGGGTAGCTAAGGAAAAGGAAAAGCAGAATGCGCATGACGTAACGCACAAGGAAGTGCAGCAGTGAAGTACACAGCAGGGAAAGAGTGCAGCATGACATACCAGCACAAGGGGGTGCACAGTGACGTACACAGCAGGGAAAGGGAAATTCAGCATGAGGTACAAAAGCAGGGAAGGAGAGGCAGCAGTACGACACAGCAGCAAGGAGAGTGCAGCATGACTAACAGCACAAGGAAGTCAACAGTGAAGTACCTGCAGGAAGGAAAGTGCGCATGAGGGACACAGCAGGAAGAATGAAACAGTGAGGTACACACACAAGAGAAATGCGCGGAAGTACACAGCAGGAGGGGAGTGCAGCGTGAAGTACACAGCAGGGAAAGGGGAGGCAGCAGTGACGACACAGCAGGGAAGGGGAGTGCCAGTGACATACCACGGAAAGGGGAGTGCACAGTGAAAGTACACAGCAGGAAGGAGAGTGCAGCAGTAACGTACACAGCAGGAAGAAGAGTGCAGCAGTGAGGTACACAGCAGCAAGGAGAGTGCAGCAGTGAAGTACACAGCAGGAAGGAGAGTGCAGCAGTGCCGTACACAGCAGGAAGGAGAGCGCAGCAGTGACGTACACAGCAGGAAGGAGAGTGCAGAAGTAACGTACACAGCAGGAAGGAGAGCGCAGCAGTGACGTACACAGCAGGAAGGAGAGTGCAGAAGTAACGTACACAGCAGGAAGGAGAGAGCAGCAGTAACGTGCACAGCAGGAAGGAGAGTGCAGCAGTGACGTACACAGCAGGAAGGGGAGTGAAAGCAGTGCCGTACACAGCAGGAAGGAGAGTGCAGCAGTGACGTACACAGCAGGAAGGAGAGTGCAGCAGTAACGTACACAGCAGGAAGGAGAGTGCAGCAGTGACGTACACAGCAGGAAGGGGAGTGCAGCAGTGCCGTACACAGCAGGAAGGAGAGTGCAGCAGTGACGTACACAGCAGGAAGGAGAGTGAAGCAGTAACGTACACAGCAGGAAGGAGAGTGCAGCAGTGAGGTACACAGCAGCAAGGAGAGTGCAGCAGTGAAGTACACAGCAGGAAGGAGAGTGCAGCAGTGACGTACACAGCAGGAAGGAGAGTGCAGCAGTAAAGTGCACAGCAGGAAGGAGAGTGCAGCAGTGACGTACACAGCAGGAAGGAGAGTGCAGCAGTGACGTACACAGCAGGAAGGAGAGTGCAGCAGTGCCGTACACAGCAGGAAGGAGAGTGCAGCAGTGACGTACACAGCAGGAAGGAGAGTGCAGAAGTAAAGTACACAGTAGGATGGAGAGTGCAGCAGTAACGTACACAGCAGGAAGGAGAGTGCAGCAGTGAGGTACACAGCAGCAAGGAGAGTGCAGCAGTGACGTACACAGCACTAAGGAGAGTGCAGCAGTGCCGTACACAGCAGGAAGGAGAGTGCAGCAGTGACGTACACAGCAGGAAGGAGAGTGCAGCAGTAACGTACACAGCAGGAAGGAGAGAGCAGCAGTGAGGTACACAGCAGCAAGGAGAGTGCAGCAGTGAAGTACACAGCAGGAAGGAGAGTGCAGCAGTGACGTACACAGCAGGAAGGAGAGTGCAGCAGTGCCGTACACAGCAGGAAGGAGAGTGCAGCAGTGACGTACACAGCAGGAAGGAGAGTGCAGCAGTAACGTACACAGCAGGAAGGAGAGAGCAGCAGTGAGGTACACAGCAGCAAGGAGAGTGCAGCAGTGAAGTACACAGCAGGAAGCAGAGTGCAGCAGTGACATACACAGCAGGAAGGAGAGTGCAGCATTGACGTACACAGCAGGAAGGAGAGTGCAGCAGTGACGTACACAGCAGGAAGGAGAGTGCAGCAGTAACGTGCACAGCAGGAAGGAGAGTGCAGCAGTGACGTACACAGCAGGAAGGAGAGTGCAGCAGTAACGTACACAGCAGGAAGGAGAGTGCAGCAGTAACGTGCACAGCAGGAAGGAGAGTGCAGCAGTGACGTACACAGCAGGAAGGAGATTGCAGCAGTGACGTACACAGCAGGAAGGAGAGTGCAGCAGTGAAGTACACAGCAGGAAGGAGAGTGCAGCAGTGCGGTACACAGCAGGAAGGAGAGTGCAGCAGTGACGTACACAGCAGGAAGGAGAGTGCAGCAGTGACGTACACAGCAGGAAGGAGAGTGCAGCAGTTAAGTACACAGCAGGAAGGAGAGTGCAGCAGTGACGTACACAGCAGGAAAGAGAGTGCAGCAGTGAGGTACACAGCAGGAAGGAGAGTGCAGCAGTGAAGTACACAGCAGGAAGGAGAGTGCAATAGTGAGGTACACAGCAGGAAGGAGAGTGCAGCAGTGACATACACAGCAGGAAGGAGAGTGCAGCATTGACGTACACAGCAGGAAGGAGAGTGCAGCAGTGACGTACACAGCAGGAAGGAGAGTGCAGCAGTAACGTACACAGCAGGAAGGAGAGTGCAGCAGTGCCGTACACAGCAGGAAGGAGAGTGCAGCAGTGACGTACGCAGCAGGAAGGAGAGTGCAGCAGTGACGTACACAGCAGGAAGGACAGTGCAGCAGTGACGTACACAGCAGGAAGGAGAGTGCAGCAGTGACGTGCACAGCAGGAAGGAGAGTGCAGCAGTGACGTACACAGCATTAAGGAGAGTGCAGCAGTGACGTACACAGCAGGAAGGAGAGTGCAGCAGTGACGTACACAGCAGGAAGGAGAGTGCAGCAGTGACGTACGCAGCAGGAAGGAGAGTGCAGCAGTGACGTACACAGCAGGAAGGAGAGTGCAGCAGTGACGTACGCAGCAGGAAGGGGAGTGCAGCAGTGACGTACACAGCATTAAGGAGAGTGCAGCAGTGACGTACACAGCAGCAAGGAGAGTGCAGCAGTGACGTACGCAGCAGGAAGGAGAGTGCAGCAGTGACGTACGCAGCGGGAAAGGGAGAGTGCAGCAGTGACGTACACAGCAGGAAGGAGAGTGCAGCAGTGACGTACGCAGCAGGAAGGAGAGTGCAGCAGTGACGTACGCAGCAGGAAGGAGAGTGCAGCAGTGACGTACGCAGCAGGAAGGAGAGTGCAGCAGTGACGTACACAGCAGGAAGGAGAGTGCAGCAGTGACGTACACAGCAGGAAGGAGAGTGCAGCAGTGACGTACACAGCAGGAAGGAGAGTACAGCAGTGACGTACACAGCAGAAAGGAGAGTGCAGCAGTGACGTACACAGCAGGAAGGAGAGTGCAGCAGTGACGTACACAGCAGGAAGGAGAGTGCAGCAGTGACGTACACAGCAGGAAGGAGAGTGCAGCAGTGACGTACACAGCATTAAGGAGAGTACAGCAGTGACGTACACAGCAGGAAGGAGAGTGCAGCAGTGACGTACACAGCAGGAAGGAGAGTGCAGCAGTGACGTACACAGCAGGAAGGAGAGTGCAGCAGTGACGTACACACAGCGGGAAGGAGAGTGCAGCAGTGACGTACACAGCAGGAAGGAAAGTGCAGCAGTGACGTACACAGCAGGAAGGAGAGTGCAGCAGTGACGTACACAGCAGGAAGGAGAGTGCAGCAGTGACGTACACAGCGTGCAGCAGCCCCAATTACTGACCTTCAAACTATTCCACTCGACTGAGTCAATTTAAACAATGGCGCGACATTTGGAGGTTGCCCACGCCAGAAATTTATGAATATTCAATGACTGAGCTGTGAGTGATGAACCCTGGCGTTGTGGTGGGAGGGTCAGAGGTCAGAGGTCAGAGGTCAGCGGCTGGTGTGACCTTTAAGACACTCCGCACAACACTCTCCCAGGTCACTGACCCTGGTAGCGAAGACGACCGTGGATACAGCTGGTGGAGGATCACGAAGTATATTTGAGAATAATGGAAGGACAGATACCTATGGATACCTGAAGGATGTTTTCGGGGGGCCAACGCCCCCGAGGCCTTGCCCTAGAACAGGATCAAGGGTTTATCAACCAGGCTGTTACTGCTGGCCGCACGGAGTACGGCGTACGAGCCACAGCCCGGTTGATCACGAAATAACTTGAGGAATTTATCAAATTCCTTCTTGAATATAGACAGTGGACTATTGTTAATTCTCATTATGTGTAAAGGAAGGCAGTTGAAAAGTCTTGACCCCCTTACACTTATTGTGCAAAGGGCCACTGTACATTGTCTGCCCAACACTTATTTTCATGAGTGATTTCTATATGTAGATTCGAAACCAGTCCCCAATCTTTCTAACTTACGTTTCAAACGGTACACGTTAAGGTAATTCAAACGTTCCTAGTAATTATGACTCACGAAATCGTAATGATATGATTGCAAACAAACCACGGTACGGGTGGGGATTGAACTCGCGGCAAGTAAGTCGTAAAACTCCAGGTCTTGGCTTACTCGCAGGCCTGGAATTTTATGACACACTTGCCATGAGTTCAATCTCACCTATACCGTGGCTTTTTTCCCTAGTAATTTAGGTGCTGGACTGAATATCCGAGCAGCGAAGGTTCTCTGAACATTCTGTTAGCTTACAGTTTCGCTCCCAACCTGAGGAGGTGTAACGCGGAGCAATCTTCCACCCTAGAGAAAATAACCGACTTAAAGAGGACCATCACTGACCTGTCTTGTTTGGAAGGTTGTTGTCACCCATAATAATGGTGTCCTCGCGGCTCTGGTAATAACGGTGTCTTGGCGGCTCTGGTAATAACAGTATCCTAGCAGCTCTGGTAATAACGGTGTCCTTATGGCTGTGGTAATAACGGTGTCCTCACGGCTGTGGTAATAACGGTGTCCTCACGGCTGTGGTAATAACGGTGTCCTCACGGCTGTGGTAACAACGGTGTCCTCATGGCTGTGGTAATAACGGTGTCCTCACGGCTGTGGTAATAACGGTGTCCTCACGGCTGTGGTAATAACGGTGTCCTCACGGCTGTGGTAATAACGGTGTCCTCACGGCTGTGGTAATAACGGTGTCCTCACGGCTGTGGTAATAACGGTGTCCTGGGGACTTTGCTCCTTCAAGTTGCACCAACTGACTGATGTTACTCGCCTTCATCCATCCCTGGCATGCAGTCTTGATATTTCTTTTATAATTTGATATTGAGCGCACAAACTGTGATCTGGTGTGGGTATCTTGTTCTAATAACGTGTGTTACCGTACTGAAGGATTCTGCGGTTGCAGGAGTTGCTGCTTCCGCAAGTGCCAGTACTTGTGGCCATCGCGAGTCCTCAAGCCAGTCACCCCCAATCTTCGTCTCTGTGTAATCCACTGAGTAAGAATACAAATTTATCCTCACCGTGTGACTTAGGATACCTCCACTGAACTTGTTTAAGCAAGCTAAACAGTGATTGATGTAAGGAAGTCAACGATACTGTCCATTAACAGTATGTTTGATGACATTCGTTGTATGACGGAACATTGATAACGATTTGGATTAAGATTCTGCTCAGGTCTTCAAGAAGCATGATGGGCTGCTCACCAAGTATTCTTTCGTTCTTCCTCATCAAATGTTTTATTGCCTTGAGCCACCTGGTCCAAATTGTCAAGATGAGTCAATTTAAAAACAGGTGCAGCCTTATCATTGGCACGAACGTCTTTAATATATGAGATGAATTGAACACATGCAATTCCATGGCACGGCTTCTGGCTGGTATTTTTATCGGGTTTTGGGCGTCTTACTGCAGCTGCTCTGTTGCACAGCTCATAGCATAAATAATCACCATATCTCCACAGCTCAGCTTTGCTAGTAACTGTTTATCGAGGAATTCTACGGCACATTTCCTCACCAACCTACCTAAAACAAATCTAAAAGCAACATATCAAGCCGGGCTACTCAACTGGCGGCCCGCGGTCCGAATCCGGCCCTTCTGAGTGTTGTAGTTGAACGGTGGACTTCAGGAGGTAGCTTAGTTAACAGGTGTTACCAGGTTCAGGATCAGGTGGTACACAAGAGCGGGATTAATCCATTAGTCTATCTGACTGGAATACACTGAATGGAATACAGTATCCTAGCATAGTTAAATAGTGAGATTTTCTTCCATTCAATGGTAATTCATATTGGTAATTATCACATGTGCAATGATGACTTTTTTGGAATTTTCGAAAAAGAGTTTGGCCACATATGTGCTGGGAAGTTTAGCAACACTGGTACAACTTAGAATTTCGGGATAGGTTGTGCATTTGTGTTTGTGAAAAATATAATTTCGGGTGTTTCTCATTTTCCATTTAGCAAGTTTGATTTCAATTCGCTGTGTCCACCTCTTTTATGAATAATTACGTTGGTGGGGTATTTAGTACTGACTCATCGTGATCAAATTCTTCACATTAATGTTTTATGAAATTGGTGAAAAATTCTCCTCATTCTGGCTGTTCCTAATTTATGTAAAGTGGATATAAAACATTTTTATTTGGATAAATACTGATAAATTTCAGTAATAAATATATTTAACAATAAAGAGAACAACTGCTTCACCAAACTTGTGTTTCTTAAAGTAATTTGACTCAGATATTTTCATATTTATTATGCTGTTATTTTACAATCTAAATATGACTTCTAGGTTTTATGTTTTTTAATGATCCAAATATTTATTTCCATGTTAAATGATTCGTTTTACTAAGCTAGTTATATCTTAGTAAAGGAGACATGACATGTCCAACGAGAAGAAAGTTTGATGAGAATCGTTGATTTAAGTAAGACTGGATACAGCAATATGCTTTCATTCTTCCCACAAGCAGTTCTAAGTCCCATTTAATCCAATTTGAGTAAAATATCCAAAATTTGTTCGATATAATGTAAAAACTATTTTGTCCCCACTATTTATCTTCATATTTTGTAAGTTTTATAGGACGAGGACTGAAAATGAAATTCGTAGAAAATGATGAGTACACTGATGAGTACAATGATGAGTACACTGACGTATACTCGGATTTGTTGCTTTTCATGATTGCGAGTACAAAACATATCCGTGCCTTTGCATATATTGGTACTTGTCCAAGTGTACCTTTGCTCATAGTAGTTGAGTAGCCCTGATATAAAGGGCTTGTCGACTCTGTCTCACAGAAGAGATATATGTTCTTTGATGTCGAGGAATCATTATGAAGCCTCACAGGAGACTCAAGAGTAGTTTACCCTTAAAGCTTAGTAGTGTTGAACTTATTGACACGTGACTTACACCATATTACTTTGCATTTTGATAATGTGTTTCGTATACCAATCCCCTCATCCAATCTATCAGTATTAATGAGTAATGGTAAATCATTCAGTTAATGGAATTTTATCAGTCTCTGGCATGCTGTGAGAGCCCGATCCTTTGTCTAGGCGCTTTGTGTCCTCTGGACAATGCTAGGATTCTAAAGCTTCTTCCTGACACAAAATACGTAGAATCCAATCAGGAGTTTTTAGTTTTAAGTATATTAGTTATAATGAAAGCTTATTTCCACCATCACCACTATACTAAAAACATGTACTCAGTGGTTAAGAAGGAAGAGGAAGTTAAGAAACGTACACTGGTAATCAGAAAAGAAATTTTAATGGAGCATAACATAATTTTTCCCCTTTTTTGCTAAACTCTCTTGTTAACACATGAAGGAAACTCCCATAGGTCTGATTTCATGTCGATTAGATACTATAATCTTCAAAACATAGGAATAAACACCAAATTAATGTAGATAATTCAATATTTAACAAAGATTTGGCGAATCACAAGAATTTTTGGTAATGGCCAACAAAAGATGGCTATCACAAGTCGATTTCTGGATGGTGGATCCATGACCAAAATGGTCTAGAATGCGTAGCTCTCCAATCATACCAATGTTGATGCTTTTATGATAAACTGGACTATTTTGACACTTATCTCCTCTTTTATTTCCATTTTTTTTGCATGCATTCTGCGCATGGAAAACTTGGAAGGGAAAAGGGAAAGGGAGGGCATATCTTACCATACTGAGAAACAGTATGGCATTTTCCTGAGAGATGGAAGTGGATGGAAGGGAAGAGCTACGGCTACTTAGTACTGTTTCTATCTTAACCATTATTACACTATGAGAAAACACAGTTAGTGTCAGGGGGCCCAAGACTGTTCAACAGCCTCCCACCAGGCATAAGGGGAATTACCAATAGACCCCTGGCTGCCTTGAAAGAGGAAGCTGGACATATACCTAAAGTCAGTGACGGATCAGCCGGGGTGTGGTTCGTACGTGGTTTACGTGCGGCCAACAGTAACAACCTAGTTGATCAGGCCCTGATCTACCGGAAGGCCTGGTCATGAACCGGGCAGCGGGGGGCGTTGATCCCCAAAATACCCTCAGGCAAACTCCAGGTAAACCACTAACAATAACAGAGATGTGTTTAACAGTGGTTTACTTCTGTTTACCACCATTTCTACTGTGACTAACACAGCCGCCTCCTACAACTGCTACTTTTATTAATTTGGTTGACTTGTTATCAACTAATCGTTGTAATGCAGCTGCTGAACGAACATCATGAATTCGCTGACTTCAGATTGCTGCAGTATAGAATTGAGCTGAATACTGTACATGTACAGAGTGCTCGCTTAGCTGATTCTTCAAGGACTGTTGAAGTCTTCACATAGTTTTAGCGGTTTTTTTTTTATTTCATTCTGCTGAAATACTGTTTTGTGAAAAACCTTGCAATATGCTGGTGTTGCATCTTCTCTCACTTCACTTACATTCCACTGTTTCGAATTATGAACTCATTCAGTACTTCAAATAGTTCTTGATGCCTGAGTCAAAATCTTTTCCATTTTTTTTCAATTTTTGAATGGTCTCAATTCTTCGTTTCTAAGAGAAAAGGTTTTTAAGTTTTTGGTTTTGGAGACCGAATTTGGGGTTAATCAAAATGGGGGTCCAACAAGGTGTTTGGGGATGTGTTGAAATTTTTAGAATAAAAACCTAGCATTCGTTAGCTTTGTTGATCGAGGATGACAAAGTTTGAATTTCGAGGTCATTGTTTTTAATTTCTCCAACTTTTTTTATCTTTTTTTTTTTTGGGGGGGGGGGGGGGTTGTTGTCAAACATTTTTTTTTTAGAATGCAATTGTTTTAAACGAAAATTATTTCTTTCCACCTGTTCGGAAGCTCTCTTTTACGTCTTGATCACGCCCAAAATTACATTACTCTGAAAACTAAATAACTGTTCGGATCTGCACTTTTTCCTCCAGTTTGGGTCATCTGCAATTTTTCCCATTAGATCCAGATCTACTCGGGTATATATGCGCACGTAAAGGGATGGACCAAGAACCTCCCTTGGAAGCTCAAGTCTTAATGTCAGGCCCACTCAGACATCTCCTCGGAAGTACCTTCTTTTTTTCCGGCTGTGAGAGAGAGCTTTGTAGGGGTGAAAATTTATCCTTTTTACCTATGCTTTTTTTTGCTATCAATTTTTCCCCCCGGGGGGAATTTTGTCGAACTTTTTCCCGAACTAGATTATAATCTTAAATGCTTTTTTCCCCCGGGTTTTTGGTAAAAAACTGAAAAAATTCGATAAGTCAGGTACGATCCTTTGTTACAGAATCCATGTGATTTTCCCTTTTCAATATTAGATTACTAATTTTCATGAATTTAATTATCCTGTCTCTAATGATAGCCTCGTTTGTTTACCTAAAATTTACCTTACGCTAATGGGATGATACCTGAGGACAAGTCTTGTCCCCTTTTTACATGATGAGAGTAACAGTTACTAATTCTCACTCTATTAGCACATTTTCGTCTATGTTAAATATTATCCTCGGTGGGTAAGCTATTTGATATCTATATTCTTTTTCATCACTCAGGTGAATCTCGTTTGTTTCTCTCCACTTATTAACATTCAGTTGATCGAAGTATTTTAATATGTCAAGGCTGATAATTTAGTCAATTCTAATTTTGCCAGTGTTAGACCCAGAATATTAATTCTGCTGCCTGGGAAAGTTGGTGTTATGTTGAGGTGTAGGTATGGACCAGAAGGTAGTGATGGGTATAGACCAGAAGGTAGTGATGGGTATGGACCAGAAGGTAGTGATGGGTGTGGACCAGAAGGTAGTGATGGGTATAGACCAGAAGGTAGTGATGGGTATGGACCAGAAGGTAGTGATGGTATAGACCAAAAGGGCAGTGATGGGTATAGACCAGAAGGCATTGATGGTATAGACCAGAAGGCAGTGATGGGTATAGACCAGAAGGCAGTGATGGTATAGACCAGAAGGAAAGTGATGGTATAGACCAGAAGGCAGTGATGGGTATAGACCAGAAGGCAGTGATGGGTATAGACCAGAAGGCAGTGATGGGTATAGACCAGAAGGCAGTGATGGTATAGCCCCAGAAGGCAGTGATGGGTATAGACCAGAAGGCAGTGATGGTATAGACCAGAAGGCAGTGATGGGTATAGACCAGAAGGCGTGATGGTTAGACCAGAAGGCAGTGATGGGTATAGACCAGAAGGCAGTGATGGGTATAGACCAGAAGGCAGTGATGGGTATAGACCAGAAGGCAGTGATGGGTATAGACCAGAAGGCAGTGATGGGTATAGACCAGAAGGCAGTGATGGGTATAGACCAAAGGCAGTGATGGGTAAAAGCCCAGAAGGCAGTGATGGGTATAGACCAGAAGGCAGTGATGGGTATAGACCAGAAGGCAGTGATGGGTATAGACCAGAAGGCAGTGATGGGTATAGACCAGAAGGCAGTGATGGGTATAGACCAGAAGGCAGTGATGGGTAAAAGACCAGAAGGCAGTGATGGGTATAGACCAGAAGGTGATGGGTATAGACCAGAAGGCAGTGATGGGTATAGACCAGAAGGCAGTGATGGGTATAGACCAGAAGGCAGTGATGGGTATAGACGCCGCATCTCTGACTTGTTTGCTATTCTACAGTTGTTTTTAATCTAAAGTCTTATCGTTGCTTTTATGATCTTCCTTCCTAAGGCACTTGAAAAATACCTTTGAATTACCTCCTATATTTTGTGCTGTTTGTCTTTAAAATTCCCGGTAAACATTTCTTATTTTCTCTCTGTAACTTTATATAGTTAGTACGATCTTCCAGGTTTCCAGTTTAAAGTTCTTACTTGTCTTACGTTTTTATTTTTCTATAATGTAAATATAGAAATACTGGCATGCATATATATGTACACATGTGTGTACAAATGAACGTGCACATACGCAGAGAAATTCATACTCATAAACATTCACTCACATTTATATATTTTTATATTTTGCTTCGCTGGATTTTTATGACCACCTTCCACTCTCTTGCGATCACTGAGGTACAGGAGGCTGGGCTTGTCTCATACACGGATAACTTTCTCGGTCCGCGAGGCAACCAAAAGTCATCTAGTTGAAAATACATCTAGTTGAAAATACATCTAGTTGAAAATACATCTAGTTGAAAATACTTCTAGTTGAAAATACATCTAGTTGAAAATACATCTAGTTGAAAATACATCTAGTTGAAAATACATCTAGTTGAAATACATCTAGTTGAAAAAACATCTAGTTGAAAATACTTCTAGTTGAAAATACATCTAGTTGAAAATACATCTAGTTGAAAATACTTCTAGTTGAAAATACAATCTAGTTGAAAATACATCTAGTTGAAAATACATCAAGTTGAAAATACATCTAGTTTAAAATAACTCTAGTTGAAAATACATCTAGTTGAAAATACATCAGTTGAAAATACATCTAGTTGAAAATACATCTGTTGAAAATACATCTAGTTGAAAATACATCCGTTGAAAATACATCTAGTTGAAAATACATCTAGTTGAAAATACTTCTAGTTGAAAATAACATCTAGTTGAAAATACATCTAGTTGAAAATACATCTAGTTGAAAATATATCTAGTTAAAATACATCTAGTTGAAAATACATCTAGTTGAAAATACATCTAGTTCAAAATACTTCTAGTTGAAAATACATCTAGTTGAAAATACATCTGTTGAAAATACATCTAGTTTGAAAATACATCTAGTTGAAAATACTTCTAGTTGAAATACATCTAGTTGAAAATACATCTAGTTGAAAATACTTCTAGTTGAAAATACATCTAGTTGAAAATACATCTAGTTGAAAATACTTCTAGTTGAAAATACATCTAGTTGAAAATACATCTAGTTAAAAATACATCTAGTCAAAAATACATCTAGTTGAAAATACATCTAGTTAAAGATACATCTAGTTGAAAATACATCTAGTTGAAAATACATCTAGTTAAAGATACATCTAGTTAAAAATACATCTAGTTGAAAATACATCTAGTTGAAAATACATCTAGTCAAAAATACATCTAGTTAAAAATACATCTAGTTATAAAATACATCTAGTCAAAAATACATCTAGTTGAAAATACATCTAGTTGAAAATACATCTAGTTGAAAATACATCTAGTTAAAAATACATCTAGTTAAAAATACATCTAGTTAAAAATACATCTAGTTAAAAATACATCATGAAGCAGGTTATACCTTCTGAGTAACAAAAGTGAACATTGTTATCTATACTGAACACTGGGTTATTGAGCTGCTCTTAAGTATTAGGTCTGTCAGAAAGAAGAACAAGTGTATCTTGACGTAGGTCTTAGTCACTTAATGACCCACAAACGAAGTTTTTGGTCATCTGACCGAGGTCTTCCGCTGGCTTTCCGGTTCACCCTCTTTAAAAACTATTGTTATGATTATAACCAAGTACAACCTGTCATACACTGCAACATCATGGAATCTTGGTTCAGAGGCCACCTCCACAACCTTCTACACTTCTACTAACTCGTCCATTGGGTATGATCTACTTCCACTGGGAAATCCCGCCTACCAGTGACAATGCCTTCGTCTGCTACCCGTCCCCTTTTCATCTGACGCCATTATATAAGCGCCATCCTTCTGTGCTGAGGAGTGCAATGGACAAGTGAATTGTAGCAGCAGTAACACACATAGCAAGAGGCACTTTTGAGCTTCCCCAGCGCTCGGGCTTCGGTCCAAAACTGGGGTGTGGCTTCAAAAGGATCCTGTAGTGCTTGCTGCCTTTTCACCTCCTGACATCGTTTGCTGCTATGCAGCTACCACACCCTTCGAGCCCAGTGTGGGCGGGGTTTGTGGCAGCCCAAGGTGCCTAGCTTCTCCCTCCGAGCCCCATGTGGGGCAAGGAATGGGGCTAGGCCTGGGGACAGCTGGTCTCAGAAGTCGAGGAAGTACTTGTATCTCCTCCCGTGGCAGACATAGGTCTGAGACGCTCCCTCGACAGGGAGCCATGGCTGGGTCACCTCTTGAAAAAGGCCCAGGCCGGGCGATTATACCAGCGAATCTGGAACAGAACATTGCCTGTGCTCCAGATTCTTCATGACTACGGTCCTCTTCACACCGACTCCAAGGCTGAGGGACTGATTACTTCATCTTTTGTATATAGTTCTACTGTCTTCAAATTATGTCCTGAAATGTGTATTGATAAAACCACTGGATGGCGAAACGTCTACATTAAAGATACCCAGATGTTGCGCAGGTGTCTAATATTCATCTTGTCGGTATTGTATACAATTCATGTACAACATAATAATCCTCTCAGACCAATCACATCAGGTATAGGCAGTGCACCACACAAAGTAGCCGAAGTTCTTGCCAAACATCTTTCCTGTCTTCTGGGGACCATCAGCCCCACTCATCTTAAGCATCCAGGCGACCTTCTCAACCGCATCAGAAACCTCTCCATCCATAACAAGAAACTAAGCAGTTTGGACGTGACTTCTCTCTTCACTAAAGTACCCATCACACAAGCCATTGACGTTCTACGACGTGAAGTCAATCAGGACCTCAGTCTTCCTCTACCTACCGGAGATTTTGTTCATTCAACTCTGCATTAATTTCGATTGATTTTCTTTCAATAAAAGGCTGTACAAACAAACCTGTGGTATGGGAATGGGGTCCTCCATCAGCGCCGTCTTAGCTAACTTGTATATGGAGCAACTGGAAGCTGAACACATCACCAGCATCATCCCCACCAGCGTCACTTGGTTACGTTATGTGGACGACGTCCTCATAATAACTCCCAAACGTCTTGATGTGCGGAATCTTCAGGCGAGACTTAGCGCAGTTGAACCGGCTATCCATTTTACACTAGAAGAAAAGTCTAATGGCTAGCTACCTTTTCTAGACGTCCTCATTCACAAAGTAGATAACAATCTATGATTTTAAGTTCACCGTTAACCTACAAACAAAAATGATCTCACACACTTCTGTTCCAGTCAAGATACTAAGACCAAAAGAGGCATCATTATCGGATTTTTCCTAAGAGCGTAAGGAATTTGTAGTCCTGAGTTTCTTGACGTAGAATGTACTTACATACACCAAACCCTCACTGATCTGCATTTTCCTTCCCTTTCATCAAAGACTGCAAGAAGAGAGGCTTTCAGATCATCAGTTCTCCACGCACCAACACCACTCCTAACAAAGTTATAATCCTTCCCAACAGCCAGGTTGCATTGAATGCCTCTAAGGTACTCGCACAAACTAATACTAGAGTCGCCATCGCATCCAATGCTTCCATAAGGGATCTAATCAGGACAAAATCGTACCACCACGAAAAATTCAATGCAGGAGTTTACACTATACCTCGAAACACGTCTCAATATGCACATTAACGCATGTAGGAATGATAACTTGAACAACGCCTGAGTACAACACCGGAATTCTGCCAATCACCTCATGAAATTCAACGACGCCCGTCTTATGATCAGAGAACCTAATTTCCGCAGACGTAAATGCCTTGAATCATCATTAATCGGTTTCTAACACAATCAAACAAACTAAAGGCATTAGTTGCACTTGTGTTCTTTTACCTTGCATATTGTCGGTAATTCTACCAACATTAATACAATTATTATTGCTCTTTATTAACTTATGCTTTACTGTCTGTCAGTAAATTCACAGTAGATAAGATCAACACATAAAATCTTGATGTTAAAGAATCAACCTCCAGAGTAAATACTAGAGTTTTAATGTTGGGAAATGTTGAACTAGAAGCTGTAAATTATCACAAATATCTCGGTCATCTAATTGATAATAGACTTCGAGACAGTAAAGATGTTGAGTTTAAACTACGTACATTTTATCACGGGATAACTTCAATATTGAGAAGTTTTAAATATATTAGCACTGATAAACTTTTATATTTGTTTAATGCATATTGCATGCCATTGCTCGGCATTTCTCTTTGCAATACTAATTGTATATTTAGTAATTGTGGTTTTAAATATTTTATTACGGATTTCAGTGACCCAAAAAGTGTATTCTAGATTTATTTACCTTTAAAGACTCGACCACACAAAGGGTTATTAAGGATGTATGTAATTTGTTCACCTTCAGTCCAGGAGACTTTAATTACTATAATCAAATGTAAATTAAATTCTCAATGTATATAAACTGAGAGACACTCTCTTAATCTAGTATAAACATTACTATTGACATATGCAATATTTTTTTATATAAACTTGATATACATCTGTTACAGACAACACATTGTAATAGGCTGTTGAATTCTCTTATACGACGAAATTTAATTGCATTTTTGTCTAGATATTTTTGGAGCTAATGTTTAATATTTAAACACAGTTAAAATGTTGATGTGTTAAGCTGTGGTGTCGATGTTATTGTTGCCAGTGTTACCTGGGTACAGAAATTATGCTGCTATCACCACTGCTATTACCACTGCTATCACCACTGCTATCAACACTGCTATCACCACTACTATCAACACTACTATCACTGTTATGCTCTAGTTTGTTCAAGGTCAGCTGATTGTTTGGGTGGTTCCAGTCGCCTTAACCTCCAAACACACCCATAAAACACACCCACACACACACACGATGTTTCTGGTATATGTGAATGACATGACGGACGGGATAGACTCAGAGGTGACCCCTGTTTGCAGACGACGTGAAGCTAATAGTGAGAATTCAAGTGGATGAGGATCAGGCAGGACTACAAAGGGATCTGGTCAGGCTGCAAGCCTGGTGCAATAACTGGTTCCTGGAGTTTAACTCCGCCAAGTGCAAAGTCATGAAGATTGGAGGTGAAAGAAGACCTCAGACAGAGTACAAGCTAGGTGGCCAAAGACTGTAAACCTCACCCAAGGAAAAGGTAAATATAATACCGAACACATTTCCTGAGGGGCTCATCAACTAAATAACTGCTGCAGCATATGGGCGCCTAGCAAATCTAAGAATAACATTTCGATACCTTAGTGAGGAATAGTTCAAGATACTGTACACCGTGTACGTCATGCCCATACGGAGTATGCAGCACCAGTATGGAACCCACACATGGTCAAACACGTCAAGGAATTAGAGAAAGTGCAAAGGTTTGCAACAAGACTAATCCCTGAACAAAGGGGTATGTCCTACAAGGAGAGGTTAAGGGAAATCAACCTGACAACACTGGAGGACAGGAGAGATAACAACATATAAAATACTTAGAGGAATTCACGTTGTGGATAGGGACAGGATGTTCCAGAGATGGGACACAGCAACAAGGGGTCACAACTGGAAGTTGAAGACTCAGATGAATCACAGGGATGTTAGGAAGCATTTCTTGAGCCACAGAATTGCCAGGAAGTGGAACAATCTGGAGAGTGATGTACTGGAGGCAGGATCCGTATATGGCTTTTAAAAGAGATACGATGAAGCTCATGGAGCACGGAGAGAGTGGACCTAGTAGCGGCCAGCGAAGAGATGGGGCCAGGAGCTGTGAATTGACCCCTGCAACCACAAATAGGTAAGTACAATAAGTAAGTACAACACACTACACTATTATATATATAATATATATATTAATATATATATATATATATATATATATATATATAATATATAATATATATATATATATATTAATATATATCTTATAATATCCGAGAAACTAACACAGTGAAAATAAGGAGAATATTAATGTCTTTTCGTGTAATGTGTTATTATACAAGAGTGTTTTAGCTCGTGAAAATTAGTATGTAAGTGAAGGAAGACGAGCGCTGTGGGGGAGCCAGTCATGTGATGTGTCTCCTGACTCTTAATGCTCTGTCGTAGCTGCTGCTACCAATTATATGTGGTGAGTCAATTGTAGTTTGTGTCTTGCTTTCTTCTGCCGCTAGAGTAGTTGTTATTACTGATGCTACTGTTACTGCAGGTGTTATTATTGATGCTACTACTACTGTAGGTGTTGTTATTGATGCTACTGTTACTGCAGGTGTTATTATTGATGCTACTACTACTGTAGGTGTTGTTATTGATGCTACTGTTACTGCAGGTGTTATTATTGATGCTACTACTACTGTAGGTGTTGTTATTGATGCTACTGTTACTGCAGGTGTTATTATTGATGCTACTACTACTGTAGGTGTTGTTATTGATGCTACTGTTACTGCAGGTGTTATTATTGATGCTACTACTACTGTAGGTGTTGTTATTGATGCTACTGTTATTGCAAGTATTATTGATGCTACTACTTCTGTAAAGGGGTTGTTAAATTTATGCTACTGTACTGCAGGTGTTATTATTGATGCTACTACTACTGTAGGTGTTGTTATTAATGCTACTGTTACTGGGAGGTGTTTTTTATTGATGCTACTACTACTGTAGGTGTTGTTATTGATGCTACTGTTATTGCAAGTATTATTGATGCTACTACTTCTGTAGGTGGGTTTTTATTGATGCTACTGTTACCTGCAGGTGTTTTTATGATGCTAACTACTACTGTAGGTGTTGTTATTGATGCTACTGTTTACTGCAGTGTTATTATTGATGCTACTACTACTGTAGGTGTTGTTATTGATGCTACTGTTATTGCAGGTATTATTGATGCTACTACTTCTGTAGGTGTTGTTATTGATGCTACTGTTACTGCAGGTGTTATTATTGATGCTACTACTACTGTAGGTGTTGTTATTTATGCTACTGTTACTGCAGGTATTATTGATGCTACTACTACTGTAGGTGTTGTTATTTATGCTACTGTTACTCCAGGTATTATTGATGCTACTACTACTGTAGGTGTTGTTATTGATGCTACTGTTACTGCAGGTGTTATAATGATGCTACTACTACTGTAGGTGTTGTTATTTATGCTACTGTTACTGCAGGTATTAAATGATGCTACCTACTACTGTAGGTGTTGTTATTTATGCTACTGTTACTCCAGGTATTATTGATGCTACTACTACTGTAGGTGTTGTTATTGATGCTACTGTTATTGCAGGTATTATTGATGCTACTACTTCTGTAGGTGTTGTTATTGATGCTACTGTTACTGCAGGTATTATTATTGATGCTACTACTACTGTAGGTGTTGTTATTGATGCTACTGTTACTGCAGGTGTTTTATTGATGCTACTACTACTGTAGGTGTTGTTATTGATGCTACTGTTACTGCAGGTATATTATTGATGCTACTACTACTGTAGGTGTTGTTATTGATGCTACTGTTACTGCAGGTGTTATTATTGATGCTACTACTACTGTAGGTGTTGTTATTGATGCTACTGTTATTGCAAGTATTATTGATGCTACTACTTCTGTAGGTGTTGTTATTGATGCTACTGTTACTGCAGGTGTTATTATTGATGCTACTACTACTGTAGGTGTTGTTATTGATGCTACTGTTACTGCAGGTGTTATTATTGATGCTACTACTACTGTAGGTGTTGTTATTGATGCTACTGTTACTGCAGGTGTTATTATTGATGCTACTACTACTGTAGGTGTTGTTATTTATGCTACTGTTACTGCAGGTATTATTGATGCTACTACTGCTGTAGGTGTTGTTATTTAAAGCTACTGTTACTTCAGGTATTATTGATGCTACTACTACTGTAGGTGTTGTTTTTGATGCTACTGTTACTGCAGGTGTTATTATTGATGCACTACTACTGTAGGGGTTGTTTTTTTTATGCTACGTTACTGCAGGTATTATTGATGCTACTACTACTGTAGGTGTTGTTATTTATGCTACTGTTACTCCAGGTATTATTGATGCTACTACTACTGTAGGTGTTGTTATTGATGCTACTGTTATTGCAGGTATTATTGATGCTACTACTTCTGTAGGTGTTGTTATTGATGCTACTGTTACTGCAGGTATTATTATTGATGCTACTACTACTGTAGGTGTTGTTATTGATGCTACTGTTACTGCAGGTGTTATTATTGATGCTACTACTACTGTAGGTGTTGTTATTGATGCTACTGTTACTGCAGGTATTATTATTGATGCTACTACTACTGTAGGTGTTGTTATTTATGCTACTGTTACTGCAGGTATTATTGATGCTACTACTACTGTAGGTGTTGTTATTTATGCTACTGTTACTCCAGGTATTATTGATGCTACTACTACTGTAGGTGTTGTTATTGATGCTACTGTTACTGCAGGTGTTATTATTGATGCTACTACTACTGTAGGTGTTGTTATTTATGCTACTGTTACTGCAGGTATTATTGATGCTACTACTACTGTAGGTGTTGTTATTTATGCTACTGTTACTCCAGGTATTATTGATGCTACTACTACTGTAGGTGTTGTTATTGATGCTACTGTTATTGCAGGTATTATTGATGCTACTACTTCTGTAGGTGTTGTTATTGATGCTACTGTTACTGCAGGTATTATTATTGATGCTACTACTACTGTAGGGGTTGTTATGATGCTACTGTTACTGCAGGTGTTATATTGATGCTACTATACTGTAGGTGTTGTTATTGATGCTACTGTTAATGGAGGTATTATTATTGATGTACTACTACTGTAGGTGTTGTTTTTTATGTACTGTTACTGCAGGTATTATTGATGCTACTACTACTGTAGGTGTTGTTATTTATGCTACTGTTACTCAGGTAATTATGATGCTACTACTACTGTAGGTGTTTGTTATTGATGCTACTGTTATTGCAGGTATTATTGATGCTACTACTTCTGTAGGTGTTGTTATTGATGCTACTGTTACTGCAGGTATTATTATTGATGCTACTACTACTGTAGGTGTTGTTATTGATGCTACTGTTACTGCAGGTGTTATTATTGATGCTACTACTACTGTAGGTGTTGTTATTGATGCTACTGTTATTCCAAGTATTATTGATGCTAATACTACTGTAGGTGTTGTTATTGATGCTGCTGCAGATGTTATTATTGATGCTACTACTACTGCAGGTGTTATTATTGATGCTGCTGCAGATGTTATTATTGATGCTGCTGCAGATGTTATTATTGATGCTACTACTACTGCAGGTATTATTATTGATGCTACTACTACTGCAGGTGTTATTATTGATGCTACTACTACTGCAGGTGTTATTATTGATGCTGCTGCAGATGTTATTATTGATGCTGCTGCAGATGTTATTATTGATGCTACTACTACTATAGTGGTCAACACTCATTTTGATATAACACAAATTTTAGGGTAAGTTTGTGGTGCTGATTCCGAACATGTCATCGGTTTTGCTTGATTGGCTCTAATTTTTGATAAATTTGGTATTCCACTGAAAACATCAAAGATGTAAAAAAATATATTGATCAAGCGGGGCTAACTTACAAATCAAACTGAAATTAATTTTTTAGATCGCGATTAAAGTCCAATTATGTAATACATACTAGCATTTGATTCTATATAATAACAGATTAATAAAGTAAGATAAATCAAATACCACTAATTACTGCTTATGATAACGTTGTTTTACGATGTTCATTTATGTTGGTCATCAACACAGTTTTGCTGAGTGAGCAATTGGAAGAGATACATATTGGTTACCATTGTGCAATAAGACACATTTCAATTTGTATTTTTATATTATAAGTTTATACTACCTAGTTGTATTTTAGGTCATTCTAGCACAACACATAGACAATATCAATTTCATTATGTTTATTAGTGACTGTACTGTATATGACCAAAGTGCTTTAGCGGTATACTTGTTCAAACTTCCCACCACTACAGAAATCAGTATTAGAACTCGTCACATAATACAGGATATAAACAAGTACTATTTAAACCTAAATGATGAATGATCACGTTGACCCTGATCTAAACCTCCATAATCTAAGACACAATCAAAACTTACTGGAATTAACTGTCTTTATTACACAGCATCACAAGCCACCACTATCCTGAACACTGCTCAAAGTCTATCAGTACTTAACTACAACATCAGGTCCTTAAGCAAACACTATGATGACCTCCTGGCACTCCTTGAATCACTAAAGACACCCTTCTCCTGCATTATTCTTACTGAGACTTGGCTTAAGCAGGACACAATAGATATCTACCAACTACCAGGATACACAATAATCCACAACTGCAGACCATACCAAGTTGGGGGTGGTACTGCAATCTATTACTCTAACCAACTATCTTGTATTAGCACTAATTGCTTTAGTGATGAATATGGGGAATACATTTTTGCTAATTTTACTGTAAAAAACCTCAAGGTATTTAAATCTCCTGTCTTGTTTTTTGCCTTCGTATGGGTTAGTCAGAGCTAGGAACAGTGTGTTCGGGTAGTTGCCAGTGAGGTAGTCATTGGGTGGGGTATCTGAGCTTGGGATTTTATTGGCAAGGTTATTTCCTATAGTGGAGAAGAAATCATTGAGTCTGTTTACTGTTTCAGTTGGTGGGAATTGGGGTTCATCTGGTTTTGTTAATTCAATTTCGCTATTTCGTGTTATCTTTTTTGTTCCTAGAATTTCTGATAGGGTTTTCCAGGTCTTTTTTATGTCACCTCGTAAGTTGGATAATCTGTTCTCATAATACAGTTTTTTTGCCCTTCTTATCAGGCTGGTTAGGATTGACGAGTAACGTTTTGTTTGGTCTCTGGTTATGTGACCCATTCTGTACCGTTTTTCGTATAGGTGCTTTGTATTTATGGATTTGAGGATGCTGGGTGTTAGCCAGGGACTGTTCAGTCTCTTAGCTGTCATCTGCTTAGTTTTTTTGGAGCGGTGCTTGTTATAGAGGTATTGGGTCGTTTTTAGAAAATTATTAATACATTCGTCAATATCTGTATAGATTTCTAGCTCAGTGTGCCAGTCAATGTTTGCCACTTCTGCTGTGAAGTTATTAATGGCTGCCTCATTGTGAAGTCTGAAAGTGGCTTTAGTAGTGTCTTGGGGTAATTTGCCAAGATTTGTGATGAGGAAGGTAGGGTAGTGATCTGTGGTATTATCTGTAATTATGCCTGATTTTAAAGGGGATATGGTGTTGGTCCAGATGTGGTCAAGTAGGGAAACACTAGTCTCTGTAACTCTTGTAGGTTTTGTTACTGTTGGTAGTAACATACAGTTACTCATTGTGTTTGTGAATTCAGTAACGTGTGGGTCCTGGTCTTGCAGGAGATTTATACTGAAGTCACCTGAGAGTAGTAAGTGATCTTTGTTCATGCGGGGCATCATTATACTTCCTAGGTTTTGACTAAATTGGCTAATGTTTGACTGTGGAACTCTGTAGATGTTTATCACTGTGAGAGGTTTTTGTAGGTATTTGGATTTGAATTTAGCTATTATATATTCCCCATGTTCTCACCCTTGTGCAAGTATTAGTGATACATTCTAGTTGGTCTGAGTAGTATATAGCTGTGCCACCCCCTTGTTGATCTGGCCTACAGTTGTGTATGGCTGTGTAACCAGGAATGACATAGACATCTGTACTATCAGGCTTTAGCCAGGTTTCAGTGAGAGTAATGATGGACATACTGGCATGCAGGGAATTTAGTAATGCTATGAGGTCATCATAATGTTTACTTAAAGATCTGATATTGTAGTTAGAGAGAGTTATGTTGTTGTTGGCTCTGAGAAGTGCCTTTGATTGTTCTGCTGTGTAGTAATTACAGTTAATGTTTGATTCATTTAAGTCATTAGATAAGAGGTTGGTATCAGGATCAATGCTTGTTATCATAAGATTTATAGTGAATCTATAGTTAGAATTAAGTATAAGACAAAGTAAATATTCTAAAGCTATAAAATAGCACCCGAATTATTTTAACAAATGTAAAAATAATGAGCTAAGGTAGCTCTTTAAAGCTAAAATAAATGAAGCAATATAAAAGGGACTAAAATAATTTGTAGTGAACAAAAAAGTGGTAATCAAATAAATGAATATAATGGCAAAATATTGAGCTTATTACACTTCAGAACCTGAGAATAGCACCTTGATTATTTTAACAATTGTGAATATATGAACTAAGGTTGTTATATAAAGCTAAAATAAAAGAGAGAGAGAAAAAAAGGGGACTAAATTAAGTAATGGTAAACAAAGTTAAAATGACAGATAGTCACTATGATATAATATTGATCTGGGAGTAAGATCTGATTTGTTATGTATAATAAGTTGAGCAATATATTGTACTATAAAAAGTAAAAACTAATACGAGGTAGTTGGTAGTAGTTAGCAAAAGATAGTTTTGGGCCTTGAACAATAATGTAATTGAAATATACACTAATTGTACACACAATATAGTCACTAATATATGTAATATATACAATATATAATATATAATATAGGGAGGTACCACCTCTATAGCTGGACTGGGGACCCTCATCCTCAGAGAAGACAATAAACGTACCTCAGGGGAAACTCAAGGTTCTCCCCGGAGTTGTTTGAATATTTTCTTCTCCTACCACCCCCTATATATTTTATATTCTATGTGAACATTTATTGATAAACAGAATACATGTGCAGAAAAACGCAAACATGAATACAATGGTACAATGTATTAAAGATCATGAATTTCCTCCAGCTCCTCCGAAGCCGGACGCGAGCCAAGTATGCAGCAAGCATTTCCCCTCTGGATGGCCACGCTGAGGCGCTGGAACATGAAAGTGGCTGCCCTTGGGTCCCTGGTGGTGTCGATGAGTCTGGAACCCAATTCTTTAAGGAAACGTGTGGCATTTTTTCCCCATGATCCCAAGGTCTCTGATCCCACTGGGACAAATTGATACTGTTGGCTTATGTCCCTGTACTTGCTGATCTTGTACTCATCCCTGTGGTCAGCAGCTCCTCCCTGTCGCCCAACACCGTGATGGATGTAGGTGTCAGCCAGTGTGGACACACAGGTATAGTCCCTTGCTAAGAGCTTGCCATTCTTCCAAGGATAGATGGTGATCCCGTCGGGGCGGTTTGCTAGGTTGTGGGTATTGTTTGCTGCTAGTGATCGGGGCTTCCTCTCGGCTGGGCATCCAGCTGTTCCAAGGGTTCTCTTTATGAAGTCGTTGACCTCATTGTGTCTTGCATGCCAGCCCTTGGTTTTGGAACAGTTAAGACCATGTAGACCGCATTGGTCTGCTTGTGCTTCACCGCAAATACACATATTCTGTGTGAATTGGGGCAGCAAGGCGCAGAGCCACTGCAATACGGAGGGTCTTAGGGTCGAGTCGCGTTCCCATTGCCGATATGGGAACTGTTTGGAGGAAATCCCCAGAGTGAGGTGCGCTCGCAGCCTGGAGATGGGCAGTCACCCTATCTGATGTTGCAGCCCTGAGCATGTTGGCAAGCACCTTTTCAGCGATCGGGCCATCCCAGCTTGATTGTTTGTGAGCCAGTGCTGCACTAGGGTTTGGTGCTGAAGAAGTAAGAGTCTCCCATTTGGTGATGGCACTGGCATAGCTAGGGTCCTGTATTCCTGCTGAGTCACTGAGGTTATCAGGAAGAATTTGTCTTATCAACTCGTTTGATGCTATGGAAGAGGATAGGAAAGCTGGTAGAGCAATCTGGGAGGATGTGCGTACTCCTAGCCCTCCAAGCCTGACCGGAAGTGAGGCTTGCAACCACTGTCCATCTTCAAGAGAAAGATTCAATACACTCTCTAGCATGGTCTTTAGGAGAGAGTCATATTCCTTGAGTTTTGGACTGCTGAAGGCTGGGGAGCATCTCAGAAAGTAGGTAAGTTTAGGGATTGACAGGCACCTGGTGAGTAGGTAGAAGGCATCATGTGCATCAATGTCTTTCATCCTGCTTTCCATCGTCCGGAGGTCTGAAACTTTTTTTTCTAGGATCAGATCGATGGCATTGGACCCAAGAGGAGCACCAAGGAGAGTGCTATTGGCTGGATCAATGGCTCGTGCTCCTGGTAAAACGGCGCTAATATTTTGGATCATCTGTTGATTGGTAGAAACTATTTCACATTTGGTGGGGTTTAAAGAAGGCCCAGGCTTTCTCCCATATATATGTATATATAATATATATATATATATATATATATATATATATATATATATATATATATATATATATATATATATATATATATAATATATATATATATATGTATAATACATATATATATAGGAGGCCTTTGAACCAAGTGAGAGAGTAATTGTGGTAGGGACCTGAATGCTAAAGTACGAGAAACTTTTAGAGAGGGTGTGGTAGGTAAGTTTGGGGTGCCAGGTGTAAATGATAATGGGAGCCCGTTGATTGAACTTTGTATAGAAAGGGGTTTAGTTATAGGTAATACATATTTTAAGAAAAAGAGGATAAATAAGTATACAATATATGATGTAGGGCGAAATGACAGTAGTTTGTTGGATTATGTATTGGTAGATAAAAGACTGTTGAGTAGACTTCAGGATGTACATGTTTATAGAGGGGCCACAGATATATCAGATCACTTTCTAGTTGTAGCTACAATGAGAGTAAAAGGTAGATGGGATACAAGGAGAATGGAAGCATCAGGGAAGAGAGAGGTGAAGGTTTATAAACTAAAAGAGGAGGCAGTTAGGGTAAGATATAAATAGCTATTGGAGGACAGATGGGCTAATGAGAGCATAGGCAATGGGGTCGAAGAGGTATGGGGTAGGTTTAAAAATGTAGTGTTAGAGTGGTCAGCAGAAGTTTGTGGTTACAGGAAAGTGGGTGCAGGAGGGAAGAGGAGCAATTGGTGGAATGAGGAGAAAAAGTTTGCATATGAGAAGTTTTTACAAAGTAGAAGTGATGCAGGGAGGGAAGAGTATATGGGGATAAAGAGAGAGGTTAAGAGAGTGGTGAAGCAATGTAAAAAGAGATCAAATGAGAGAGTGGGTGAGATGTTAGCAACAAATTTTGTTGAAAATAAGAAAAAGTTTTGGAGTGAGAATAACAAGTTAAGGAAGCCTAGAGAACAAATGGATTTGTCAGTTAAAAATAGGAGACGAGAGTTATTAAATGGAGAGTTAGAGGTATTGCGAAGATGGGGGAATATTTTGAGGAATTATTAAATGTTGATGAAGATAGGGAAGCTGTGATTTCGTGTATAGGGCAAGGAGGAGTAACATCTTGTAGGAATGAGGAAGAGCTAGTTGTGAGTGTGGGGGAAGTTCGTGAGGCAGTAGGTAAAATGAAAAGGGGTAAGGCAGCCGGGATTGATGGGATAAAGATAGAAATGTTAAAAGCAGGTGGAGATATAGTTTTGGAATGGTTGGTGCAATTATTTAATAAATGTATGGATGAGGGTAAGGTACCTAGGGAATGGCAGAGAGCATGCATAGTTCCTTTGTATAAAGGCAAAGGGGACAAAAGAGAGTGCAAAAATTATAGGGGATAAGTCTGTTGAGTATACCTGGTAAAGTGTAATGTAGAGTTATTATTGAAAGAATTAAGAGTAAGACGGAGAATAGGATAGCAGATGAACAAGGAGCTTTGGGAAAGGTAGGGGGTGTGTGGACCAGTGTTTTACCAGTGAAAGCAAAGTAAGTGAAACAGAATTTTAGATAAGGCTAAAGAGTCTTCGGTGGCATTTAGGATTTGGGAAAAAAGGCATATGACAGGGTGGATAGGGGGCTAAGTGGCAGATGTTGCAGGTTGTATGGTAAAGGAGGTAGGTTACTGAAAGCATTGAAGAGTTTTTACGAGGATAGTGAGCTCAAGTTAGAGTATGGTAGGAAAGAGGGAAATATATTTCCCAGTAAAAGTAGGCCTTGAGACAAGGATGTGTGATGTCACCGGGTGGTTGTTAATATATTAATAATGGGGTTGTAAGAGAAGTAAAATGCGAGTGTCATGACAAGAGGGTGGGAGTTAAAAGATTAAAGAATTCACACATAAAGTGGGAGTTGTCACAGTTTGCTCTTTGCTGATGACACTGTGCTTCTTTGGGAGATTTCCGAAGAGAAGTTGCAGAGATTGGTGGATGATTTTGGTAAGGGTATGCAAAAGAAGAAAAATTAAAAGTGAATACAGGAAAGGAGTAAGGTTATGAGGATAACAAAAAGATAGGATGATGAAGAGATTGTATAATCAGATTGGAGGAGAGAGTATGGAGGAGGTAATGTATTCAGATTATTTGGTAGTTGGACGTGTCAGCAGATGGGTCTATGAAAGATGAGTGAATCATAGTACTGATGAGGGAAAAGGGTGAGTGGTGCACTTAGGAGTCTGTGGAGACAAAGAAACTTTGTCCTTGGAGGCAAAGAGGGGAATGTATGGAGAGTATAGTTTTACCAACACTCTTATAACTGGGTGGTGAAGCATGGGTGATGAATGTTTGCAGCGAGTGAGAAGGCCAGGAGGCAGTGGAGAATGTCATGTTCGAGGGCAATGTGTGGTGTGAATATAATGCAGAGGAATTCCTATTTTGGAAGTTAGTAGGAGGTGCAGGATTACCAAAACTGTTGTCCAGTAGGGCTGAGGAAGGGTTGTTGAGGAGTTCGGACATGTAGAGAGAATGGAGCGAAACAGAATGAACATCAAGAGTGTATCAGTCTGTAGTGGAAGGAAGCAGGGTAGGGGTCGGCCTAGGGAAAGGTTGGAGAAGGGGGTAAAAGGAGGTTTTTGTGTCGAGGGGCTTGGACTTCCAGCAGGCATGCGTTGAGCACGTGTTTGATAGGAGTGAATGAGAGAACAAATGGTTTTTAATACTATGACGTCTGGTGGAGTGTGGAGCAAAGTAACATTTAGAAGGGATCAGGAAACCGGCAGGCCGGACATGAGTCCTGAGGATGGGAAGTACAGTGCCTGCACTCTGAAGGAAGGGGTGTTAATGTTTGCAGTTTAAAAAACTCTGTATTGTAAAGCACCCTTCTGGCAAGACAGTGATGGAGTGAATGATGGTGAAAGTTTTTCTTTTTTCGGCCACCCTGCCTTGGTGGGAATCACCAGTGTGATAATAAAATAAAATACGATATATCTTTATTTTGGAAGACCAGCATCACCCAGGGAGGTACTACCCGTGCCCTGCCAAGGTGAATGTGAAACAGAACGTGTAATTGTTTTTACATAATGGAGGATTGCTGGTTGTCTTTTTCTGTATCATAGACACGCTGGATAACAGTTATATCTTGCTACTTTCTACTTACATTTAGATCACACAACGCAGGCATACACTTGTATTTATATATACAGTCTCACATCTAGGTTTTTCCTTTCTGTCTTCTTAATAGTTTTTTGTTCTTCATTTTCACTTATTCTCTATGGGAAAATGGAAAAGAATCTTTCCCCTTATAAGCCAGCGTGTCATATGAGGCAATTAAAATGCCGGAGCAATGGGCTGGTAACCCACCTCACCCCTTCTCCTTAGAAAATACTAAAACAAGAGAAAAACTTTATAAAACTGGAATGCTTGGATGGTACTGTGGATGCTTAGAAAGAGATGATTGCTGAAGGGGGTTAGGCGAGTTTCAGTGGGGAGAAATAAAGGATTATTCAGGAGTATCTGAGAGAGTTAGAAACTTAAAGAAGGGGTAGCAATAGATGTGAAGGATCAGTTATGGAAGGAAAGAGGGAATGTAATGTATAAATACAAGGATTATATGGAATAAAATAAGGAATCGGAATACAAAAAATGGGTCATAATAAATGTGTATCACCTGGAGAAGAGAGGAGTGTAGAGGAGAGAGAGAGAGAGATTTTTGGGATACTTAAGCGGTATTTAGGAACTTTTGAATCAAGTGAGAAAGTAATTGTGGGTAGGGGACCTAAATGCTAAAGTAGGAGAAACATTAGAGAGGGTGTGGTAGGTAAGTTTGGGGTGCCAGGTGTAAATGATAATGGGAGCCCTTTGGTTGAACTTTGTATAGAATGGGGTTTAGTTATAGGTAATACATATTTTAAAGAAAAATAGGATAAATAAGTATACAAATATGAATGTAATGGCATATGACGTAGTTTTTGATGGGACTACGTATTGGTAAATAGAAGACTGTTGGGAGACTTCAAGATATACCTGTTTAGTAGACAGGCCACATATATATCAGATTACTTTTTAACTGTAGACTACAGTGAGAGTAAAAGGTAGATAGGAACAAGGAAAAATGGAAGCAGCAAGTAAAGAGAGAGGCAAAGGTTTGTAAACTAAAGGGGGGGGGAGGAGGCAATTAGTAGATATAAACAACTATTGGAGGTATAGAATGCTAGTGAGAGTATAGGTAATGGGGTCGAAAAATGTATGGGTTAGATTAAAAAAATGTAGTGTTTAGAGTTTTCAGCAGAAGTTTGTGGGTTACAGCAAAGTAAGGTACGGGAGGGAAGAAGAGCAATTGATGGAATTATGATGTAAAAAAGAGTAGTAGAGAGAGAAAGGTTATGAGAGATTTTTTACAAATTAGAAGTGATGCTAGGAGGTAGGAGTATATGGAGAAGAAAAAGAGATGCTAAGGAGTGGTGAAGCATTGGTAAAAAAGAGAGCAAATGAGAAGAGTGGGTGAAATGTTATCAAGAAATTTTGTTGAAAATAAGAAAAAAATTGGAGTGAGTTTAGGGAAGTCTAGGGAACGAATGGATTTGATAGTTAAAAACAGGAAAAGGCGAGTTTGTTGAATGGAGATTAGAGGTATTGGAAGATGGAGAGAATATTCTAAGAAATTGTTAAATGTGATGAAGATAGGGAAGCTATGATTTTCGTGTATAGGGCAAGGAGGAATAACATCTTGTAGGAGTGAGGAAAAACCATTTGTGAGTGTGGGGGAGTTCCTGAGGCAGTGGGGTAGAATGAAAGGGGGTATGGCAAGCCGGGATTGATGAGATAATGATAAAAATGTTAAAAGCATGTGGGGATATATTTTTGGAGTGGTTGGTGCAATTATTTAATAAATGTATGGAAGAGGGTAAAGGTACCTACGGAACTCTGGCAGCGAGCAATTCATAGTTCCTTTGTAATGAAGGCAAGGGATCAAAAAGAGTGTAAAAATTAATAGGGAAATAAGTCTGTTGAGTAAATATCTTGCAAAGTATATGGTAGAGTTATTATAGAAAGAATTAAGGGTAAGATGGAGAGTAGAATAGCAGGTGAACAAGGCAGCTTTAGGAATGGTAGGGGGTGTGTAACCAAGTGAAACATATAGGTGAACAGTATTTAAATAGGGGTAAAGAGGTTTTTGTGGCATTTAGGATTTGGAAAAAGGCGTAGACAGGGTGGATAGGGGGGGCAATGTGGCAGATGTTGCAGGTGTATGGTACAGGAGGTAGGTTTACTGAAATCAGTGAAGAGTTTTACAAGATAGTGAGGCTCGGGTTAGAGTATGAGGAAAGAGGGAGATTATTTCCCAGTAAAAGTAGGATTAGACAAGGCTGTGTGATGTCACCGGGGTTTGTTCAGTATATTTATAGATGGAGTTTGTTGGCAAGAGGTTGTGGGGGATAAAAAGATAAAGAATCACACACAAAGTGAGGGTTGTACACAGTTGCTCTTTGCTGATGACACTGTGCTTTTGGATGATTCTGAAGAGAAGTTGCAGAGTTGTGGATAATTTGGTTAGGGTATGTAAAAGAAGAAAATTTAAAAGTGTAATGTAGGAAAGAGTAAGGTTATGAGGATAACAAAAAAGTTAGTTAACGAAAGATTGGATATCAGATTGGAGTAAGGGAGAATGGAGGAGGTGAACATATTCAAGATATTTACAAGTGAGGATGTGTCATACAGATGTGTCTATGAAGGATGAAGGTGAATCCTAAAATTGGACGAGGGAGGAAAAAGGTGGAGTTGGTGCACTGAGAAGTCTGTGGAGACAAAGAAACTTGTCCACAGAAGCCAAAATGGGGAATGTATGAAAGTATAGTTATACCCAAAAAACAACCCACCTATATGGGTGTGAAGCATGGTGATAGACTGTTGCAACAAGGAAAGGCTGGAGCAGTGGAGATGTCATGTCTGAGGGCAATGTAAGGTGTTGAATATAATCCTTGAAAATTTCACTATTTTTTCAAAGAGGTTGTTCTCTCCTCTCTCTCTCTCTCTCTCCCTCCTCTCTCCCTTCTCTCTCTCTCTCTTCTCTCCTCCTCATCCTTCTCCTCTCTCTCTCTCTCTCTCCTCTCTCTCCGTCTCTCTCATCTCTCTCTCTCTCTCACGACTCTCTCTCCTCTCCTCTCTCTCTCTCTCTCCTCTCTCTTCTCTCTGGTCCTCTCTCATCTGTCTCTCTCTCTCTCCCCCCCCTGTCTCTCTCTCTTCTCTCTCTCTCTCTCTCTCTCTCTCTCTCTCCTCTCTCTCTCCTCTCTCTTCTCACTCTCATGCCTCTCTCTCACTCTCTCTATAGTATATATATATATAACTATATATAAATATATATATATATATCATATATAAAATAGTATAATATATATATATAATATATATTATATATATATCTCGTAAATATGTTGTTAGAAGAAGGTTGTAAAACGAACAGCAGCAGCAGTAGGACCGTCAGATCGTGTGTGGTGTGTGTTTGGAAGTTATCCCGGACTAGCTAACGTGAGCGGATGTGAGATAACCTGAGAGCACAGCCATGTAAGTACAACAGTAGTGGTACAGCCGAAGTGTGCAAGCAGTTAAGTGGTGCAGCAGTAGTGGTGCAGCAGTATGGTGCATCAGTACTGGTGCAGCAGTAAGTGGTGCAGCAGTAGTGGTGCATCAGTACTGGTGGCAGCAGTAGTGGTGCAGCAGTAGTGGTGCAGCAGTATGGGCACAGTAGTGGTGCAAGCAGTAGTGTGCAGCATACTGGTGGCAGCGTAGTGGTGCAGCAGTAGTGTTACCAGCAGTACTTGTGCAGCGTTACTGGTTGCAATGCAGTAGTGGTGCAGCAGTAGTGGTGCAGCATGTAGTGGTGCAGCAGTATGGTGGCAGCAGTACTGGTGCAGCATAGTGGTGCAGCAGTAGTGGTGCAGCAGTATGGTGCAGCGATGGTGCATGCAGTAGTGGTGCAGCAGTAGTGGTGCAGCAGTACGGGTGCAAGCAGTACTGGTGCAGCAGTAGTGGGTCAGCAGTACTGTGCAGCATAGTGGTGCAGCAGTAGTGGTACAGCAGTACTGGTGCAGCAGTAGTGGGTGCACAGTAGTGGTACAGGTAAAGGTAACAGTGGCAGCAGTACTGGTGGCAGCATAGTGTGTCAGCATAGGGGTGCAGTCAGTAGTGGTGCAGCAGTAGTGGTGCAGCATAGTGGTGGAGCAGTACTGGTGCAGCATATGTTGCAGCAGTAGTGGTTGCAGGCAGTAGTGGTGCAGCAGTAGTGGTGCAGCAGTAAGTGGTGCAGCCAGTAGTGGTGGGCATCAGTACTGGTGCAGCAGTACGGTGCAGCAGAGTGGTGGCTGCAGTACTGGTGCAGCAGTAGTGGTGTCAGCAGTAGTGGGACAGCAGTACTGGTGCAGCAGTAGGGTGCAGTCAGTACTGGTGCAGCAGTACTGGTGCAGCAGTATGGTGCAGCAGTAGTGTTGCAGGCAGTATGGTGCAGCAGTAGTGGTTACAGCAGTAACTGGTGCAGCAGTAGTGTGCAAGCAGTAGTGGTACAGCAGTACTGTGCAGGCAGTAGGTGCAGCAGTACTGGTGCAGCAGTAGTGGTGCAGCAGTAGTGGTGCAGCAGTAGTGGTGCAGCAGTAGTGGTGCAGCAGTAGTGGTGCAGCAGTAGTGGTGCAGCAGAGTGGTGGCAGCAGTAGTGTGCCAGCAGTAGTGGGTGCAGCAGTAGTGGTGCAGCAGTAGTGGTGCAGCAGTAGTGGTGAGGCGGCTGTTGTACCTCAGCACTATTGCATCACCTGGTGATTTTGTGTAGCAACAGATGAGGAACAGCAGCAGGTGTAGAACAGCAGCAGGTGTAGAGCCACAGCAACACCAGCAACAGATGTGGAACAGCAGCAAGTGTGGAGCAGGAGCTACACCAGCAGCAGATGTGGAACAGCAGCAGCAGGTGTAGAGTAGCAGCAACACCAGCAACATATGTGGAACAGAAAGTAGCATGTGGTGTGGAGTAAGCAAGCAGGTGTTATAGCCACAACAACACCAGCAGCAGATGTGTAACAGCAGCAGCAGGTGTAGAGTAGCAGCAACACCAGCAGCAGATGTGGAACAGAAGTAGCAGGTGTGGAGTAGCAGCAGGTGCAGAGCGCAGCAACACCAACAGCGGGTGTGGAGCAGAAGCAGGCACCAGCATCAAATGTGGAGCAGTAGTAGCACCAACAACAGGTGTGAAGCAACACCAGCATCAGGTGTAGAATCACACCATCAGCAGGTGTAGAGGCAGGCCCAACACTAGCAGCAGATGTGGAGCAGCAGAAGCACCACCAGCAACAGGTGTGGAGCAGCAGCACCACCACCAGCAACAGGTGTGGATCAGCAGCAGCACCACCAGCAACAGGTGTGGAGCAGTAGCACCAGCAACAGGTTTGGAACAACAGCAGCACCACCAGCAACAGGTGTGGAACAGTGGAACCACCACCAGCAACAGGCGTGGAACAGCAGCAGCACCACCAGCAACAGGCATGGAACAGCAGCAGCACCACCAGCAACAGGTGTGGATCAGCAGCAGCACCACCAGCAACAGGTGTAGAGCAGCAGCAACACCAACAGCAGGTGTGGAGCAGCAGCACCACCACCACCAGCAAAAGGTGTGGAGCAGCAGCATCACCACCAGCAACAGGTGTGGAGCAGCGGCAGCAGCAGCACCAGCAACAGGTATGGAGCAGCACCAGCACCAGCAACAGGTGTGGAGCAGCAGCACTATCACCAGAAACAGATGTGGAGCAGCAGCACCACCACCAGCTGTAAAAGTGGGGGGGGGGGGGTTGGGGGGGGGGAAAGCAGTAGCACACCAGCAACAGGTGTAGAGCAGCAGCAGCAGTACCAACAACAACACTTGGAGGTCAGCAGCAGCACCACCGACCACAGGTGTGGGAACGCAGCACCAGGTGTGGTGCAAGGGGTGAGGAGCAGCAGCAGCAAGAGTGGTACAGCAGAAGCAGGTGTGGAGTAACAGCAAGTGTAGAGCAACAACAGCAGGTGTAGAGCAGGAACAGGTACGTTTCAGAAGAAACAGGTGTGCAGTAATAGCAGGTGTGGAATAATAGCAGGTGTGGAGTAAGAGCAGGTGTGCAGTAGTAGCAGGTGTGGAGTAACAGCAGGTATGGATCATCAGCAGGTCTGGTACAGCATGTGCAGAATAGTCACAGCAGTTGTGTAATACAGCAGGTATAGAGTAGCAGCAGCAGGTGTGGTGCAGGCATAAAGCAGAATCTGCAGCAAGTGCAGTGCAACAGTTGCAGAACAGCACTGGCAGCAGCTGCAGAGGATGTAGTGCAGCACATGTAGAGAAACAGCATCAGATGGAGTACAACAGATGTTTAGCAGAAGCAGGTGTCGTGCAGCTGGTGTAGAACAGTAGCAGATGTGGTGCATCAGGGGTAGAACTGCAGGTGCATAGCGGTATGCAGGTGGTGTTAGCAGGTACATTGAGCAGCAGCATCTGCAGCAAAAGTGTGTGTGCAGCAGGTACATAGCAGGAGCACAGCAGGTAGGTACAGCAGGCAAGCACAGCAGCAGCAGCAGCAGCAGCAGCAGCAGCAGCAGCAGCAGCAGCAGCAGCAGCAGATATAGTGTTAATAACACAGGGTGGCGGTGAGGTGGGTCTCCCGGGGTCAGTCAACAAAGCGCTTCCGGGGTGCAGATGGGCGGCGACGAGGCAACTAGGCAGGGTAGGAGGAGGGGGGGCATGGATGATCTTGGAGGGGCGGGGGGGTTGTAGTGTGTGTGGTGGTTGTGTGTGTGGGGGGTTGTAGTGTTGGTGGGGGTTTTAGTGTGTGTGGGGTTGTAGGGTGTGGGTGGTTGTGTGTGTGTGGTGGTTGTAGTGTGTGGTGGGGTTTTAGTGGTGGGGTGGTTGGTGTGTTGGGGTTGTAGTGTGTGTGGGGGTTGTAGGGTTTTGGTGGTTGTAGTGTGTTGGTGGTTTGTAGTGTGTGGGTGGTTGTAGTGGTGTGGGGTTGCCTGTGTGTGGTGGTTGTATGTGGTGGTGGTTGTATGTGTGTGGTGGTTTAGTTGTGTGGTGGTTGTAGTGTGTGGTGGTTTTAGGGGGTGGTGGTGGGTTGAGTGGTGTGGTGGTTTTAGTGGTGGTGGTTGTAGTGTGTGTGGTGGTTGTAGTGGTGTGGTGGTTGTAGTGGTGTGGTGGTTGTAGTGTGTGTGGTGGTTGTAGTGGTGTGGTGGTTGTAGTGTGTGGTGTGGTTTTAGTGTGTTGGGGTTGTAGTGTGTGGGTGGTTGAGTTTTTGGTGGTGGTTGGTGGGTTTTTGGGTTGTATTGTGTGGTGGTTTAGTGGTGTGGTGGTTGTAGTGTGTGTGGGTGTAGTGTGTGGGGTTTAGTGTGTGTGGTGGGTTTTAGTTTTGTGTGGTTGGTTTTTAGTGTGTGGTGGGGTTTTAGTTGGTGGTGGTTGTGTGTGTGTGGGGGGTTGTGGGTGTGGTGGTGGTTGTAGTGTGTGTGGGGTTTTGTTGGGGGGTTTTGTGTGTTGGGGGTTGTATGTGTGTGGGGTTGTATGTGTGTGGTGGTTTTAGTTGTGGTGGGGTTTTAGTGTGGGGGGGTGGGGGTAGTGGGTGGGGGTTGTTGGTTGGTTTTGTGTGGGGGTGGGTTTAGTGTGTGTGGGGTTGTAGTGTGTGTGGTTTTGGTGTGGGTGGGGTAGTGTGGTGGTGGTTGAGTGTGGGTGGTGGTTGTAGGGTTGGGGTTTTGTGGTTTTTTATGGGTTTGTTTTGGGGTTTTTTTGGGGGTGGTGGGTTTGGGGGGGTGGGGGGGTGTAGTGGGGGGGTTTGGGGTTTGGGGGGTTTGGGGGTGGGTGGTGGGGGGGTTGGGGTTGGGTAGTGAAGACACTAGACCCTCCTGAGGATACGCACCGGCTCATGTGTGGGAACGTTGCACTCCTCAATTGCAGAGATTGTGTCCCTCATTTAGATGCAAGTCTATTCTGCTGTCTATTTGTTGCAGCCTCATGACCTTACCCAGGAAAAAAATTTCTGTCGCTATCCGGGGAGTGGTTGTGCCGAGCGTAAGTTTCTCATAGCGACTCTTGGTAGTGGAGAGACTGTTCTATTGTCTCGCTAGATATACAACGTGGGGTGTACTGGAAGTTTATATACACAAATAAAAGAAAGAAGATCTTTTTTTATACATGATTTACCTCCTTCATACCCTTCAGTGAAAAAAAGTTGGAGTAAACTTGTAAATAAGAACTAGGTCTGACGCAGCCCTTTGTTAAACGTGTTTGAGTATTCCATAATCAACCTAATTGCCTGTTCAAGGGAGAACTGGCTACCGAATTGCATACCCCCGGCAATCTATTGATTACTATAAATTTTGCCCACTATGGGGGTTACGGGCTTATTGAGTCTATAGTGTCGAAGCCAAGGGACTGTCTAGACTTGCTTGATAATAATAGGTCTTACATTATTGCCATTATTACCACTGATGAGTACCGGTACTGCCGGAACGCTTCTAGGTGTTTCTTTAGTTGTGGGGGGTTGACTGTAAGAGGTGTAGTCTAAGCCGTTTAATTGCCTTCTAATGATGTATAACTTCAATAGTTTCCTTGACATGTGATAGTAGTAGTAGTCACGAAAGCGCGCTTGGCAATCTTCACTACTCTTTCATAGTGGTTTTTTTCGTTGCACTAGTTTTAAAATCACAATGGTTACTGTGATCTTATTGATCTATTATTCGGTAAATGATATATATATAAATAATCTATTATAGCGTTGTATATTATTTAACTTATTCAATTTATCTATAATAATATATATTTATTATATATAATTATATACTTATATATATATATATATTATACACTACTTACATACATACTATACATCATACACTACATACATACATGTGAGCATAACATACCTGCGTGATTAACAAATCACTAGCTAGAAAGGGCGAAATTATTTTCAAAATTTATCTCTCAGTCCACAACCAGGATTCGAACTGGCCAAATTCGGCAATCAGAGATACACCAGTACTCTGGAGTTCTAGACCGTTGTTAGTCAACTACTTGTTGTTTGATGACCAAAAGAAGTGAAGAAACCAAGTACGTGATTACCGAACCTGTCAGTCAACACCTTGTAGTGTTACAGAAAACCTTGTTCAGGTCAACACGTTGTGTTACAGAAACTGTCAGTCAACTTGGTAGATCCTACAGAACCTGTCAGTCAAAACCACTGTAGTAGTTACAGAACCTGTCAAGTCAACACTTGTAGTTTAAGAACCTGTCCAGTCAACACTTGTAGTTCTACTGAAAGGCCTAGTCAGTCAACACTTAGCTAAGTGATACAGAGAAGATTCCTGATCAGTCAACACTTGTAGTTCTACTGAAAACTTCCGGAACACATCAAGCTGATTCCCAGGTGAAACTGCAGTTCTCGTACTGCACTAGGCACTGTGCCAACCCTTTTGAATCAATACGAGAAACGGACATCTCTTTGCCACCGTACGACGTTACGCGGTTCATTGAAGGGAATCTACGAGTGGAAATGTTTGCTCGTCTTTGTAAACGTGTTCCTGGCTTCAGCAGGCGTGGGGGGAAAAAACCGCGTTCCAGTGTTGTACAGTGTTTCTCGCTGCCAGACGTAGGCCTTCCTTTTTTTTTTATTTGTCTATTGTTAATTAAATAATTCCTATACATTAATCAATATTCGTTAAACTTCAAGCTGCTTAAAATCCTCTAGACTTTTCATTCGATTTCGCGTGACGTCTATGTGGACGTCACCTCGTGAGAGTCATCCAGGCCGCCACCTCGCCCCGACGTTACCCAGGGAAGGTATGCATGACGTCGCCTCGCACCGATGTCAAGCATCGACATCCACCCATGACTGTCACATCGACAGTGTTGCACAATTTACAGTATATAGATGAGATTTTAGTGGTTATAATAATGTCTAGAACGATTATTGGGAGAAGAATCTTTAAAGTGTTCAGTATTGTATCTCTCAGGTTATTCCTCTCAGTGAGTTTCTTTACTAGTGTTTCATATATTTGTGAATGCTTTCGATTGTCGATTTTTCCACAGACAAGCAACATTTGCTATGTGGCAACAAGATGTTTACTATTGATGATAATTACTGCATGCTCAGTGCAACTCTGCAGTTTTTCGTGTATGTCCCGATGTAAGTGGGTCTGGGGTCCAATGATGTGTAGACACCGTGTTGGGCTGGAAGCCAGACCATGGGTCACCCCACTGTGAACCGTTCGACAACTGACTAGTCGAGTCAGGCTCAGATTGCGTAGTGTTGTTGAGTCCCCGTGTATCGAAAGTTCTTTATGCTTACTATTCGTGATATACCCTGAGTGAGTCCTGCTACAACTCCCCGAAAAGATTAGAAGAGAGTGCTCGTATACTTCAACTCTGACCATCGGAGAGCAGTTGTGAGTGGAAAACCGTTGGGGAACGGTCAGTTCTCAACCTCTGGCTCTGTTCCTAACTGATCGAGAGGATGGGGAAACGATGGTAGTAGGTCCAACCGCAGTTCCCCTGGGTTGCAGACGACTACTGACTTGTGTCACGGCTTCAATGGAGCAGCCTGCACAAAGTATTGAAGTCACCTTTGCTAGATCACTCATCAGTTATGGCTGTGCGGTGTGATGCTGCTACTCCTGCTACGTCAGAGTCGTCTTACTATGACTCGCTGGGGGCGGGGGAGGGCAACCCCGGCACACCAAGGTGCTAGCGCGAGTTCCTGGCAGTGACAGCCCTGTGACAGTACCAGTGTCAAAAAGTGTCTCCTGTGTCGCATTCCCGAAGAAGTCCTGCCCAGTTGCTGATGTAAGACGATGCCTCACTCAAGGTTGAGTGAACCCTGACAGGAGACTTACTCCATGATGACTGCTTCACTACCGTTCCAGACGAGCCTCAGTTCCAGTGGAGCCCTCAGCTCACGATTGTCTCCTTGATGTGTTGCAGTTATCTATTCAGGACGCAGGACGGTGGTGCAGTGATGCTTCCGAGGCTCACGTCTTGGACAACGATATTTTAGCACACCCTTCCTATTGGAAGTTTTTTCTGTCTATGTCCCTGTATAAATATGTTTTATTTTTGTGTTGGAGGCCACATATTCCTTGTAGGAGAGAGAGACAAGTTTTTTTTTTTTCAGTCGACACGATCAGGTCGAGGACGACTGTTTGCGTAGGTGGCTGTGCAATGTATACCCTGCTAGGGTTAAAATTTGCATGGGTACATTAACATTTCGCATCCCAGTGTTGCCATCTTGGCCTAGGTGTGAGCTGCTGGTTACCTCACTCACGGACCAGACACCTAGACACAACCATTGTTTCTCTCTCCTCGCGGGCTTGTGGGGTATTGTCATGACCCCCAGGGCAACTTAAACTCAACTGCCTGTAATTCAAGATCCAAAAAGTACGAATGCTTCAGAAGACTATATTCATTCCTGCCACCAGTCCTTCCATCTCTGGAAAATGTACAAAGGACGGATGACAAGTAGTCCCATGTATCAGAAACTTGGTTTAGAAAGACACGAAGCAAACACTATAAATAATATATTAGAACAACGTTTCCGGTCCTGGGCCCTTGATCTAGAAGTGATCAGGTCCCAGGACCGAAACGTTTTCTATTAAATCTGTTTATCGTGTTTTGCTTAGTGTCTTTCAAAAACCAAACTTGGCGCGTAATTTATTACCAAGGTTTATACCATCAGTGTGAGTGGAGGATGTAGTGTGAAGGACAATTGAACAGGCAGCGGACACGGAAAAAAAAACTCGACCAAGATTTCTTAACAAATGTGACGATTAGAGATGGCGCAAAATCCCTCGGGAAGGTAAGGACAAAATAGGTAGTGATTCGCAGTGATTTCCAAGCAGCTGATGCCTGCTTCCGTGTTTAGACTGCTGTACAAGTAGGATCATCACAATTTCATACTACTGGTCAAGGCATTAAACCTACAATACCAGAGCTGAAGAGTTGGAGGGGAACGCAACAAAATCTGGACTACAAATTACAAATCTGATATAGGCACCACTCGTCAGGGTTTCAGAAGACTTTATAAGGACTTTACAATCTTTCCTCCCCAGGAACTGCACTGAATTTTGCATTTCCAAAAAAAATCGAGATCTATTAGGCATCACTCACAATCCAGATGAACATAATAATAAGGTCGATTTTCTTGTTGTTGAGAAAATTGATTTGTCAAAAAAACTTCAAGAAATTCGTCATACAGAAGGACCACTACAGCTGTGTTCGTAATCTCTTCGTTCATTATGACCAGACGAGATAACGTTCCGCACCTGGGCCCCACACTATGCCGCAATGTTGACAAAATAGTAACAGCAAAAGATTAGATTTTCCCACCGAAGGGGCAGTATATTGTACACAATAACCATCCTGTGGCGGTTGGTTCGCAAGGACATATGTGATACCAAAAGGCCTAAGAACTAGGCCTCAGAAGGTAGTTAACCGGAATACATTCTGGGATTTATATCTATAGTTCGCTTACTCAGAGCTTACAACGCAAATTTAGGAATAAATTTGCTTAGTATATCTAGGTTTCTTATTTTTCATTAATACGATATTTGACATGTCACATAGGTTATTATACTGTCTGTTCTGTATTCCTCAATAAAGTGGACAATTAAGCACATAGAATGTCAAGAGAGTGACATATGCTGATCACATTATTTACATTTCGTTTGAATCATATCTGAGTGTCCTCCAAAACTGCCAGAAGTAACTAGTAACCAAGCCTAACGACTGGCCACATACAGCCTCAGGTCAGTACTTGTAAAAAAAAACCAAGACTAAGCCTGGCTACTACATACATCAGTCAGAACTTGTAACCAAGCCTAAGCCTGGCCACTTAAAAAATCAGTCAGTTCTTGTAACCAGGCTAAGCCTTGGGCACTACAACATCAGTCCAGTATTGTAACAGACTAAGCCTGGCTATTACAAACATCAGTCAGATACTTGTAACCAAGCCTAAGCCAGGCCATACAACATCAGTCAGTACTTGTAACCAAGACTAAGCCTGGTATACAACCATCAGTCAGTACTTGTACAGCCTAAGCCTGGCCACTACAAACATCAGTCATTACTTGTAACCAAGCCTAAGGCCGGGCTACTACAAACATCAGTCAGTACTTGTAACAAGTACTAAGCCTGGTACTACAAACATCAGTATGTACTTGAACCAAAGACTAAGCCTGGCCACTACAACATCTGTCAGTACTTGTAAAACCAAGGCCTAAGCCTGGCCTATCAACATCAGTCTGTACTTGTAACCGAAGACTAAGCTGGCTACTACAACAAACAGTCAGTACTTGTAACCAAAGCCTAAGCTGGCCACAACAGCATCAGTCAGTACTTCGTAGCCAAAGACCTAAGCTGGCTACTACAACCTCCAGTCAGTACTGTAACAAACCTAAGCTGGCCACTACTACATCAGTCAGTACTTGTACCAAGATAAGCCTGGCTACTACAATCAGTCGTACTTGTAAACCAGCCTAAAGCCTCGGCCATATAAAAATCAGTCAGTACGTTGATAAAACCATGACTCCTAAGCCTTGGCTACTACACCATCAGTCAGTACTTGTACCAAGCCATAAGCTGGCCACTACAACATCAGTCAGTACTTGTAAACCAAGCCTAAGCATGGGCCATACACATCATGTCGTACTTGTACCAAAGGCCTAGCTCTGCCACTACAACATCAGTCAGTACTTGTAGCCAAGCCTAACTGGCACTAACAACATCAGTCAGTACTTGTAACCAAGTATAAGCCTGGCCACTACAAACATCAGTCAGTACTTGTAGCAAGCCTAAACTGGCCACTAAAACATCAGTCAGTATTTGTAACCAAGCCTAAGTGGCCACTACAACATCTGTCAGTTACTTGTAACAAGCCTAAGCCTGGGTCACTACAACATCAGTCAGTACTTGTAACCAAGCTAAGCCTGGTCACTACTTCATCAGTCAGTACATGTAACCAAGCTCAAGCCTTGGTTCACTCAACATCAGTCAGTACTTGTAATACCAAGCCTAAGTCTGGTACTACAACAATCAGTCTAGTACTTTGTAACCAAGCTAAGCCTGGTCACTAAATCATCAGTCAGTACTTGTAACCAAGCCTAGTCTGGCTACTACACATCAGTCAGTACTTGTAACCAAGGCTAAGTCAGGCTATCGAACATCAGTCAGTACTTGTAAATCAGCCCTAAAGCTGGTCACTAATCATCATGGACTGATGATGTTGTCAGTACTTGTTAACCAAGCCTACGCCTGGGACCACTACAACATCAGTCAGTACGTGTAGCTCACTCTGCCTTTAACGTGGCACTAACAAAAACATCAGTCAGTATTTGTAAACCAAGCCTAAGCGGCCACTAGAAACATCGGTCAGTACTTGTAACCAAGCCTAAGCTGGTCATACAACATCAGTCAGTACTTGTAACAAGCCTAAGCCTGGTCACTCATCATCAGTCAGTACTTGTAACCAAGCTAAGCATGGTCTTTACACATTCAGTCAGTCCTTGTAAAACCAAGCCTACGTCAGGTACTACAACATCAGTCAGTAGTGTAACCAAGCCTAAGCTGGTTCACTACATTCATCAGTCTGTACTTGTAACCAAGCCTAAGTCTGGCTATACAACATCAGTCAGTAACTTGTAACCAAGCCGAAGTTGGCTACTACAACTCAGTCAGTACTTGTAATCAAAGCCTAAGCCTGGTCACTACATCATCAAGTCAGTACTTGAAACCAAGCCTCTTAAGCCTGGTTCCACTACAACATCAGTCAGTACTTGTAACCCAAGCCTAAGTTGGTACTACACATCAGGTCAGTACTTGATAACAAACGGCCTAAGCTGGTCACTACATCATCAGTCAGTACTTGTAACCACAGAATAAGTCTGGGCTACTACACATCAGTCCGTATAGTAACCAAGCCTAAGCTGGCCATATACAAAACAATCAGTCAGTACTTGTAACAGCCTAGCTGGCTACTACAACATCAGTCAGTACTTGTAACCAAGCTAAGCTTGGTCGTCCCAACATCATCAGTCAGGAACTTGTAACCCAAGCCTAAAGCTGGTCACTACATCATCAGTCAGTACTTGTAACCAAGCCTTAAGGCCTTGGGTTTTTTGGTCATACAACATCAGATCAGAGTACTTGTAACAAGCCTAGTCTTGGCTACTACAACATCAGTCAGTACTTGTAACCAAGCCTAAGCCTGGTCACTACAACATCAGTCAGTACTTGTAACCAAGCTGAAACCTGGCCACTTACTAACCATTAGTCAGTACTTGTACCATAGCCTAAGCCTGGGCTCTAAACATCAGTCAAGCACTTGTAACAGACTAAGCCTGGCACTAAACATCCAGTCAAGGTATTGAAACAAGCCTAAGCCTGACCATAAAATCATGTCAGTTTGTAACAAGCTAAGCATGGCCATAAACATCAGTCAGTATTGTAACCAAGGAATCTAAGCCTGGCCACTTGCAAAACATCAGTCAGTACTTGGTAACCAAGCCTAAGCCTGCCACTATACATCAGTCAGTACTTTGTAACCAAGCCTAAGCTGACCATACAACATCAGTCGTTACTTGTAATCAAGCCTAAGCTTGGCCACTACAACATCAGTAGTATTGTAACCAAGTCTAAGCTTGGCTATACAACATCAGTCAGGACTTGTACCAAGCCTAAGCCTGGCCACTAAAACATCAGTCAGTACTTGTAACCAAGCCTAAGCCTGGCCACTTACAACATCAGTCAGTACTTGTAACCAAGCGTAAGCTGGGCCAATACAACATCAGTTCAGTACTTGTAACCAAGCTAAGCTGGCCACTACAAAACATCAGTAGTACTTGTAAACAAAGACTAAAGCCTATTGCCACTGCAACATCAGTCAGTACTTGTAACCAAGCCTCTAAGCCTGCCCACTTCAAACATAAGTCAGTATTGTACCAAGCCTAAGCCTGACCACTCCAACATCAGTCAGTCTTGTATCAAGCCTAAGCCTGGCATACAACATCAGTCAGTACTTGTAACCAAGCCTAAGCCTGGCCACTACAAACAATCACGTCAGTACTTTTAACCAAGCGTAAGCCTCGGCCACTACACACATCAGTCAGTACTTGTAAACCAAGCCTAAGCTGGTACTACAAATCAGTCAGTACTTGTAACCAAGCCTATTCGCCTGGCCAATACAACATCAGTCATTACTGTAAAAACCAAGCTAAGCCTGGGCCACTTACATCATCAGGTCAGTATTGTAACCAAGCTAAGCCTGGCCACTACAAACATCAGTCATGTGTTGCATTGCACGTTGCTCCATAAAACATACTTATCTATTCTGTTATCATAGTGGGTTATAGATCTACTCTGCCTTATATTGCAATTATAGCATTCATTGTATTATTTTATTTCTCCTAATATTTTTCCAATACTAGACATGTATATATATAAGTTTATATTCTACTTATCCTCAGGGAACTTAAAAACGCGTTTCCATGTGGAACAACCTTCTTCCGTCATACAGTATGTCAGTGTGTTGAGCGACTTCCACACTAGAGATCACTCACCCTGGCTCCACATTGGAGGCATCACCTGACTCACAATGGTGAGGTCACTACTGACCTCCACACTAGAGGTCATCACTTGACCTCCACATGGAGGCCACTCACATGACCTCACACTTTTAGGCATCACCTGACTTCCACTCTGGAAGGTCATTCACCTGACCTTCCCTTGAAGCTCACTCACCTGGACCTCCACCTTGGAAAGGTCACTCACTGAGCCTCCACTTGAAGGTCACACACCCCCCATGGCGTCCACGCGGGAGGATCACTCACCTGGACTTCCACAAATGTGAGGTCACTCACCTGACCTTCCACTCTAAAGGTCACTCACCCCTCACCTCACTCGGAAAAGGTCACCACCTGGCCTCCACTTGATAGGTCACTACTTGGCCTCACACTTGAGGTCACTCACCCTGGCCTCCACACTTGTGGTCACTCACCTGGCCACCACACTGGGAGGTTCATCATGGCCTCCCACTAGCGGTCACTCAACCCTGTCCTCAACACTGGAGAACATCACCCTGACCTCCTCACTAGAGGGTTACTCGCCCTGGCCTCCACACTGGAGATCACTCACCCTCGGCTCCTTCATAGCGGGATATGCCCTGGCCCTCCACATGGAGATCACTCACCCTGGCTCTCACGAGAGGTCACTCGCCCTGGTCACACTAGTGATCACTACCCTGGCCTCCACAATGGAGATCACTCACCCTGCCTCCACACTGGAATCACTCCTGGCCTCCACACTGGAGGTACTCACCTGACCTCCACACTGGCGATATCCACCCTGACCTCTTATAGAGGTCACTCAACCCTGGTCCACTCTGAGGTCACTCACCCAGGCTCCACAATGGAGGTCACTCACCCCCTGACTCCAGCACTGGGGGGGAAGGTCAATCACCCAGGCCTCCACATGGAGGTCAGCTCTCCAGGCCTCCACATGGAGGTCACTCATCCCCTGACCTCCACACTGCGAGGGGTCACTCACAGGCTCCACACTGGAGGTCACCTCACCAGGCCTCCACACTGGCGGTACTCACCAGGGCTCCACACTGGAGGTCCTCACCCTGGCTCTCCACACTGGAAGGTCACTCACTCCTGGGCCTCAACAGAGAGTGTCACTCACCCTGACTCCACACTGCCGAGGTCATCCACCCTGACCTCCACAACTGGAGTCACTCACTGACCTCCACATGGGAGGTCACTCACCCTGGCCTCCACATGGAGGTCACTCACCTGACTCCACATGGGAGGTCACTCACCCTTGACCTCCCACTGGGCGGTCAACTACCTGACCTCCACACTGTGAGGTCACTCACTGGCTCCACACTGGAGGTCACTCACCCCTGACCTCAACTGGAGGTGTCACTTCACCCTGACCTCCACACTGGAGGTCACTCACCCTGACCTCCACACTGGAGGTCACTCACCCTGGCCTCACACGGAGTGTAACGCACCCTGGACCCTCCACACTGGAGGTCACTCATCCCAGGCCTCCACAATGGGAGGTCACTTCACCTGACCTCACACTGGAGGTCACTACCCTGTACCTCCCATGGAGTGTCACTCACCCTGGCTCCACACTGAGAGGTCACTCACCTGACCTCCACACTGGAGGCATCCCCAGGCACTCCACTTGGGAGGTCACTCACCTGAACCTCCCCACTGGAGGTCCTCACCCTGACTCACACTGGAGGTCATCCACCCTGGCCTCCAATGGAGGTTCAACTACCTGACCTCCAATGGAAGGTCATTCACCATGGCCTCACATGGAGGTCATCACCCTGACCTCCCCACTGGAGGATCACTCACCCTGAACCTCCACACTGGGGTGGAGGGGTCACTACCCCTCTGACTCCACACTGGAGGTCACACACCTGGCTCCACATCTGGAGGTCACTCACACTGGACCTCCACATAGGAGGTCACTCACTTGGCGTCCACAATGGAAGGTCACTCACCCTGACCTCCACACTGGAGGTCACTCATCCTTATGTGGCCTCCAGCACTGGAGTGTCATCACCCTGACTCTCGACACTGGAGGTCATCACCCTGGCTCCAATCATGGACGGTCACTCACTCCTGGGCCTCCACATGGCAGGGTCATCACTGCTCTCCACCACTGGAGGGTCACTCACCACTGACCTTCCACACGTGGTAGGTATGGTCATAGACCCGTGGCTCCACACTCGGAGTGTCACTCACCCTGGACACTCCCCACAATGAGAGGTCTCAGTCTCCAGCTGTCGCTCACACACTGGGAGAGTCGCATCACCCTGGCCTCTTACACTGGAGGTCATCAACCTGACCTCCTCACACAGGAGTGGTCAACTTCACCTGGCCCTCACACATGGAGTGTCACTCACCCCTGACCTCCAATGGAGGTCATCACCTGACCTCCAGCACTGGGAGTCGTTCACTCACCCTGGCCTCCACGACTGGATGGTCATCACCTCTCGACCTCCACACCTGGAGGTCAACTCTCACCTGGCCTCACATGGACGGTTCAACTCCCCGCTGACCTCCCCACTGTGAGTGGGATCACTCACCTGCGTCTTCCTCACATGCGAGAAGGTCATTCACGCCTGGACCTCCACACTGGAGGTCAATCACCCTGACTCTCCACACTGGATGGTCATCACTCACCTGGCGCCTCACCATGGAGGTCCACTCAACACGGACATTCCACACTGGAGGTCAACTCACCCTGGCTCACACACTGGAGGTCACTCCCCTGACCTCCACACTGGAGGTCAGCTCACCCTGTGCCTCCACACTGAGAGGTCACTCACACCTGACTCCACATGGAGGGCAGACACACCTAATGACTCCACATGGCGGTCACTCACCCGGGCCTCACATGGAGGTCACTCACCTATTTGCATGAACCCTCCACGCGCATGTGCGGTCAGCTCACCCTGGCTCCACACTGGAGGTCACTCACTGAACCTCCACACTGGAGGTCACTACACCTCGCCTGAGCCGCCTCACCTGGAGGTCATGCACCTCTGCCTCCACACTGGGAGAATGGGTTACATACTCGAGCCCTTTTAGGCAGCTTCGACGCGATTCCTTTATGGGAGGCGAAGCTATCGACTCGGTCCTGACGCTCCAGGGCAGCGTCTGAGAGGGTGGGGGGTCGGTCTGACTACGTGTGCAGACGTGGTGTGGGGTGTTCGCACGCACAGATGGAAGGCTCACTCACCCTGGCGCTCTCCCTCAACGACGAGTATTTGCTTGTCGAGGTCACTCCACCACTGAAGGGCCACCTCACACTGAGGACGGTCGCTATCACCGCTTGGGCCTCCACATCGCAATCACCGGGATTTGGAAGGTTGGTTGGAGTGATGAGAGGAATTAAAGTTAATATTGTTGTTAATCGAGGTGGGTCTTTAGAGAACACCTTTTTTCTTCCGTTGGTCCCGAATTGAGAGGTGTGGAGAATGTGTGACTGTTGCCTGTGTGGGCGGTAGCATGATGTATGGTGTTTCAGGGTCCCCCCTGTTTGTGCTGTGCCATGACTGTGCGTGCTGGCGCTCCCCCCTGTGTGGCGTGAGCATTGATGGCTGTGGTGCTGGCGGATCTCCTGGTAGTTCGCAAGGAATCTGGATGTTACGGGTGTGAAACAGTCTAAGAGATGTATAAGGGCCGCATGGATGTAATGAAGAGTTTAAGTATTTGAAGAAACCCTTAAAGTCATACAATGGAAGGAGAGCGATACCTGGCAGTATACAGAGGGAGGGTTTCGTGCGATTAAATGTGATACGCCCTTGCGAAGCATGGGGCACTCATGGACAGGGACCTGTTCCTATGGCTGACCGAGCACTTAAACCGAGTAAAGAGAACCACGCAGCCCAGGTTGGTCTTCTTCCTTTGCAGAATGATGGGGGGTGTATGGATTTCAGGGGTGGTTGTAATCCTTTTTTGAAATGCTGGGTAGGCAGGGAATGTCGCGTCAAATTCATTCCTCGAACAGTTTGGGCCCTTGGACACTTTATTGTCTGCTTAGTGTACTCGTAGCGCCCTGCTTCTTCATGGAGGAATGTTGCATCTCATGCCGAGTCTTTTGCTTTAGTATGACGCAATATTATACGTGGAAAGAACTTGAAATCCTGGGTCCAAATGCTGCAAATGTAATAACAACTTACCTGGGGTGGAAGAGATAAAGGTGAGGACGTGCCAAAATAAAGCCAGTGAAAAAGCAGGGGCACCTTGGCCACAATAGTGAGATCAATGTATCAATATTCGTGGTTCGTAACTAGTGTGTTGGTGTTGCCGGTAGTTGGTGGTAGTAACGAGTGTTGGTAGATTGTGGTGGCAGAGGTGGTGATGTGTTTGGAAGCCGATGTGGTGGTGCGGGGTGGTTGGATGGTTGGTAGTGGTGGTGGTTGGTGGTGGTTGGTGGTTGAGATGGTGGTGGGTGGTGGTGGTGGTGGTCGGTGGTGAGTGGTATGGTGAGTGGTTGTAGGTAGGGGGGGCTAGTGGATGGTTGATGGTAGCAGATTGTTTTGGAGTGGTCGGTGGTAGTGGTGACAACAGGGTGGTGATGTTGGTTAGTGTTTGCAGAAAGGTAGTGGTTTAGGTTGTGCGGTCACGGTCGGAGAATGGCGGTTAGAAATTTTAGGAAATGGTCATTGTATAGCACGGATCATAGTTGATGGATTGGTGTAGTAACAGGTGCGAATAAACGGTGGCTAGAGTGGATTAGAATGATCTTTTTGGTAGTGGGTAGGGGATATGGTTTGAGCAGGGAGGAAGGTAAGCTTTATTTTTAATAATAAGGAGTAGCAGTGTTGCAGGGTGGTTTTGATGGTTAGCTTAGGCTGGTTTCCGGGTTAGGATCGGTTTTCAGAGGGTGGTGGTTAGGCAGGGTGAAAGAAAAGCTTGGTGGTTAGCTAGGGTGGTACGTGGTGGTGGTGGTAGTGATGGTGGATAATAGGTAGTTGTGTAAGGGTGGCTCGAATGTTCGGTGTGGGGCTTGTGGTTCAGATTAGGTAATCAGTGGTGTAGATAATGGCCGATGTGGTAGTGGTTGTGTAGCTGCAGCGCCAGGGTACTAAGAGTTGGTTGGTAGGTGGTAGTTTGTGGTGAACTGCTTATGGTTCTTGGTAGCAGGGGTGAGCAGGGTGATGTCTTCGGAGTACGTGGTGGTAAGTAGGCGTGGTCGTGCAGGTTGGATTGTTTGGTTAGTCGGAGTGCTGTGGAGGTTAGTGGGTAGCAGGGTGGTGGTTAGGGTGAGGCAAGTAATAGTGGGTGGTGGTGACGCAGGGTGTGGTGGTGGTAATGCGGTGTGGTGCGAGTGGTCGGGAGTGGTTTGGATAGGTAGTGGTTGGTGGTAAGGTTGAGTGGTGGTTGGTGGGTGTTGGTGGTGGTGAGTGGTTGATTGGGTTCGGTGGTAGGTTGGTGGTTTGGTGGTCAATTAGGTGGTGTTATCAGGTGCGGTAGAAGTCACGGTGGTGGAGAGGAGGTTGGTAGTGTGTGGTGGTAGTGGTGGATTGTAGTGGGTTGCGGGCGTAATGATTGTTGAAGGGAGAAAGGGTGATAAAGTGGTCTGGTTCAAGAGGTGGTAGTGGTTTACGGTCACGTGAGGTTGTGTGGTGGTGGTTGTGCTGTCAGGTTGGTACGGTTGCGTTATGGTAAGTTAATGCGTGTGCTGTGGGTTTGGTTATGGTAGTCTGGTGGGTTTCGGCGTGGTATGTCGACTCAGGGTAGGTTAATGTGGTGGTGGAGTTAGGTTGGTGGTATGTAGTGGTGGGTGGTTTTGGTTGGTTGGTGATACGGTGGTGCGTAGTAGTACGTGGTTGGTTGACATGGTTAGTGGGGGGTGGGTAGTATGACCAGAAAATTGAATGAAAGATAGGCTGTGGTACGTCCAGTACAGTCCGAAGTTGCTCGGTCAGACTATCGACACTTTATCTGACCACCCAAAGTTTCTCGCGCACAAAGTACTGTATACTCAGTTGTCCAGTATGAGATATCTCAGTGTTGTACCAAGTATGTATACTCCGCAGGGATACGCCAGTTACTTGTCTTCTCTCCAGTATAACAGTTGCTATGTTATGCTCAGATAACATGTACTGTATACCCAGTCGTAAAGGTACTGTATGCATCCGAGTACCCCTGTACTGTTACTTCAGGATGTACCAGTAACTGTATTTCAGCCAGTACACCAGTTACTACTTACTCAGTAACCTGTGGCTGTATAACTTCCGTACATACTGTACTGTTTACTTCTTTAGTCTAATTGGTACTGTACTCTGTGTATATCCAGTGTACCAATTACTGTATATCCAGAGTGTATGCGCGCTCAGGGAACTGCCTATAACAGTCCCATGTGTTAGCCAAGTATGTTAATAGCTCAGTACAATTTGTATGTATGCGCCAGTTACACCTTGTGCTGTATACTCCATGTGTACCAGATTACTGTATACTCCAGTGCGCGACCTATTTATGGTATCCTCAGTGTACCAGTGCGTATGTTTATATTATTCAGAGTATGTACCAGGTACTATTACTCCAGTACACCTGTATGGAGTATATCAGTATGGTTCACCTCCACTTATGGAAGGAGCCTGCACCACAGACCAGCAGCACAAGTCTAGTCAGGTCAAACTACCCCACCACAACCCGATTCAAGTATTTATCTAATTTTTGTAAACTACATAACGTTTTAGCCTCAATACTGTATGGTAGAGTTTGTTCCACTATCCACATTAATATTACCTCTCCAGAAACTCATGGTGGCTATCCTAGATCTTTTACTTGAAGAGATTTGAATTTTCCAACTTGAAACTATTGTACGAGTCTTGACCTTGATTGGAAATATTCCGCACGCTGTTTACATCCTCCTTTATTTATTCTCTTTTCATTTATACACCCTCGATCTATCCTTTCTTATTTTTTAGAATAACTTTCTAGGGCGTGCAGATTTTCAGAGCTGAGATGCCTGTCTCTATAGTTTTCTCTCTACATAGGAAGATTTATGGGCTGAGTTACATGGGTTAAGATGCATGTTTTTGAGGCAATGTCCTCCTCTGTAAGTTTTCAGAGCAGATATTCTGATCCATTCTGTAATACAGTGACAGAAAGAGCAGCTGCCTTGAAGCATAGTCTAAATAAGGAGGCACCTAACCAAGGAGTATAAGAGTTCGATAGAACAACATAGAGGGAACTTCTGCATTATTTGTATTACTTTTTTAGCTATGAAACCAAGAATTCTAGTTAGCTCTGTTTATTGGAACACTAGAAGTTGTCACTGTTAGTCCTTTGGTTATTGCTGGTCGGATTTGTCATGCCTGCTAACAGAATATCTTAATTCTCTTTTTCGCTCAATCAGTCAATTAGTTAAGTAAGTCTACCTTAATTGTAGTGTGTATTTTATGTGGCCTATGTTATTTAACTCTGTTTCCAACATGGTAGAACTTTGCATTTTGTTGTCAAGATAAACTGCATCTGCCACTTCGCTGACATTGCAATCATTGTCTATACAATAATAATCTTGGATTAATGGGCGCGATGACTGCTAGTGTCGCATCCTTAGAATTGAAAATTGTATGGTGCAGTTCATAGGCCGATCGGTTTTGGGGTCAAGGTTGCGTAGTTAGCAATAAATTTTGCTTCATGGGTGTTTGTCTCTCGCCTATGTTATGTGTACCTCGAGCTACGATGTGCAAGACACTAGACCCTCCTGAGGATACGCACCGGCTCATGTGTGGGAACGTTGCACTCCTCAATTGCAGAGATTGTGTCCCTCATTTAGATGCAAGTCTATTCTGCTGTCTATTTGTTGCAGCCTCATGACCTTACCCAGGAAAAAAATTTCTGTCGCTATCCGGGGAGTGGTTGTGCCGAGCGTAAGTTTCTCATAGCGACTCTTGGTAGTGGAGAGACTGTTCTATTGTCTCGCTAGATATACAACGTGGGGTGTACTGGAAGTTTATATACACAAATAAAAGAAAGAAGATCTTTTTTTATACATGATTTACCTCCTTCATACCCTTCAGTGAAAAAAAGTTGGAGTAAACTTGTAAATAAGAACTAGGTCTGACGCAGCCCTTTGTTAAACGTGTTTGAGTATTCCATAATCAACCTAATTGCCTGTTCAAGGGAGAACTGGCTACCGAATTGCATACCCCCGGCAATCTATTGATTACTATAAATTTTGCCCACTATGGGGGTTACGGGCTTATTGAGTCTATAGTGTCGAAGCCAAGGGACTGTCTAGACTTGCTTGATAATAATAGGTCTTACATTATTGCCATTATTACCACTGATGAGTACCGGTACTGCCGGAACGCTTCTAGGTGTTTCTTTAGTTGTGGGGGGTTGACTGTAAGAGGTGTAGTCTAAGCCGTTTAATTGCCTTCTAATGATGTATAACTTCAATAGTTTCCTTGACATGTGATAGTAGTAGTAGTCACGAAAGCGCGCTTGGCAATCTTCACTACTCTTTCATAGTGGTTTTTTTCGTTGCACTAGTTTTAAAATCACAATGGTTACTGTGATCTTATTGATCTATTATTCGGTAAATGATATATATATAAATAATCTATTATAGCGTTGTATATTATTTAACTTATTCAATTTATCTATAATAATATATATTTATTATATATAATTATATACTTATATATATATATATATTATACACTACTTACATACATACTATACATCATACACTACATACATACATGTGAGCATAACATACCTGCGTGATTAACAAATCACTAGCTAGAAAGGGCGAAATTATTTTCAAAATTTATCTCTCAGTCCACAACCAGGATTCGAACTGGCCAAATTCGGCAATCAGAGATACACCAGTACTCTGGAGTTCTAGACCGTTGTTAGTCAACTACTTGTTGTTTGATGACCAAAAGAAGTGAAGAAACCAAGTACGTGATTACCGAACCTGTCAGTCAACACCTTGTAGTGTTACAGAAAACCTTGTTCAGGTCAACACGTTGTGTTACAGAAACTGTCAGTCAACTTGGTAGATCCTACAGAACCTGTCAGTCAAAACCACTGTAGTAGTTACAGAACCTGTCAAGTCAACACTTGTAGTTTAAGAACCTGTCCAGTCAACACTTGTAGTTCTACTGAAAGGCCTAGTCAGTCAACACTTAGCTAAGTGATACAGAGAAGATTCCTGATCAGTCAACACTTGTAGTTCTACTGAAAACTTCCGGAACACATCAAGCTGATTCCCAGGTGAAACTGCAGTTCTCGTACTGCACTAGGCACTGTGCCAACCCTTTTGAATCAATACGAGAAACGGACATCTCTTTGCCACCGTACGACGTTACGCGGTTCATTGAAGGGAATCTACGAGTGGAAATGTTTGCTCGTCTTTGTAAACGTGTTCCTGGCTTCAGCAGGCGTGGGGGGAAAAAACCGCGTTCCAGTGTTGTACAGTGTTTCTCGCTGCCAGACGTAGGCCTTCCTTTTTTTTTTATTTGTCTATTGTTAATTAAATAATTCCTATACATTAATCAATATTCGTTAAACTTCAAGCTGCTTAAAATCCTCTAGACTTTTCATTCGATTTCGCGTGACGTCTATGTGGACGTCACCTCGTGAGAGTCATCCAGGCCGCCACCTCGCCCCGACGTTACCCAGGGAAGGTATGCATGACGTCGCCTCGCACCGATGTCAAGCATCGACATCCACCCATGACTGTCACATCGACAGTGTTGCACAATTTACAGTATATAGATGAGATTTTAGTGGTTATAATAATGTCTAGAACGATTATTGGGAGAAGAATCTTTAAAGTGTTCAGTATTGTATCTCTCAGGTTATTCCTCTCAGTGAGTTTCTTTACTAGTGTTTCATATATTTGTGAATGCTTTCGATTGTCGATTTTTCCACAGACAAGCAACATTTGCTATGTGGCAACAAGATGTTTACTATTGATGATAATTACTGCATGCTCAGTGCAACTCTGCAGTTTTTCGTGTATGTCCCGATGTAAGTGGGTCTGGGGTCCAATGATGTGTAGACACCGTGTTGGGCTGGAAGCCAGACCATGGGTCACCCCACTGTGAACCGTTCGACAACTGACTAGTCGAGTCAGGCTCAGATTGCGTAGTGTTGTTGAGTCCCCGTGTATCGAAAGTTCTTTATGCTTACTATTCGTGATATACCCTGAGTGAGTCCTGCTACAACTCCCCGAAAAGATTAGAAGAGAGTGCTCGTATACTTCAACTCTGACCATCGGAGAGCAGTTGTGAGTGGAAAACCGTTGGGGAACGGTCAGTTCTCAACCTCTGGCTCTGTTCCTAACTGATCGAGAGGATGGGGAAACGATGGTAGTAGGTCCAACCGCAGTTCCCCTGGGTTGCAGACGACTACTGACTTGTGTCACGGCTTCAATGGAGCAGCCTGCACAAAGTATTGAAGTCACCTTTGCTAGATCACTCATCAGTTATGGCTGTGCGGTGTGATGCTGCTACTCCTGCTACGTCAGAGTCGTCTTACTATGACTCGCTGGGGGCGGGGGAGGGCAACCCCGGCACACCAAGGTGCTAGCGCGAGTTCCTGGCAGTGACAGCCCTGTGACAGTACCAGTGTCAAAAAGTGTCTCCTGTGTCGCATTCCCGAAGAAGTCCTGCCCAGTTGCTGATGTAAGACGATGCCTCACTCAAGGTTGAGTGAACCCTGACAGGAGACTTACTCCATGATGACTGCTTCACTACCGTTCCAGACGAGCCTCAGTTCCAGTGGAGCCCTCAGCTCACGATTGTCTCCTTGATGTGTTGCAGTTATCTATTCAGGACGCAGGACGGTGGTGCAGTGATGCTTCCGAGGCTCACGTCTTGGACAACGATATTTTAGCACACCCTTCCTATTGGAAGTTTTTTCTGTCTATGTCCCTGTATAAATATGTTTTATTTTTGTGTTGGAGGCCACATATTCCTTGTAGGAGAGAGAGACAAGTTTTTTTTTTTTCAGTCGACACGATCAGGTCGAGGACGACTGTTTGCGTAGGTGGCTGTGCAATGTATACCCTGCTAGGGTTAAAATTTGCATGGGTACATTAACATTTCGCATCCCAGTGTTGCCATCTTGGCCTAGGTGTGAGCTGCTGGTTACCTCACTCACGGACCAGACACCTAGACACAACCATTGTTTCTCTCTCCTCGCGGGCTTGTGGGGTATTGTCATGACCCCCAGGGCAACTTAAACTCAACTGCCTGTAATTCAAGATCCAAAAAGTACGAATGCTTCAGAAGACTATATTCATTCCTGCCACCAGTCCTTCCATCTCTGGAAAATGTACAAAGGACGGATGACAAGTAGTCCCATGTATCAGAAACTTGGTTTAGAAAGACACGAAGCAAACACTATAAATAATATATTAGAACAACGTTTCCGGTCCTGGGCCCTTGATCTAGAAGTGATCAGGTCCCAGGACCGAAACGTTTTCTATTAAATCTGTTTATCGTGTTTTGCTTAGTGTCTTTCAAAAACCAAACTTGGCGCGTAATTTATTACCAAGGTTTATACCATCAGGGGTTTGGGGGGGTGTGTGGGGGGGGTGGGGGGGGGGGGGGGGGGGTGGGGGGGGGGTGGGGGGGGGGGGGGGGGGGGGTTTGGGGGGGGGGGGGGGGTGGGGGGGGGGGTTTTTGTGGGGGGGGGGGGGGTTTTTTGGGGGGGGGGGGTGGGGGGGTTTGGGGGGGGGGGGGGTTTGGGGGGGGGGTTGGGGGGGGGGGGGGGTTGGGGGGGGGGTTTGGTGGGGGTTTTTTTGGGGGGTGGGGGGTGGGGGGGTTTGGGGTGGGGGGGGGGGGGGTGGGGTGGGGGGGTGGGGGGTGGGGGGGGTGGGGGGGGGGTTTTTTGGGGGGGGGGGGGGGGGGGGGGGGGTTTTGGGGGGGGGGGGGGTTGGGGGGGGGGGGGGGGGGGGGGGGTTGGTGTTTGGGGGGGGGGTGGGGGGGGTGGGGGGGGGGGTGGGGGGGGGGGGGGGTGGGGGGGTGGGGGGGGGGGGGGGGGGGTTTGGGGGGGGGGTGGGGGGGGTGGGGTTGGGTGGGGGGGGTGGGTGGGGTTGGGGGGGGGGGGGTTTTTTGGGGGGGTGGGGGGGGTGTGTGGTGGTGGTTGAGTGTGTGGGGGTGGTTGTAGTGTGTGGGTGGTTGTTGTGTGGGGGTGGTTGTAGGGTGTGTGGGGGTTGAGTGGGGTGGTGGTTGTAGGTGTGTGGTGGTTGTGTGGGTGTGGTGGTTGTAGTGTGTGTGGTGGTTGTGTGTGGGTGGTGGTTGGTGTGGTGGGTGGTTTGGGTGTGGTGTGGTGGTTGTGTGTGTGGTGGGGGTTTGGGTAGTGTGGGGGTGGTGTAGTGGGTGGTGGTGGTTGTGTGGTGGGGGTTGTATTTTGTGTGGTGTTGTAGTGGTTGTGGGGTTGTGGGTGTGTGTGGTGGTGTTGTGGTGTGTGGTGGTTGTAGGGGGTGGGGGTGGTGTGAGTGTGTGTTGGTTGTAGTGTGGTGGGTGGTTGTGTGTGGTGGTGGTTGTTTGGTGGTGGGGGTTGTGTGGGGGGTGGTGGTTGGTGTGTGGGTGGTTTTTGGTGGTGGGGTTTTGTGTGTGGTGGTGGGTAGTGGGTGGGTGGTTGTTGTGGGGGGGGGGGTTTGGGGGGGGGGGGTTGCGTGGTGGGTGGTGGGGGGGTGGTGTGGGGGGGTTGTTTGGGGGGGGGGTGGGGGGGGGGGGTAGGGGGGGGGTGGGGGTGGGGGTGTGGGGTGGGTGGTGGGGGGGGGGGGGTGGGTTGTATTGGTGAATTGGTGTGTATAGTTTTTTATAGAAGTACTTGTGTGCTATTACTACTGGTGGTCGATATTGGCGCTTTTTCGCCGGTAGTATGGTAAAATTGGTTTTCGCATGATTTCATAGCTGCGGATGACGGCGTCCGGGTTTCTGCGACAAAGTAGTTCATCAAATTTCATAACTACTGGTACAAAGGCTTACTACCGACACATACAGACCTAGAGTTGAGGTAGTCAACAAATCTTGGACTACAAATTTCAAAATATCGTATAGCACCACTCGTCAGGTTTCTGATCCTTTAATAAGCTTTACATGCTTCCGCCCCTGGAACGCCACTATTTGGCATTCAATTAATTACAATTCGTGAACCTTAGGCATCACACCACATCCAATGATCAATAATAATTAAGGTCCGATTTTCTGTGTGTGGATGAATATGATTTGTCCAAAAAACTCAAAATGCAGTCGACAGAAGACTACTACAGCTCTTGGCTGTTCGTAATCTCTTCGATTCACTTATACCACACACCGATTACCGTGTCCGCTGGACACACATCACAATGTTTGACAAATATAACACAAAGGATTAGATTTTCCCACCGAAGTGTCTATTTATTGTACACTACATATCCATCCTGTGGGACGTTTCGCAAGGACATATGGATACACAAAAGGCGCTAAGAACTAGGCCTCAGAATGTTAACAGAAACATTTTGGTTTTTTATCTATTGTTTCACTTATCTGTTTACAAGCAAATTTAGAAATTTGCTGTAGTATATCTGGTATCTATTTTCATTAATAAGATATCTGACAGTCACTTATGTTTATTAGACTGGCTGTCCTCTGTATTCCCTCAATAATGGACAATTAAGCACATAGTGTTCAAGAGAGTTACGCATATCCTGATCAACATAAGTTACATTTAGTTTTTGATCATTCATCTGTGTGTCTCCCAAATCTGCCTAATACTTGTAACCAACCGAAGTCTGGCCACTACAGCATCATCAGTACTTGATCCAGTACTAAGCCTGCTACTTCAACATCAGTCATGTACTTGTAACCAAGCCTAAGCCTGCCACTAACAACATCATTCAGTTACTTGTTAACCAAGCCTAACCTGAGCCACTACAAACATCAGTCAGTACTTGTAACCAAGACTAAGCCTGGCTTACTACAACACAGAGTCAGTACTTGTAACCAAGGCCTAACCTGGCCACTACAACAACAGCAGTACTTGTAACCATGACAACCTGCTACTCAACAAGATCAGTACTTGTAACCAAGCCAAACCTGGCCACGACAACATCAGTCAGTACTGTAACCAAGCCTAAGCCTGCTACGACAAACATCAGTCGTACTTGTAACCAAGACTAAGCCTGGCTACTATCAAATCATCTACTTGTAACCAAGACTAAGCCTGCCACTCAACACAGTCAGTACTTGAACCCAAGCCTAAGCCGGGCCACTACAACACATCAGTACTTGTAACCAAGACTAAGCCTGGCTACTAACAACATCAGTCAGTACTTGTAACCAAGCCTAAGCCTGGACACTACAGCATCATCAGTTCTTTGGTAACCAAGACTAAGCCTGCTACTACAACATCAGTCCTACTTTAACCAAGCCTATGCTGCCACTTAACAACATCAGTCAGTACTTGTAACCAAGAATAAGGCTGGCTACTGACAACCATCCAGTCAGTACTTGTAACCAAGCCTAAGCCTGCCACTACATTGGAAAAAAAAACATCAATCAGTACTAACCTAACTAACCTGCTACTACAACATCAGTCATACTTGTAACCAAGCCTAAATGCCTGGCCACTACAACATCAGTCAGTCTTGTTACCAAGCCTAAGCCTGGCCACTACAACATCAGGTCAGTACTTGTAAAACCAAGCCTATGCCTGGCCACTACAACATCAGTCGGTACTTGTAGGCTCAAGCTAACCTGCCACTACAACATCAGTCTATTACTTGTAACCAACCTAAGCCTGGCCAATACAACATCAGTCAGTACTTTACCAAGCCTAAACCTGGCCCACTACAACATCAGTCAGTATTTGTAACCAAGCCCCTAAGCCTGGCCAATACAACATCTGGTCAGTTCTTGTTACCAACCTATGCCTGGTCACTACAACATCAGTCAGTACTGTTAAACCAAGCCTAAGCCTGGTCACTACTTTCTCAAGTCAGTCTTGTAACCAAGCCTAAGCCTGGTCACATACAAACAGCAGTCCAGTACTATGTAACAAGCCTAAGTCTGGCTACTACTACATCAGTCAGTACTTGTAACCAACCTAAGCCTGGTCACTACAGTCATCAGTCAGTACTTGTAACCAAGCTAATCCTCTACTACAACATCAGTCAGTACTTGTAACCAAGGCCTAATCTGGCTACTACAAAATCAGCTCAGTACTTGTAATCAAGCTCTAACCTGGTCACTACATCATCACTGAAACTGATGATGTAGTCAACTTTGTAACCAAGCCTAAAGCCAGGCCACTACAACATCAGTCATACTTTTAGCCAAGCCCGTAAACTTGGCCACTACAACATCAGTCAGTATTTGTAACCAAAGCCTAAGCCTGGCCACTAAAACATCGGTCAGTACTTGTATCCAAGCCTAAGCCTGGCACTTCAACATCATACAGTAAATTGTAACCATGCCTAAGCCTGGTCACTACAATCATCAGTCATACTTGTAACCAAGCCTAACCTGTCATTACATCATCTAGTCAGTACTTGTAACCACCTAAGTTTTTCCCTGGCTACACCAATCATCATACTTGTATCCACCTAACCTGGTCACTACCATCATCATACTTGTAACCAAGCCTAAAGTCTGGCTAATAACAACATCAGTCAGTAACTTGTTAACCAAGCCTAAGTCCTGGCTACTACAACATCATCCAGTACTTGTAATCAAGCCTATGCCTGGTCACTACCATCATCAGTCATACGTGTAACCAAGCCTAAGCCGGTCATACTAACACAGTCAGTACTTGTAACCAAGCCAATGTCTGGCTACTACAACATCAGTCAGTAACTTGTAACCAAGCTCTAAGCCTGTCACTACATCATCAGTAGTACTTGTAAACAAAGAATAAGTCGCTACTACATCATCATCAGTACTTGTAACTCAAGCCTAGCCTGGCCCTACAGACATCAGTCAGTACTTGTAACCATGCTAAGCTGGCTACTACAAACATCAGTCAGTACTTGTAACCAAGCCTAAGCCTTGTCCCACTACATCCATCAGTCATTACTTGGAACCAAGCCTAAGCCTGGGTCACTACATCATCATTCTGTACTTGGTAACCAAGCCTAAGCCGGTCACTACAACATACAGTCTGTAACTTGTATCCAGCCTAAGTCTGGCTACTACTACAACAGTCAGGTACTGTGTAACCAAGCCTAAGCCTGGTCACTACAACATCAAAGTACTTTTAACCAAGCCTAACCTGGTCCAACTTACAACATTAGTTGTACTTGTAACGTACCAAGCCTATAGCCTGGCGACTACAACATCAGTCAGCACTTGTAACCAACGACTAAGCCTGGCCACTACAACTACAGTCAGTACTTGTAACCAAGCCTAAGCCTGAAACCACACAACATCAGTCAGTACGTTAACCAAGCCTATCCTGGCCACCTACAACACAGTCATGTACTTGTATCCAAGACAAAGCCTGGCCACTGCAACATCAGTCAGTACTTGTAACCAAGCCTAAGCCTGACATAACCACTTCAACATCAGTCCCAAGTACTTGTAAACCAAGCTAAGCCTGACTCACTACAACATCATCCATACTTGTATCCAAGCCTAAGCCTGGCCACTACAACATCATCAGAACTTGTAACCAAGCCTAAGCTTTGGCTACTACAACATTCAGTCATACTTGTTTCCAAGCCTAAGCCTGGCCACTACACAGCAGTCAGTACTTGTCACCAAGCCTATGCCTGCCACTACAACATTCATCAGTACTGTATCTCCAAGCGGAAGCCTGGCCACTACAACTTCAGTCTCAGTACTTGTAACCTAGCCTAAGCCTGGCCACTAAAACAAATCAGTCAGTACTTGTAACAAAGACTAAGCCTGGCCACTGCAACTTCAGGATACTTGTAACCAAGCCTAAGCTGACCTTACAAACGATAAGTCATACTTGTAACCAGCCTAAGCCTGACCCACTACAACATCATCAGTACTTGTATCCAAGCCTAAGCCTGGCCACTACAACATCATCAAGTACTGTAACCAAGCTAACCTGGCCACTACAACTGCAGTCAGTACTTTTAACCAAGCGTTACACCCTGGCCACTACAACATAAGTCATAACTTGTAACCAAGCCTAACCTGGCGACTACCACATGCATCAGTTACTTGTAACCAAGAGCCTAAGCTGGCCACTACAACATCATCAGTACTTGTAACCAAGCCTTAAGCCTGCCGACTACAACATCAGTCAGTACTTGTAACCAAGCCTAAGCCTGCACTACAACTCAGTCATGTTCACATTGCAAGTTGCTGCTCCATAAAGCATACTTATCTATTCCCATGTTCATATTGGGTTATAGATCTACCTCTGCCTTATATATGCAATTCTATAGCATTCATTGTCATTATTTACTTCTCTCCCTAATATTTTTCCCTAATACTAGACACAGATAATATATAAGTTTATATTCTACATTATCCTTCCTGGGAAACTTACAAACGCGTCCATCGTGGCCAAAAACCTGCTTCCGTCAATACTGTTGTCAGGTGAGGCGACCTCCACACTAGAATCACTCACCCTGGCCTCCACATTGGAGTACTCTCAACCCGACCTCCACAATGGAGGCCACTCACCCTGACCTCCACACTAAGGTCACTCCACCTTGAACCCCACACTGGAGGCCACTCACCCTGACCTCCACACTTGGGCCACTCAACCCTGTCTTCCACTCTGAAGTTCACTCTCCCTGACCTTTCCCTCCTGAAGATCACATCACTCCCTGACCTCCACCTTGAAGGTCACTCACTCCTGGCCTCCACTCTGAAGGTCACTCACCCTGGCGTCCCACGCTGGAGGACACTCACCCTGAATTCCACAATGGGAGGTCACTCCACCCTGACCTCCACTCTAAAGGTCACTCACTCCCACCTCCACTCGGAAGGTCACTCACCCTGGCCTCCACTCTGAAGGTCACTCACTCTGGCCTCCACACTTGAGGTCACTCACCCTGGCCTCCACACTTGTGGTCACTCACCCTGGCCACCACACTGGAGATCACTCACCCTGGCCTCCACACTAAGAGGTCACTCACCCGTTCCTCCACACTGAGATCACTCACCCTGATCCTCGCTCACTAAGAGGTTTACTCGCCCTGGCCTTCCCACACTGGTGATCACTCACCCTGGCCTCCTCACAGAGGTTTCTCGCCCTGGCCTTCCACGCTGAAGATCACATCACCCTGGCCTCCTCACTAGAGGTCTCTCCCCTGCTTCCTCACGAGAGATCACTCACCCGCCTCCACAATGAGACACTCACCCGGGCCTCCACACTGGAGATCACTTCACCCTGGCCTCCACACTGGGGTCACACACCCTGACCTCCACACTGAGATCACTCACCCTGACCTCCATACTAAGTCACTTCAACCCTGGCCTCCCACTCTGAAAGGGTCACTCACCCAGGCCGCCACACTGGAGGTAACTCACCCTGACTCCACACTGGAGGTCACTCACCCAGGCCTCCCACACTGGAGGTCAATCACACCCTGGCCTCCACACTGAGGTCACTTCTCCCTGACCTCCACACTGAGGTACTCACCCAGCCCAGCCTCCACACTGGAGGCACTCCTCCACCCAGTGGCCTCCACACTGAGGTCTCTCACCACCCAGCTCCACACAGGAGTCACTCACCCTGGCCTCCACACTGGAGTCACTCACCCGCCCTCCACACAGGATGTCACTCACCCTGACCCCACACTGGAGGTCACTCACCCTGACCTTCCACACTGGAGGTCCACGTCACCCTGACCTCCACACTGGCGGGCACTCACCCTGGCCTCCTCACTGGTGGGCACTCACCCTGAGACCTCCACACTGGAGGTCACTCCACCTGACCTCCACACTTGGAAGAGTCACTTCCACCCTGACCTCAGCCACTCTGGAAGGTCTACTTCACCTCTGGCCTCCACACTGGAGTCAACTCCTCCTGACCTCCACACTGAGGTCACTCACCCTGACCTCCACACTGGAGGTCACTCACACCTGAACCTCCACACTGGAGGTCACTCAACCTGGCCCTCTCACACTGAGTCACTCACCCTGCTCCCACACTGGAGGTCACGCACCCAGGCCTCACACTGGAGGTCAACTCTCCCTGACCTCCACACTGGAGGTCACTCACCCTGACCTCCACACTGGAAGGTCACTCACCCAGGCCGTCCACACTGGAGGTCACTCCACAGCCTGACCTCCACACTGGAGGCCACGCACCCAGGCCTCCACACTGAGGTCACTCACCCTGACCTCCCACACTGGGGTCACTCTCCCTGACCTCCCACACGAGGTCACTCAATCCCTGGCCTCCAACTGAGTCACTCACCCTGACCTCCATCACTGGAGTCACTCTCACTTGGCCTCCACACTGGAGGTCCAACTCACCCTGTCCTCCACCACTGGAGTCACTCACCCTGGCCTCCACACTGGAGGTCACTCACCCTGACCTCCACACTGGAGGTCACTCACCCTGGCCTCCACACTGGAGGTCACTCACTCTTGAACGTCTCCCCACTGGAGGTCACACAACCCTGCCTCCACAATGGAGGGTCACTCACGCCTGACCTCCACAACTGGAGGTTCACTCACCCTGGCCTCCACACGGGACTCTCCCTTACCTCCCACTGGAGGGCACACACCCTGGCCTACTCACTGGCGGTCTCTCACCCTGGCCTCCACACTGGAGGTCTCTCACCCTGACCTCCACCTGGAGTCACTCACCCTGACCTTCCACACTGGAGTCACTCACCCTGGCCTGGCCTCCCACAACTGGAGTCACTCACCCTGACCTCCACACTGTGAGGTCACGACCATCCCTGTCCTCCCACCACTGGAGGTCACTCACCCTGGCCTCCACACTGGAGGTCACTCACCCTGACCTCCACACTGGAGGTCACTCACCCTGGCCTCCACACTGGAGGTCACTCACCCTGACCTCCACACTGGAGGTCACTCACCCTGACCTCCACACTGGAGGTTCACTCACCCCTGGCCCTCCACTTCTGGAGAACTTCACCTGACCTCCACACTGGAGGTCACTCACCCTGGCCTCCACACTGGAGGTCACTCACCCTGACCTCCACACTGGAGGTCACTCACCCTGGCCTCCACACTGGAGGTCACTCACCCTGACCTCCACACTGGAGGTCACTCACCCTGACCTCCAACGACTGGAGGTCACACCCTGGCACTCCACACTGGGGTCACTCACCCTGACCCTCCACACTGGAGGTCATCTCACCCTGGCCTCCACACATGAGGCACTCACTCACCCAGACCTCCACATGGATCTCTCACCCTGGCCTCCACACAGGAGGTCCACTCACCCTACCTCCACACTGGAGGTTTCCACTCACCTGACCTCCACACTGGAGTCACTCAACCCTGGCGCTCCTAACTGGAGTCACTGCACCCTGACCTCCACACTGGAGGTCATCACCCTGGCCTCCACACTGGAGGTCAACTACACCCTGAACGCTCCTCACACGGCGGTCACTCACCATGGCCTCCACACTGGAGGTCACTTCACCCCTGACCTCCACACTGGAGGTCACTCACCCTGGCCTCCACACTGGAGGTCACTCACCCTGACCTCCACACTGGAGGTCACTCACCCTGGCCTCCACACTGGAGGTCACACTCATCCCTGGCCTCCACACGGGAGGTCACTCCACCCTGACCTCCACACTAGGAGGTCACTCTCACCCCGGGCCTCCACATCATCTTCACCGAGAAGAGAAATTAAAGTTAACTTTTATCGAGTTTGAGAAACTTTTTTCTCCGTTGGTCCCGAAATTGAGGTGGAGCATGTACTGTTGCCCCTGTGTGGCGGAGCATGATGCTGGTGCTGGGCTCCCCCCTGTGTGGCGGAGCATGATGCTGGTGCTGGGCTCCCCCCTGTGTGGCGGAGCATGATGCTGGTGCTGGGCTCCTGATTCAAGGAACTGGAGTTACGCTGTAACAGTTACAGAGATCGTTTAAGGGAAGCATGGAGTCAATGAAGCATTTAAAGTACTGAGAAACCCTTTAAAGTCTTACATGGAAGGAGAGATACCTGGAGTATACAAGGAGAGGGTTTCGAGAGTGAACGCCCCAGCGGGGCACTCCATGACCAGGGCTGTTACTACTGACGGGCCGCACATAAACAGGACGTAGGAACCACGCCCAGTGCCGTTTCATTGTAGACAGCCAGGGTTCTTGTGTCGGAAATCCCTTTTATAATGCTGGGAGGGCAGCTGAACAGTCTTGGGCCCCTGGCATTTATTGTCTCTTAGTGTACTCGTAGCGCCCCTGCTTTTCACTGGAGGAATGTTGCATCTCCTGCCGAGTCTTTTGCTTTAGTATGACAATATATACGTGGAAAGAACTTGAAATCCTGGTCCCAAATCTGCACACTGTCATAACAACTTACTGGAGCGAGAGATAAGGGAGGAAGTGCAAAATAAAGCCAGTGAAAAGCAGGGGCACCTTGGCCACAATAGGAGAACAATGTATCAATATCCGTGGTCGTAACTAGTGGTGGTGGTAGTGGTGGTAGTAACAGGGTGGTAGTTGTGGTGGCAGAGGTGGTGATAGTGTTGGTAGCAGAGTGGTGGTGGTGGTGGTGGTGGTGGTAGTGGTGGTGGATGTGGTGGTTGGTGGTGGTGGTGGTGGTGGTGGCGGTGGTGGTGGTGGGTGGTGGTGTGGGTGGTGGGTTGTGGTGGTAGTGATGGTGATGGTACTTTGTTTTGGTGGTGGTGTTTGGGGACAATGGTGTGATGGTGGTGGTAGGCAGTATGGTTGTGGTGGTGGTGGGTGGTGAATGGCGGTTGAATGGCTGTGGTAGTGGGTAGTTTCAGGAGTTGTGGGCAGCAAGGGTGGTGGTAGCAGGAGAAGGTGGTAGAAGTGGGATGGGTGTAGCAGGGTGTGGTGGTGGTAGCTGGTGAAAGCGGTTGCTAGGTGGTAGTGGTGTGGTGGTTAGTAGGGTGGTAATGGTGTGGCAGAGTGGTGGTTAGTGGGTAGGGGTATGGCGATGGTAGTGGTGGTGCTATCAGGTGGGGGTGTAGTATTGTGGTCGTGGTGGTTGCAGGGTGGTGGTGGTAATAGGGTGGTCGTGGTGGTAGCAGGGTGATGCTGGGGGTGGGTAATGTAGGGTGGTCGTGTGTGTAAGCAGGGGTGGTGGTAGTGGTAGCAGGGTGGTGTGGTGGCAGGAGAATGGTGGTGGTGGTAGCAGGGTGTGGTGGTAATGGATGGTGGTGGTGGTGGGGTGGTAGTGGTGGTGTGGTGGTGGTGGTGGTGGTAGTGGTTGGTGGTGGTGTGTGGTGTGGTGGTGGTGTGGTGGGTGGTAGTGGTGGGGTAGTGTGTAAGGTGTTGGTGGTAGTGGTGGTTGTAGTGGTGGTGGTAGTGGTGGTGGTTGTGGTGGGTGGGTAGTGGTGGTGGTTGTGTGGTGGTAACGGTGGGGGTAGTAAAGGTGGTGGGGGTAGTGGTGTGTGGTAGTGCTTGGTGGTAGTGGTGGGTGGGAGTGGTGGTAGTATTGTGGTGGTGGTGGTGGTGATACGTGGTGAGTAGTAGTGGTGGTGGTAAGTGGTGGTGGTAGTGAGGTGGTAGCCAAGTCAGTGCCGTCACTAGTCGACTCTTTTCCTGACCACCGCCCAAGTTTCGGCGCACCAGGACTGTATACTCCATGTAACCATACTGTATACTCCAGTGTACCATGTACTGTATACTCCAGTGTACCAGGGTACTGTATACCCAGTACAGTTGTACTGTATGCTTGCCAAGTACACCTGTACTGTATAACCCAGTGTACCAGTACTGTATGCTCCAGTACACCCCTGGACTGTATACTCCAGTTACCAGTACTGTAACCTCCAGTGTACCAGTACTATATACTCCAGTAAACCTGTGCTGTATACTCCATACACACTGTACTTGTAACTCTAGTGTACCAGTACTGTATACTCCAGGGTACAATACTGTATACTCCATTACCCAGAACTGTATACTCCAGTGTACCAGTACTGTATTCTCCAGTACACTTGACTGTATGCTCCCATACACCTGTGCTGTATTACTCAATGACCAGTACTGTATACTCCAGTGCACAAGTACTGTAACTCCTGTGTACCAGTGCCGTATTTTCCAGTGTACCGTACTAGATACTCCAGTACCTGTACTGAGTATTATAAAAGTACTGGTACCACCTCCACTCTAGGAAGGCGCAACGTGCACCAGACCCAGCAGCACAAGCTAGTCAGGTCCCAACTCACACCCACCCACACCACTCATGTATTTATCTAACCTAGTTTTTAAAACTTCATAACTTTTAGCCTCAAATAACTGTACTCGGGAGTTTGTTTCCACTCATCCACAACTCTATTACCAAACCAGTGCTTTCCTATATCCTTTCTGAATCTGAATTTTTCCAACTTGAAACTATTGCTACGAGTCTTGTCTTGATTGGAAATTTTCAGCACGCTGTTTACATCCCCTTTATTTATTCCTCTTTTCCATTTATACACCTCGATCATATCCTCCCTAATTCTAATCCTTTCTAGAGAGTGCAGATTCAGGGCCCTCAGTCTATCCTCATAGGGAAGATTTCTGATACATGGGATCATCTTTGTCATCCTCCTCTGTACGTTTTCCAGAGCATTTATATCCATTCTGTAATACAGTGACCAGAACTGTGCAGCATAGTCTAAATGAGGCCTAACCAAGGATGTATAGAGTTGAAGAACAACCTGAGGACTTCTATTATTTATACTTCTAGATATGAAACCAAGAATTCTGTTAGCTTTATTGCGAACACTAATGCACTGTTGTCTTGGTTTTAGATTACTGCTAACCAGAACTCCTAAATCCTTTTCGCAATCAGTAGTATTAAGATCTACATTATTTAGTTTATATGTGGCATGGTTATTTAACTGTCCAACATTTAGAACTTTGCATTTGTCTATATTAAACTGCATCTGCCACTTCTCCGACCATTGCATCAGTCTATTCAAATCATCCTGGAGTGCTCTAGTGTCCTCATTAGAATGAATTGGACGACCTGTTTTGGTGTCATCAGCAAATTTGCTTATGTCGCTATTTATTCCCTCATCAACACTGACCCCTGAGGAACACCGCTTGTGACGTGCCCCCATTCTGATTTCTCCCCATTTATGCAAACTCTGCTGTCTATTTGTCAGCCATGCCTCTACCCAGGAAAAAATTTCTGCTCCTATTCCGTGTGCCTTAAGTTTCCTCACTAGCCTCTGGTGTGGAACTCTATCGAAAACTTTACTGAAGTCCATATACACAATATCATATTCATTACCATGATCTACCTCCTCAAACACCTTAGTGAAAAAAGTTAGTAAATTCGTAAGACAGGAACGCCCCTTTGTAAAACCGTGTTGAGATTCATTAATCAACCTATGCCTGTCAAGATGGCTACGAATTGCTTCGGCAATTATTGATTCCATAAATTTTCCCACTATGGAGGTAAGGCTTATTGGTCTATAGTTCGAAGCCAAGGACCTGTCACCTGCCTTGTAAATAGGTATTACATTTGCCATTTTCCACTTATGAGTCCGGTATTGCCGCGCGTCAGGTGTTTCTTTGTTGTGGGGGTTGACTGTGAGGTGTAGTCTAAGCCGTTTAATTGCCTTCCTTTGATGTATAACTTTCATAGTTCCTTGACAATGTGAGTAGTCACGAAAGCGCTTGGAATTTCACTACTCTTTCATAGTGGTTTTTTGCATAGTTTAAAATCCCCTGGTTACTGTGATCTTATTGCATATATATATATATATATATATATATATATATATATATAATTATATATATATATATATATATATATATATATATATATATATATATATATATATATATATATACACATACATACATTACATACATACATACATACATACATACATACATACATACATGCGTGATTAACAATTCACTAGCAAGCGAAATTATTTCCAAACATTATCTCTCAGTCCACAACAGGATTCGAACCTGCAAATTCGGCATCAGAGTACACAGTACTCTGGAGTTCTACAGACCTTGTTAGTCAACTATTGTTGTTCTGATGACCAAAAGTATTGAAGAACCAAGTAGTGTTACAGAACCTGTCAGTCAACACTTGTAGTGTTACAGAACCTGTCAGTCAACACGTAGTGTTACAGAACCTGTCAGTCAACACTTGTAGTTCTACAGAACCTGTCAGTCAACACTTGTAGTGTTACAGAACCTGTCAGTCAACACTTGTAGTTCTACAGAACCTGTCAGTCAACACTTGTAGTTCTACAGAACCTGTCAGTCAACACTTGTAGTGTTACAGAACCTGTCAGTCAACACTTGTAGTTCTACAGAACTTCCCGGAAACATCAGCTGATTCCCGTGAACTGCAGTTCTCGTACTGCACTAGGCACTGTGCCAACCCTTGAATCAATACGAGGAACGGATCTCTTTGCCATCCGTACGACGTTACGCTGTTCATTGAAGGAATCTACGAGTGGAATGTTTGCTCGTCTTTGTAACGTGTTCCTGGCTTCAGCAGGCGTGGAAAAACCGACGTTCCAAGTTGCTACAGTGTTTCTCGCTGCCAGACGTAGGCCTTCCTTTTTTTTTTATTTCGTTATTGTTAATTAAATATTCCTATAAATTAATCAATATTCGTTAACTTAAGCTAGCTTAACATCCTCTAGACTTTCATTCGATTCCGAGGTGACGTCTGGTGACGTCACCTCGTGATGTCACTCCAGGACGCCACCTCGCGACGTTACCCAGGAAGTCTGCATGACGTCGCCTCGCGATGTCAAGCCATGACATCACCCCATGATGTCACATCGACAGTGTTGCACAATTTACAGTTTATAGTGAGCATTTTAAGTGGTAATAATAATGTCTAGAACGATTATTGGGAGAAGAAATATTTAAAGTGTTCAGTATTGTATATCACAGGTTTATTCCTCTCAGTGTTTCTTTACTAGTGTTCTCATATATTTGTGAATGCTTTAGTGTCGATTTTTCCACAGAAAAGCAACATTTGCTAGTGCAAGCCATGTTGTGATGATATTACTGCATGCTCAGTGCAACTCTGCAAGTTTTCCGTGTGTCCCGATGTAGTGGTCTGGGTCCAAATGAATGTGTAGACCACAGTGTGGGCTGAGCCCAGACCATGTCACCCCACTGTGACCGTTCGACAACTGACACTAGTCAGTCCAGGCATCAGATTGCGAGTGTTGTCTGAGTCCCCGTGTATCGAAAGTTCTTATGCTACTATTCGAGATATACCTGAGTGGTCCCTGCTACAACTCCCCGAAGAGAGCTCGTATACTCCACCTCTTGACCATCGGAGTGCAGTTGTGAGTGGAAACCAGTCTGGGGACGGTCAGTCTAACCTCTGCTCTGACTCCTACTCTGATCGAGAGGATGACGATGGTAGTAGTCAAACCGCAGTTCCCCTGGGTGCAGACGACTATCTGACTTGTGTCACGGCTTCAATGAGCAGCCTGCACAAAGTATGATGTCACTTTGCTAGATCACTCACTCCAGTTATGGTGTGCGGTGTATGCTGCTACTCCTGCCTACGTCAGAGTCGTCTCTACTATGACTCGCTCAACCGGCACCACCAAGCTGTGCTACGCCGAGTTCCTGGCAGTGACAGCCTGTGACAGTACCAGTCAAAAAGTGTCCTCCTGTGTCGCATTCCAGAAGAAGTCCTGCCCAGTTGCTGAGTACTGACGATGCCTCACTCAAGGTTGAGTGAACCCTGAAGTGACTACTCCATGATTTACTGCTTCACCGTTCCAGACGAGCCTCAGTTCCAGCTGAGCCTCAGCCACAGCGATGTCTCCTGATGTGTTGCAGTATCTATTCAGACGCAGGAAGGTGTGCAGTGATGCTTCCGAGGCTCACCGTCTTGGACAACGATATTTTAGCACACCCTTCCTATTGGAAGTTTTTTCTGTCTATGTCCACATGTATAAATATGTTTTATTTTTGTGTTTGTGCCATATTCCTGTGAGAGAGAGACAAGTTTTTTTTTTTTCAGTCGACACGATACAGTCGAGGACGACTGTGCGTAGGTGGCTGTGCAATGTATACCCTGCTAGGGTTAAAATTTCGCATTGGGCTACATTTACATTTCGCATCACCAGTGTTGCCATCTTGGCCTCAGGCTGTGAGATGCTGGCTCTTCCTCACTCACGGACCAGACAACCTAGACACAACAATTGTTCTCTCTCCCTCGCGGGCTTGTGGGGTCTTGTCATGACCCCCAGGGCAACTTAAACTCACTGCCTGTAATTCAAGATCCAAATAAAGTAAGACATTGCTTCAGAAGACTATCATTCATTCCTGCCACCAGACCTTACACTCTCTGGAAAATGTACAAAGGAGGATGACAAAGTTGATCCCATGTATCAGAAACCTTGGTTTAGAAAGACACGTAAGCAAACACTATAACATATTTATTAGAAAACGTTTCGGTCCTGGGACCTTGATCTAGAAGTGATCAAGGTCCCAGGACCGAAACGTTTTCTAATAAATATGTTATAGTTTTTTGCTTACGTGTCTTTCTAAACCAACTTGTCGGTATTTTTACCAAGGTTTATACCATCAGAAACCTTCCCTATGAGGATAGACTAAGGGCCCTGAATCTGCACTCTCTAGAAAGACGTAGAATTAGGGGGGGTATGATTGAGGTGTATAAATGGAAGACAGGAATAAATAAAGGGGATGTAAATAGTGTGCTGAAAATATCTAGCCTAGACAGGACTCGCAGCAATGGTTTTAAGTTGGAAAAATTCAGATTCAGGAAGGATATAGGAAAGTACTGGTTTGGTAATAGAGTTGTGGATGAGTGGAACAAACTCCCAAGTACAGTTATAGAGGCCAGAACGTTGTGTAGCTTTAAAAATAGGTTGGATAAATACATGAGTAGATGTGGGTGGGTGTGAGTTAGACCTGATAGCTTGTGCTACCAGGTCGGTTGCCGTGTTCCTCCCTTAAGTCAATGTGACCTGACCTGACTAGGTTGGGTGCATTGGCTTAAGCCGGTAGGAGACTTGGACCTGCCTCGCATGGGCCTGTAGGCCTTCTGCAGTGTTCCTTCGTTCTTATGTTCTTATAATTCGTTAACGTACCAAAACACTGCTGATGTATCCATTTACTTAAAAAAAATATTCTGGGGCGATTAAGCTGGAAGACGAACCTGTAGACAAATATATAGGAGAAACAAACAGATGGACGAACAGGCAGACAGACAGACAGACAAACAGACAGAACGACAAGTATAACAGAGCTGTCACTCGGGTGTAAACACAAGCACTCGCCCAAGAATAAACACACAGGCGACGACAAGCATAAAAGCAAGGCATAAAACGCACCCAAACATTAAGGGAAGCAACTTACCCGAGAAATGCGGGAGTAGAGGAGGAAATAAAGTGAATTATAGCAGGAGGAAGAGCATCACACACACACCACACACACACACACACACACACACACACACACACACACACACACACACACACACACACACACACACACACACACACAGAAGAGGTAGAAGAGGTATCACAGTGGGCACCTGTGACGAGGGGGGTCCCACAAGGGACAGTTCTAGGACCAGTGCTATTTTTGATATATGTGAATGACATGATGGAAGGGATAGACTCTGAAGTTTCCCTATTCGAAGATGATGTGAAGTTGATGAGAAGAATTAAATCGGATGAGGATGAGGCAGGACTGCAAAGAGACCTGGACAGGCTGGACACTTGATCCAGAAACTGGCTTCTTGAATTCAACCTTGCCAAATGCAAAGTCATGAAGATTGGGGAAGGGCAAAGAAGACCGCAGACAGAGTATAGGCTAGGTGGACAAAGACTACAAACCTCACTCAGGGAGAAAGATCTTGGAGTGACCATAACACCGAGCACGTCACCGGAGGCACACATCTACCAGATAACTGCTGCAGCATACGGGCGCAAAGGTTTGCAAGGTGATACCACAACAGTGGTATCACCTTCACTAAACACTGTTGTAGTATCACATTCACTAAACACTGTTGTGGTATCACCTTCAGGTGATACCCCTAGTGTGTGTATTGAAGATGATACCATTGTTGTGTTTAATGAAGGTGATACCACTGTTGTGTGTAGTGAAGGTGATACCACTGTTGTGTGTATTGAAGGTGATACCACTGTTGTGTGTAGTGAAGGTGACAGCTGTGAAGGTGACAGCTGTGAAGGTGACAGCTGTGTGGCTGTGTCATGCTGAGGCTGAACGAGAATCAACTCATTACTCCTCGGCAGAATTAATTAGCATATTTGATTAGCTACTCCACCTAGTAAATACTACCTAAGTGACCACTTAAAGACTGACATCTCTGAAAGGCACTTACGTTACAAAGACGTGTGAAGAGACCTCCTTACCACTTAGAGAATGATCAGGTTCGGTTTAATGTAACATTACGCAATTTACTACTAATAAAATATATATTATTTCGTCGGAATTATTTAAACCACAGTTAAAGAGAACACAAGTTTGTCTTAACGTTTTGTACTGAGATATTAAACCTGTTGGGAGGAGAAATTGATTAATCTCTTAAAAAGAAGACTGGGGGAAACGCACTTATTTCATTATACATAAATAATCTTGCAAAGTTTATATTATTAATTTTCCATTTAAAAAACACCTTGGTATAAACCTTGGTAATAAATACCGACAAGTTGGTTTAGAAAGACACGTAAGCAAACACTATAACATATTTATTAGAAAACGTTTCGGTCCTGGGACCTTGATCACTTCTAACATACAGAGGTAGAAAGACATTATATATATAGGCGGAGAGTGAGATGTGACGCACGTGACCTGAGGAATGTCATAAGAACATAAGAATGGAGGAACACTGTAGAAGGCCTACTGGCCCATGCGAGGCAGGTCCTTATCAAAACAACCTCTGTCTATGATGAGGACCAGTAGACGATGAAATCATGTGACTCCTGTGTTGTTGGTTGGTGCTGCTTAAGTATCATGTATGCCAATGTTTTTGAAATTTTGTAGTTCCAGTGTTGCGTTCTATAGTGTCGGTGACGGTGATTAGTCGGTGACCGTCACCGACACATAAGAACGCAACACTGGAAACTACAAAATTTCAAAAACATTTGGCATACTGATACTTAACAGCACCCAAACCCCAAAAACACAGGGGTCCCCATGATTTCATCGCTACCCGTCCCTCATCAAT
>NC_069399.1:135424093-135438261 GCF_026875155.1 Cherax quadricarinatus | reverse complement strand
GGGAAAGATTTTATTTTTTGGAAATTTGGTTGGTGCAATTTTTTTTTTTAAATGTAGGGAATGAGGGTTAAGGCCCTGGGGAATGGCAGAGAGAAAGCATATTCCTTTTTTTAAAAAGGAAAAGGGGACAAAAAAAGAGGGGCCAAAAATTATAGGGGGATAAGTTTTTGGAAAAAACCTGGAAAAAGTTTGGGTTTAGATTTATTTTGAAAGAATTAAGAGTAAAAACGGAAAATTTAGGATAGCGTTTAACAAGGATTTTTGGGAAAGGTAGGGGGGGGTGTGGACCCGGTTTTTTACAGTGAAAACATAAAAGTGAACAAAATTTTAAATAAGGCAAAAGAGGTCTTTGTGGCTTTTTTGGTTTTGGGAAAAAAAGGGAAAATTTGCCCAGGGGGGATGGGGGGGGCAATGTGGCAGATTTTGCAGGTGTATGGTATGGGATTTTGGTTACTGAAAGCGTGAAATTTTTACGAGGTTAGTGAGGCTCAATTTAGGAAAGGGTAGGAAAGAGGGAAATTTTTTCCCCATTTAAAAGAAAGGCCTTAGACAAGGTTGTTGATGTCACCTGGTTTTTTAATATATTTTAGAGGGGGGTTTTTTAAGAGAATAAATGCAGTGTTTTAAAAAGAGGCTTTGGGTTTTTAAAAAGATAAAAAAAACCACATAAAGGGGGGAGTTGTCCCCCAGTTGTCTTGCTGATGACACTGTGTTTTGGGAGATTCCGAAGAGAATTTTGGAGTTGGGGATGGATTTGGTAGGGTAGGGCAAAAGAAGAAAATTAAAATTTGAACAAAAAGGGTTTAAGGTTTGGGGGAAATAACAAAAAGAAAAAGGGGGTTTAAAGATTAAATTATCAGTTTTGGGGGGAGAGAGTATGGAGGAGGTAAAATGTATTCTATATTTGGGAGTGGGTGTAAACCCAAATGGGCCCTATGAAAGATGGGGAAAATTCTAAAAACTGAGGGGGGGGAAAAGGGGGGGAGTGGTGCATTTTAGGGTCTGTTTGACAAAGAACTTTGTCCTTGGGGGGAAAAAGGGGGGAAGTATGAGGTAATTTTTTAAACCAACCCTTATATGGGTTTTTTGAAGCAGGGGTTTTATGAATTTGCAGCGGGGAAAAAGGGCGGGAGGCAGTGGAGTTTTCCATGTCTGAGGGGAAATTGTGGGGGTAAAATAAAATGCAGGGGAAACTTTTGTTTGGAATTTTGGAGGAGGGGGCGGGAAATTCCCAAAACGTTGTCCAAGGGCTGGGAAAGGGTTTTGAGGTGGTTCGGAATGTAGAGAGAAGGGGAGCGAAACAGAATGATTTTCAAGAGGGTTTTCAGTCTGAAGGGGAAAAGGAAGGGGGGGTTTAGAGGTGGGCCCTGGGAAAAGGTTTGGAGGGGGGGGGGGGTTTTAAAGGAGGTTTTGTTTTTGCGGGGGGCTTGGATTTCCCAGCGGGCATGCGGCGCGTTTTTGTTTGGAGTAAAAGGGAAAAAAATTTTTTTTAATACTTGACGTGCTTTTAAGAGTGTGAGCAAAGTAACATTTATGAAGGGGGTTCAAAAAAACCCGGAAAGGCCCGGGACTTGATTCCTGGAGAGGGGAAAAGTACAGTGCCCATTGAAGGGGGGGGGGGTTTTAATTTTGCAGTTTTAAAAACTGTGTTTTAAAGCCCCCTTTCCCTGGAAAAGACAGTGGGGGGGGGGGGGGGGTTTGGGTGTGGGGTGAAAGTTTTCTTTTTCCCGGGCCACCCCCCTTTGGTGGGAATCGGCCGGGTTTGTTTAAAATAAAAAATAAATATAAAATTTAGGGTTGGAAGAAAAGCATCCCCCCCAGGGGGGGTACTCCCGCCCTGCCAAGTAAATTGTGAAACAAAAACCTGAAATTTGTTTTACAAAATGGTAGGATTGCGGGTGTCTTTTTCTTTCTCATAAACACGGGGGAAATAACAGGTATGTCTTCCCTACTTTTTCTTGAAATTTGGGATCACACTAGGGAAAGGCATATGCATGAATATATTTTACATCTACATCTGGGTTTTTTTCCCTTCTGTCTTCTTAATTTTTGTTTTTTCATTTCCCAATTCTCTATGGGAAAAAGGAAAAAAGAATTTTTCCCTTTAATAAGCCATGCGGGGTATATAAGGCAAAAAAAATGGGGGAGAAATGGGCTGGTAACCCCTTCCCCCCTGTAAAAAAACAAAAAAAGAGGAAAAAACCTTTAAAAAACGGGGATTTTGGATGTACTTTTGGTGATTAGAAAGAGTTTGATTCCCTGAAGGGGGGGGGCGGTTTCAGTGGGGGAAATAAAGGGTTTTTAAGCGGGAGTATCGAGAGAGTTAGAAAAAAAAGGGAAGGGGGGTGGGCAAAAAAGTTAAAGGTATTTTTGGAAGGAGAAGAGGGAATGTAAATGTATAAATTAAAGGGATTAATGGATTAAAAAAAAGGTCGGATACAAAAAAGGGGGTCATTTTAAGTGGAAATGCACCTGGAAAAGAAAGGAGTGTAGAGGAGAGAGAGAAGAAAATTTTTGGGGATTTTAAGCGATTTATTTGGGGAAACTTTTAAACCCAAGTGAGAAAGTAATTGGGGTTTTGGGGGGGCCCAAAAGGGGGTTTTTAGTTAAAAGGTAATACAATTTTTAAGAAAAAGGGGTAAATAAGTAAAAAAGATTTGATGTATGGCATAATGACAGTAGTTTGTTGGACCGTATTGGAAGATAGAAGACTTTTGGGGTTAGACTTCAAGATTACATGTTTATGGGACGGGAAACATAATATCAGATTTTTTTTTAAACTGTAGTTTACAGTGAGGGTAAAAGGTAGATAGGTCCCAGGAAAATGGAACAGCAAGTAAAAAAGAGGAAAAGGGTTTGAAAAAAAGGGGGGGAGGAAATTTAAAGGGTAAGTATAAACAACTATTGGAGGTTAGAGGGTATGGAGAAATTTTTTAAGGGGGGCCCGAAAATGTATGGGTTAGATTTAAAAATGTAGTGTTAGAGTTTTCAGCAAAAGTTTGGGGTTTTACGCAAAGTGGTAGGGGAGGGAAGAGAGAAATTTGAGGGAAATTGATGTTTGAAAAAAAGAGTAGTAAGAGAGAAAGGTTATGGGAGATTTTTACAAATTTTAAAAGTGAGGCAAGGGGGGAGGAGTATTTTGGAGAGAAAAAGAGATGCTAAGGAGGGTAAAGCTTTTAAAAAAAAAGGAAAAAATGAGAGAGGGGGTGAATGTTATCAAAAAAATTTTTTTTTGAAAAAAAAAAAAATTTTTGGATGGGGTTTTAGGGAAGCCCTGGGGGTTTCGAAGGGATTTTTGTTTTAAAAACAGGAAAGGAGATTTTGTTAAATTGGGGATTTTTTAGGGGGATTGGGAAGAGGGAGGAATATTCAAGGGAAATTGATAAATGTTGTTTGAAAAAGGGGAAGCTTGTTTTTCGTGTAAAAGGGGAAAAGGAGGAATAACATCTTGTAGGAGTGGGGAAAAAAAGAAAATTTGGATGTGGGGGAAGTTCCGAACAGTGGGTAGAAGAAAGGGGGAAAGGCAGCAAGGATTGATGAGATAAAGAAAAAAAATTTTTTAAAAGCAGGTGGGGATATTTTTTTTTGGAGTGGTTGGTGCAATTTTTTTAATAAATTTTTGGGAAGAGGGTAAGGTCCCTTTGGGTTTGGGCAAGAGCTGGCATATTTTCCTTTTATAAAGGGAAAAGGGGGACAAAAGGGGTGTAAAAATTATGGGGAAAATAAGTCTTTTGGGGTTTTATCTGGAAAAGTAAAGGGTTTAAGGGGTTTGATTTTTTTTTGAAAAAAAATTTAAAGGGAAAAATTGATGGAGAGTAAAAATGGGCAGGTAAACAAGGGGGGCTTTGGAAATGGTAGGGGGTTGTAGCCCCAAGGGGAAAACATAAGGTGAACAGTTTTTTAAATAGGGGTAAAAGGGGGGTTTTTTGTGGCATTTAAAGGGTTTTTTGGAAAAGGCGTTTTTTTGAAGGGTGGATAGGGGGGAAATTTGGGGCGATTTTTTGCAGGTGTTGGTTTTGGAGGTGGGTTACTGAAAGCAGTGAAGAGTTTTTAAAGGATAGTGGGGCTGGGGTTTAAAGGAGTAGGTGGGGAAGGGAGTTTAAATTTCCCAGTAAAAGTGGGCCCTTAGACAAGGATTTTGTGATGTAAACCGTGGTTTTTCGGTATATTTAAAAAAATGGGGTTGTTGGCAAGAGGTGGGGGGGAAAAAAAGAAAAAAATTTCCCAACAAAGTGGAGTTTCACATTTTCTTTTTGGGCCTGATGACCTTTTCTTTTGGTGATTCTAAAAGAAAGTTGCAGGGGTTGGTGGTTTTTAATTTTTGGTAGGATATTTTAAAAGAAGAAATTAAAAGTAAATGTGGGAAAAGTGTAAGGTTTTTAGGAAAAACAAAAAAGTTAAACAAAAATTTTTGGATTTCAGATTGGAGAAAGGGAGTATGGGGAGGGAAGATTTCAGATATTTAAAAGTGGGTGTGTCATCGGGTGTTTTAATGAAAGGATGAGGTGAATTTAAAATTGACTTTGGGGGAAAAGGTGTTTGGGTTGAAATTGAGAACCCTGGGGGAGACAAAGAACTTTTTTCCACAGAAGCAAAAGGGGGAAAAGGTTTAAAAAGTATAGTTATACCAACCTCTTTTTTGGGGGTGAACCCGGGGGTGATAAATTTTTTTGCAAAAAGGAGAAGGCTGGGGCAGTGGAGATGTCATGTCTGAGGGAAAAATTTTATGGTGGAATATAATGCGTTTTAAAAATTTCACTTTTTTTTTAAAGGGGGTTGTTCCTCCTCCCCTTTTCTCTTTTTCCCCTTTTCCCCTCCCCTCCCCTCTCTCTCGCTCTCTCCCCTCTCTCCCCTCTCCCCCCTCCCCTTCTCTCTCTCCCCTTTCTCTTCTCTCTCTTTTCTCCTCTCTCTCTATTTATTTTTTATATATTTAAAATTAAAAATATAAAAATATATATTTATATTTATATTTTATATATTTATTTAAATTTGTTAGAAAAAGGGTTGTAAGAACGAACAGCAGCAGCATTGGCCCGTCAAGGGTTTTGTGTGTGTGTTTTGGAATTTTCCCGGGTACTAACTGAGCGGATGGGATATCCTGGAGGCACGCCTGTGTACAACGGGTAGTGGTACACCCGGGTAGGGGTGCAGAAAGTATTGGTGGCAGCAGTAGTGGTACAAGGGGGGCGGGTATTGGGGGGCCGCATTTGTGGTCCCCGCGTAGTGGTGGGCGTAGGGTCACCCGGGGGCCAAGTAGGGGTTTAAAAGCATTAGTGGTCAGCAGTTTTTGGTGCACTTTAAAGGGGGTTGCAGAAAGTAGTGGACACCCTTAGGGGTCAAAAGTAGTGGTGCACCCTTTCCGGGGGCAGCAGTAGTTTTTACAGCAGTAGGGGGAAAGGCATTTGGGGTGCAGCAGAAGGGGTTTGCGCAAAGGGGCCCCGCCGTATTTGGTTTCACCCGTATTGGTCAGCATTTGTGGTAAAAGGCAGTAGGGGTGCAGCAGTAGTGGGCAGCATGGGGGGGGCCGCATTAGGGGTTTCAGCAGTAGTTTTTGCGGGCATAGGGTGAAAGCGTACTTTGCAGCAGTAGTGGTAAAACAGTAGGGGTTTGGCAGCAGTTTGGTACGGGCAGTTTTTGGGGGCAGCTAGGGGGTGCAGCGGGTAGTGGTGCAGCGAGGGTGCAGCAGAAAGTGGGGCAAGCAGTAGGGGTGCGCGGGAGTGGTGCAGCTTGTGGGCAGCAGTAGTTTTAAAAAGGTACTGGTGCAGCATTTGGGTGCAGCGGGTAGTGGTGCAAAAGTTTTGGTGCAGCAGTACTGGGTCAGAGTAGGGGGGTTGAAAGCAGTAGTGGTGCAGCAGTAGTGGGGGCAGGAAGTACTGGTGCAGCGTAGGGGTGGGCAGCAGAAAGGGTGCAGCAGTGGGTTTTACGGCATAGGGAGCAGAGTACGGGTGCAGCAGTACTGGTGGGCGCAGTACGGGTGCGCGTAGTGGTGCAGCAGTAGGGTTGCAGCAAAGGGGTTGCAGCAGTAGGGGTGCAGCAGTAGGGGGGCAGAGTATTGGTGCGCTAGTGGTGCAGCAAAAAGGGGTTTGCGCAGAAAGTTTTTACGCAGTACTGGTGCAGCAGTACTGGGGGCACAGTACTGGTGCAGCCTACGGTTTCAGCATTCTGGTGAAAGCATTAGTGGTGCAGCGAAAGGGGTGCAGAAAGTAGTGGTGCGGGCAGAAATTGGGGCAGAGTATGGTAAAAGCAGAAATGGTGCAGCGGGTACGGGGGCAGCGTGGGGGTTTGCGCAGTACGGGTTGCGGGCAGTAGTGGTGCAGAGTAGTGGGTGCAGCAGAATTTGGTGCAGCAGTAGTGGTGCAGTTAGTGGTACAGCTTTTCGGGTTTGCACCCAGTACTGGTGCAGCAAAAGGGGCAGAAAGAAACTGGGGCAGCAGTAGTGGTGAAAGGCAGTACGGGTTTGCGCATTTACTGGTGCGCAGAAAGGGTTCCCAGCATTAGGGGTGCAGAAGTAGTGGGGGCAGCAGAAAGTGGGTGCAGCGAAGGGGTTTACAGAGTAGGGTGAAGCATAATGGGCAGCTTTTCTGGTGCACGTACTGGTGCGCAGTATTGGTGCACATTAGTGGTGGGGGCGGCTTTTTGAAACCTCACAATTGCATCCCCTTGTGTTTTTGGTAGCAACAGTTTAGGAACAGAAAGCAGGTGTAGAACAGCGCAGGTGTAGACACCCAGCTGGTAAACACCCGAGGTTAGAACAGCAGCAGGGGTAGAAAAAGCCCAGGTGTGACCCACAGAAACCCCCAGAAAAACCAGATGTGGGCCCAGCAGAAACAAGTGTGTAGCGGATTACCCCGCAGCAATTGGAACACCCAGCAGCATGTGTAGAGTAGCGAAACCCAGCAGCAATTTTGGAAAAGAAGTAGCGGGGGTGTGGAGTGCACAGGTGCAGGCGCAGCAACACCAACTGGGGGGGTGGGGGAGCAGAAGCGCCCCAGCAAAAAAGGTGTGAAAAAAAACCCAGCAGAGGTGTAGAGCGCAGCAACATTTGCGCAGGTGGGAGCAGCAGAAGAAACCACCAGAAAACGGGTTTGGGGGGAGCAAGCACCACACCACCAAAACAGGTGTGGATCAGCAGCGGGAAACCCCCAGCAACAGGTGTGGAGCAGTAGCACCAGCAACATTTTTGGGGAAACAACACAGCACCCCCAAGAAAAACATGTTGAAACATTTGGAACCATAACCTGCAACAGGCGGGGAACAGCAGAACACCCCAAAACCCCACATGGAACAGCACAGCCCCACCAGCAACAGGTGTGGATCAGAAAGCAGCACCACCAAAAAACGGGGTGTGAGTCAGGCAAAAAACCAAACCACGGGTTGTGGACCTCGAAACCACCCCACCGGGGGAAAAGGGTGGACGCAGCATCACCACCAGCAACGGGTGGGGGCCCAGCGGCAGCAGCACACCAGAACAGGTAGGGAAAGCACAGCGCCCCCTCAACAGGTGGGGGCAGAAACACTCCACCAGAAACAATGTGGAGCCCCGGAAACCACCACCAGCAAAAAGGGGGAAAGGCGGGTAGCCCCCGGAAACGGGTTTTGTAAGCAACCCCGCAAGCAGCAGTAAACCCCAACAAAACACGTGGGGAGCAGCAAAAAGCACCACCGCGGGGTTTGGAAAGCTCACCAGGGGGGTGAAAGGGGGGTGGGAGGCGAGAAAGAGGGGAACACAGAAGCATTTGTGGAGTAAACAGCAAGTTTTAGAGCAAACACGGGTTGTAGACAGGCCGCAGGTGAAAGGGGAAAGGAAAGGTACTTTTCAGAAGAAAGAGGGTGCATTAAAGAAAGGTGGGAAAAAAAAAGGGTGTGGATAAGAGCAGGTGTGCATTTGTAGCGGGGTTGGGGAGTAACCGGAAGGTTCATCAAGGTTTTTGGTAAAAAGCATGTGCGATAGTCACAGCAGTTGTGTATCAGCAAGGCAAAAGGTACAGCAGCGGGTGTGGGCAGGCTTTAAAGCAAATCTGAAAGCAATGCAGGGGAAACATTTTTCAGGCACGGCAGCGGGTGAAAGGGGGATGTAGGGGCAGCACTGTAGAGAAACACCCATAAAAATGGAGTACAACAGATTTTTTAGCAGAAGCGGTGTCGTGACCCTGGTGTAAAAAACATTAGCAATGGGGTTGGCAGCGGGGTAGAACTGCAGGTGTATGGGGAAGGCAGGTGTGGTGTAGGGGGTTACAAGCACCCAGCAGCGGGCAGCAAAAAGTGTGGTGCAGCAGGTACTTTGCAGGGGGCCAGCAGGTTTTGGTCGGGCAGGTACATAGCAGCAGCAGCACAGCAGCACACCCGCGGGCAGCAGCAGAGCAGCGGGAATATTGTTTAATAACACGGGGTTGGGGTAAAGGTGGGCCCCAAGGAGTATGTAAACCCAAAGCGCTTTCCGTGAGTCAAATTTTGGAAAAAGGGCGACGAGGCAATGGGCGGGGGGTAGGAGGGGGGGGGGACATGGTATGATTTTGGAGTGGCGGGGGTGGTTGTAGTGTGTGTGGTGGTTGTAGTTGTGGGGTGGTTGTAGTGTGTGGGGTTTGGGTTGTAGTGTGTGTGGGGTTGTAGTGTGTTTGGTGGTTTTAGTGTTTGGGGGTGGTTGTTTTGTTGTGGGTGGTTTAGTGTGTGGGGTTTTGGTTGTAGTGGTGTGGGGGTTGTAGTGTGTGTGGTGGTTGTATTGTGTGGGGTTGGTTGTAGGGTGGGGTGGTGGTTGAAGGGGGGTTTTGGGGGTTGGTTTTTTGTGGGTGGTTTAGTGTGTGGGGGGTGGTTGAAAAGTGTGTGGGGGTGGTTGTATTTGGTGTTTTTGTGGTTTGTAGTGGGTGTGGGGGTTTTGTAGTGTGGGGTTGGTGGTTGTAGTGTGTGGGGGTGGTTGTAGTGTTTTGGTGGGGGTTGTAGTTTTGGTTTTGGTGGGTTTAGTGTGTGTGGGGGTTTTGATGTGGGGGTTGGGGGTTGTTGTAGTGTGTGTGGGGGTTTGTGTGTGTGTGGGGGTTTGTAGGGGTGTGTGGTGGTTGTATGTTTGGGGTGGTTTAGTGTGGGGGTGGTTGGGTTGTGTGTGTTTTGGTGGTTGTATTTGTGTGGGGGTGGTTGAAAGTGTGGGGGGTTTGGTTGTATTTGTTTTGTGGGGGTTGTAGTGTGTGTGGGGGTTGATTTGTGTGTGGGGGTTGTTTTTGTGTGTGGTGGTTGTAGTGTGTGGGGTGGTTGAAGGTGTGTGGTGGTTGTAGTGTGTGTGGTGGTTGTAGTGTGTGTGGTGGTTGTTGTGGTGGTGGGTTTTTTGTGTGGGGTTTGGGGGTTTTGTAGTGTGTGTGGTGGTTGTAGTGTGTGTGGTGGTTTTTATTGTGTGGTGGTTTTTGGGGGTTTTGGGGTTTGGTTTTTAGTGTTGGGGGTGGTTGTATGTGTGTGGGGGGGTTTTTTTTTTGTAGTGTGTGGGGTGGTTGTAGTGTGTGTGGGGGTTTGGGAGTGGTGGTGGGGTTTGGTGGGGTGTGTGGGGGGTGTGGGTGTAAAGACAATTGAAAAGGAGAGGACAGGGAAAAAAAAAAAAACTCGCCCAAAGGGATTTCTTTAAAAAAGTGACGAAAAAGATGGCGCAAAATCCTCGGAAGGTAAGGAAAAATAGGGAGGTTTTTGAGAAAATTTCCCCAAACCCGCTGAAGCCTGCTTTTCCCTTTTTGACTGCTGTACAAATAGATCAACACAATTCATAACTACGGTTTTCAAAGGGTTACAAAATTAAAATACAGAACCGAAGAGGGAGGAAGCAAAAAATCTGGGGCTTTCCAATTACAAATCGGAATGCAGAAGTTTAGCACACTTCTAAAATAAGTAATTAAGGTTTAAGCCCACCCTGTCAGGGTTTCGAAGGCCCTTTTCTAAGGGAAATTTAAAAAATTCCCTTTCCCCCCAGGAAAAATGCCACAATTTTGGCATTTCAAAAAAAAATCGAGAACCCTTTAAAGGGATCAAATCCACATCCGATCAACAATTTAAAAATAATGTCCTTTTTTTTGTTGTTTTAAAAAAATGATTTTTTCAAAAAAAAATCAAGAAATTCAGTCTTCAGAAAACAACTACAGCTCTGTTTTGTAAAATTTTATTCGTTCACTTTTGACCAGCAGAGTTAAAAAGTTTTCCCCCGGGGCACACATTTCAGCAAGTTGACAAATAGTTTAAAAAAAAATTTGATTTTCCCCCCCAAGTGGCTTGTTTATTGTTTCCCCCATATGCAAACTTTTTGGAAAGGTTTCGCAAGGACATATTGGGTAACAAAAAAAGGCCCCAAAAAACTAGGGCCCCAAAAAAGGGGTTAAAAAGGGAAAACATTTGGATTTTTAAAACTATAGTTCAAATTTCTTTTTCAAGGAAATTAAGGAAAATTTTTTGTTTAACTGGTAACTTTTTTTCTTTTTTAAAAAAATTTCTTTACATTTCCCCCTAGGTTTTTATTTCTGTCTTTTCCCCTTTTAAATTTCCCCAAAAATTTTGGGGGTTTTAAACAAAATAGTGTTCAAGAGAGTGACCCTATGCCGACAAATTTAATTTTTCATTTTAGTTTTATCATCAATCGTGTCACCAAAAATCCCGAAAATACTTGTAAACCAAGCCTAAGCCCGGCCACTACAACATCAGTCAGTACTTGTAAACCCGCCTAAGCCTGGGGACTTTCAACATTTATCAGTACTTGTAACCAAGCCTAACCTGGGCCCCTACAACATTTAGCAGAACTTTTAAAACCCAAACCAAAAACCTGGCCCTAAAAAAATCAGTCAGTACTTGTAACCAAGCCTAAGCCCCCGACCATACAACATCAGTTTAGGACTTTTAACCAAAAAACCCCAAACCTGGCCAATAAAACATCCGTGTTTCCCTTGCAAAATTGCTCCATAAAAAATTTCTTTCTATTCCCCTGTTTTTATTTGTGGGTTTTAGATTTCTTTAGGGCCCTTATTTCTGCATTCTATAGCATTCATTGTCATTAATTTTCTTTTCTCCTTTAAAATTTTTCCTAATTTCTAGACACCATTTATAAAAAAGTTTTATTTTTAAAAAGATCCCTTTAGGGACTTAAACGGGGTTCCCCCTCGTGGACAACCCTTTTTCCCTCAATACAGACTCAGGTGATTTAAACCCCCACACTAGAGATCAAACCCCCCTGGCCCCCCACAAAGGGGGGCCACTCCCCCCTTTAACCCCCCACATTGGAGGTTTACTCACCCTGACCCCCACAATGGAGGTCACTCAACCCCCGACCTCCCACTGGAGGTCACTCCCCCTTGACCTCCACCCCGGGGGGCCAAATCACCCGACCTCCACACTTTAGGCCACTCACCCTGCTTCCACTCTGAAGGTCAAATAACCCCGACCTCCCCTCTGAAGATCACTTCCCCCCTGAAACCCCCACCTTTAAGGTCAAATCACCCCGGCGACCACGCTGGAGTCATCACCCCGAAATTCCCAAATGGAGGGGCACTTTACAACCCGACCTCCACTCTAAAGGTCCCCTCACCCTCCCTCCACTTTTGAAGGCACTCCCCTTGGGCCCCCACTCTGAAGGTCACTCACTTGGGGCCCCCACACTTGAGGGGCAACTCACCCCGGCCCCCCAAAATTGTGGTTTACTCCCCCCTGGCCACCACAACGGGGGTCACTCACCCTGGCCCCCACATAGAGGTCACTCCCCCCCTGTCCTCCCCCACTGGAGATCACCACCCTGGGGCCCCCTTTACTAAGGTTACTCGCCCTGGCCTCCACCCCGGGGGATCACTCAACCCCCGGCCCCCTCATAGAGGTCTTCCCCCCCTGGCCCCAACTGAAGATTTCCCCCACCCTGGCCTCCCAAGGGGTTTACTCACCCCGGCCCCCCAAAACTGGGATCACTCACCCGGCCCCCCACTGGGGGGTCACTCACCCTGAACCCCCACACTGGAGACAAAATCACCCTGGACCCCCTTACTAGAGGGGCACTCACCCTTTGGCCCCCACCTGAAGGGGCACTCACCCCGGGGCCCCCACACTGGAGGTCCCCTCACCCGACCTTTCCCCACTGGAGGTCACCAAACCCCCCGTCCCACTCTGAAGGTCACTCACCCCGGGCCCCCCTTACTTTGAGGTCACTCACCTGGCCTCCCCTCTGAAGGTCACTCACCCCGGCCCTCCACATGGAGGTCACTCACCCTGACCCCCCCTGGGGGTCACTCACCCGACGTCCACTCTTTAAGGTCACTCCAAACCCCGACCTCCTTACTGAGGTCCAAATCACCCCCGGCCCCACTCTGAAGGGCAAATCCCCGGCCTCCACTTTTGAAGGTTTTACCAAACCAGGCCCCCCCCACACTGGAGGTCCCCTCACCCGACCTCCACATGGAGGTCACTCACCCTTGGGCCCCCACAATGGAGGGCACCTCACCCGGGGCCCCACACTTTAAGGTCCCCTAAACCCCGGCCCCCACAAAAGGTCATCACCCTGGCCCCCACAAATGGAAGTCCTCAACCCCGAAACCCCCACCTGGAAGTCATCACCCCCGGGGCCCCCCACTGGGTCACTCACCCCCCCTCCACACCCGGGGAAATCACTCACCCTGACCTCCACCCCTGGTGGGCACTCACCCTTTTCCCCCACATGGAGGTCACTCAACCCCGACCTCCCCACGGAAGTTTACTCACCCCCTCCCCATGGAGGTCATCCCCCCTGGACCTCCACACTGGAGGTTTTAACCTCCCCCCGGCCTCCACAAATTGGTCACCCCCTGACCTCCCCCACTGGAGGTCACTCACCCCGACCTCCCCCACGGAAAGGGCACCCCACCTGGCCCCCCACCCCTGGAGGGCACTACCCCGACCTCCCACTGGAGGTCATCCCCCTGGGGCCCCACCCCTGGAGGGGCACTTTACCCTGCCTCCCCCCCTGGGGGTCACTCACCCCGGCCTCCAAAACGGAGGTCACTCACCCCGACCTCCAACTGGAGGGCCACTCAACCCCGGCCCCCCACATGGGGGTTTACCCCCCCTGGCCTCCAAAATGGGGTACTACCCCGGCCTCCAAACTGGAGGTCAATCACCCGGGCCTTTTACACTGGAGGTCCTCACCCTGACCTCCCACTGGGGGGTCCTTTAAACCCCGGGCCCTTTTCCCCTGGAGGTCCTCACCCTGACCTCCACCTTTGGGGGTCATCACCCTGGCCTCCACCCTGGAGGTCACTCAAACCCTGACCTTACACTGGAGGTCAATCCCCTTTACCTCCCACAAATGGAGGTACTCACCCCCCGGGCCCCCCACACTGGAGGGGCACTCACCCTGACCTTCCACTGGGGTCACCACCCGACCCCACCTGGAGGTCACTTACCCGGGCCTCCACCTGGGGGGTCACTCACCCGCCCCTTTCCCTGGGGGTCCCCTCCCCCCCTGACCCCCACACTTTGGGGGTTCCCCTCACCCTGACCTTTCCCCAAATGGATCACTTCCCCCCGACCTCCCCAAATGGGGGTCCCCTCCCCCCTGACCTCCCCACTGGGGGTCACCTCACCCGGCCTCCCCCAAATTTTCACCGGGAGAGGAAATTTTAAAATTACCCTTTTAAACGGTTTTAAAAAATTTTTCTCCTTTTGGGCCCCCAAATTGAGGTTTTGGGGCTTTTTACTGTTTGCCCCTTTGGGGGGCGGGCATGATGCTTTTGCTGGGGTTTCCCCCCCGTGGGGCGGGGCAAGATGCTGGTGTGGGGGTCCCCCCCTTTTTGGCGGAGCTGATGCTGGGCTGGGGTTTCCCCCCCCTGTGGCGGACAGATGTGGTTTCTGGGGGTCCCCCCGGTGGCGGGCATGGGTTTGGTGCTGGGCCCCCCCTGTGGGGGAGGACATGTTTCTGGTGTGGGGGTCCCCCCTGTGTGGCGGAGCAAGATGCCCGGGCTGGGGGGTCCCCCCTGTGTGGCGGAGAAAGAGGGTGGTGCTGGGCTCCCCCCCGTGTGGCGGGCAGATGCGGGGCTGGGGCCCCCCCCCTGGGGTGGCGGAGCTGGTGCTGGTGCTGGGTTCCCCCCCGTTTTGGCGGAAACATGATGCGGTGCTGGGCTCCCCCCCCGTGTTCGGAGCAAGATCTGGTTTTCTGGGCCCCCCCCCTGTGTGGCCGGGAGCATGATGCTGGG
>NC_069399.1:135366593-135421593 GCF_026875155.1 Cherax quadricarinatus | reverse complement strand
GGGAGTTTGTTCCACTCATCCACAACTCTATTACCAAACCAGTGCTTTCCTATATCCTTTCTGAATCTGAATTTTTCCAACTTGAAACTATTGCTACGAGTCTTGTCTTGGCTGGAAATTTTCAGCACGCTGTTTACATCCCCTTTATTTATTCCTCTTTTCCACTTATACACCTCGATCATATCCCCCTTAATTCTACGCCTTTCGAGAGAGTGCAGATTCAGGGCCTCAGTCTATCCTCATAGGGAAGATTTCTGATACATGGGATCATCTTTGTCATCCTCCTCTGTACGTTTTCCAGAGTATTTATATCCATTCTGTAATACGGTGACCAGAACTGTGCAGTATAGTGTAAATGAGGCCTAACCAAGGATATATAGAGTTGAAGAACAACCTGAGGACTTCTATTATTTATACTTCTAGATATGAAGCCAAGAATTCTGTTAGCTTTATTGCGAACACTAATGCACTGTTGTCTTGGTTTTAGATTACTGCTAACCAGAACTCCTAAATCCTTTTCGCAATCAGTAGTATTAAGATCTACATTATTTAGTTTATATGTGGCATGGTTATTTAACTGTCCAACATTTAGAACTTTGCATTTGTCTATATTAAACTGCATCTGCCACTTCTCCGACCATTGCATCAGTCTATTCAAATCATCCTGGAGTGCTCTAGTGTCCTCATTAGAATGAATTGGACGGCCTATTTTGGTGTCATCAACAAATTTGCTTATGTCGCTATTTATTCCCTCATCAACACTGACCCCTGAGGAACACCGCTTGTGACGTGCCCCCATTCTGATTTCTCCCCATTTATGCAAACTCTGCTGTCTATTTGTCAGCCATGCCTCTACCCAGGAAAAAATTTCTGCTCCTATTCCGTGTGCCTTAAGTTTCCTCAATAGCTTCTGGTGTGGAACTCTATCGAAAACTTTACTGAAGTCCATATATACAATATCATATTCATTACCATGATCTACCTCCTCAAACACCTTAGTGAAAAATGTTAGTAAATTCGTAAGACAGGAACGCCCCTTTGTAAAACCGTGTTGAGATTCATTAATCAACCTATGCCTGTCAAGATGGCTACGAATTGCTTCGGCAATTATTGATTCCATAAATTTTCCCACTATGGAGGTAAGGCTTATTGGTCTATAGTTCGAAGCCAAGGACCTGTCACCTGCCTTGTAAATAGGTATTACATTTGCCATTTTCCACTTATGAGTCCGGTATTGCCGCGCGTCAGGTGTTTCTTTGTTGTGGGGGTTGACTGTGAGGTGTAGTCTAAGCCGTTTAATTGCCTTCCTTTGATGTATAACTTTCATAGTTCCTTGACAATGTGAGTAGTCACGAAAGCGCTTGGAATTTCACTACTCTTTCATAGTGGTTGTTTTGCATATTTTAAAATCACCTGGTTACTGTGATCTTATTGCATATATATATATATATATATATATATATATATATATATATATATATATATATATATATATATATATATATATATATATATATATATATATATATATATACATACATACATACATACATACATACATACATACATACATCATACATACATACATACATACATACATGCGTGATTAACAATTCACTAACAAGCGAAATTATTTACAAACATTATCTCTCAGTCCACAACAGGATTCGAACCTGCAAATTCGGCATCAGAGTACACAGTACTCTGGAGTTCTACAGACCTTGTTAGTCAACTATTGTTGTTCTGATGACCAAAAGTATTGAAGAACCAAGTAGTGTTACAGAACCTGTCAGTCAACACTTGTAGTGTTACAGAACCTGTCAGTCAAAAACTTGTAGTGTTACAGAAACCCGTCAGTCAACACTTGTAGTGTTACAGAACCTGTCAGTCAACACTTGTAGTGTTACAGAACCTGTCAGTCAACACTTGTAGTGTTACAGAACCTGTCAGTCAACACTTGTAGTTCTACAGAACTTCCCGGAAACATCAGCTGATTCCCGTGAACTGCAGTTCTCGTACTGCACTAGGCACTGTGCCAACCCTTGAATCAATACGAGGAACGGATCTCTTTGCCAACCGTACGACGTTACGCTGTTCATTGAAGGAATCTACGAGTGGAATGTTTGCTCGTCTTTGTAACGTGTTCCTGGCTTCAGCAAGCGTGGAAAAACCGACGTTCCAAGTTGCTACAGTGTTTCTCGCTGCCAGACGTAGGCCTTCCTTTTTTTTTTATTTCGTTATTGTTAATTAAATATTCCTATAAATTAATCAATATACGTTAACCTAAGCTAGCTTAACATCCTCTAGACTTTTATTCGATTCCGAGGTGACGTCTGGTGACGTCACCTCGTGATGTCACTCCAGGACGCCACCTCGCGACGTTACCCAGGAAGTCTGCATGACGTCGCCTCGCGATGTCAAGCCATGACATCACCCCATGATGTCACATCGACAGTGTTGCACAATTCGCAGTTTATAGTGAGCATTTTAAGTGGTAATAATAATGTCTAGAACGATTATTGGGAGAAGAAATATTTAAAGTGTTCAGTATTGTATATCACAGGTTTATTCCTCTCAGTGTTTCTTTGGTGGCCCGGTGGCCTGGTGGCTAAAGCTCCCGCTTCACACACGTTTCCTTACACCTGTTGTCCTGTTCACCTAGCAGCAAATAGGTACCTGGGTGTTAGTCGACTGGTGTGGGTCGCATCCTGGGGGACAAGATTAAGGACCCCAATGGAAATAAGTTAGACAATCCTCGATGACGCACTGACTTTCTTGGGTTATCCTGGGTGGCTAACCCTCCGGGGTTAAAAATCCGAACGAAATCTTATCTTATCTTATCTTATCTTACTAGTGTTCTCATATATTTGTGAATGCTTTAGTGTCGATTTTTCCACAGAAAAGCAACATTTGCTAGTGCAAGCCATGTTGTGATGATATTACTGCATGCTCAGTGCAACTGTGCAAGTTTTCCGTGTGTCCCGATGTAGTGATCTGGGTCCAAATGAATGTGTAGACCACAGTGTGGGCTGAGCCCAGACCATGTCACCCCACTGTGACCGTTCGACAACTGACACTAGTCAGTCCAGGCATCAGATTGCGAGTGTTGTCTGAGTCCCGTTATCGAAGTCTTATGCTACTATTCGAGATATACCTGAGTGTCCCTGCTACACTCCCGAAGAGAGCTCGTATACTCCACCTCTTGACCATCGGAGTGCAGTTGCGAGTGGAAACCAGTCTGGGGACGGTCAGTCTAACCTCTGCTCTGACTCCTACTCTGATCGAGAGGTTGACGATGGTAGTAGTCAAACCGCAGTTCCCCTGGGTGCAGACGACTATCTGACTTGTGTCACGGCTTCAATGAGCAGCCTGCACAAAGTATGATGTCACTTTGCTAGATCACTCACTCCAGTTATGGTGTACGGTGTATGCTGCTACTCCTGCCTACGTCAGAGTCGTCTCTACTATGACTCGCTCAACCCGGCACCACCAAGCTGTGCTACGCCGAGTTCCTGGCAGTGACAGCCCTGTGACAGTACCAGTCAAAAAGTGTCCTCCTGTGTCGCATTCCAGAAGAAATCCTGCCCAGTTGCTGAGTACTGACGATGCCTCACTCAAGGTTGAGTGAACCCTGCAGTGACTACTCCATGATGACTGCTTCACCGTTCCAGACGAGCCTCAGTTCCAGCTGAGCCTCAGCCACAGCGATGTCTCCTGATGTGTTGCAGTATCTATTCAGACGCAGGAAGGTGTGCAGTGATGCTTCCGAGGCTCACCGTCTTGGACAACGATATTTTAGCACACCCTTCCTATTGGAAGTTTTTTCTGTCTATGTCCACATGTATAAATATGTTTTATTTTTGTGTTTGTGCCATATTCCTGTGAGAGAGAGACAAGTTTTTTTTTTTCAGTCGACACGATACAGTCGAGGACGACTGTGCGTAGGTGGCTGTGCAATGTATACCCTGCTAGGGTTAAAATTTCGCATTGGGCTACATTTACATTTCGCATCACCAGTGTTGCCATCTTGGCCTCAGGCTGTGAGATGCTGGCTCTTCCTCACTCACGCACCAGACAACCTAGACACAACAATTGTTCTCTCTCCCTCGCGGGCTTGTGGGGTCTTGTCATGACCCCCAGGGCAACTTAAACTCACTGCCTGTAATTCAAGATCCAAATAAAGTAAGACATTGCTTCAGAAGACTATCATTCATTCCTACCACCAGACCTTACACTCATAATTCGTTAACGTACCAAAACACTGCTGATGTATCCATTTACTTAAAAAAAATATTCTGGGGCGATTAAGCTGGAAGACGAACTGTAGACAATATATAGGTGAGAAACCAACAGATGGACGAACAGGCAGACAGACAGACAGACAAACAGACAGAACGACAAGCATAACAGAGCTGTCACTCGGGTGTAAACACAAGCACTCGCCCAAGAATAAACACACAGGCGACGAGAAGCATAAAAGCGAGCATAAAACGCACCCAAACATTAAGGGAAGCAACTTACCCGAGAAATGCGGAGTAGAGGAGGAAATAAAGTGAATTATAGCAGGAGGAAGAAGAGCAACACACACACACACACACACACACACACACACACACACACACACACACACACACACACACACACACACACACACACACACACACAGAAGAGGTAGAAGAGGTATCACAGTGGGCACCTATGACGAGCGGGGTCCCACAAGGGTTAGTTCTAGGACCAGTGCTATTTTTGATATATGTAAATGACATGATGGAAGGGATAGACTCTGAAGTGTCCCTATTCGCAGATGATGTGAAGTTGATGAGAAGAATTAAATCGGATGAGGATGAGGCAGGACTGCAAAGAGACCTGGACAGGCTGGACACGTGATCCAGAAACTGGCTTCTTGAATTCAACCTTGCCAGATGCAAAGTCATGAAGATTGGGGAAGGGCAAAGAAGACCGCAGACAGAGTATAGGCTAGGTGGACAAAGACTACAGACCTCACTCAGGGAGAAAGATCTTGGAGTGACCATAACACCGAGCACGTCACCGGAGGCACACATCTACCAGATAACTGCTGCAGCGTACGGGCGCAAAGGTTTGCAAGGTGATATCACAACAGTGGTATCACCTTCACTAAACACTGTTGTGGTATCACCTTCAGGTGATGAACATTAAAATGGTATAAAATACCGACAGATTGTTAGGTAAGACACATATGCAACAGTAGGTATCTTTATTTCGAAACGTTTCGCCTACACAGTAGGCTTCTTCAGTCGAGTACAGAAAAGTTGATAGAAGCAGAAGATACTTGAAGACGATGTAATCAGTCCATCACCCTTAAAGTTTTGAGGTGGTCAGTCCCTCAGTCTGGAGAAGAGCATTGTTCCGTTGTCTGAAACAATATGAAGTTGAAGTGACAGGATGGAGCCTTATATAGTGCCAGGAGGTGAGACGTATGTTGCTCTGGGAGGGCAGGTCCCTCTCAAACTCAGCCGTTCTCACTAGTAGAGGTTGTCGAAGTTGATGGTCTGTACCAAGATACCCTTGTGTTGCAGTGTCTGACAGAATGAACATTAAAATGTGTGTGTTAATACCTAACAACCTTCAGGTGATACCCCTAGTGTGTGCAATGAAGATGATACCATTGTTGTGTTTAGTGAAGGTGATACCACTGTTGTGTGTATTGAAGGTGATACCACTGTTGTGTGTAGTGAAGGTGACAGCTGTGAAGGTGACAGCTGTGAAGGTGACAGCTGTGTGGCTGTGTCATGCTGAGGCTGAACGAGAATCAACTCATTACTCCTCGGCAGAATTAATTAGCATATTTGATTAGCTACTCCACCTAGTAAATACTACCTAAGTGACCACTTAAAGACTGACATCTCTGAAAGGCACTTACGTTACAAAGACGTGTGAAGAGACCTCCTTACCACTTAGAGAATGATCAGGTTCACTTTAATGTAACATTACGCAGTTTACTACTAATAAAATATATATTATTTCGTCGGAATTATTTAAACCACAGTTAAAGAGAACACAAGTTTGTCTTAACGTTTCGTACTGAGATATTAAACCTGTTGGGAGGAGAAATTGATTAATCTCTTAAAAAGAAGACTGGGGGAAACGCACTTATTTCATTATACATAAATAATCTTGCAAAGTTCATATAATTAATTTTCCATTTAACAAAACACCTTACCACGAATCTTTAGATATACAAGTGTGTTTACACCGAGAGTTCTTCACTACCACCACAGGAGCCTTCCTACCTCCACTATCTCCATTCACCCTAACTCTGATTTCTGTCTCCACTACAACCTCCCTTGTTCCTTACTCCACCTTGCTCAGCAGATGATAGAAAAGGGGTCAGGGCTTCAGATAGCAAATCAAAACACACAGGATGTTAATTACAACCCTCTTTCTCCCCCTGAAAAGATAACTGAGACTTAAAGGAATCTATGATTATCATAAAAGCTTTATTTTTAACTGTAACATTACAAATACTCTAAACATACAAGTTACGTGAAGAAATTGCCTCCAACAAGGGTAGCGAGGTGGGTCGTGACACTCACCTTATCCGCAGTACGAGTCTCACACGGTACCTTATATAGCCAGGGATAAGACACCTTCGTTTTGCCAAGAAATTCCTATTTTAAAACTTTCTCGATAAGTTAGTAATAAGCCCTTAGTCTAATGACATACCTAACATGATAAATTTAGGAACATTTCTGAGTCCAGGAGCTCTTTTTGTTTTTGACTCAGGAACACGACCGAAGCTGGCATCAGTTGCTAGACGCTTTGGCTAGACGCTAGGTCAGCAGGTTAACTCACATGGCTTGGAGCACCAAGCTGGGCGGCGTTAGTTTTACAACCACACTTACCCAGGCAAGATCACGTGAAAATTTGTAGAAATAGCCTTGACGGAAGTATCCGTCGGTAATAACTCTAAGCTGTGGTCTGTTACATTTAAAGTAAGACCTGAGGCAAGTAAACAGCGCTGAAACACAAGTTATGTGAGTCTGTCGAGCGAAACATCGTCATTAATTCTACCGGATTACATTAACCGCAGACATATAATACTAATAATAATAATAATAATAATAATAATAATAATAGGTCGGTTGTTCTATCTAGGCTGGAATATTGCTGCACACTAACAGCACCTTTCAAGGCAGGTGAAATTGCTGACCTAGAAAATGTACGGAGATAAAACACCTCAATTACTGGGCGCGCTTGAAGTTCCTGAACCTGTACTCCCTGGAACGCAGGCGAGAGAGATATATGATTATATACACCTGGAAAATCCTAGAGGGACTAGTACCGAACTTGCACACGAAAATCACTCCCAACGAAAGCAAAAGACTTGGCAGATGTTGCAACATTCCCCCAGTGAAAAGCAGGGGTGTCACTAGCACGTTAAGAGACAACACAATAAGTGTCAGGGGCCCAAGACAGTTCAACTGCCTCCCAGCATACATAAGGGGGATTACCAATAGACCCCTGGCTGTCTTCAAGCAGGTACTGGAAAAGCACCTAAAGTAGGTACCTGACCAGCCGGGCTGTGGCTCGTACATTGGACTGCGTGTCTCAGTAGTAGTAACCAGTTACCAGTAACCACTGTGCCAGTTGACTCACGACCAACCGTCTCTGCCTGAGTCACTGTCTATTCATATTGAGCTGACCTGACATTATTCAAAGACCCTCTCACATATGGGTACGTGGGCGGCCAGTCAGTCAGTGTTACGAGAGTGAGCAAGGAGGCAGGTCACGGCTGTAAGGGCGCAACCCACCTTATCTGTAATTATACGTACTACCAGCCTACGTGAGTATTCCTTTACCTAATCCACGTATTCGAACTCCCACATGATACGTGCAGCCAGCAGTAACAGCCTGGTTGATCAGGCCCTGATCCACCATGAGACCTGGTCACAGACCGGGCCGCGGGGGCGTTGCCTCCGGAACTCTCTCCAGGTAAACTCCAGGTGTCCAGGTAATAATAATAATAATAATAATAATAATAATAATAATAATAATAATAATAATAATAATAATAATTTTATTTACTACCAGTACATGTACAAGGTATACAGACCATAGCTGACATCACTGACATACTACTATATAGAAAGCCCCTTGTTATTCTTAACATTTCGGGCAAATTAGGTCAGTGTCCCAGGATGCGACCCACACCAGTCCACTAACACCCAGGTACCCATTTTACTGATGGGGAACATAGACAACAGGTGGAAAGAAACACGCCCAATGTTTCTACTCTGGCTGGGAATCGAACCCAGGCCCTCGCTAAGTGAAGCAAGATCTTTAACCACCAGAGCACAAGAGCACCAGAGCACCAGAGCACCAGAACACCAGAGCCCCCATAAACTGGATATAAGTGAATCTTCACGAAGGAGTGATTTTGAAGCCAAGTCCACAGTGTTCCAAGACGGTGTTTAACATGTCTAAACGACCAAGAGAAATACGACGGGAATCATCGTGGTATAGATGTCGTTCAGAAGACACGTTAGTGTCAGAACTCAGAGTTACACGAACCAAGGTATACTCGTATACTCCCAACCCAGATAACTGCAGTAAACTGGCTAGGAGGGTTACAGAAATTTGGATGTTACCTTCAAGAAGCCGTGACAAGTGAGTGATCTTACCACACCAGGTAAATCACGTGATCTCACCAGGTGTTATGTAAGTGATTGATAGTAGATTATATAATGTTAGGGGCACGTGATAAATCCTTGTAACTTCCGCCTTATTACAGCTACGGGAGACAAAAGGGACGGCTGAGCGGAGGGGAGACTGCGGCTGCTGTAGTCTTTAGACCGTCAGTCTTTAATAGTTAATAACGTTCACCTAAAGTCCACAAATTGATCCTTAGTCTTAAAGTCCCCACAACTTAAAACAGAATTACAGAAAAAAATAAATTTTGAGAGAAAATATCCATTTAATTCACTGTGGAATTCAATTTAAAAACCTTAAACTAGACAGTTCTCAAATGATGTAAATATTACTAAGCTTTAAATTTAATAATTCAATTCATACATAATCTTCAACCTAACTTTTCCATTTCCGAAATTTGTCGTCACATCACATTCTACTAAATCATTTCCAATTTTTCCTCACGTTACATTCTTCATTATTTTTCTTTTAAAAAAGGCTTTTCTGTACCTCAACAGCTGTACACGTAGACATGTCCTAACCCTCCAACAAGACAGCACAGGTAACACTCGACAGTCAAAAAACAGCACAAATAAGTCAGCCGATGGGTTACTCCAGGGTGCTGTACGTGTCTACTATTACAACCCAGAAGTCCCAAGGCCTGTTGTCCTGGGTGTAAATGGAGCAAAATAAACACAGCAGAGAAACTTTTGACTTGTATTATCCTTCACCAGTTTAGAACAGAAGTATGTACACTATTTACACTATGTACAACAATAGGTATTAGTGCACTCCACGGTAAGCACGGCAGAATAGAAGCCACTAGAGAGCAGACCGTGCTTCAACCAGCTCTAGAATGGGAATGACAAGGGCAGACAGGTGTGTGGTGCCCACAACAGCTCTGTGATTGCCAAAACCATCCTCTCATTGGCTGGAACCTGGGTACTGATTGAACGATGGGGCCCCATCGTTAACCCTTAGCAACCGGTTCGCTGGTTGGGGGAGATAGCCTTTCAATGAGGGTGTGTACATGCGCCGAATTAAGGTTACGTACTCTTTGGATGCCACATCTACCATCAGTTCCCCTTAGCCTAGAACTCTCCTTAACTCCAGATTCCTTCCCCAAATCTTCCTAGAAGTGGGTTGCCAGAGGCTGGTCTTCTTATCGCTGAATAACTAATTGGGTCCAGTCTACTGCTTAGACTGAGTTAGCGCTGGAAGCAGCTCCAGCGGTTAGCACTCAGAATTCAGGACATCCAAACTGTCACGACTGCGATCTCAGTGTCGTTCCACCACCACAACCACACAACTTAGACACTTTGCTTCCACTCTTGTCAAAAAGTGGGACAGGTAGGAATCGCAATAAGAATCAATCCACATACATCATTACCACATCTGCTTAATCCTCTGGACTCGATGACATCACATAGCCTGGACCACTAGATCAACTCCGGGACCACTATTGTTGTAGTAATTCTACAAGAATTAGCTTTCAGTATTCTACAAGTAATAAATATTCAACTATATGTTTTTGCCAGAGAAGGTGGCAGACAAATATGGAATCGCCGCTAATGACTTCTGAGTTTTGATTAGAATTAACACTGCAGTATTCCTAATAACTGAGGAGCTACGCAATAACCAACACAAAAACTGGTACAATGATATTCTAATATTCACTCAATTATTGTAAATGATTTTATAGTGGGGAATGAACAAGTGTGTATTGACCTTCTGTTAGAGGAGAATGTTTGACACATGTTAGTCTGGTAACGTTGACTCTAACACTTACAACACCACTAGCTCTAGTATGTAACACATGTTGTTCACTAGTGTCTTACATATGTTCCACCAGAGTCATACATATGTTGTTCCACTAGTGTCTTACACATGTTGTTAGACTAGTTTCTTACATATGTTCCACTAGTGACTTACACATGTTGTTCCACTAGTGACTTACACATGTTGTTCCACTAGTGACTTACACATGTTGTTCCACTAGTGACTTACATATGTTGTTCCACTAGTGGCTTACACATGTTGTACCACTAGTGACTTACACATGTTGTTCCACTAGTGACTTACACATGTTGTTCCACTAGTGACTTACACGTGTTGTTCCACTAGTGACACATGTTGTTCCACTAGTGACTTACACGTGTTGTTCCACTAGTGACTTACACATGTTGTTCCACTAGTGACTTACACGTGTTGTTCCACTAGTGACTTACACGTGTTGTTCCACTAGTGACTTACACATGTTGTTCCACTAGTGACTTACACGTGTTGTTCCACTAGTGACTTACACATGTTGTTTGTTACAAAAAACGCGATTCTAAAAGCTTAGAGATCTCCAGTGAATACGAGAAAGGACTGCCCTTCTAGCATCCAGCCTGTTACTGGGTTTTCGTAACAAGTAGTCAGTATCCTTGTCCAATTATCCATTAAAATTCAGTATTGTTCAATAGCGCTTTAGGATTACAATTGGTAGGCTACTAACTAGAGAAATTAAAATTTAATAAATTTATTAAGTCTAGAGGTATATTATCAAAGTAAATTAAATCACAGCAATCAAAATAAAATCAATCTCTCGAGTTCAATATTATTGTGCTGAAAGCACATATCACATTTATAATTCTTAAGTACCGTCTGGTACATTAACATTTAATAAGATATTACAAATATGTACAAGTAAGTGTGTATGTGTGTAAGAGCTCTAAGTAGTTCGCTATGTCTCAAGACTCGACTAGACTTAAACAAGTGACTGACAAAGTCCTCAAATAAACTAACTTCTTGACCGACTGGCAACCAGAACAGTCTGCTTGAACAATGAAAAGAATGCTAAGCTCAATAGCCATATAACAAGCGACTGCGACACAATCAGGATCAAGGAGATAATATAACGACACTAAGTAGGGACCATTAGCAGATCCTCCACAAAAGTTACAAAACTCCCATACTACTGAATCTAAGTTCAGCATAGGAAAAACCCTGACTGTGACAATACACAGAAACCAGTACAAATTAGGTCATAAGCTATAGCTCGGGACCTGAGATGCTCAGATTGTCTATATGACACACAACCTCAGTACAACGTCGAAAATCACTAAGTCTATACAAGGTTCTGTGAACAGAGTTCTACAGAACTAACAAGAATAATGAGACAGACAATCTGTCCAACCACCAAGAGAGTCTAGAGCAGACTGAATACTTCACGAGAGGTGAGGACACCCCCCCTCGATCACGTGAGAGCCCCGTGGACAGCGCAGCTCAGAAGCCGGCAGTATAACGAGCGACAAGCGATAATTACAGTAGTTTGACAATCAAGACTAACTGAGCACATTTTATATACATCCTAACAATTTCCAATTTCCAATTTGTGCACACATACAGAGGTACAAAAAAAAAAAAATACAGATAAGAGCAGTATGCCAAAGCCACTTATACTATGCATAGCATTACGGGCTGGCTTAAAATTAACTTAAGATTAACTAAGCAATGATTATTATTATTATTATAATCAAAAAGAAGCGCTAAGCCACAAGGACTATACAGCGCTGCTACTAAGCAATGATGAATCAGTGATAAAACATTAATGTAAACAGATAACTATAAAGCACAAGTGAGTATTACAAAGACAGGTCATATGGTTGCATTCAGTTAGGTAGTGATTCTGTTAGGTAGTGAAATTTAAAAAATAATAAAGTTGGGATTGGGTTTTAGTTTAACATTTATGTGCATAATTGTGAGAACATTAAGATATACAATTTATAATGTTCAGTTTTCAGTATTTTTTTGGGTTTTGGGTGAGTAAGTAATCTTTGAGAAGAACTTTAAATTTTAAATAAACAGGGTTGTTTCTTTTATATTTACAGGTAATAAATTTCCAGATTTTAGGGCCTTTTATGTGCATTGAGTTTTTGCATAGTGTGAGAGGGACACGAGGAACATCAAGAGTGATCTGTGCCTTGTGTTATGGTCATGTGTTCTGTTGGGGTTTGGCAAGGAGATGTTTGAGGGAGGGTTAATATCAGAGTTAAGTTTCTATGTATGTAATAGGTGCAGTAATAAGTATGGATGTTTTGTATGGTGAGTAGGTTTTAGTGATTGAATATTGGTGGAGTGTGTTTGCCTGTAGTGAGAATTTGTTATCATTCTAACTGCAGCCTTTTGTTGGGTAATTAGGGGGTTGAGAGGGTTTAAATTTGTTGTTGAGCCCCATCACCAAATTCCATGGGTGAGATAGGGGTAAATAAGAGAGTGATATAGGGCCAGGAGGGCTGACTGTGGAACATAGTACCGTATCTTCGATGTATGCTACGTCTTGGAAAATTTTCTTAGAAATTTGAGTATATGTGTATGAAAATTGAGTCTATTATCAAGGTGGATTCCAAGAATTTTCCCTCTTTTTAGTTTTGTGATAGGTGATCCATTTATCATTATGTTAAGAGGGACATCTGTAGCTCTGTTACCAACTGAATGAAGTGGGTTTTGTCAATGTTTAGTGTAATTTTTGTTAGTCCTCATCCGGTAGATATTTTCTGTAATTCGGTATTTACAGTTTTGGCTAGCGTGACTGGGCTCGGGTGAGAGAAGACGTATGTATTGTCATCTGCACAAATAGTGTGGGTTTGAGTAATTGCGAAGCATTTGGAAGGTCATTTATGTATAGGAGAAAGAGAAGAGGGCCAAGGACACTTCCCTGTGGGACACCAACTGTAATTGGTTTGTGCAAGAAGAGTTTGCCCCCTTTGCGTACACATATGGCTTCTGTTGCTGAGGTTTAAAACTTGAGGTAGTTGAGGGATGCCCTCTTATACCATAGTTTTGACAATTTTTCGTGGAGAAGTCATGGTCAACTGTATCAAAAGCTTTACGTAAGTCAATGAAGATCCCCAGTGGGGCTTCTTTTTTTCTCTATTGCAGTGTTAATATGTTCTAGCTGTGTATAATAGCTCATTAGTATTTTTATTAGGCCTGAATCCAAATTGGAAGGGTTGAGTAGTTTTGGGAGATAAGGTAGGATATGTAATTTTTTAACATCTAACAACATAAGCTACGTCAAATAAAAAATATTAGGCCATAACATTTGCGATTTAGTATTTTCGCAAATATAAGCCAATATAAAATTAAATGAAAAGGTAATATACATTACATATATACATAATAATCATTGTTAAACCCATTTTAGGGGGTTGCAACATTGTTTCCCCTAGTACCCTTCCCCATGTTGTTTCCACTATTGACTTACACATGTTGTTTTTCCCCTAGTGACCCTTTCAAAATGTTGTTTCCCCTATGAATTTCACGTGTTTTCCCCTAGGCCTTACACATTTTTTTTCCACATGACTTACAAACCCTTTTTGTTTCCCTTATTTACTTACACATTTGTTCCACTATTTACTTACACAAGTTTTCCACAGTACTTACCCGTGTTTTTTCCAAAAAGTGAAATTTCACCTTTTTGTTCCCCTTGACAAACACGTGTTGTTTCCCCTAGTGACTTTTTTCACATGTTTTCCACTAGTGACTTACACGTTTTTGTTTTCCCCTAGTGACTTTTCCATTTGTTTTCCCTATGACTTTAAAAACTGTGTTCCCGGCTTTTCCCACTAGTGACTTAACAAAGTTTGTTCCCCTATGACTTACACTGTTGTTTTTTCCCCCTAGTGGGTTACACATGTTGTTTTCCCCTAGTGACTTACACCCTTTTTTTTTTCCACTATGACTTACACGTTTTTTTTCCACAATTTACTTACCCCAAGATTGTTTCCCACTAGGGCTTAAAACAGTTTGTTTCCACTAGGCCCAAAAAATTGGGTTTTCCACTAGTGACTTAAAAAAAGAAAATTGTTCCACTAAGACTTACACAAAAGTTTTTTCCCACATGACTACCCCTGTTTGTTTTTCCCCAAATGACTTACACAATTTTTTCCAAATAGTGGAATTACCCCCACAGTATTAAGGGTTTTCCCCCTAGTGAAATTAAAAAATTTTTTTACATTCCACAAAGAAATTTTAACAAATTAAAACTTTTGTTTCCCCTAGTGACTTACACTTTTTTATATACCCACTGTTTTTACTTATTTCAAAAAGTTTTTCCACTAGTGAAAATAAAACCCAAATTTTTTTAAAATTTTAACATGGGGTTCCCCATGGAATTTAAGTAAACCCACTATTTACTTAAAAACGTGTTGTTCCCCCTAGGACTTTAATACCCCAAACCACCCTTTTTGTTCCCCTAGTTGACCCTTTAAAACCCCTAGTTTTAAACAACATACATAAAAGGTTTTACAGGGCGTCCGTTGTTTCCACTAAGAAACTTAAAACTTTGTTTTCCCCAAAGTGAAATTACACTGTTTGTTTTCCCCAGTTAAAATAACACACGTTGCCCAAGGGTTACAACACTAGTGACTTCCCCCGTTTTCCACCAAAAAACTTAACAGTGTTTAAGAGACTTAACACCAAATAAATGAAAATTAACACCATAGGATTCATTTTTTACTTGTGACTTTCACAATTTTTATATGTTAACATTTTTACACACTTTAAAAAAACCCGGAAATTACACATGAAATTTTTTCCCCCTTTGTAAAATAAAAACATGTTGTTCCCCCAAGTACACACATGTTTTGTTCCACTAATGACTTAACAAAATGTTTTCACTAGTTAACTTTCCCAAAAAATGGTTTAACAATTTTTCCCCTAGTGAAAACACATGTTGTTTTTCCAAAATAGCGAAAAAATTACACATGTTGGGCCACAAGTTTACTTTCACTGTTGTTTTTCCCCTGTGACTTTCACATGTTTCCACAGTACTTTCACTTTTTGTTCCACTAGGAACCCTTTCAAAATGTGTTCCACTATGACTTACACTGTTGTTTTCCAAATAGTACTTTCACTTTTTGTTCCAAATAGGACTTAAAACCTGTTTTTCCCCTATGACTTAAAAACATGTTTTTTTCCACCCAGTGACTTTACACGTTTTCCCCTTGTTACTTACACCCGTTTTTTTCCACTAGTGAATTTTAAAAATGTTTTCCAAATATGACTTACAAAATTTGTCCACCAAATGACTTACACGGGTTTTTCCACTATGACTTAAAAATTACCCCATGTTTTTTTTCCACTAGGGCTTACACTGGGTTTTTTCCCCTAGTGACTTTCACTTTTTTTGTTTCCCCTATGACTTCACATGTTTTTTCCACTATTTACTTAAAACTGTTGTTCCACATGACTTTCACATGTTGTTTTCCCCTAGTGACTTACACTGTTGTTCCACTAGTGACTTACACTTTTTGTTCCAATTTACTTTCACAGTTGTTTTCCCCTAAATGACTTAAAACATGTTGTTCCCTAGGACTTTTCACATGTTTTTCCCCAAATGACTTACACCCGGTTTGTTCCACTAGTGACTTACACATGTTTTTTTCCCCTAGGACTTTTCACTGTTGTTTCCCCAAATGACTTACACATTTTTCCACTAGTGACTTACAAATTTTTCCAAATATGACTTACACGTTTTTTCCCCCAGTTTAATTACACTGTTGTTCCACAAATACTTAAAAAACATGTTGTTTCACTATGACTTACACATTTTTCCACTATGACTTACCCCATGTTGTTCCATTAAAAACTTAAACTTTTGTTTTAAGGGGCCTTCACAGTTTGGGAAATACCAAAAAAATTTAGCAAATGGTTTTCCACGGACTTAAAATGTTTTTTTCTCAAGTGACAACCCCAGGGTTCCCCTTGATTCCTTTTTTTTACCCGGGATTAAAAACTTTTGTTCCCATTAGGACTTTAAAAATTTTTTCCCCCTTAAATTTAATTCCTTTGTTTTCCCCAAAATCAACCGTTTTCCCCGGGGGAATTCAAATTTTTCCCTTGGTTAATTTTTCCCCCCGGGTTATCTCTACCATGGAACCCAGAAAAAACCCCAATTTTTTTTTTTTTTGGTTACCGTTTGGGGGGGGATAGGGGACTTACTGGGGGTTTTTCCCATAAACTTAAATTTTGTTTAGGGTTTTTCCCCGATGAAATGGAAAATTTAGAAATTTTTTTAAAAGGGGGGGTTTTGGGGACATTTATGAAATTTTTGAAAAGGGGGTTAATGGGAAAACCTGTGTAAATTTTTAAGGCCTGGGGGTTTGGTTTTTAGACTGGGGGTAAAAAAGACTTTTTGGGGTTTTACGGGGGAGGTTTTAAAAAGCCTTTTGAAAATAACCTTTTGTTGGTTCTTGGTGAGGTTTACCATTTTTAAGGGGGGTTAAAATTTTTGGATATTGGTAACCCTGGGGTTGGGGACAATTTCCGGGGGAAAGAGGGTGGGAAGAGCCGGGGAAAAGGGGGGAATTTGTTTTTTTTTGTTTTGGTTTTGGCGCCGGGGGGGGGGTATGAGGGTAACGTGGGGTGTTGGTGTAAACTGTTGGGAAGGGGGGTGTGGATTATGGGTTGTAAAAGGGGCCCTGGGTGTATGGGAATTGTTTAAAGCCCTGGTTTTATGTTTTGTAAAACCGGGGGGTATGGGTTTTGTAGAGGGGTGGGTGTATGGGGTTTTAACCGTGGGTGTAAAAGGGTTTTTTCAGCCGTGGGGGTAAATTTGGTTTTAGAGCCGGGGTGTAAAGGGGGGTAAGCGTGGGGGTAATGGGTTGAACCGTGGGTGTATGGGTTTTTACAGGCCGGGGGTTTTTGAGTTGTTGAGAGCCTTGGGGGAATGGGGTTTAGAGGGGTGGGTGAAGGGTTTTAGAGCCGTGGGGGTATGGGTTGACACCGGGGTGTAGATTTTGTAAGCCGGGGTGTATGGGTTGTAGGGGGCCGTGGGGGAATGGGTTTTTAGACCGTGGGTGTAAAGGGTTTTTAGAAACCGTGGGGTATGGGTTTTTCAGCCGTGGGGGTATGGGTTTAGACCGTGGGTGTATGGGTTTTTTGAGCCTTGGGGGTAAGGGTTTTTTAGAGGCCTTGGGTTGGGGGTTTTAAGGGGGGGTGGGTGTAAGGGGTTTCACAGGTGGGTTTTTATGTTGTTTTAAAAAGCCCGAAGTGTTGGGTTGGGGACTCTTGGGTTGATGGGGTTTCTCAACCCGTGGTTTATTGGTTTAAAAAGGGTGGGGGAAATTTTTATGTTGAAGGTTTTTAGGGGTTGTTGGGGCCCTTTGGGGGGTTGGGGGGAGACCTTGGGGTTATGGGTTTCACCGGGGGTTGATTTTTGAAACGTGGGGGGATGGGTTGTGGCTGGTGGGGGGTTTTAACCCTGGGGGGATGGTTTTATCACCGTGGGAATGGGATTTTTGTTTTTAAGGGCCCCTGTTTTGGGGGTTTTTGTTGGGGGGTGACCTTTTGGTTGATGGGTTTTAGGGTGGAAGTGTTTTGGGTTTTAACCCTGTTGAAAGGGTTTTAACCCGTGGGGGGATGGGTTTTAACCCGTGGGGGGGGGGGGGGGGGGTGTTTGGGGGTTTGATTGGGGGATTTAGGTTTTTAATTCCCTGGAGGGTTTATGGTTGAGGGACCCCGGTTTTTGGGGCCTTGGGGTTGAAGGTGGTTTCCCAAAAATTAAAGATGGTGGTTTTTTCAGTGTTAAGGTTTTCACTTTGATTTTTGTGGGTTTATGGGGACCTCTTTACGTGTTGATGGGGAATCTTCACGTGTTGAAGGTGATTTCACGGTTGATGGTGATTCCCTTTAAATTTTGATGGGACTTTTACGTTTTTATTTGGGACTCTTCACGTGTTGATGGGGACCTTCCCCGTGTTGGGTGGGGAATTTTTCCGGTTTTTGACCTTCCCTTTTTTTTTCACGTGTTGATGGAGATTCTTCACGTTTGGGTGGTGACTCTTCACGTGTTGAGGTGACCTTTTACGTTTGATGGTGGGGTTTTTCACGTGTTGAAAAGGTGCCCCGGGGGGTCTTCCCCGTGTTTGGGGTGGTGATTTTTCACGGTTGATGGTGATTTTTAAAGGGTTTGGGGTGGGGATTCCCTTCACGTGGGTTTATGGGACTTCACGGGTTGATGTTTACTCTTCACGGTTTATTTTATTTTAGGGGGGTGACTTCACGTGTTATTGGGGGATTCTTCACGTGGTTTATGGTGACTTCACGTGTTTTTATTTGGGGACTTTTCACGGTTGATGGGGACTCTTCACGTGTTGCGGGGACTCTTCACGTGTTGATAGATTTCACTTTGGGGCCTTTAAAGTGTTGAAAGGGGGGTTCTTCAGTGTTGATGGGGACTTCCCTTTGGGCTTGTTTGAATCTTCCGAGGGGTTACTGGGAATTTTTTCACGTGGTTTATGGTGATTTAGGGAGGTTCACGTGTGATGGTGACTCTTTACGTGGGTTGATGGGCGGCCTTCAAAGTTAAAGGGTGAGTGGCCTTCACGTGTTTAATGGGGATTCCTTTTTCGTTTTTTGGTGGGCTTCACGGTTGAAAGGTATTTTTCAATTTTTGATGGTTAATCTTTCCAAAGTTTGAGGTGATTTTTCACTGTTGATGTTTAAACTTCCCCTGTTGATTGGGGGGTTTTTCACGTGTTTATGTGAAATCTTTAAAGTGTTTTGGTGATTTTTTACGTGTTGAATTTTTGTATTAAGTGATTCTTTCCATGGGCCTTGTTTTATGGGGACTCTTCACGTTTGATGGTGACTCTTCACTGGGTTTGATGGTGATTTTTCACGTGTTGATGGTGACTCTTCACGGTTTTTTTGATGGTGACTCTCCTTTTCTTTTCCCCGTGTTGATGGTGATTCTTCACTGTTGATTGGGGATCCCTTTACGTGTGATGGGAAAGGATGGGGCCCTTTACGTGTTGATGGTTCTCACGGTTGTTGGGGGACTTCACGTGTTGAAGGTGAATCCCTTTACGTGTTGATGGGGTGGACTTCACGTGTTAGGGGGAACTCTTCAACGTGTTGAAAAGGGGGAACCCTTTACGTGTTGGGTGGTGGTTTTTCACTTTTTGATTTGGGACTCTTCAGGGGTTGATGGGGGAATTTTTCACGTTTGATGGTGACCCTTCACGTGTTGATGGGGAAATTTTTCACGTGTTTATGGTGATTCCCTTTAAGTGTTGATGGGGATTTTTCTGGGGTTGATGGTGATTTTCACTGTTGGGTGGGGGACTCTTCCCCGTGTTGGTGTCCACTTTTATTTTTCCCCAGGGTGGGGTTTTGGGGGGGGGTGGGTTACGTGTTGGGGGGGAATTTATGTTAGTTGGGTTTTTGTTTTATTTGGGGTTGGTTTTTTGTGGAGGGATTTAGGGGTTGGGGGGCTTCACGGGGTTGGGTGGTGACTCTTCACGGTTGATGGCGAATTCCTTTGTTCCAACTTTTAAGGGGACTCTTTAAAGGGGTTGATGGGACTCTTTACGTGTTGATGGGGATTCCCTTCAAGTGTTGGGTGGTGACTTCACGGGTTTATGGGGGACCCTTCACGGGGTTGATGGCGACTCTTCCCCGTGTTATGGTGATTTTTCAAAGGGTTGATTTTGATTCTTCACGGTTGAAGGTTTTCTGGAGGTGTTTTAACGTGTTGATGGTGACCCCTTCACGGGTTGATGGGGGATTTTTTGGCGATTCCTTTTTGATGGAGTTTCACTGTTGATTTGGGGATTTCATTTACGTGTTTTAAGGGGACCCTTCAACCGGTTGAGGTGACTCTTCACGTGTTGATGGTGACCTTTTTCACGTGTTATGGTGATTCTTCACGTGTTTAAGGTGATTTTTCCCCGTGTTGAGGTGAAAATTACTTTAGGGTTTTACGTGTTGATGTTTATTTTTTACGTGTTATGGTGATTTTTTTACGGTTTGGAAGGGGATTTTACGGGTTTTGGCCTTGTGGATGGTTTACTCTTCACTTTTTTAGGGGACTCTTTTACGGTTTTAGGAGGTCTCAAATTTTATGGTGAAATTTCCCCGTGTGATGGTGATTCTTCAGTGTTGATGGGGGACTCTTTACGTGTTATGGGGACTCTTCAAAGTTTTGGTGACTCTTCACGGGGGGCCGTGTTTTTATGGGGATTCTTCACGTGTTGGGGTTCCAAAGTTTTGATTTTAAAGGTTTTGGCCTTAGGGGGATTCTTTTACGTGTTTTATGGGGATTCTTCCATGGGGTTCCTTTATTTGGGGAAATCTTCACGGGTTTTATGGACTCTTTCCCTGTTGATGGTGCTTAGTTTTTTTTCCACGTTTTTGATGGGGATTCCTTATTATCTTTAGGTTTTTGATCTTAGTGTTCAAAACTTCACGTGTTTTTGGTATCCCTTTTCTCACGTGTTGAATTTTGTTTTTTCCCCCTTCCCTTTGGGGATGGCCTTTCAGTGTTGAAGGGACTCTTCACGTTTTATGGTGACTCTTCCCCTGTTGATGGTGACCCCCCTTTAGGGGCCCCGTGTTGATTTTTCCCCAAGTGGCCCTTTACGTGTTGATGGTGATTCTTCACGTTTGAAGGGGGTTTTCACTGTTTTGGGGATTTTTTCCCTGGGGATTTCTTCAGTGTTGAATTGGGACCTTTCCTTTTCCTTTCAAAGTGGAAGATGGCGATCTTCACTGTTATTGGGAAATCTCACGTGTTGATGGGGGGCCCTTTACGTGTTTTATGGTGATTCTTTACAGTTGAATTTGAATTTTTTCACGTGTTGTGGGGAATTCAAAGTGTTTGAGGGTGACTCTTCCATGGAGTTTCAGGTTTTAGTTTTTCACGTGTTTTTTGGTGGATTCTTCATGGGGGAAAAGGGATTAAAGTTTTTAAAGTATTTTTAGTGGTGGGGAATCTTCCACGTGTTTGAGGTGATTTGTGAGGGGATTGTGTTGAGGGCTTTCACGGGGGGGTTTTTACCGGTGGGGCTCTCCTGATGGGGGCTCTTCCAAGTTTTTTATTCTTCACGTTTTGATGGGGCCCCACTTTTAATTGTTATTCCTTCCGTGGAGGACCCTTCACTTTTTGGATGGTGATTTTTTCACGTGTTTTATGGTGTTACTTCACGTGTTGATTGGGGGACTTCACGGTTGATGGTGACCTTCACGGGTTTGTTTTGGGGCCCCTTTACGGTTGATGGTGACTTTACGGCTTTTGGTGGAACCTTTTTCACGGGGTTGATGGTGCCCCCAACTTTAGGCTTCCCTGTTGATGGTGACCTTCACGTTTGATGGTGGTTTTTTCACGTGTTTTGACCCCCGGGGTTATTTTCCACGTGTTGAAAGGTGATTTTTTTCACGGTGTTTTATGGGGACTCTTTACTTTTTGATGGGGACCCCTTCAGGGGAGGGGTTTTCCCGGGAGGGTATTTTCCCTTTATGGTGACCCGTAAAATTTCTATCCCTGTTGATGGTGAAATCCTTCACTGGTTGAGGGGAATCCCCACCTTTAATGCTCTTGTTTTATTCTTTAGTTTATTTTTCTTCACGGGGAGGGTTTACTTTCACTTAAAATTTTACCCCTTTTACGTGGGTTTATGGGTGACTCTTCACGAGTTATGGTGACTCTTTCCCTGTTTGATGGGATTCCAGATTTTATTCTTACTGTTGATGGGTGAATTTTTCACGGGGTTGATGGTGACTTTCCCTAAAGGGTTTTAGTTTTGAAAGGGGATCTTACTTTTTTTCCCACGTGTTTGGTGGGACTCTTCACGGTTAGGGGCCCTTAGGGTGGGGAAATTTTTCAAAGGTTGATGGGGATTCTTCCGTGTTGGGTGGTGACTCTTCACTGTTGAGGTAAATCTCAAAGTGTTTTAAAGGCACCCCCTTTAAAGTGTTTATGGGGGATTTTCACGTGTTAGGTGATTCTTCACGTGTTTATTGGGGACTTTTACTGTTGAAAGGGGACTCTTTACGTTTGATGTACTCTTCACGTGTTAAAGGTTTAATTCCCACGTGTTGGGTTTGGGGACTCTTCACGTGTTAAAGGTTTACTTCACGTGTTGAAAGGTACTCTTCCCCTGTTGAGGGGGACTCTTCACGTGTTATTGACTCCCTTTAAATTTTTATGGGTTTACTCTTCACGTTTGATGTGATTCTTCAAAATGTTGATGGTAATTTTTCCCCGTGTTGATGGGGACTTTAAAGTGTTTTTGGTGACTCTTCACTGTTGATGGGGATTCTTCACGTGTTATGGGGATTCTTAAAGTTTTGATGGTGATTTCACGTGTTGATGGGGCTTTAAAGGGTTTATGGTGACTCTTCACGGTTTTATGGCGCTCTTCACGTTTGATGGCGACTCTTCCGGTTATGGGGACTCTTCAAAGTGTTGATGGTGGGCTCTTTACGTGTTTTTAAGGTGGGTTCTTCACGTTTTGATGGGGATTCTTTCCCCGTTTGAAAGGTGACTTTTTAAGTGTTTTAAAGGTGACTCTTTTTACGTGTTTAAGGGGATTCTTCCCCGTGTTGATGGGGATTCTTCACGGTTTGAGGTGAAATTTTTCAAAGGTTTGAATTTTGGGGCTTTACGTGTTTAAAATGATTCTTCACGTGTTGAGGACTCTTCACGGGTTTATGGTACTCTTCCCCGTTTGAAGGTGATTTTTCACGTGTTTTATGGGGACCCTTTTTAAAGTGTTTTATGGGGGATTCTTCAAAGTGTTGATGGTGACCTTTTACTTTTATGGTGACTCTTTTTACATTTGATGGTGATTCTTCACGTGTTGATGGTGACTCTTTTTCCCGGTTTTATGGGGAATTTTTCACTTTTTGATGGTGACCTTTCACTTTTTGATGGTGATTCTTCACGGTTTTTAAGGGGAATTTTTTCACGTGTTTTATGGTGGGTTCACGTGTTGATGGGGACTCTTCACGGTTATGGTGATTTTCACGGTTGATGGGGACTTTACGCCCTTTTATGGGGACCCCCCCCCCCCCGTTTGATGGTGACTCCTTTTACTGTTGATGGGGCCTTTAACCCTGTTTTGGTGGGCTCTTCACTGGTTTATGGGATTTTTTCACGTGTTGAAGGTGACCCTTTAAAGGGTTTGATGGGACTTACGTTTTGTTGGGGATTTTTCAAGTGTTGATGGGACCCCTTTACGTGTTTTATGGGGACCCCTTTACGTGTTTATGGTGAATTTTACGTTTTTATGGGGGATTTTTCAAAGTGTTGATTTTGACTTCAAAGTGTTTATTTTGGGGTTTAAATGTTTTTGGTGACTCTTTAACTTTTTGATTTGGGGATTTTTTCACGTGTTGATGGGGACCCTTTACGTGTTGATGGGGACTCTTCACGTTTTTTGGGGGGGGTTTTTTTAAGGGGGATTCTTTACGTGTTTTATGGTGACTTCACGTGTTTTTTGTGACTCTTTCCCCGTGTTGTGGTGACTCTTTTTCTTTTTTTGGGGACTCTTCCAGTTTGATGGGGGATTCTTTTCCCTGTGATGTGATTCTTTCAGTGTTGATGTGACCCTTTACGTGTTTATGGTGAACCTTACGTGTTGATTGGGGACCCCCGTGTTTATGGGACTTTTTTTCACGTGTTGATGGGACCCTTTACTGTTGATGGTGACCTTCACGTGTTTATGGGAATCTTCACGGGGGAGGGGGACTTCACGTTTTGAGGGATTTCTTTACGTTTTTTAAAGGGGTTTATCTTCACGGTTTATGGTGACCTTTACGTTTTGATGGGACTTTACGGGGTTTTAAGGTGATTTTTCACGTGTTTATGGGAATTCCCTTTACGTGTTATGGTGACTTCAAAGTGTTTTTAAGGTGACTCTTTTCCCTTTTATGGTATTTTTTCACGTGTTGATGGGGACTTCACGTGGGGGTTTTAAAGGGGACCTTTAAAAGTGTTGGGGGTGACTTCACGTGTTGATGGTGATTTTTCACGTGTTTGGGGACTTCCCGTGTTGAAGGTACTCTTTCACGTGTTTATGGTGACTCTTTACGTGTTTTAATTTGGGGATTCTTCACGTTTTGATGGGATTCAAGTGTTTAGGTGACCCTTTACGTGTTATGGGGACTCTTTAGGTTGATGGTGATTTTTCACGTTTGTGGGGATTTTTCACGTGTTTAAGGTGATTCTTCACGGGTTTATGTGACCCTTTACGTGTTGATGGGGACTCATTTACGTGTTTTATGGGACTCTTTTACGTGTTTTATGGAACCCCTTCACGTGTTTATGTGACTCTTCACGTGTTGAAGGGGAAATCCCTTTATGTTTTGAAGGGGATTTTCACGTTTTGATGGGGATTTTTCAAGTGTTGATGGGACTTCACGTGGGTTTTTGGGGACTCTTCACGTGTTTTATGGTGATTCTTTCACGTGTTGATGTTTATTCCGGGGTCAAAGTGTTGAATTTTTATTCTTCACGGTTTATGGGGAAACACGTGTTATGTGATTTTTACGTGTTATGGTGACTCTTCACGGGGTTATGTACTCTTCACGTGTTTATGGGGGACTTTTAAATGTTGATGGGGACTCTTCACGTTTTGATGGTGATTCTTTTCACGGTTATGGGGACCCTTTCCCGTTTTGAAGGGGGACTCTTTTTTTTTGATGGGGATTCTTCACGTGGGTTTATTGGTTACCCTTTACGTTTGATTTTGAACTTTACGTGTTTATGGTGACTCTTTACTGTTGATGGGATTTTTCCGTGTTTTTAAAGGGGACTTCACTGTTGAAGGGACCCTTTACGTTTTGATTGAACTTCACGGTTGATGGGACTTCACGTGTTTTTAGGGGACTTTAAAAGTTTGGTGGTTAAATCTTCACGTGTTGATGGTATTTTCACGTGTTGAGGTGCTTCCCCTGTTGATGGTGACCCCTTTAAAGTGTTGATGTGATTTTTCACGTGTTGATTTGGGCTTCACGTGTTGAAGTGACTTTTTTGTGTTGATGGTTACCTTTACCCTGTTTGTGACTCTTCCCCGTTTAAGGTGACCTTTAAGTTTTGGTGGTGACCTTCACGTTTTGATGTGATTCTTCACGTGTTTTATGGTGACTTCACGTGTTGGGGGGAGACTTTCTTTGTGGGACTCTTTTAAAGTGTTGATGGTGATTTTTTCACGTTTATGGGGGCTTTACGTGGGGGATGTGACTCTTCACAGGGTTTTTTTGGGGAACCCTTTACGTGTTGATGGTGACTTCACGTGTTGATGGTGACTTTACTTTTTTGATGGTGAATCTTTCACGTGTTTTTATGGACTCCCTTTACGTGTTTTATGGGACTCCTTCCCTGTTTAAAGGGGACCTTTACTTTTTGATGGTGATTCTTCACGTGTTTAAAGGGAAATTCACGTTTGATGGGAAATTTACGTGTTGGTTTGGGGACTCTTTACGGGTTGATGGTGACCCCTTTAAAGTGTTTTGGTGACCCTTTAAAGGGTTTAAAGGGGGACTCTTTACGTGTTGATGGGGATTCTTTACGGTTTTAAAGGTGACTTCACTGTTTATTGGGGACCCTTTTTGGGGTTGAAAGGGGATCTTCACGTTTGATGGTGACCCTTTACGGTTTTTTTTAAATTTACGGGGTTTTAAGGTGACTCTTCCGTGTTAAAAGGTAAATCTCACGGTTTGATGTGACCCTTTCCCCCGTTGATGTGGGCTTTTTTCACGTTTGAATGGTTTTTAATTTCTTCACTGTTGAAAGTTTACCCTTTACGTGTTTATGTTAAATTTCTTGTTGGTGGGGACTCTTTACTGTTGATGGGGATTTTTCACGTGTTATGTGACCCTTTACGTGTTTATGGGGACTCTTCACTGTTATGTGACTCTTCACGTGTTGATGGGGATTTTTCACTGTTGAAAAGGGGACCCTTTACGTGTTGATGGTGACTCTTTAAAGTGTTGATGGGGACCCTTTACGTTTTATGGTGACTTCCCTTTACGGGTTTTGGGGGGACTCTTTTAGGGCCCCGGGTTTATGGTGACTTTACGTGTTTATGTGATCTTCACCCGTTGATAAAACTCTTCACGTGTTGATGTGACTCTCAAGTTTTGAAGGGGACTTTCTTTTTTCACGGTTTTTTGATTATGAATTTCTTCACGTGTTGATAGTAAATCTTTTTTTAAAAGTTTTGGTTTAAGTGACTCTTTACGTGTTGATAGTGACTCTTCACGTTTGATGTGACTTTTTCACTTTTTATGGGGGACTCTTCACGTGTTTTTTGGGATTTTAAAAAAGGGGGTTTTTTTTTTTCCCTTTTTTGGGGGGTTTTTTTTAAAGGGGCCCCTTTTTTAAAAAACCCCAAAAACCCCTTTTTTTAAAAAAAGGGGGGGGGTTCCCCCAAAAAAAACCCCCCCTTTTTAAAAAAAGGGGAAAACCCTTTTGGGGAAACCAAAAATTTGGGGCCCCGGGGGGTGGAAAATGGGCCCCCTTTTTTTTTTTAAAATTTTTGGGAAAAAAAAACCCCCCCCCCCCCTTTTTTTTAAAAAACCCGGGGGGGGCCCCCCTTTTTTTGGGGCCCCCCCGGGGGTTTTCCCCCGGGGGGCCCCCTTTTTAACCCAAAAAACCCCCCAAAAAAAATTTCCCCTTTAATTTTTTTTAAAAAAATTTTAAAAAAAAAAAAAAAAAAAAAATTTTTTTTTTTTTCCTTCCTTTTTTTTTTAAAAACCAAAAAAACCAAAAAATTTTTTAAAAAAAAAAAAAAAAAAAAACCCCCTAAAATTTTTGGAAAAAAAAATTTCCCAAAAAATTTGGGAAAAAAAAAAAGGGTTTTTTTGGGGGAAAAAAAATTTTTTTTTTTTAAAAAAAAAGGATTTTTTTTTTTCCCCAAAAAAAAAAAGAAAAAATTTTTTAATTTAAAAAAAATTTTTTTTTAATTTTAAAAAAATTTTCCCCTTTTTTTTTAAAATTTTAAAAAAAAAAAAAAAAATTCAAAAAAGGGGGAAAAAACCCCCAAAAAACCCCTTTTTTGGGGGTTTTTTTTAAAAAAATTTAAAAAAAAAAAGGGGGGTTTTTTAAAAAAAAAAAAGGGTTTTGGGGAAAAAAAAAATTTTTTTTTGAAAAAAGTTTTTTAAAAAAAAAAAAATTTTTAAAAAAAAAGGGAAAAATTTTTCCCCCCAAAAAAAAGGGGGGGGGAAAAAAAAAATTTTGGGGGGGTTTCAAAAAAAAAATTTTTTGGGTTTTTAAATTTTTTTAAAAAATTTTTTTAAAAAAAAAATTTTTTTTTTTTTAAAAAAAAATTTTTTTTTTTTTTTTTAAAAAAATTTTTAAAAAAAAAGGGTTTTTTTTTTTTAAAATTTTTTTTTGGGGAAAAAAAAATTTTTTTTTTTTTTTGGGCCGGGGTTAAAAATTTTTTTTTTTTTTGGGTTTTTTGGGGGAAAAAAAATTTTAAAAAAAAAAGGGGTTTAAAACCCCCCCCTTTTTTTTTTTTTTTTTTTAAAAAAAAATTTTTTTTGTTTTTAAAAAAAGGGGGGGGTTTTCCCCCCCTTTTTTAAATTTTTGGGAAAAAAAAATTTTGTTGGGAAAAAGGGGGGAAAAAAAAAATTTTTTTTTTTCCCCCCAAAATTTTTTTAAAAAAAGGGGGAAAAAAAAAAGGGGGAAAAAAAATTTTTTGGGAAAAAAAAAATTTTTTTTTTTAACCCCAAAATTTTTTAAAAAAAAAAAAATTTAAAAAATTTTTTTAAAAATTTTTTTTTAAGGGGTTTTTAAAAATTTTTTTTAAAAAATTTTTTAAAAAAAATTTTTTTTAAAAAAATTTTTTGGGGCCCCCCCCCCCAAAAAATTTTAAGGGTTTTTTTTTTTAAATTTAAACCCGGGTTTTACAAAACAATTGGGCCCCCCGGGGGGGGTTTTTTTCCCCAAAATTTTTTTTTAAAAAAAAAAATTTTTTAAAGGGGGGGGAAAAACCCCTTTTTGGGAAAAAAATTTTTTGGGGAAAAAAAATTTTTTTTTTAAAAAAATTTTTTTTTTTTGTTTTAAAAAAAAAATTTTTTTTTAAAAAAGGGGTTTTTAAAATTTTTTTGAAAAAATTTTTAAAAAAAATTTTTCCCCTTTTTCCCCAATTAAAAAAATTTTCCCCCCTTTTTTTTTTTTTTCCCCCTTTTTTCCAAAACTTTTTTTTTTTTTAAAGGCCCCAAAAATTTTTTTGGGGGGTTTTTTTTTGTGGGGTTTTTTTTTAAAAATTTTTTTAAAAAAATTTTTTTTTAAAAAAAAAATTTTTAAAAAATTTAAAAAAATTTTTTTTTGTTTTGGAAAAAATTTTTTTTAAAAAAAAATTTTTTTAAAATTTTTTTAAATTTTTCCCCCTTTTTTTTTTTTTAAAAAAACCCCCCCCAAAAAAATTTTTTTTTTTTTTTTAAAAAATTTTTTTTTTGGGTTTTTTTTTTTTTTTGCCCCCCTTTTTTTTTTGGGAAAATTTTTTTTTTAAATTAACCCCTTTTTTTTTTACCCCCTTTTTTTAAAAAAAATTTTTTTTTTTTTTCCCCTTTGTTTTTTAAAAATTTTAAAATTTTTTCCCCAGTGACAGCTTTGTAACTGTTAGCAATTGTCAGTTCTTACAGGAAACTGGATAAAGAAGTCAACACAAGTATGTGAATCAGTGGTTTTACGTACAGGCAGACTTCTAGGCCGTTGCATAACCTTGTCAGCAGCACTCTGGAAAGAGGCTAATTGGAGGTTAACAAGTCAGACAATTCTAGACCTTAACTGACTCAGTAACCCAGACATCACATGACGGCCATCACCCGAGGTGTTGACACGCACGTCACGCTTCTTCTTTCTTTAATGCAAACATGTCATCAACTTTATTTTTGCTATCTACTGAATATGACGTGAGTTTTCAATAGGGAGCATGGTCATCAACTCCTCCGTGTGCCAGATCAATCAGGCTGTGATGGTATGCGAGCCAGGAGGCTACTTACACCAACAGAATGGCTAAAGAAGCATTCAGGAAAGAAGCGTGATGAAATTCCAGGCTGGTAGGGTAGAAAGCCCTAAAAACCAGTCAAAGGTATAACACAGGTGTGAGTGGAAGTCACCTTCAAAATTATACTCATTACAATCCCTTACCTACAAACCTATTTGAATAAATAATTAATTTGGTGATCAACGCAGATTTCACGAGATAAATATAATTAACCTTGAGGACGGGGGGGGTAGTGGGGGGGTAGTGAGGTGATAGTGAGGTGGTAGTGAGGGGTGAATGAGGATGGTAATGAGTTGTGAGTGGGGTAGTGAGGGAAGTAGTGAGGAGTGAGAGAGGGAAGGGGTGGGTGAGGAAGTGAGGGGTGGTGATAGGAAGTGAGGGGTGGGCGAGGGAAGTGACGGGTGGGTGAGGGGAAGGGAAGGGTGGGTGAGGGAAGTAAGAGTGGGTGAGGGGTGAGTGAGAGAAGTGAAGGGTGGGTGAGGGGAAGCAAAAATTTGGTGAAGGAAGTGAGGGGTGGGTGAGGGGAAGCGAGGGTGGGTGAGGGAAGTGAGGGGTGGGCGAGGGAAAATGAAGGTTGGTGAGGGGAAGTGAGGGGTGGGTGAGGGGAAGTGAGGGTGGGTGAGGGGAATGAGGGGTGGGTGAGGGAAAATGAAGGGTGGGTGAGGGGAAGTGAGGGTGGGTGAGGGAAGTGAGGGGTGGGTGAGGGGAAGTGAGGGGTGGGTGAGGGAAAATGAAGGGTTGGTGAGGGGAAGTGAGGGGTGGGTGAGGGGAAGTGAGGGGTGGGCGAGGGAAAATGAAGGGGTTTGGGGAGGGAAGTGAGGGTGGGTGAGGGGAAGTGAGGGGTGGGCGAGGGAAAATGAAGGTTTGGTGAGGGGAAGTGAGGGGTGGGTGAGGGGAAGTGAGGGGTGGGTGAGGGGAAGTGAGGGTGGGTGAGGGAAAATGAAGGGTGGGTGAGGGAAGCGAGGGTGGTGAGGGGTGGGTAGGGGTGGGTGAGGGAAAATGAAGGGTGGGTGAGGGGAAGCGAGGGATGTCATTATTTGACTTGTGTAATTATCTAACAAATGCAGATTATTTTGAATGTTTCTTATAGCTGAAAGAGAGAGAGAGAGAGAGAGAGAGAGAGAGAGAGAGAGAGAGAGAGAGAGAGAGAGAGAGAGAGAGAGAGAGAGAGAGAGAGAGAGAGAGAGAGAGGGGAGAAAGAGAGAGAGAGAGAGAGAGAAGAGAGAGAGAGAGAGAGAGAAGAGAGAGAGAGAGAGAGAGAGAGAGAGAGAGAGAGAGAGAGAGAGAGAGAGAGAGAGAGAGATGTACGTATGTACAAGGCCAATATTGTCAAAGTATCACACTTGGATCCACTTCGAGGACAGCGTGAAACAAGCTTTTATGCCACAAGACGGGCAGAAAGCAGCAACTTCACTCTGACTGTACCCTTCTCCAGAACATCACTCCATCTGAGATCATACATACCCAGGATGACTCGAGTATGGAACACATTCGTACAGCATAATGATGTCAACGAGATAAAGTCAGTTGATCAAATGAAAATGCTGGCCCACAGATGGCTCCAACTTCATCCTGCTCCCTACTTGTATGTCTCATAACAATAAAAATGCTTTCAAATGAGCTGATGTAGGTAACAGCTCTTAGCTTGCCAATAAAGTTAGGAATCCTTAACCTGTAAATAGCTTGTCAATAAAGCTAGGGATCCTAACCATGTCAAACCCTGTGTAAAAGAGAGAGAGGAGAGAGAGAGAGAGAGAGAGAGAGAGAGAGAGAGAGAGAGAGAGAGAGAGAGAGAGAGAGAGAGGCAGACAGACAGACAGGCAGAGACAGACAGACAGACAGAGACAGACAGACAGACAGACACGCAGACAGAAGAGACGACAGAGAGACAGATACAAACAGATGGACAAGCAGATAAACAGACAGACAGATAAGTTTTACAGGCTTAGAGCTATTAACCTAACTCAGTTCATTTCAAAACCCTATCTAAGGTACACTACAACGCCCCCAGGATGCCACCCACAACAGTCGACTACCACCCAGGTACCCACTTACTACTGAGTCATGTCTCTGGTGTAACAGCAATCTGAACATCTCTGGTAATATTGAGTGTTGCCCAGTTTAGGGAAACATGTCGAGGTGTTAACCTTGGTCCCGAACTTAAGGCAGAGAAGTCTAAAACACCAGGCTAATATATATATATATATATATATATATATATATATATATATATATATATATATATATATATATATATATAATATATATATATATATATATATATATATATATATATATATATATATATATACACACACACACACAGGAGCGGGAAGAGTGAACGAGTAGCGGCCAGGGAAGAGGCGGGGCCAGGAGCTGTGACTCGACCCCTGCAACCACACCTAGGTAAGTACAACTAGGTGAGTACATACACACCGAACAGGCCAAGTGTCTTATCGACAAGTGCCTTTGACAAAATGATAATTAACACACTTTCATGCTGCAAATCTGTCTATCTACTACATCCCAAGCTTTATACCAAATTCTCATCTTACCATCTACATGTAACAGCAGAAATCACAATTCGTCAAACCAGACGATGTTTTTCCAATCTTTAATTGCCCGGTTTTGAACCCAGTGGGGTCTTCTGCTGCTGTATCCAACCATTTCAATGTTTGGCATGTTGTGTATTCATAAATGTTCTTCTACATGCCATTATTGTAACGCCTGGTTATTTGAGTTACTGTCTCCCTCCTGTCAGCTTAAACAAGGCATTTTCGTCCACAGAACTGCCACTCACTGGATGTTTAGTGTTTTTGACACCATTCCCTGTAATTCTAGAAACCGTTGTGTATGAAAATCCCGGGAGATCAGCAGTTTCTGAGATACTCAAACCACCCAGTCTGTCTGGCACCAACAATCATTCCATGGGTTAAGTCTCTTAGCTCACATTTCTTCTCCATTCTGATGTTTGGTCTAATCCACAACTGTGTGGGAAATTTTGTGATTCCCCAGATCTGTTTTGCCCACCCCCCAGTAGGGAGGTAATAAGAAACAGGAAGGGAATTAAGGGAGACACTTACAAGAAGTGTCAATTCTGTATATACTTAATTCTAAGAATTATCCTTATAACTCCTATGCTAATTATGCACTACAATTGCTACATTACTACTACATATATTTAGGTTAAGTTACCTTACTGTAGTAATTATACATCCCATACATTAATTAAGCTATAGGCATCTTTAGCCTGGGAATTGCAGTGCCGGAGGGCTGAGCTGAGGGGACAGTCCCAACAAAGCTAGTGATCGAGATACACAAATTCCCCTCTGTGTGCGGTAAACTACCAATCATGTAGCTTACATACCAGCTGCATGCAGGCATCATCAATAACAGTAGCAGGCAGCTGTAACAGACTCAGGTGTAGCAAATAAAGTGACCACTGAGTGTCTCTCTCTCTCTCTTATCTATTCGTCACGACATATATATATATATATATATATATATATATATATATATATATATATATATATATATATATATATATATATATATCGATCACTTCTAGGGTCACAAATACACTAGGGAAAGGAGATTAAAGAGCTGTGAACTCAGCTCAACAGTGAGGTAACTAAGATCAGAGTGGAGTAACTCACGTACACTTTTACAAGTGTCACAAATACACTAGGGAAAGGAGATTAAAGAGCTGTGAACTCAGCTCAACAGTGAGGTAACTAAGATCAGAGTGGAGTAACTCACGTACACTTTTACAAGTGTGTGACATTTACAACATGGTAATCAACGATCAGGTGATGCTAATCTTAAGTCTGGAACACCAGACTTAACATTACATCAGGAATTCATTTCCCTTTAGATATTCTCAGTTAACCTCCAGTAAACCATTGTCAAGTTAAGATGTAGCGACTTTATTACGTGGTTCCTTTCCTGTGTGAGACGTGTACCAGCCACGATACTCTGACTCTCTGACTTTGTTGAAGATTGAGACACTTATGCAACATATGGGAATCTTTATTGGAGAAATGGAATCTTAATTCTGAGGACATGTACATAACCTTCACAACTACGACAACTACTACTGCAACAACTAACCCATCTCTTTGGGAAGGACCTACTTCCACTGGGGAATCCCGCCCACCAGTGAATTTGCCCTCGTCTGCTTCACCTGACGTTACTATATAAGCGCCAGGATTCTTTCTTCTGCTTCAGAATCTCCACGACTATGGTGCTGTTCGCACCTACTCCTAGGTTGAGGGACTGATTACCTCATCTTCTGTACATAGTTCTACTGTCTTCAAGTTATGTCCTGGAATTTGTATTGATAAAGCCACTGGATGGCGAAACGTATACAATAAAGATACCCAGATGTTGCACATGTGTCTTACTCTCACGTATCTACATGTAAACAGAGGTACAGCACAAGCTTACTTTGTAGATGAATGGTTCAGAGAACCGACATGTTGATAAATTAGACACATGTGCAACTCTTGGGTATCTTTATTGAGGAAACGTTTCGCCACACAGTGGCTTCATCAGTCCATACAAAGGAGAATCTTGAAGAACAGGAGGAGAATGAGGTAATCAGTCCCTCAACCTTGAGTCGATGTGGTCAGTCCATCAATCTTGAAATGGACTGACCACATCGACTCAAGGTTGAGGGACTGATTACCTCATTCTCCTCCTGTTCTTCAAGATTCTCCTTTGTATGGACTGATGAAACCACTGTGTGGCGAAACGTTTCCTCAATAAAGATACCCAAGAGTTGCATATGTGTCTAATTTATCACAAGCTTACTGTTGGGTTAACTGCCAGTTAGGTTGAAGACCTAGTGGAGTTTACCTCCAGGTGTCATGGACGAGACAGATGACTTCATCCAATGAGAGGTTTAGTGTGAAGTTGGTAAAGTTTACCCGGGGTAGACCCAGGGATGGTGTTATAGTGTTGAACTTATCTGAAGGTCACCTTGAAGTTACGGGCAAGCTGTGTGGAGAAGAACGTGCACGCCAGGAGACTGAACTTTATCTGACTTACCTCGAATTAGCATATAAGAACATAACATAAGAAAGAAAGAGCACTGCAGCAGGTCTTCTGGCCTTTGCGAGGCATGTCCAATTATCCTACCGGCTTAAGCCAATGCTTTAGCCTAGTCAGGTCAGTCACATTCACCTTTCTTGCACAACTTGTCAGACACTGCAACATCATGGAATCTTGGTTCAGAGGACATCTACAAGACCTTCTTCACGGCTGCTGCAACTAACCCATCTCTTTGGGAAGGACCTACTTCCACTGGGGAATCCCGCCTACCAGTGACTTTGCCCTCGTCTGCTGCCCGTCCCTATCCACTGACGCCTATATAAACCGCCAGTCTTCTTGTCTTTGCTCCAGATTCTCCTCCACCATGAAGCTGTGAACACTAACTTCAAGGCCGAGGGACTGATTACCTCATCTTTTGTATATAGTTCTACTGTCTTCCTATTATGTCCTAGAATCTGTATTGATAAAGCCACTGGATGGCGAAACGTCTACAATAAAGATATCCAGATGTTGCACATGTGTCTTAACTTTCATATTGTCGGTATTTTATACCTTTCTTGCACCACATTCACTTAAGGAAGGAACACGGCATATGACCTAGTAGCACAAGCTAGTCAGGTCCAACTCACACCCACCCACACCCACTTATGTATTTATCTAACCTATTTTTAAAACTACACAACGTTTTAGCTTCTATAACGGTACTCGGGAGTTTATTCCACTCATCCACAACTCTATTACCAAACCAGTGCTTTCCCACATCTTTCCTGAATCCGAGTTTTCCCAATTTAAAACCATTGCTGCGAGTCCTGTCTAGGCTAGATATTTTCACCACGATATTTACATTTCGCAAATCTCAATAACCGCTGCCAACCGTTCTGGAAAAGTCAAAATACGCGGGTAAAAATAACTTTCATTAATTTTTTTATGAACGCTAATATTTCAGTTATTTTTTTTTTTTAATAATATATTAAACTGAGCAAAATCTGTCTTAATGATTATGAGAATTTTGAAAAAATCGAAAATTAATTATATCAGATTTTTATTTTTCTCCGTCTTGTTTTTTTTTTTTTTTTTTTTTTTATGTGTGAGTGGTTTCCGAGCAATAACTTTGTAATGCTTCTTCAGGCCGGTTTCAAACTTTCAAAGCTTTTGTAGCTTATTAAATAGAAGTTTGGCGTTGTTTGTAAATATTTGTGAAGGAGATGTCATATCTATATGGAAAACCGATATATCTATAGTATTTGTGTATCCAGACCGAGCCAGGGGGGGGCGCTGACCCCCGAAACCCTCTCCAGGTAAACTCCAGGTAATACCGCGGGGGCGCCTGCCCCCAAAACCCCCTCCAGTTATACTCCAGGTATGCCAGTCTCACTAACAGGAAAAACTTTAGAGGAAGTACAGAAGACAGTATGTGATAAGTGGTTTAAAACCCACAAGTTGAAGATTGAGACACTTATGCAACATACGGGAAGTTTTGATAAATTAGACACATGTGCAACTCTTGGGTATCTTTATTAAGGAAACGTTTCGCCACACAGTGGCTTCATCAGTCCAGTACAAAGCAGGAAGGTGTATGGAGAGGAGGAGTTTGAGGTAATCAGTCCCTCAGCCTGGGGACTGATTACCTCAAACTCCTCCTCTCCATACACCTTCCTGCTTTGTACTGGACTGATGAAGCCACTGTGTGGCGAAACGTTGCTTCAATAAAAATTTCCCTTGGGCACGACCTACTTGCACATTGAACAAATGTGACACCACCTACGACTGCTGCCCCTCACCTGTCTACGGTTTATAAGCTGCTTCTCCGCTCATATGCCGTATTCTATTCAAGATTGATGGACTGGCCACATCGACTCAAGGTTGAGGGACTGATTACCTCATTCTCCTCCTGTTCTTCAAGTTTCTCCTACGTATGGACTGATGAAGCCACTGTGTGGCGAAACGTTTCCTTAATAAAGATACCCAAGAGTTGCACATGTGTCTAATTTATCAAAACTTCCCGTATGTTGCATAAGTGTCTCAATCTTCAACTTGTGGGTTTTAAACCACTTATCACATACTGTCTTCTGTACTTCCTCTAAAGTTTTTCCTGTTAGTGAGACTGGCATACCTGGAGTATAACTGGAGGGGGTTTTGGGGGCAGGCGCCCCCGCGGTATTACCTGGAGTTTACCTGGAGAGGGTTTCGGGGGTCAGCGCCCCCCCCCTGGCTCGGTCTGGATACACAAATACTATAGATATATCGGTTTTCCATATAGATATGACATCTCCTTCACAAATATTTACAAACAACGCCAAACTTCTATTTAATAAGCTACAAAAGCTTTGAAAGTTTGAAACCGGCCTGAAGAAGCATTACAAAGTTATTGCTCGGAAACCACTCACACATAAAAAAAAAAAAAAAAAAAAAAACAAGACGGAGAAAAAATAAAAATCTGATATAATTAATTTTCGATTTTTTCAAAATTCTAAATAATCATTAAGACAGATTTTGCTCAGTTTAATATATTATTAAAAAAAAAATAACTGAAATATTAGCGTTCATAAAAAAAAAGAATGAAAGTTATTTTTACCCGCGTATTTTGACTTTTCCAGAACGGTTGGCAGCGTTATTGACATTTGCGAAATGAAAAATATCGTGGTGAAAATATCTAGCCTAGACAGGACTCGCAGCAATGGTTTTAAATTGGGAAAACTCGGATTCAGGAAAGATGTGGGAAAGCACTGGTTTGGTAATAGAGTTGTGGATGAGTGGAATAAACTCCCGAGTACCGTTATAGAAGCTAAAACGTTGTGTAGTTTTAAAAATAGGTTAGATAAATACATAAGTGGGTGTGGGTGGGTGTGAGTTGGACCTGACTAGCTTGTGCTACTAGGTCATATGCCGTGTTCCTTCCTTAAGTGAATGTGACTGACCTGACTAGGCTAAAGCATTGGCTTAAGCCTCGCAAAGGCCAGAAGACCTGCTGCAGTGCTCTTTCTTTCTTATGTTATGTTCTTATATGCTAATTCGAGGTAAGTCAGATAAAGTTCAGTCTCCTGGCATGCACGTTCTTCTCCACACAGCTTGCCCGTAACTTCAAGGTGACCTTCAGATAAGTTCAACACTATAAGACCATCCCTGGGTCTACCCCGGGTAAACTTTACCAACTTCACACTCAACCTCTCATAGGATGAAGTCATCTGTCCCGTCCATGACACCTGGAGGTAAACTCCACTAGGTCTTCAACCTAACTGGCAGTTAACCCAACAGTAAGCTTGTGATAAATTAGACACATATGCAACTCTTGGGTATCTTTATTGAGGAAACGTTTCGCCACACAGTGGTTTCATCAGTCCATACAAAGGAGAATCTTGAAGAACAGGAGGAGAATGAGGTAATCAGTCCCTCAACCTTGAGTCGATGTGGTCAGTCCATTTCAAGATTGATGGACTGACCACATCGACTCAAGGTTGAGGGACTGATTACCTCATTTTTCTCCTGTTCTTCAAGATTCTCCTTTGTATGGACTGATGAAGCCACTGTGTGGCGAACGTTTCCTCAATAAAGATACCCAAAAGTTGCACATGTGTCTAATTTATCAACATGTCGGTTCTCTGAACATTCATCTACAAAATAAGCTTGTGCTGTACCTCTGTTTACATGTAGATACGTGAGAGTTTAAAACACATGTGCAACATCTGGGTATCTTTATTGTATACGTTTCGCCATCCAGTGGCTTTATCAATACAAATTCCAGGACATAACTTGAAGACAGTAGAACTATGTACAGAAGATGAGGTAATCAGTCCCTCAACCTAGGAGTAGGTGCGAACAGCACCATAGTCGTGGAGATTCTGAAGCAGAAGAAAGAATCCTGGCGCTTATATAGTAACGTCAGGTGAAGCAGACGAGGGCAAATTCACTGGTGGGCGGGATTCCCCAGTGGAAGTAGGTCCTTCCCAAAGAGATGGGTTAGTTGTTGCAGTAGTAGTTGTCGTAGTTGTGAAGGTTATGTACATGTCCTCAGAATTAAGATTCCATGATGTTGCAGTGTCTGACAAGTTGTGTACGAGGACATGTACATAACCTTCAGTGTTCAGTGGTCAGTCGTCAGTGTTCAGTGGTCAGTCGTCACGTGAGGTCACAGACCCTGAGCTGCTTTGGGGATTAGCGTGGACGGTTACAAAGCATGGCTTGCTTCTGCAGTGTTTTAAAAACTGAGTTTGGAGAGTTGAAGGAGGAGGTCTTGCTTCTCCAGGAGGAGATTAGGAGGCTGAAGGTCCACCTCAATGGGCCTGGGAGAGAGTGTGAGGTGGTTGGAGATGTGGGGAATGAGGCTTCTAGCAGTGAGGTGCAGTCTGTCTCTCACTGTGAGGAGGCTGTAGGTGGGGAGGTAGCAACGGGTACCAGCAGTGAGGTGCAGCCCAGCACCTGCTACAAGTGGCGAGTTGTTCACAGTAATGGGAGGCGAAATAGAGTAAGGAAAGTTAAGAGTGAAGATCTGAAGGTAGGAATCGCTTCTCTTTCTCCGGGATGAATGTACTTCAGTGGCCAGTGAAGGTAAGGGTACTACTGCCCTGCTAATGAAGGTAAGCGCATTCTTTTTGGTTGGTGACTCAGGTAAGATATGTTGACCGTGCTTTTTGTAATAGGAATAAGAAGATGAGAGATAGAGTGTGCTTCCCTGGAGCTGGTGTTGGGGACATTGTCAACAGACTGGATAATATCATGTCAGGTAATGGGAAAAAGCCCATTTCTGTCTCAGTGCTGGTGGAAAAAGATATGGAAAGGGTAGGAGAGAAGAGCTGCTAGATAAGTAACAGGTCAGCTATAGATTTCATTAAGTCTAAGGGAGGGATCCCCAATCATATGTAGCATCTTGCCCAGAAGGGGAGTAGGAAATGAATGGTTGTCTAGGGCAATTGGTGTAAATTGCTGGCTAGACAGATACTGCAAGGAACTTGCAATCCCCATTCATTGACAACTGGAACAACTTTTATGGCAAACATGATATGTATGCAGGGATGGGGTTCATCTCTCTGGGGCAGGGTGGTAGCCTTGCAGACTCGATTGAGAAGGCCATTGGTGAAATGCCTATGATTTTAAACTGATGGAAGATAGAGGTATGGGTGTGTGTGGGAAAAAAAGCAGGTTGCAACACTAGGGTTGGAAACAGTAAATGTATAAAAGGCATTCAGCATGAAGTTATAAATAAAGACAATAGAACAGGTCAGAAAAACAAAGGGGGACAGCAGGGGCAGCAAGGGACTAGCTCCCTTAAGGTTTTACTATACTAAAGCAGGAGTGTTTTGAAAAAGATAGATGAGCTAAGATTAATTGCAAGGCAGGAAACATAGATATTTATTGCTATAACAGAGACCTGGCTCCCAAACTGAAAGATAGAGAGATGCCATCTGAATGTCACATACAAGGCTATAAAAATTTTTCCACACTGACAGGGTCAACAAAGGAAAGGTGGTGGAGTAGCGATGTATGTCAGAGACAATTTAAATTGTTTTGTTAGACAAGATATTAAATTAGAAGCGTCAGCCACTGAATCTGTTTTGGTTACAGCTTCTCGAGGGCCGAGAAAAACTAATTTTGGGTGTGATTTACAGGGCCCCAAATCTTGATAGGGAGTGCAGTAAACTTCTATGGGGACGAAATTCGTAAGGCATCTACATACGAAAATGTTGTGCTAATGGGGGGTTTTTAACTATAGACAAAATTGACTGGAGCAATTTGACAGGAATTTAGAGTCGGGTGACTTTCTTGTACGATCCAGGATTGTTTTTTAAAACAGTTTGTGACAGAGCCAACTAGGGGAAATAACCTCCTTGACTTGGTTCTTGCCAGTAGGGAAAACACTAATTAATAATCTTGGGGTTTAAATGATGAGCTTGGGAGAGTGATCACAAATCACTCAGTTTTACATATCATGGAATTCCCCTAATATGGCAATCAAGTCTCCGCCCCTGACTTTCGCTTGGTGTTTTTCATAGGACTGAAAAATTACTTAGGTGGGCTGAACTGGAATGACCTGACTAGGGTCAGGTAGGTGGTGATGGTTGCCGATATGATGCTTTCCAGGGCATAGTTCTAGCTGCTCAGTCAAATTATGTTCCAAATAGGGAAATCAGATCAAACAAAAATGATCCTAAATGGATGAACAATAGATTAAATATCTGATTGGTCAAAAGAGAGGCATATTAGGCAAATCAAAAGAGGAAGGGGCAATTAAGAAATCGATATATTCAGTTTTAAAGAGAGAAATAAAAAAGGGAATTAGGAAAAGCAAAAAGAGATTATGAGGTTAAAGTTGCAAGAGAATCGAAGACTAACCCAAAGATTCTTTCAGGTATACAGAAGTAAGATCAGGGACAAGATAGGCCCACTCAAAAGTTCCTCGGGTCAGCTCACTGACAGTGATAAGGAAATGTGTAGAATTTTTACACATACTTCCTCTCAGTTTTTACACAGGAGGATACCCGTGATATTTCCCGTAATGATAAATTATGTAGAACAGGACGATAATAAACTGTTTCACTATTAGGGTCACAAGTGACAGGTCCTTAGGCAAATAGATAAATTAAAAAACCCAACAAATCCCCCGGCCCTGATGAACTGTATGCAAGGGTTCTAAAGGAATGTAAAGAGGAGCTTAGCACACCTTTGGCTAATCTTTTCAACATTCACTACAAACTGGCATGGGGGCCAGATAAGTGGAAAATGGCAAATGTGATACCTATTTTCAAAACAGGTGAAGGTCCTTAGCTTCGAACTATAGACCAATAAGCCTAACCTCCATAGTGGGAAATTTATGGAATCAATAATTGCCGAGGCAGTTTTGTAGCCACCTTGAAAAGCATAAATTAATCAACGAAATCTCGCGGGTTTTTACAAAGGGCGTTCCTGCCTTACGAATTTTTTAAACTTTTTTCACAAGGTATTTGAGGAGGTGTTGGTAACGAATATGATTTGGTATATGGACTTTCAGTGGCTTTGACAGGGCCCCAAATCAGAGATTTTGGGGAAAATTTTAAAGCCAGGGAAATAGGAGGAGAAATTTTTTCCTGGATAAGCATGGTTGAAAAAATAGGCAGAGAGATTTGCATAAATGGGGAGAAATCAAAAGGGGGAAGGTCACGGGGGTTTTTTCCACAGGGGTCAGTGTTGGGCCCCCCCCTCTTTCACAATCTACATAAAACCATAAACCTAAAACCCTTTTCCTGAAAAATGGGTGAATTTTTCCGGGCCCCCCGGCACCAGGAAGATTTGAATAGTGTGCAGGGTGGGGAGAAGGGGAGATGCAGTTTATATAGAAAAATGCAAAGTTCAAAATGTTGGAAGGACAAAAACCATCCCAAATTAAACTAAAAAAATGTGATCTTAATATTACGGATTCGGATTTGGAGGTTTCGGTTAGCAGTAATTAAAAACCAAGACAACAGTGCAAAGTTTTCGCAAAAAAGCAATAAAAATCCTTGGCTTCTTAAAAGAAGATAAATAATAGGGTCCTCGGGTTGTTTTAAAAACTTTACTCCTTGGTTAGGCCTCTTTTTAATTATGTGCACATTTTTGGTCCCGTATTACAGAATGGATAAAAATTTCTCGGGAAAAAGTAAAAAGGGGAGGATGAAAAAATGACCCATGTATCGAAACCTTCCCTAGAGGTAGACAAAGGGCCCCCTGAAACTGATTCTAAAAAACGTAGAAATTAGGGGGGGGTTTTATGTTTGAGGTTTATAAGTGGAAGACAGGAAAAAAAAAAAGGGATGTAAATGTGTGTGATTATTACCCCTAGACAGGACTCGCAGCAGGGTTTTTTTAAGTTGGAAAAATTCAGTTAGGAGGGAATAGGAAAGTACTGGTTTGGTAATGATTTGGGGATGAGGGGAAACAAAACTCCCAAGTCCCGTTATAGAGGCCCCAGAACGTTGTGTAGTTTAAAAATAGGTTGGATAATAATGAGTGAGTGGGTGGGTGTGATTAGCCCTGTTTGCTTGTGTAAGGGTCGGCCCCGTTTTCCTCCCTTGAGTCAATGTGACCTGACCTGAAGGTTGGGGCATTGGCTTAAGCCGGTAGGGACTTGGGGGACCTCCCTCGAGGGGCCCAGTAGGCCTTCGCAGTTTTCCCTTTCGTTTTTGTTCTTCTTATTTTTTTACTACGAAAACTACCTTTAACAACAACCCATCTTTTTGGGGGAAGGACCTATTCCAGGGGGGAATCCCCCTACCATAAATATCCCTCGTTGCTACACCTGAGTTACTATTAAGCCCCGGATTCTTTCTTCTCTCGAATCTCCACGATTTGGGCTGTTGCCCTACTCCTAGGTTGAGGGATGTTACTCATCTTTTTCATAGTTTACTGTCTTAAAAAGTTTTTCCCAAAATTTTGTATGATAAAGCCACTGGAGGGCGAAACGTCTACAATAAAGTCCCGATGTTCACATTTTGTTTCTTCATTTGTCGTTTATATCCCATTCGTACAAAACATGTGATACACTTGTTTTAACCAGGGTTTAAACTTGATGACCTGTGTTAAAACCTTGTTTTAAATTTGTTTTTAATCGTGTTTTTTAACACGTTTTAACTATCACCAATTCCAGTGTGGGGAAAAATTTAAAAAACAAAATGCAGATAATGTGATCCTTTTTGAAAACGTTTACCCACACAGTGGCTTTTTCAAGTCACACACGGATCTACCTGGGGTTGGATATATGCACGTGGTTGAATATCATTATCTGTGTCACACTGTGTGACTCCTCATCTGTTTTCACAGTGTGTGACTATCATTATCTGGTCACACTGTGTGCTACCTTTTTCTGTGTCACACTGTTGATCCTTATTGTGCACAGTGTGGACACCATTATCTGTGTACACTGTGTGACTACCATTATATGTTTACGTGTGTGACTACCTTTTTTTGTGTCACACTGTGTGACTACCATTTCTGGTCACATGTATGACTACCCTTATTGTGTACACTGTGTGACTATTATTGTGTCACACGTGTGACTATCTCATCTGTGTCACACTGTGTGGGGCTATCATCATCTGTGTCACACAGTGTTGACTATCATCATTTGTCACACTGTGTGACTTCATCATCTGTGTCAACAGTGTGCTATCTCATCTGTGTCACCAGTGTGACTATCATATCTGTGTCACCGTGTGACTTCATTATCTGTGTCAAGTTGGGGACTACTTATCTGTGTCACACTGTGTGACTCCCAAAATGTGTCCCCGTGTGTGATCCATTATCTGTGTCACACTGGGGGACTACCCTTATATTTTGTCACAGTGTGTGATACCCTTATTGTGTCACACTTGGACTACCCTTTTGTGTTCAGTGTGTGATAACATTTTCGTGTCACACTGTGTGATACCATTTTTCTGTTACAGTGTGTGACTACCCTTTCTGTGTCACACGTGTGACTATCCATCTGTGTCACCCCTGTGGACTACCCTTATCTGTGTCACCGTGTGACTACCCTTTTCTGTGTCACACTGTTTTGACTTATCATCTCTGTGTAACTGTGTAATACCATTATCTGTGTCACACGTGTGGGGTTCTCTCGTGTCCAAGTGTGACTTATCATCTGTGTCACCTGTGTGATATCATCTAGTTATCTTTTCCCTTTTTCCCTGTTCCCCTTTCCCGATGTTCCCCCATTCTCCCTTCCTTTTCCCTTCCGATGTTCCCTCATTCTCCCCCTTTCCCGTTCCTTCCAGATGTTCCCCTCATTCTCCTTCCCGTTCCCTTTTTAGAGTTCCCCCCCTTCTCCCTTCCTGTTCCCCTTTCCCTATTCCCTCTTCCCCTTCCCCGTTCCCCTTCCAGTGTTCCCTCATTCTCCCTTCCCGTTCCCTTCCGATGTTCCCTCATTTCCCCCTTCCTGTTCCCTTCCAGATGTTCCCTCTTTTTCCCCCTTCCCGTTCCCTTCAAATTTTTTCCCCCTTCTCCCTTCTCAGTACCCCCCACCCACAACCATACTTGTGCTCGTCCCACTATTTTACCCCGCCGCCCCTCCATCCCCAACCTCCTTTGCCCCCCACCTCTTTTGCCGCCCCTTTCCCTCTGGAAATGTTATACACAGCCCCCTTAAAAAACCTTTTTCCCTGGGGAAAAATACGTGTGGGGGGCGGTGGAAGCAAAAGGAGCAGCAGCAGCGGAGCGCGCGGCGGCGGAGCAGCGCGGCGGCGGGCAGCAGCGCGGGGGCGCCAGCGGCGGGGGCAGCAGAGGGGGCGGGGGGCAGAGCAGCAGCGGCGCAGCGGGCGGCGGCAGCAGCAGCGGCGGAAGCAGCAGAAGCGAGGGGTAAATCAAGTTTACCAGCAGTTTTTTGACGTTTACCCGGAGGAACTCGGTTTTAACGCCCCGAGGGAACTCAAGTTTAAAAACCAGGTTAACCAAAAGGGTAACAATGTCGGGGGCAAATTTAACGAACTTCAAAACGAGAAAAACAGTGGGATAAAACATACGAAATATGAGGTCCCTGGGGAAAAACCCCCCCCAAACCCCCCACCAGCGCTTGGGGAAGCTCAGCACGGAAGCCTACAGATGGGGTCACCCCCTTTGTGTAAACACGGGAACCCGTAGCCTCGGTGGTATGTATAAAAAAGTTTGGAGGAAAAATGTGCAAGATTTGCATAAAAATATTTTGCTGAGGAAGACATGGGGGTGATAAAGTGGTGGAGAAGGAAGAAAAGATGGGAAGACGAAAGTGTTACTGAAGTGGATAAAAAATGTGCAAGAGGGGAAGGGAAACCCGGTATGTTTCGAAATTAATTGGGCCCCCTTCAGAAGAAAAAGTTATTTCGGAAGATGAATTTCGTGGTTCCATCTCAAAGTTTATTCAATATAAAATTTATACACACACACAAGTATATATATAATATATTTTTTTTATATATAATATAAAATTTTTTTTATTATTATATATTTTTATATAAATTATTTTTTAAGATTTTTTTTTTTTAGGTGGTTAAAACAAAAGGGAACAACTGGTTGACAAGGCAAGCACCCAGATGACCCGGCCCTGGCCGGGTAGCGTAGCTAAACTTCGACATTTCAAAGGTATTCAAAGGGAATCCATAACAAAAGGGAATAAGGTTAATGTTGGAGAATTACAAAATATCTTAATAAAAGGTAAAAGGGTTGACCAAAACTCCTGGGGAGCGAAAGTCGCACAAAAAAGGTACGTTGTTGCACTTGTGTTTTTCGTTTCGCCGGTACTGTTCCCGGCCCGGGTCTTGTCCGTGACCCGGCGGTATACCCAGTGATTTCGACACCGAGCAGAAGCTTCCCCACGGGTGAACCACGAGAGCCATGAACCACTTAAGAAAGTAGAGAAAAAAAAAAAACCTTAAAAAAAAAAAATTAATTATTGTTAAAATGTTGAAGGTAATAAAGAGGGAAAAGATGAGGAAAAAAGGAGAGGGGGCGTCATGTCACATTCATTCACTCTGAGTCACGTAACCCCAGTAAAGACTCACTTCACTGAAAAGGGCCTCTCTTCTCGAGTGTAAACAAAAATCTTTTTCTTTTTTGTTGTTAAAATTTTTTTTATTATTTCACACCGGCCGATTTCCCCCAAGGGAGGGTGGCCCCCAAAAAGAAAAATTTCACCATCATTCACTCCTCACTGTCTTGCCGAAGGGGGCTTTACACTACAGTTTTTTAAAAGCAAAATTACACCCCTCCTTTAGAGTGCAGGCACTGTACTTCCCATCTCCAGGACTCAAGTCGGCCTGCCGGTTTCCCTGAATCCCTTCATTAAATGTTACTTTGCTCACACTCCAACAGCACGTCAAGTATTAAAAACCATTTGTCTCCATTTCACTCCTATCAAACACGCTCACGCATGCCTGCTGGAAGTCCAAGCCCCTCGCATCACAAAACCTCCTTTACCCCCTCCCTCCAACCCTTCCTAGGCCGACCCCTACCCCGCCTTCCTTCCACTACAGACTGATACACTCTTGAAGTCATTCTGTTTCGCTCCATTCTCTCTACATGTCCGAACCACCTCAACAACCCTTCCTCAGCCCTCTGGACAACAGTTTTGGTAATCCCGCACCTCCTCCTAAACTTCCAAACTACGAATTCTCTGCATTATATTTACACCACATATTGCCTCAGACATGGACATCTCCACTGCCTCCAGCCTTCTCCTCGCTGCAACATTCATCACCCACGCTTCACACCCAATAAGAGCGTTGGTAAAACTATACTCTCATACATTCCCCTCTTTGCCTCCAAGGACAAAGTTCTTTGTCTCCAACAGACTCCTAAGTGCACCACTCACTCTTTTTCCCTCATCAATTCTATGATTCACCTCATCTTTCATAGACCCATCCGCTGACACGTTCCACTCCCAAATATCTGAATACGTTCACCTCCTCCATACCTCTTTTCCCTCCAATCTGATATTCAATCTTTCATCACCTAATCTTTTTGTTATCCTCATAACCTTACTCTTTCCTGTATTCACCTTTAATTTTCTTTTTTTGCACACCCTACCAAATTCATCCACCAATCTCTGCAACTTCTCTTCAGAATTCCCAAGAGCACAGTGTCATCAGCAAAGAGCAGCTGTGACAACTCCCACTTTGTGTGTGATTCTTTATCTTTTAACTCACGCCTCTTGCCAAGACCCTCGCATTTACTTCTCTTACAACCCCATCTATAAATATATTAAACAACCACGGTGACATCACACATCTTGTCTAATGGCCTACTTTTACTGGGAAAAAATTCCCCTTTTTCCCTACATACTCTAACTTGAGCCTCACTATCCTCGTAAAAACTCTTCACTGCTTTCAGTAACCTACCTCCTACACCATACACTTGCAACATCTCCCACATTTGCCCCCCTATCCACCTGTCATACGCCTTTTCCAAATCATAAATGCCACAAAGACCTCTTTAGCCTTATCTAAATACTGTTCACTTATATGTTTCACTGTAAAACACCTGGTCCCACACCCCCTACCTTTCCTAAAGCCTCCTTGTTCATCTGCTATCCTATTCTCCGTCTTACTCTTAATTCTTTCAATTATAACTCTACCATACACTTTACCAGGTACACTCAACAGACTTATCCCCTATAATTTTTGCACTCTCTTTTATCCCCTTTGCCTTTATACAAAGGAACTATGCATGCTCTCTGCCAATCCCTAGGTACCTTACCCTCTTCCATACATTTATTAAATAATTGCACCAACCACTCCAAAACTTTTATCCCCACCTGCTTTTAACATTTCTATCTTTATCCCATCAATCCCGGCTGCCTTCCCCCCTTTCATTTTACCTACTGCCTCACGAACTTCCCCCACACACACAACTGACTCTTCCTCACTCCTACAAGATGTTATTCCTCCTTGCCTATACACGAAATCACAGCTTCCCTATCTTCATCAACATTTAACAATTCCTCAAAATATTCCTTCCATCTTCCCAATACCTCTAACTCTCCATTTAATAACTCTCCTCTCCTATTTTAACTGACAAATTCCATTTGTTCTCTAGGCTTTCTTAACTTGTTAATCTCACTCCAAAACTTTTTCTTATTTTCAACAAAATTTGTTGATAAAAATCTCACCCACTCTCTCATTTGCTCTCTTTTTACATTGCTTCCCCACTCTCTTAACTTCTCTCTTTTTCTCCATATACTCTTCCCTCCTTGCATCACTTCTACTTTGTAAAAACTTCTCATATGCTTCTTTTTCTCCCTTACTCCCTCTCTTTACATCATCATTCCACCATCGCTCTCTTCCCTCCTGCACCCACTTTCCTGTAACCACAAACTTCTGTTTGAACACTCTAACACTACATTTTTAAACCTACCACCATACCTCTTCGACCCCATTGCTATGCTCTCATTAGCCATCTATCCTCCAATAGCTGTTTATATCTTACCCTAACTGCCTCCTCTTTTAGTTTATAAACCTTTACCTCTCTCTTCCCTGATGCTTCTATTCTCCTTGTATCCCATCTACCTTTTACTCTCAGTGTAGCTACAACTAGAAAGTGATCTGTATATATCTGTGGCCCCTCTATAAACATGTACATCCTGAAGTCTACTCAACAGTCTTTTATCTACCAATACATAATCCAACAAACTACTGTCATTTCGCCCTACATCATATCGTGTATACTTATTTATCCTCTTTTTCTTAAAATATGTATTCCCTATAACTAAACCCCTTTCTATACAAAGTTCAATCAAAGGGCTCCCATTATCATTTAAAACCTGGCACCCCAAACTTACCTACCACACCCTCTCTAAAAGTTTCTCCTACTTTAGCATTCAAGTCCCCTACCACAATTACTCTCTCACTTGGTTCAAAGGCTCCTATACATTCACTTAACATCTCCCAAAATCTCTCTCTCTCCTCTGCATTCCTCTCTTCTCCAGGTGCATTACACGCTTATTATGACCCACTTCTCGCATCCAACCTTTACTTTAATCCACATAATTCTTGAATTTACACATTCATATTCTCTTTTCTCCTTCCATAACTGATATTTAACATTACTGCTACCCCTTCCTTTGCTCTAACTCTCTCAGATACTCCAGATTTAATCCCATTTATTTCCCCCACTGAAACTCTCCTACCCCCTTCAGCTTTGTTTCGCTTAGGGCCAGGACATCCAACTTCTTTTCATTCATAACATCAGCAATCATCTTTTTTCTTGTCATCCGCACTACATCCACGCACATTTAAGCAACCCAGTTTTATAAAAGTTTTTCTTCTTCTCTTTTTTAGTAATTGTATACAGGAGAAGGGGTTACTAGCCCTTTTGCCCCCGGCATTTTAGTCGCCTCATACGACACGCATGGCTTACGGAGGAATGATTCTTTTCCACTTCCCCATGGACAATAGAAGAAATAAAAAAGAACAAGAGCTATTTAGAAAAAGGAGAAAAACCTAGATGTATGTATATATATATTTATGCATGGGGCGTGTCTATGAAGTGTGACCAAAGTGTAAGTAGGAGTAGCAAGATATCCCTGTTATCTTAGCGTGTTTATGAGACAGAAAAAGAAACCAGCAATCCTACCATCATGCAAAACAGTTACAGGTTTTTGTTTCACAGTCATCTGGCAGGACGGTAGTACTTCCCTGGGTGGTTGCTGTCTACCAACCTACTACCTATAATAATAATACTACCTATAATAATAATACTACCTATAATAATAATACTACCTATAATAATAATAATAATAATAATAATAATAATAAAAATAATAATAATAATAATAATTAAAAAATAATAATAAATAATAATAATAATAATTTAAAAATAATAATAAGAAGAAGAAGAAGAAGAAGAAGAAGAAGAAGAAGGAGAAATAAGAAGAAAAGGGAAAAATAATAATAACAGGAGAGTTATTTTCTGAGGAACTAGTTAAGAAACACTGGAAAAACCATGAAACTGACAAAACTACAGTAGAAAGTTTTTCATTAGTTTCAAATCTAGAATAAAATCATCAATAATAGCAGTATTTTTTTCTTCAGATGTTTTCCTTAAGCATTTTTCTAATTCCTTAAATATGGAATGTTGATGTGTGTGCTTCCACTCGCTCAACATCACTACCATGTGAAAAACGTTGGGCTATAGCAGGATCAGGTCAGTATGTTTCACTGAGACAGTGACATTAGGTGCTTGAGCAGCTCTGGTGATCTCAGCATCAGGACAGTGTTTCACTGAGACAGCGACATTAGGTGCTTGAGCAGCTCTGGTGATCTCAGCATCAGGTCAGTATGTTTCACTGAGACAGCGACATTAGGTGCTTGAGCAGCTCTGGTGATCTCAGCATCAGGTCAGTATGTTTCAGTGAGACAGCGACATTAGGTGCTTGAGCAGCTCTGGTGATCTCAGCATCAGGTCAGTATGTTTCAGTGAGACAGCGACATTAGGTGCTTGAGCAGCTCTGGTGATCTCAGCACAGGTCAGTATGTTTCAGTGAGACAGCGACATTAGGTGCTTGAGCAGCTCTGGTGATCTCAGCATCAGGTCAGTATGTTTCAGTGAGACAGCGACATTAGGTGCTTGAGCAGCTCTGGTGATCTCAGCATCAGGTCAGTATGTTTCAGTGAGACAGCGACATTAGGTGCTTGAGCAGCTCTGGTGATCTCAGCATCAGGTCAGTATGTTTCACTGAGACAGCGACATTAGGTGCTTGAGCAGCTCTGGTGATCTCAGCATCAGGTCAGTATGTTTCACTGAGACAGTGACATTAGGTGTTTGAGCAGCTCTGGTGATCTCAGCATCAGGTCAGTATGTTTCACTGAGACAGCGACATTAGGTGCTTGAGCAGCTCTGGTGATCTCAGCATCAGGTCAGTATGTTTCAGTGAGACAGCGACATTAGGTGCTTGAGCAGCTGGTGATCTCAGCATCAGGTCAGTATGTTTCACTGAGACAGCGACATTAGGTGCTTGAGCAGCTCTGGTGATCTCAGCATCAGGTCAGTATGTTTCACTGAGACAGCGACATTAGGTGCTTGAGCAGCTCTGGTGATCTCAGCATCAGGTCAGTATGTTTCAGTGAGACAGCGACATTAGGTGCTTGAGCAGCTCTGGTGATCTCAGCATCAGGTCAGTATGTTTCACTGAGTCAGCGACATTAGGTGCTTGTTTCAGTAGTAGTAACCAGTTACCAGTAACCAGTGTACCAGTAGATGACTCACTACCAATCGTCTCTGCCTGAGTCACTGTCTGTATTCATATTGTGCTGACCACAGCAGTATTCAAAGACCCCCTCACATATGGGTACTGTGGGCGGCCAGTGAGTGTTACGAGAGTGAGCAAGGAGACAAGGTTACGGCTGTTAGGGCGCTCCCCACATTATCCGTAATTATACGTACTTCCAGCCTACGTGAGTATTACTTTACCCTATCCACGTGTTCGAATCCCACATGATACTTGAGCAGCTCTGGTGATCTCAACATCAGGTCAGTATGTTTCACTGAGACAGCGACATTAGGTGCTTGAGCAGCTCTGGTGATCTCAGCATCAGGTCAGTATGTTTCAGTGAGGGCAGCGACATTAGGTGCTTGAGCAGCTCTGGTGATTTTCAGCATCAGGTCAGTATGTTTCACTGAGACAGCGACATTAGGTGCTTGAGCAGCTCTGGTGATCTCAGCATCAGGTCAGTATGTTTCACTGAGACAGCGACATTAGGTGCTTGAGTAGCTCTGGTGATCTCAGCATCAGGTCAGTATGTTTCAGTTAGACAGCGACATTAGGTGCTTGAGCAGCTCTGGTGATCTCAGCATCAGGTCAGTATGTTTCACTGAGACAGCGACATTAGGTGCTTGAGCAGCTCTGGTGATCTCAGCATCAGGTCAGTATGTTTCACTGAGACAGCGACATTAGGTGCTTGAGCAGCTCTGGTGATCTCAGCATCAGGTCAGCATGTTTCAGAGACAGCGACATTAGGTGCTTGAGCAGCTCTGGTGATCTCAGCATCAGGTCAGTATGTTTCACTGAGACAGCGACATTAGGTGCTTGAGCAGCTCAGGTGATCTCAGCATCAGGTCAGTATGTTTCACTGAGACAGCGACATTAGGTGCTTGAGCAGCTCTGGTGATCTCAGCATCAGGTCAGTATGTTTCACTGAGACAGCGACATTAGGTGCTTGAGCAGCTCAGGTGATCTCAGCATCAACGTCTAAAGCAGCATGAGTGTCTGTTTCTTTATTTTTTAGTAAGGTATTATTCGCTTAAGCCTTAAAAGAATCGTTGTTGGTATTATTGGACAAGAAGTGTTAACGTTCTTCCAGAGAATTTTATACCTGAAGTTAACTGTTGTGGTGATGTGTGTTCCAGCCCGACGTCGGTGAGATGTCATCTTGCATGGACGGTCCAGCTTCATGTGCAGCAAAAATGGATGAGAGGTGAACTCTGCAGAGTTATTCGTTATATCTGTCTTAAGTAATCGCTTTTTTGAGAGCCCCCCATCCAGTATGTAACGGTAAAGTGCTATACAGGACTTGGCATTTTCTACTTTGACGTGTTGTGAAACTGCGTAAGGTAATGACGCTGTCTGCAAACAGGGATGGAAGATAAGAACAAAGTTCACACTGTAGAGTATATTCAAGAATAACATTACTAACATTCAACGATTGTTAGTAATGTTAATGTTATCAGAAGCAGCATTCAACGAATGCTGCTTCTGGTAAACGGGTCAATGCTGACTTCCCCGTTGATTTTGACACAGGAAGCAGATGCGACTGTGTATATTTTTTCACTGCATCTGCAACGAACTGTAAATGTCTCCTCGCCTTTCGTTGCTGCTACTATGTACCAACTTTTTCGTAAATTATTCTTACTGAAATAATCTTGTTTATGCTAGACATTCCCTTTGATGTCCTTGATTCTTTCAGTGCTTTCGGTTGACACTTGTCATTGCGCTCTTTAACTTAGAGTATTGCTCAGTGTTGACGATCAGTTCAGGGCGGGAGAATTGGTAAAAAAAAAATTATTTACGGCCCACGTAGAGCCAATAAAAACTTTTAAGTTTATAGGAATATCTAAAAAATCCAAAATCTTCACACGCTATAAAGTGGGAGTGAAAAAAATTTTGAGAAATGAAAAATAAATCTAGGGAAGCAGCGACACTGAGCATTGTAAACTCGGGGCCAAGACTTTTAAACATCTTACCGAATTTTCAAAAAACATGGGGAAAATTTGGCACTGTCTCCCCCGGGCACCAGAGAAAAAGGCTATGATGGATGGTTGGCCCCCAGCGAAGCAACCTCGTTGATCTGAAAAGCCCCCGGTGCCGGGCCCCTGGCGGTTTGGGGAGCAGAAAAACCAAAAACTCATTAAAGGTATATCAAAAGTAGGAGCATTTCAATCTGGATACAAGGTGGGGTTTTAACTAAAATTTTAGTCATTAAAAGACCTTGTTTTGTATGTTATGTCTCTCCCAAAACTTTTAAAATTTTTGCGACGTTCGCTTCTGTACTGCCTGAAACGATTTTTTCCCAAACAAAAATTTTAAACCCAAAAGGGAAACGAGTAAAAACATTCAGCCAAAAAAGATTTCCCAAATACTTTTTTATTGGGGCTTTTTACCACTGACAACCAGTCTTACCACGTCTTTAAACACACACCTATGCTGGTAAAAAGATGGAAAAAAAATTAAAATCCTCTTAACAAAAAAACTCAGTTCTCACTGTGACAAAACTTGTACTTTAGATTTTATAGCCAAAATCCCCAAAATTCCCCCAAAATAAACAAAACCAAAATCATACGGTCCCCCTTTATCGTTTTTTGTCCCCAAGAACGTTTGTCTTGAAAGTTTTCCACTACCCCGGTTCACTAAGGGGGTTTATCTGTAAATCCCTTTTCAACATATTTTGTAACTTTTTCCGATGCTGTTAGCACAACATGGTCCTGCTTGCTGTTAGCACAACACTTCGTTTCCTGTTTTCTGTTAGCACAACACTGCGTCCTGTTGTGTTAGCACAACACGGTCCTGCTTGCTGATGAAACACTGCGTCCTGCGTGTTAGCAAACACTGCGTCCTGCTTGCTGTTAGCCAAAACTGGTCCCCGCTTGCTGTTAGCACAAACACTGCTCCCGCTTGTTTATGCCAACACTGCGTCCTGCTTTTGTTAGCCAACACTGCGTCCTGCTTTTCTGTTTGCACAACCTGCGTCCTGTTGCTGTTAGCAAACACTGGTCGCTTGCTGTTAGCCAACCGGTCCCGTTGCTGTTGCAAAACATGCGTCCTGCTTTTCTGTTAGACAACCTGCGTCCCGCTTGCTGTTTTTACAACACTGGTCCTGCTTGCTGTTAGACAACACTGCGTCCTGCTTTGCTTTAGGCACAACATCGTCCGCTTGTTTAGCAAACACTGGTCCTGCTTGCTGATTGCCAAAAACTGGCCTGCTTGCTGTTAGCACAACATGCGTCCCCGCTTGCTGTTGCACAAACTGGTCCTGCTTGGGGTTGCCCAAAACTGGTTCCCGCTTGCTGATAGCAAACCTGGTCCCGCTTGGGTTAGACAACACTGCGTCCTGTTGCTGTTTTACAACCTGCGTCCCGCTTGCGTTAGCACAAACTGGTCCTGCTTGCTGTTAGCCCAAAATGCGTCCCCGCTTGTGATAGACAACACGCGTCTGTCACCTTGTTAACTTCTTCCCCAATCTGAGCCAACAAAAAACCAAGTTCCCCCAACCCCTGAAACAACAACCAAGTTCCTACTCTGAAACAACCAAAACCCAAATTCCTCACCTCGAAAAAACACAACCAAGTTTCCCCACTCTGAAACAACACAAACCCAAATTCCTCACGTTTCAGTTTTGTCTTGAGAATAACCAAAGTGTTGTTGTGTGTTCTTCATAATAAAGACTTCTTCAGTCACGCTGAAAAAAGGAAAAATTAATATAAACGATCGTGTTTTCTGTAACATTTTATTCAACGTCTATGTTAAAAAGAACTCTATTTTTAAAAATCCCCAAAACACGGCAAACCAAAATCGGAAATTTTAACTTTTT
>NC_069399.1:135345017-135366093 GCF_026875155.1 Cherax quadricarinatus | reverse complement strand
AGAAAACAAGAGGTTCGTAGTAGCCTCCGGTTTCGAGCCCTCGGGGAAGAAGGACGTGGTCGTGGCTGGGCGCAGGGGACCAAGTTGACGTCAAAAAGACGAATGGAAAGCCAGAAAACGAGAAGAAGAAAGAGCTGCTGGGGAAAAACCCCGTGGAAACCTCCAACCCCTTTCTCGGTGCTAACCGACAATGGGGGAGTTATACGGGGATCGTACGACGAACGACAAAAAAGGAAAGGAAAAGAATTTGTTGTTGTTGGGGTACCCAGGTTAGATACTGGATAGGGCATTCTGTTTGAAGGACGGGAGTAGGAGAAAAAGGGTTTATGTTTTCCCGGGGGCTGGGATGGAGGACTTTGTTAGCCGGTTTTGACAACATCATGAACGGTAAGGGGATAACCCTATTTTTTGCCTCAGTGCGGAGGCAATGATGTTGGCAAGCGTAGAATGAGGTTTTAGTTAGAAAGTTCAGGACGCATAACATGTTTAGGAAAAAGGGGGGGGGCGCCCTTTTATATGGGCTTTTTCCCAAAAAAGGGGTTTTGGAAATGAAGGTTGTCCAGAGCAATTGGTATTATTGTTGGCTGGATAACACTGTAAGGATAAGCGTACCATTCATTGACAACTGGGACAACTTCTATGGCCGAAATGAATGTATGCCGGGGTGGGGTTCCCTTACCAGGGCAGGTGGGGGTTTTTTTCTTGCTAACTCAGTTGGGGGGGGTTGTTAGGATTTTAAACTGGGATTAGTTAAGGTAGGGTTTTGCGGGAAAACTGTGAAGTCGGGGGGTAGTAATATGAGTCCCGGGGGAAAACTATTAAAAGGAAAAAGAGGTGGATATTGGAAGCCAGGGGCACTAATTGCCAAGGACGTAATGGGTTTTAGGGAATAATAGAAAAAAGAGGAATTTTAAAGAGAGAGGAGGGTCTTTAAAAGTTTATTAACAAATAGTCGCAGTGTAGGAAAAAGAGGGCGGTTGAGATAGTTGTAGTGCGGGTAAATAGATGATTGCCATTAGGACGTGGTTTAATTCAAAAAGTCGGGACATGTGCGAATGTCACTTCGGGGTTTTAAATTTTTCCCAAATTGATAAAGTAGGGGAAGGGGGGTGGGGGGATTGTATGTCCGGATTCGTTGAACTGTTGCAAAAAAAGGGGGAAATTAAGTTGAAGTAAACATACAGAGTCTTTTTGGATAAAATTTTTTCAGGGGGGCATAAAAAAAAATTTTAGGTGTGTTTTTTACCGCCCCCCCAATTTGAAGGGACCAAGGGGACTACTATGGGGGGGAAATTGTTGGGGCCAAAGGCACGATAATGTAGTAATTTAGGAGACTTTAACTTTAGCATTTTGATTGGAATTTCTTGACTGGGAAATTTTAAAATCATACGATTTCTAGAAGTGTTCAGGATTGTTTTTTTGAAGAGTTTGTGGGCAGAACCTACAAGGGGAAATAACCCGCTTTTACTTAGTTTTTGGGAAACAATGAATCCCCTTTTTATAAATTTTGAAGTTTTCAGGAACGGGTGTACGCCACAAATCAATTACATTTAGAATTGAAAGGAAGTATGATAGTAGGGATAATCAGTAACAGCCCCGATTTTTTGCTTGCAGATTCGAGGGCTTTGAGAACACTTTATCTGTTGACTGGGGGAAAGAAGAGGCTATAATATGACAGTTTTCTGAACACAATCATGCTGCTCAAAGAAACGTTATCCCCTTATAAAGGAAAATTTGATCAAATAGAAATGACCCCAAAAGGATGAATAATAGGCTAAAAAAATCTACGGGCATAAAAAGGAATTTAAGGCGTATCAAAGAGGCGAGGGTCATCTAGAATCAGTTTTTGAATTAAGAGGGACATTAAAAAGGGGTAAAAAAAGCTAAAAGGGACTATGAAATTAAATTGTAGGGAAATTTTAAAAAAATAATCCAAAAGTTTTTTCCAGGATATAAACAAAAGTCAAGATAAGTAGGCCCCCTTTAAAAAAACTATGGGGGATCTTACTGACAAAGAAATGAAATGGCTCGATTTTAAATAATTATTTTCTCTCGGTTTTTTACACGGAAGACCTAATAATATTCCGGTAATTAATTTTTTAGTGGATCAGAAGAAGTTTAAATTTTGTAACATCACAGTCACTGTGAAATGGGTTTTGAAGCAGATAGCCGACTGAAAACAAAAAAAAGTCACCCGGGGGCCCGATGGGTTTTTTCAAGGGTTCTTAAGGAAGCAAAATGGAAGTCTGTGAACCCTTAACTAAATTTTTAATTTTATCTCTCAAACAGGGGTGTGTCGATATTGGGAAAATGGCTAATGTAATTCCATTTTTTTAAAAAGGGGCAAGTCGTTACCGTCAAATTACCCCCCAATAAGCCTGACCTCAATTGTAGGCAAGTTTCTAGAGTCAATTATAGCTGAGTTATAAGAAGCCATCTCGATAAAACTAGCTTTGATTAAAGATACTCAGCAGGATTCACAAGAGGCCGGTTTTTGTCTAAAAATAATTTATTAACTTTCTTTAGTTAAAACTTTTTAGGCTGTTGGGCCGATAAGAAATTTTATATTGTTTACTTAGATTTTAGTAAGGCAAATTTTATTTGGTTCCGCACAAAAATGTTGAAGAAAGTAGCAGCTCATTTGGGATTTGGGGGGGGGGGTGCTTTTCGTGGGTCGGTCATTGGGTAAAAGGGCAGGAAGAGAGGGGTGGGGCCATAAATGGGGGGTTTAAAACCGAAATGGGGATTAGTAACAAGTGGCGTTCCACAGGGGTCAGTTTGGGGCCCCTTTTTGTTTTTTAATATAGATCAAAAGATCTTGATGAAGGGAAATTTCCCAGTGAAATGAGAAAATTTCCCCCGGTGAAACGAAGATAGGTTTGGATAAATTTTTCAAAAAGTAGATGTTTTGGGAATTCAGGAGGGTTTTAAAACAAACCCAATCTTGGGCAGAAAATTTTCAGATGCGTTTAATTAGGTAAATTTCAAAAGGTTTTGAAGTCGGGAGTGTCCAAAACCCTGGGAATTTAAGTTAAATAAAGAAACTTACCATACAGATTCGAAAAGGACTTGGGGGGTTTTGGTAAGCAGCAACCTTAAAACCCAAAACAGCCCAAAGCCTAAGCGTACATAATAAGGCAAAAAAGATTATGGGATTTTTATCAAGGAAATGTAAGGGAAACAGGGAAATCCCGAGGTCATACTGCAGTTTGTACAAACATTTTTTGGGGCCCTCACCTAATTATCAGCCAATTCTGGGTTTCCCTAATTTCAGGGAAAGGACATAAATTTTGTTTGAAAAATTCAGCGTAGGGTTTATAAATGAAAACGTAGGCAAAAAAATCTTCCTTATGAAAAAAAGAATTTAAGACTTAAGTTCATTCATTGTTTTGGGCGAAGAAAAGAGGGGGGACCCGGGTCGAAGTGTACAAGTGGGGGATAGGTATTAATAAAGGGGTTTTTAACCCAAGGGCTTTAGGATACTCTCCAAAGGGAACCCGCAGTAATGGATTTGATTTTGGGTAAATTTGGATTTAGAAAGGACATAGGAAAGTATTGGTTTGGAAAAAAGGGTTGTTGATGAGTGGGAAAAGTCTACCTAAAATTTTTGGGGTTTTTGAGGCTAGGACTTTGGGTAGTTTCAAATTTAGGTTGGAAAAGTACATGAGTGGGAGGGGTTGGATTTGAGTGGGGGGGGGGGGGGGGGGGGGGGGGGGGGGGGGGGACTTGCACATCGTTGTGGGTTTGTTTCTTGGGTGGCATTGAAAATTGGGATGGGCATATGTTTTGTTAGTGGGAATGAAGTTGTAGAGGACTGCTATCTGTATGGGCCAACAGGCCCTTCTGCCAGTGTTCTCACTTTTTATGTTCTTTGGTCTTAAATACCATTATTATGGAAAACTTTAGATAACATTTTGCACCGTGGACCTATCAATCAGTAATACTAGGAGTACACAACAGGATATATATACGATTGGTGAGGTGAGGTCAGTCATGTTTGTGGCTGTTTGATGTGAGTGAAGTCGACGTCACAGGTGGGATGTGAGAGAGGGGTGAAGACACTAGTACGTTATCCCACATACAAGATGTGTCCTTAGAGAATGACTTGGCTGGATCAGATGCCCCTGTACTATAGAACAGAATCTCAAGGGCATTAGTTTGATCAATCCCAATCCCAAATCATTCTGTGTGGGAAACCCAACGGGCTGTCCAACCTTGCTCAATCCTACATAGTGATGCCAATTTCCTCTGAGTCACCTGCCACAGATGAAAATCCCTTTCTCTCCACCCTATATATAAACGTCCTGTGCTTTATCTTTTAGTATAGTTTAAAGTCCTCGTGTGAATGAAATGTTTCTTTAATGTATGATCCTTACGACGGTCATCAAATTTAGCTATTGTCTGCGAATGTGCTTTCATTTATTATTATAGTGCTGAAAATTATTATTGTAATATCATATGTATGATGTATGTATGTATGTATATATATATCATATATATATATATATATTTTATATATATATATATTTATATATTTATATAATATATATTTATATATATATATATATATATATGGTGCGTGCCGAACTAGGCAGAACTTGCGGATCTTGGCTTAAAATAGCAAACGATCTATATTGCTTATAGGACGCGAAAATTTTGTGTATGCAATAATTTCCCAATATCTTTCTGAAACCTAACGAAAAAAATATATTTCACTGTGTTTGTTTAGTAATTAAATTATTGTTAAACAAATCTAAAATAATATTTAGTTGGGTTTAGGCTAAATAATTTGTTCTTGTTATATAAGGTTAGGTAAGTTTTCTAGTTCCTTTTGGTGCAAAATTAAAAATTTTTTACATTATCATTCATCAAAAAAATATCTTTAAATTATTAAGAGAAAAATTTTAGAAAGAGATGACTTTTAAATAAGTTCTTGCTTAATTGGCCAGTTTTACATATGCGGCAGACATTATTTATATATATATATACTCTTATCCTATGTGTTAAGTGTACCTTTTATATCTTTTATAATATATTATATAATATAGATATATATATATTATATATATATATATATATTAATTTATATATATATATTCATATATATCTATTTATATATATATTATTTAATATATATATATATATATATATATATTATATACTTATATATATATATATATATATATTTTATTGTCCTATTATAATATATATTTATATATATATATATTTATATATTATTCCATGGTATTGGGTTAAATTTTATTATTACTATTATTATTATCGATATAATGATTATTTTTAAGTTATTATCATTTGTCAGGTGAGATGTCTTTTATAAATAGAGAACAATCACTAAGGTCAGGAAAACCATTCGGTAAATGTATTGTTCATTGTTTAAGTCTAGCGTACTGAGGTTTAGGTCCAAGTGATCCCACCTTATGACGTGGGTCAGCAGACTGGCAGTGTAGCTGTCTGCTGCCTGATCTAGACTGGACTACCCAGACTGGCAGTGTAGCAGTCTGCTGCCTGATTCTAGCCTGACTAAGCCTTGCCGTGTAGCAGTCTGCTGCTGATCTAGCCCTGACTACAGACTGGCCAGTGGAACTGTCAGCTCCCTGATCTAGCCTGACTACAGACTGGACAGTGTAGCAGTCTGCTGCCTGATCTAGCCCTGACTACAGACTTGGCGTTGTAACAGTCTGCTCCTGATCTAGGCACCTGACTAACTGACTGGCGTGCTAACAGTCTGCTCCTGATTCGTAGCCCTGAACTACAAGACCTGGGCAGTGTATAGCAGTCTGCTCCTGATCATAGCCCTGGCTACAGACTGGCGTGTAGCAGGCTGCTCCCTCCTGATCTAGCCCTGACTACCAGACTGGCAGTGAAGCAGTCTGCTCCCTGATTAGCCTGACTACCAGACTGGCAGATTGTAAACAGTATGCTGCTGATCTAGCCTGACTACCAGACTCGGCAGTGTAGCAGTCTGCTGCCTGATCTAGCCCTGACCTACAGACTGGCAGTGTAGCTGTATGTCCCTGATCTCGCCTGACTACCTGAACTGCAGTGTAGCAGTCTGCTCCCTGATCTAGCCCTGCTACCAGTTGGAGTTAGCAGTCTGCTCCTGATCTAGCATGACTACCAGACTGGCAGTGTAGCAGTCTGCTCCCTGATCTAGCCTGGACTACCTGATCTGGCAGTGGACAGCAGTCTGCTCCCGATCTAGCCCTGGACTACCCAGATAGGCAGTGTCAACAGTCTGCTGCCTGATCTAGCCTGACTACCAGACTGGCAGTGTAGCAGTCTGCTAACTGATCTAGCCATGACTACCAGACTGGCAGTGTTAGCCAAGGTTGCTCCCTGATCATTGACCCTGACTTACCAGACTGGCAGGGTGTAACAGTCTGCTGCCTGATCTAGCCCTGACGACTACCAGACCTGGCAGTGTAAGTGTAACTGTTGCTCCCTGTCTAGCCCTGACTACAGGATGGCAGTGTAACAGTCTGCTCCTGATCTAGCCCTGACTACCAGACTGGCAGTGTAGCAGTCTGCTGCTGATCTAGCCCTGATACCAGGACTGGCAGTGTTAGCAGTCTGCTCCCTGATCTAAGCCTGGACTACCAGACGGCAGTTTGTAACTGTCTGCTCCCGATTCTAGCCCTCGACTACCAGAATGGCAGTTGTAGCAGTCTGATGCCTGATCTAGCCTGATCCAGACTGGCAGTGTAGCAGTCTGCTCCTGATATAGCCCTGATACCAGACTGCAGTGTAGCAGTCTGCTCCCTTAATCTAGCCCTGACTACCAGACTCGGCAGTTGGTAGCAGTATGCTCCCTGATCTAGCCCTGACTACCAGACTGGCAGTGTACAGGTCTGTCCTGATTAGCCCTGACTACCAGACTGCAGTGTAGACAGTCTGCTGCCTTGATCTAGCTCTGATTAACAGACTGGCAGTGTAGCAGTCTGCTCCCTGATCTAGCCCTGACTACCAGACTGGCAGTGTAGCAGTCTGCTACCCTGATCGAGTCCTGACTACAGACTGGCTGTGTAACAGTCTGCTCCCTGATCTCCCTCCCTCAGCCAGACTACAGGACTGGAGTTGTAGCAGTCTGCTCCCTGATCTAGCCCTGACTACCAGACCTGGGCAGTGTAGGCAGTTGCTCCCTGAGCTAGCCCTGACTCCAGACTGGCAGTGTAACTGTCTGCTCCTGATCTAGCCCTGACTACCAGATGGCAGTGTAACAGTCTGCTCCCTGATCTAGCCTGACTACCAGACTGGGCAGTGTAACAGTTGTTCCTGATCTAGCCCTGGACTATCAGGGACTGCAGGTTGTTGCAGTCTGCTCCGATTAGCCTGAACTACCCGATGCAGTTGCAGTCTGCTGCCTGATCTAGCCTGACTCCAGACTGGAAGTGTAACAGTTGCTCTGATCCTAGCCCTGAACTACACAGACTGGCACGTGTTGCAGTCTGCTGCCTGATCTAGCCCTGACTACCAGACTGGCAGTGTAACAGTCCTGGCTCCTGATCTAGCCTGACTACCAGGTTGGGCAGTGTAAAACAGTTGCTCCCTGAATCTAGCCTGACTCAGATGGCAGTATGTAACCGTCTAGCTCCTGATTAGCCCTGACTACCAGGACTGGCAGTGTAGCAGTCTGCTCCCCTGATCTAGCCTGACTACCAGACTGGAGTGTAAACAGTCTGCTCCCTGATCTAGCCTGACTACCAGACTGGCAGTTGTAAAACAGTCTGCTCCTGATTAGCCCTGGCTACCAGACTGGCGTGAAGCAGTCTGCTCCCTGACTCTAGCCCTGACTACCAGGACTGGCAGTGTAAACAGTCTGCCTCCCTGATCTAGCACTGACTACCAGATGGCAAGTGTGTTCTCAGTCTGCTCCATGTCTAGCCCTGGACTACCTGACTGGCAGTTGTAGCAGTCTGCTAACTGATCTAGCCCTGCTAACCAGACGGCAGTGTAGTGTGCAGTTTGGTCCCTGATCTAGCCCTGACTACCCAGACTGGCAGAGATAGCAGTTCGCTCCCTGATCTAGCCATGACTACACAGACTGGCAGTGTAGCAGTCTGCTGCCTGATCTAGCCCTGACTACAGACTGCCACGTGTAGCAGTCTGCTGCCTGATCTAGCCCTGTCTACCAGACTGGAGTGTTGTAGCCTGTCTGCTCCTGATCTAGCCCTGACTACCAGAACTGGCAGTTGTAACAGTCCTGCTCAATGATCTAGCCTGACTACCCAAGAATGGCAGTGTAGCAGTCTGTGCTGATTCTAGCCACTTGACTATCCAGACTGGCAGTGTAAGCCTGTCTGCTCCTGATCTAGCCTGACTACCAGACTGGCAGTGTAGCAGTCTGCTGCCTGATCTTATAGCCTGACTACCAGATGGCAGTGTAGCAGTCTGCTCCATGATCTTGCCCTGGACTACCCAGATGGCAGTGTAACCAGTCTGTCCCTGATCTAGCCCCTGACTTCCAGACTGGCAGTGTGCAGTCTGCTCCTGATCTAGCCTGACTACCAGACTGGCAGTTGTAGACAGTCTGCTCCTGATCTAGCCCTGATTCCAGACTGGCAGTGTGTAGCAGCTGCTCCCGGATTAGCCCCTGACTACAGACTGGCAGTGTAGCAGTCTGCTGCCTGATCTAGCCTGACTACCAGACTGGCAGTGTAGCATGTCTGCTGCTGACTAGCCTGACTACAGATGCAAAGTTGTAGCAGTCTGCCTGCCTGTTCTTGCAATGACTACGACTGGCAGTGTTTGTAGCAGTCTGCTGCCTGATTAGCCCTGACTTTTATCCAGACTGCAGTGTAGCAGTCGCTGCTGATCTAGCCTGACTACCAGCTGGCAGTGTTTGTTGCAGTCTGTTCTTGATCTAGCCCTGACTACCTGACTGGCAGTGTAAGCAGACCTGCTGCATTGATCTAGCCCTGATACCAGACTGCAGTGAAGCATTCTGCTCCTCTTGTTCTAGCCTGACTACCAGACTGGCAGTGTAGCAGTCTGATGCCTGATCTAGCCCTGACTACCTGACTGGCAGTGAAGCAGTCTGCTGCTGATCTAGCCCTGACTACAAGATGGCAGTGATAGCAGTATGATCCCTGATCTAGCCCTGACTACTGAACTGGCAGTGAAGCAGTCTGCTTCTGATCCTAGCCCTGACTACCCAGACTGGCAGTGAAGCAGTCTGCTCCTGATCTAGCCTGACTACCAGATGTGCAGTGAAGCAGTCTGCTCCCTGATCTAGCCTGATTACAGACTGGCAGTGAGCAGTCTGCTCCCGATCTAGCCCTGACTACCAGATGGCAGTGATGCCAGTCTGCTCCCAGATTAGCCCTGACTACTGACTGGCTGTGAAGCAGTCATGATCCCTGATCTAGCACCAGACTACCTGACTGGCACGTGAAGCAGTTTCGCTCCCTGAACTTGCCCTGACTAACAGACTGGCAGTGAAGAGTCTGCTCCCTGATTAGGCCCCTGACTACCAGACTGGCAGGTGAAGCAGTCTGCTGCTGATCTAGCCCTGACTACCTGACTGGCAGTGAAGCAGTTGCTTCCTAATTAGCCCTGTGACTACCTGGATGGCCAGTGAAGCAGTCTGCTGCTGATCTACCATGACTACCAGGCTGCAGTGAAAGAGTCTGTCCCTGATCTAGGCCCTGATACCAGACTGCGCAGTGAAGCAGTTTGCTGCCTGATATAGCCCTGCACTACCAGACTGGCAGTGAAGCACTCTGCTCCTGATCTAGCCCTGACTACAGACTGCAGTGGAAGCAGTCTGCTCCTGACTTAGCCCTGACTTACCAGACTGGGCGTGAAGCAGCTTGCTCCCTGATCTACGCCCTGACTACCAGACTGGCGGTGAAGCAGTCTGCTGCCTGAATCTAGCTACTACCAGATGGCAGTGAAGCAGTATGCTCCTGATCTAGCCCTGTCTACCAGACTGACAGTGAAGCAGTCTGCTGCCCTGGATCTAGCCCTGACTAACCAGACTGCAGTGAAGAGTCTGCTGCCTGATCTAGCCCTGATCACCTGATGGGCAGTGAAGCAGTTGTCCCTGATCTATTCTGATATTCCGATGGCAGTTGAAGCAAGTTGCTGCCTGATCTAGCCCTGACTACCAGACTGGCAGTGAATGCCAGTTACTCTTGATCTAGCCCTGATACCAGACTAGCAGTGAAGGCAGTCTGATGCCTATGATCTAATCTCAGCCCTGACTACCCAGATGGCAGTGAAGCAGTCTGCTCCCTGATCTAGCCCAGACTACCAGACTGGCAGTGAAGCAAGTTGATCCCTGATCTACGCCCTGACTACCAGATGGCAGTGAAGCAGTCTGCTGCCTGATCCTAGCCCCTGACTACTGACTGGCCAGTTAAAGTAAAGCAGTCTGCTGCCTGATCTAGCCCTGACTACCCAGATGGCAGTGAAGAAGAGTCTGCTCCTGATCTAGCCCTGAATACCAGACTGGGCAGTGAAGCAGTTGCTGCCTGATCTAGCCCTGACTGCCTGACTGGCAAGTGAAGCAGTCTGCTGCTGATTTAGACCTAGACTACCTGGACTGGCAGTGAAGCAGTTCTGCTCCCTGATTAGCCCTCGACTACAGACTGGCTAGTGAAGCAGTCTGCTCATGATCTAGCACTGACTACCCAGACTGGGCATGTGAAGCTGTCGCTGCCTGATCAAGCCCTGACTACTGAAGGCAGGGAAGCTGTCTGGCTCCCTGATCAGCCCTGATACTACTGACTGGCAGTAAAGCAGTCCTGCTCCCTTGAATCTAGCACTGACTACCATGAACTGGCAGTGAAACCGCTGCTGCTGATCTTGCCTGACTACCAGATCTGGCAGTGAAGCAGTCTGCTCCCTGATTAGCCCTGACTACCAGACTGGCAGTGAAGCAGTCTGCTGCTGATCACTCAGCCCTGACTACCTGAACGAGTAAAGCGTCTGCTCCCTGATTAGCCTGACTACTGGATGGCAGTGAACAGTGAAGCAGTTCTGCCTGCCTGAATCTAAGCCTGACTACCTGTCTGGCAGTGATAGCAGTCTGCCTCCATGAGCTAGCCTGACGTCCGACGGGCAGTGGAACAGTTGTCACTGAATCTAGCCCTGATTCCAGGACTGGCAGTGAAGGCAGTCTGCTGCTGATCTAGCCCTGATACTGACTGGCAGTGAAGCGTCTGCTCCGGATTAGCCCTGACTACCTGTCTGGCAGTAAAGCAGTCTGCTCCTTGATCTAGCTGAATACAGACTGGCAGTGAAACAGTCTGCTCCCTGATCTAGCCCTAACTACCAGACTGGCACTGACAACAGTCGGCTCCTGATCTAGCCCGGACTACCAGACTGGCTGATGTATGAGCAGTCTGCCTCAATGGTCTAGCCTGACTGGCAAGTGATAGCAGTCTGCTCCCTTGATTAGCCTGACTATTGTTCACATATCATTGTCCCTTTAGAACTCGCCCTCAGTTTGAATTTTCTGAGTTAAGACCTGGCTCTGGTTACTTCCGTATTGCCTAGAAGGGAGGAATTTAGTCCATATTCTCGGGCATTCCAGCAACTTCAGATGATTGTTCCTTTGACAAAATTAGGTGTTTCATCTTCACCTTATGACAGAATTCAGGGCGTTGAATTTTGACATTCATGCAAGTGGTTTTAAGTCTATATTTATATATATTATATAATATATATATATTATATATAATATCATATTTATATATATATATATTATATATATAATATATTTATATATATTATTATATTTATTTTATATATATATATTTTATATAAATATATTGTATTTATATATTAATTATATAGGTCGTGCCGATAGGCAACAAAGGACTTGAGATCTTGGCTTAAATAGCAACGCTCTTTTGATATTTAGGACAAGCTAAAATAAAATTCACAATATCATTATGATATCTTTAACGAAAATTATTTCTCTGGTTTGTTTAGTATTAAATTTTTGTAAACAAATCCGAAATTATATTTAGTCTGGGTAAGGGCTAAAATAAATTGTTCTTGTTATATAAGGATTAGGTAGTTTTCTAATGATTCTTTTGGTGCAAAATTATAATTTTTTACATTAACATTAATGAAAAAAAATATTTATCTTTAAAATTAGAGAAAATTTTAGAAAGGACTTATTTTAAATGTGTTCTTGCTTATTGACCAGTTTACATATTCGGCAAGACATATTTATTATCATATATTTATCTATATATATAATCTACTATATATATATATATATATTATATATATATATATATATATATATTATATTAACTACTTTATATATATTCTGTAAACTCGTCACCTCAGTTCCTTACCACTAAATATTATCTATAAATACAATATTAAGTTGTAATATTATATGTAGAAGAGGACGCCAAAAGTATTGTATTTAAATATCTTTTAAAATTAAACTATAGATTTTTAATATTATTGATTAGTTTCCTGGTAGAAAAATTTATATTCCCCTTTACTCTAAAAATTTTTTTAAATGAGCTTTTTATCGTATTTGTTGCCTCGAGAGGGTAATATTTGTTGCTGACAGGGGTAACATTTGTGCTGACAGGGGTAATATTTGTCGCCTGACCAGGAGAAACATTTGTAGCCTGACAGGGGTAACATATTGTCGCCTGACAGGGTAACATTTGTTGCCTGACAGGGGAAACCCATTTGTTGCCTGACAGGGCTAACATTTGATTGCCTGACAGGGGTTACATTTGTTCGCCTGACAGGGATAACAATTGTTGCCTGACAGGGGGTAAAATTTGTTGCCTGACACGGGATAAGATCGATTTGTTGCCTGAAAGGGGTACATTTGTTGCCTTGACAGGGATTAATATTTGTTGCCTGACCGGGATAATATTTGTTGCCTGACCAGGGGTAACATTTGTTGCCTGCAGGGATAAACATTTGTTGCTGGCAGGGGTAACATTTGTTGCTTGACAGGGTAATATTTGTGCCTGAACAGGGGAACAATTTGTTGCCTGACGGGATAACTAATTTGTTTTGCCTGATGGTGGTAACAATTTGTTGCCAGACAGGGATTATATTTGTTGCCTGAACCAGGGGGGTCAACAACATTTGTTGCTTGACAGGGATAACATTGATGCATGACAGGGGTAACATTTGTTGCTGGACATGGATTAATATTTGTTGCTGACAGGGTTAACATTTGTTGCCTGATCAGGATACCATTTGTAGCTGACAGAGGGTAACATTTGTAGCCGACAGGGGTAACATTGTTGTCTGGCAGGGAGGTAAATTTGTTGCTGACAGGGGTAACATTTGTTGCATTGACCGGGGGTAACATTTGTTTGCCTGAACAGGGGTTACATTTTGTTGCTGACAGGGATAATATTTGTTGCCTGAAAGGGGGTAACATTTGATTGCCTGACAGGGGTAAATTTGAGCCTGACAGGGGGGTAACATTGTTGCTGACAGGGGTACTATTTGTTGCCTGACAGTGTGGTAACATTTGTTGCCTGACAGGGGTAAATTTGTTGCCTGACTAGGGTTATATTTGTTGCCTGACAGGAGGTGCGGTAACATTTGTTGCCTGACAGGGGTAAAACATTGTTGCCTGACGGGGGTAACATTTGTTGCATGAAGGGGGTACATTTGTAGCCTGACAGGGGTAACAGTTGTTGCCTGACAGGTGGTAATATTTTGTTGCTGACAGGGGTAATACTTTAGTTGCCTGTCAGGGAACATTTGTTGCCTGACAGGGGTAACATTTGTTGCTGACAGGGTAATATTTTGTTGCCTGACACGGGGTAACATTTGTTGCTGGACAGGTGTACATTGTTGCCTGGCAGGCGGTTAATGATTTGTTGCCCTGACAGGGGTAACATTGTTGCCTGACAGGGGTAAAATTTGTTGCTGACAGGGGGTAACATTTGTTGCCTGACAAGGGGTAATATTGTTGCCTGACAGGCGGTAACTATTTGTTGCTGGACAGGATAACATTTGTTGCCTAATGACATGGGTAACATTTGTTGCCTGACAGGGCAATATTTGTTGCCCGACAGGGGTAATATTTGTTGCCTGACAGTGGTTAAAACATTTGTGGCCTGACAGGGGCAATATTTGTTGCCGCAGGGGTAAATTAGTTGCCGACAGGGGTAAAATTTGTTGCCTGACAGTGATAACATTGTTGCCTGACAGGGGTAACATTTGTTGCCTGACAGGGGTAACATCTTTGTTGCTGACATGGATAACATTTGTTGCTGACAGGGAAATATACATTTGTTGCCTGTACCAGGGAATAACATTTGTTGCCTGACAGGGGTAACATTTGTTGGCCTGTCAGGGTAAAACATTTGTTGCTGACAGGGGTAACATTTGTTGTGACAGGGTCATATTTCGTTGCCTGACAGGGGTAACCATTTGTTGCCTGACAGGGGTAACAGTTGTTTGCCTGACAGGGGAAATATTTGTTGCTGCAGGGGTAACATTTGTTGCCCTGACAGTAGATACATTTGTTCGCCTGACAGGGGTAATGTTGTTGCCTGACAGGAGGCTAAATCATTTGTTGCTGACAGGGGTAACATTTGTTTGCTGACAGGGGTAACCTTTTGTTGACTGAAGGGGTAACATTTGTTGCTGACAGGTGGTAACATTTGTCTAGCCTGACAGGGGTAACATTTGTTGCCTGACCAGGGGTAAATTTGTTGCTTGACAGGGGTAAGTTATATATGTTGGCTGACAGGGATAAATTTGTTGCCTGAAGGGGTAAATTGTGCCTGACATGGATAAAATTTGTTGCTGACAGGGGGTATCCTTTGTGCCTGAAACGGGATAACATTTGATTGCTGACACGGGATATAACATTTGTTGCTGACAGGAATAACATTTGTTGCCTGGACAGGGTTACATTTTGTGCATGCAGAGGTAATATTTGTTGATCACCAGGAAACATTTGTTTGTTCCTGCAGGATAACATTAGTTGAATGACAGGGATTAATTTGTTGCTGAAAGGGATAACATTTTGTAGCATGCAGAAGGTAATATTTGTGCCTGACAGGGGTAAACTTGTAGCCTGACAGGGGGTAAATTTGTTGCCAGACAGGGGTAATTTTTGTTGCCTGACTGGGATAACATTTGTTGTGACAGGGGTAATATTTGTTGCCTGACAGCAGGTGGTAAAAATTTGTTTGCCTGACAGGGGTAATATTGGTGCCTGTCAGGGGTATCATTTGTTGCCTGACAGGGGGTATATTGTTGACTGACAGGGGTAACAATTGTTGCCTGGGAAAGGGTTAAATTTGTTGCTGGACAGGCAGGTAACATTTGTTGCTGAAGGGGTAACATTTGTTGCCTCGCCGAGGGTAATATTTGTTGCCTGGACAGGGGTAAAATTTTGTTGCCTGCAGTGATAAACAATGTTGACCTGACAGGGGTAACATTTGTTGTGACAGCGGGTAACATTTGTTGCCCCTGACAGGGTCAAAATTTGTTGCATGACTGAGAGGTAACATTTGTGCCTGACAGGGGTAACAATTTGTTGCTGACACAGGTGGTAACCCATTTGTTGCCTGACAGGGGTAACATTATGTTAGCTGACAGGGTAATATTTGTTGCCTGACAGGGATAACATTTGTTGCCTGACAGGGGTAACATTTGTTGCGACAGGGATAACATTTGTTTGCCTGAGGGGTAAACATTTGTTGCCTGACAAGGGATAACATTGTTGCCTGACAGGATAAACATTGTTGACTGACAGGGATAACATTTGTTGCCTGACAGGGATAACATTTGTTGCATGACAGAGGTAATATTTGTTGCTGACAGGGATAAACTTTTTGTTGCTGACAGGGATAAACATTTGTTGCCTGAAGGGATAAATTTGTTGCCTGAGGGATCAACATTTGTAGCCATGACAGGGGTAACATTTGTTGCTGACAGGGATAACATTTGTTGCCTGACAGAGGTAATATTTGTTGCCTGACAGGGCGGGGTGAACACTTTATGCCTGACAGGGGGTACATTTGTTGCTGAACTGGGGTAATATTTCGTTGCTGACAGGGATAACATTTGTTGCCATGACAGGGGTAATATTTGTTGCCTGAAAGGGTAAATTTGTTGCCTGACAGGGGAAATATTTGTGCCTGACTCAAGGGGTGGTAACATTGTTGCCTGACAGGGGTAATATTTGTTGCTGACAGGGTGGTAACATTTGTTGCCTGAAGGGGTATATTTGTTGCCTGACAGGGGTAACATTTGTTGCCTGACAGGGGTAAAATTTGTTGCCTGACGGGGTAACATTTGAGAAAACAAGGAGGGTTCGTAGTAGTCCTCCGGTTTCGAGTCCTCAGGTTAATGAAGGGACACGCGTGGTCGTGGCTGCGGACAGCCAGGGGAGGACGACGATGTTTGACGATCAAGAGACGAATGCGAAAGCCAGTAGAAACGATGAAAGAAGAAAGAGCGGTGCTGTGGAAACTCCCGTGGAAACCTTCCCTAAGCCATTCTCGGTGCTAACCGAACGATGTGAGTTTATACTGGGATCGTCACGAACGAACGACAACAAGGAAGATATGTATAATGTTGTTGTTGCGGGTTAGCAGGTTAGATACATGGATTAGGGCATTCTGCTTGAAGGACAGGAGTAGGAGACAACTGGGTTATTGCTTTCCTGGGCTGGGAATGGAGGACATGCTTAGCCGGTTGACAACATCATGAACGGTAATGGGATCAATCCTATTATTGCCTCAGTTGCTCCCCCGGGAGGCAATGATCGTTGGCAAGCGTAAGAAGTGAGGATTAGTTAGAAAGTTCAGGACGCTATAGACATGATTAGGAAGAAGGGGGGCGCCCTGTTATATGGGCATTTTGCCAAGAAGAGGTCTGTTGGTATGAATGGTTGTCAGAGCAATGGTATTAATTGTTGGCTGGATAATCACTGTAAGGATAAGGCGTACCATTCATTGGACAACTGGGACAACTTCATATGGCCGCGAAATGAATGTATGCCAGGGTGGGGTTCTTATCCAAGGGCAGGTGTGGGTTTTTTTTCTTGCTAACTCAGTTGAGGGGTTGTTAGGACTTTAAACTAGATTAGTTAGAGGTAGGGTTTTGCAGGAAATCTGTGAAGTCGTGGGTAGTAATATGGAGTACAGGGAAAACTAGTTATAGGCAATTGAGGTGGATATTGGAAGCCAGTGCACTAATTGACAAGGACAGTAATAGGTTAGTGGAATAATAGAACAAAAGCAGGAAGGTAAAGAGAGAGGAGGGTCATTAAAAGTCTTACTTAACAAAATAGATCGCAGTGATAGGAATAAGATGGGCGGTTTGAGACTAGTTGCTAGTGCAGGTTTAAAAATAGATGTATGTGCCATTACAGGCGACGTGAGTTTAATTCAAAAAGTCGGGGACATGAATGCAGAATGTCACTTTCAGGGTTTTAAATTGTTCCATGTAGATAGAAGTATCGGGGACAGGCGGTGGGGTGGCATTGTATGTCCGACGATTCGCTGAACTCGTTGCATAAAAACGGGTAATAAGTCTGAAGTAAACAATACAGAGTCTGTTTGGATAGGAATTTTTCAGAGGGCATTAAAAAATTAATTTTAGAGGTGTGTGTGATTTACCGTCCCCTAATTTTGATAGGGACCAAGGGAGACTACTATGGAGGAAATTGTATAGGGCCAAAAGGCACGATAATGTAGTAATTTCAGAGAGACTTTAACTTTAGACATATGATTGGAATTTCTTGACATGGGATATTTAGATCATACGATTTCATAGAAGTAGTTCAGGATTGTTATTTGAAGCAGTTTGTGACAGAAAACCATACAGGGAAATAACTGCTTTGACTTAGTTTCTGGCAAAAACAATGAATCCTTGTTAATAATTTAGAAGTTTCAGTTGAAACTGGGATGTAGCGCCCACAAATCAATTACATTTAGAATTGAATGGAAGTATGATAGTCAGGGATACCTCAGTAACAGGCCAGATTTTCGCTTAGCAGATTCGAGGGCTTAGAGAACACTTTATACTGTTGACTGGTGGGGTACGAAGAGAGCTATATATGACAGTTTTCACTGAACACAATTCATGCTGCTCAAAGACCGTTTATCCTTATAAGGAAATTAGAATCAAATAGCAAATGACCTAAAAGGATGAATAATAGGCTGAAAAATTATCTACTTGGGCATAAGAAAGGAATTTTATAGGCGTATCAAAGAGCGCGAGGGTCATCTTATGAATCAGTTATTGACATTAAGAGGGACATTAAAAAGGGGATATGAAAAGCTTAAAAGCGGACTATGAAAATTAAAGTATGCTATGGATTCTAAAATAAACTAATCCAACAAGTTTTTTCTTTCAGGTATATAGAACAAAAGTCAGAGATAAGTGTTAGGTCCTTAAAAAAAACTATTGGCATCCTTAACTGACAAGAGAAATGAAATGGCTCGATTTTAAATATTTATTTTCTATCTCGGTTTTTACACTGGAAGACGTAATAATATTCCGGTAATTAATTTTTATAGTGGATCAGAAGAAGTTAATATTATGTAACAATCACAGTCACTGTGAAATGAGTTGTTGAAGCAGATAGACCGACTGAAGCAAATAAGTCACGTGGTCTGATGGGTTTTTTCAAGGGTTCTTAAGGATGCAAAATGGAAGTCTGTGACCATTAACTAAATTTTTAATTATATCTCTTCAAACAGTGTAGTGTCCTGATATGTGGAAGATGGCTAATGTAATTCATATTTAAAACTGCGGGACAAGTCGTTACCGTCAAAATTTACGCCCAATAAGCCTTGACCTCCAATTGTAGGCAAAGGTGCTAGAGTCAATTATAGCTGAGATTATAAGAAGCCATCTCGATAAAGCTAGCTTGATTAATGATACTCAGCATGGATTCACAACGAGGCCGGTCTCTTGTCTAACTAATTTATTAACTTTCTTCAGTTAAGCTTTTTATGGCTGTTGGACCGATAAGAAATTTGATATTGTTTCACTTAGATTTTAGTAAGGCATTATTTGATTAGTGTTCCGCACAAGATGTTGAAGAAAGTAGCAGCTCATTGGCATTGGGGGGGAGGGTGCTCTCGTGATCGGTCATCATGCTAAGGAAATATTAAAAGAGAAAAGCCGGCAGCCATGGTAAAAAGCTCTGTTCCACAAGGCACAGTACTCGCTCCATTCTATTCCTCATCCTCATTTCTGACACAGACAGAGATGTAAGCCATAGCTCGTGTCTTCCTTTGCGGATTACCATGACAGTGACCTCCATCGAAGACACCGCGAGACTCCAAGGGGACATCAACCAAATCTTCAAATGGGTCACTCAAAACAATATGAAGTTCAACGAGGAGAAATTTCAACTACTCAGATATGGAAAACTTGAGGAAATTAAAAATGTGTCAGGGTATACCACAAATTCTAACCATACAATAGAGCGGAAAAGTAATTTGAAGGACTGGGAGTGATAATGTCAGAGAATCTCGCCTTCAAAGACCACAACAATGTATCTACCTCATCTGCTAGGAAAATGATCGGGTGGATAATGAGAACCTTCCAAAACCAGGGACGCCAAGCCATGATCATTCTCTTCAAATCGCTTGTTCTCTCTAGGCTGGAATACTGCTGTACACTAACGGCCCCCTTCAAGGCTGGCGACATTGCAGACCTGGAGAGTGTACAAAGAACTGTCACGGCACACATAAGTGCGATAAGGCACCTAGACTACTGGGAACGATTGAAGGTCCTTGGTCTGTATTCCTTCGAATGCAGGTGAGAGAGATACATGATAATATACACTTGGAAGGTCCTGGAGGGATTTATACCAAACCTGCACACGAAAATCACTCCCTATGAAAGCAAAAGACTCGGCAGGAGATGCAACATTTCCCCATGAAAAGCAGGGGCGCCACGAGTACACTGAAAGACAACACAATAAGTGTCAGGTGCTCAAGACTGTTCAACTGCCTCCCAGCATACATAAGGGGGATTACTAATAGACCCTGACTGTCTTCAAGAAGGCACTGGACAGGCACCTAAAGTCAGTACCTGACCAACTGGGCTGTGGTTGGTACATCAGCTTGCGTGCGGCCAGCAGTAACAGCCTGGTTGATCAGACCCTGATCCACCATGAGGCCTGGTCTCAGACCGGACGGCGGGGACGTTGACCCCCTAAACCCTCTCCAGGTAAACTCCAGGTAAACTCCAGGTAAACTAGCTTGCACTCGCCCCTGGATCATGCTTAGTCAGAAGCTAGAGAGAGAAAACAAGTCTGGAAATCAGACTAGTCGCAGCGCTGAGGAGGAGGATGTACTCTGAAGATACCCTAGAGGAATATAACTATCCGACCCTGGAAGAAAGGAGAAGCAAGAGAGGCAAGATTAAGACGTAAAAGACGCTCTGATGAATGGACAGGACGCAGAGGAGAAAGTGTTTCGATAAGAACCAGCCACGATGAGACACAGAGGGACGTTAAAAGATGCAGACGAGACACAGGGACGTTGGGAAATGCTTTTCTCCGTCTCAGAATACTAGGGAAATAAATGGATTAAGAAGCATAGGAGGTAGTAAACTTTATGGATGGTTTCAAGAGAATATAAGTTGCAAGAAGTTAGAAATTAGTAATGCCAATCAATGGAACTTGAGAGGCCGGGCCAGGAGCTAAGACTCGACCTCCGCAAATACAAATCAGTGAATACAACAATTGTTAGACCTATCACAAAGGATACAGCGCCAGCCTGGCGCCCCAGACCTGATCAAATATGTAAAAGACAACGAAACTCCCGAGATTGTATTGAGAATGGTTACTGAGCCTCGAGGTTCACCTGTAACACAAGACTAAGAGAAATGAAGCTGGCAAACTAGGATAAAAGAACCTTCGAAGACTTTATGATAAAAAGGAAGAAAATACTCAATAGTGCAGAGAGGAACAGGCAGTTTGAAGAGCGGGAATTGTCAACAAGGATATAAATATGTGTTAGAGAGAGAAGAATAACAGGAACATTAGAAAATGCTACCTCAATGCTAGCCTAAGGAAGTCAGACGGCGGAACGACTTACACGAAGTGGTAGTGTAAACAGACACCATC
>NC_069399.1:135213632-135344517 GCF_026875155.1 Cherax quadricarinatus | reverse complement strand
TCCGCTTCCACGGTGAAGGTCCGGGGCCGATTCCGGCGAGGATAGAAAACGGGGCGTGTTTCTTTCAACGGTTTACTATTTTCCCCCTCAGTAAAATGGTTTCCCCTGGGTGTTATCGGCTGGTGTGGGCCCAACCTGGGAAAAAAATGACCGCATGCTCGAAAAACAAGCGTTTCTATGCATATATGCCCAGATGTCAGCTAGGACTGTATGTTTTTAGAAAAAAGGGTTATACTATTTTATTTTTAAAAATTGCCGTGGGTGGGGGGTTTTTTAAAACACTCTGGTGGCCCCTGGTGGTTAACGCCCGCTTCACACTGAGGGCCTGGGTTCGATTCCCAGCCAGAGTAAAACTTTGGGATGTTTTTTCCCCCCTTTTGGTCATTTCCCCATCAGTAAAAGGGGTACCGGGGTGTTAGTCCACTGGTGGGGGTCGCATCCTGGGAAAATGCCCTAAGGGGCCGGGTCACAGACCGGGCCGCGGGGGTTCCCCCCGGAAACCTCTCTCCAAAAAAAATCCAAAAAACGGGTCAATGAACAGGACGGGAACAATGTTCCAGCACATCTTGAAAAATGAGAATCTTGTGTGACAAAGCTTTAACTGGTTCCCTGTGCTTTTTTTCTGCCCCGGGTGGTCTTTTAAAGGGTAGATCTGCTAAGAAAAATTTGTAGGCAAACCTTAGACGAACAAGGGGCGTATGGCCTGCGACCTGGTCCTAAGGGTTCGAAGGGGAACAATCAAACTTACAATGGTATAAAACTTGTATCTCTTTGCCAGTATATCAAGTATTTTCACTCTGTACACCGTGTACCCCACTCTGACTCTCGCGACTTTTAAAAACTCACTACAAGAGCAAGGGGATACAACATCTGCACAAACCTGTGGAGTACAAAGACAGGGTTTCATTTGGGTCATTATTCCCCGGGTTAAAGTGCTTCGGATAAAAATTTTTTTTTTAACTCGTTTATTATTTAAAAGGTCTGTGAAGCGGGAAACCCTAATAAAATAAGTCAAATTTTTTTGACTTTTTTGGGTTTTTTTCTTGTTAATCTTATTATCACTTTTCATGTGCCCAAAAAATTTTTGTGTGGCCAATAAATGAAAAAAAGTCACTCTGTCTGATTTTTTTTTTTGGGTTATCCCAGGTTCTCTACCAATCTGCTATGTATAAAATTCATGTAATGTTTTGTGAAACCCGAATAAATTTACTTACTTTTTTTACTTCCTTACTTCCCATAAAATCAGCACCCCGTTTTCTGTTCAGGCCCCCCTGTAGAAAGCAAACAGTTACTGGGGCCCATTAAAAAGGGAAACGTTTAACAATGTTTTTAAATAATATAATATAAATCTTTATATTTAAAGGGTATCAGCCCTTTTAGCTACACAGTGAAATACATATAAAAGTCCCTTTTTATGTTGTTTTCCCGGAAATTAGGTCAGTTTTGCCCCGGAGGCCCCACACCACCCTAACACCCGTAAAATTTTTTTTGGGGTTTAACATGACAACCTGTAAGGAAACACCCCAATGTTTCTACCTTACCGGGAATCGCCCCCAAACACTCCTGTGTGAAGCAAGAGTTTTTAGCCACCAGGGCAAGGGGCCCCCTAGCCTTGGTTTAAAAACTAAATTGCCCAAAACACAGCACTTATCACCAACTTTCAGTCTCACATTTTAGTAAGAAAATTTCTTGGAACCTATAACGCAAACCAATTCTCCGAAAATTGTTCTCCTTGCAACACAGTATGAGACTTTAAAAAAACTCGAATGTCAAAAATACAGACTTTTAAGCAAAAACTAACAGAATTGGCTAGATACCCCAAACCTCGACCACACACATATTGAAAAAAAACAAATCGAAATTGCATCTGTTGCCTTGGGGAAACAATAATTATATAGGGAACTAAAAAGAAAAAACCGAAAAAGTTACTTTAAGTCTCCATCTTGGAAGGTTTTTGCCTAAAGAGCCCCCTTTTCCATTCGTACTTCGTCTCCCTCGTCAGACACCCTAAACCGGTGGCTTACAAAACGGGGAGGAGGGAACAGGGAAGAGTAAATGAATGTTTTGACGGGTTTTAAAAGGGTAAACGTTTCCAACAAACACATTGGAAAAAAAGATAGAGGTTGCTCCACTTATTTATGTGTAAATTTTGGTTTAAAAAATTAAATTTTCTAAGCCCGAAATCCCGGGTATGTTAGAGGCCATCCTTGTAATTTAACATTTTAAAAAATATGTAAACCCACAAAGAAAAAAAATTTTAATTTTATCATTTTAAAATTGTCCCCCTTTATTACGCCAGTATACAACCGAGATTCTTACCACATTTTCTGTATGGCCCTTTTAGTTCATTTTCCGGGCGGTACCCCCGGGTTTATCTTGCGGGTGAGACAGTCACCCCCGGGAGGTCTGGGAACAGGTTACCTGGGGGTCTGGAGACAAGGGTCTACCTGGAGGTCTGGGAGACAAGGTCACCTGGAGGTCTGGAGACAAGGGTCTACCTGGGGGTCGGGGAGACAAGGTCTACCTGGGCTGGAGACAAGGTCTACCTGGAGGTCGGGAGAAAAGGGTCCCTGGAGTCTGGGAAAAAGGTCTACCGGGAGGTCTGGGAGAAAGGTTCCGGGAGGTGGGGGAGACAAGGTCTCTGGATTTGGGGGAAAAGGTCCCTGGGGGTCTGGGAGACAAGGTCTACCTGGAGGTCTGGGAGAAAAGGGCACCTGGGGGTTTGGGAACAAGGTCTACCGGGGAGGTCTGGGAGACAAGGTCTCCGGAGGTCTGGGAACCAAAAATGTCCAGGTCGTCACACTTCACTGTAGGGTTTCATGTAATCTGCGTCTTCCGGAACCACTAGGCATTTTTAATTTTTGAATGAGTTTTTCTTTTAATATTATATATCATCCTCCGCCCCAACCATTTAATTAAATTTAAGGGCCCCTTTTTAAGGGATTATCTCAGATGCCATTTTTGATCCTACCTAAACAAAAACAACCGGAAAAAAAATTTTTTTTCCAAAAATCTTTTAAATACTCATCCCCCGGGCCCGGGGATTAAACCCCGGTCATAGATCCAAAACTCCACCCCGTCGCGCTCTAGACCGCGGGTTCAACCCCGGCCGGGGGTATGGTTTATTTGAAAATCGTGTCATTACGATTCTTAATCATCTTTTTAATACTCTTTTATTTTAAACCCCATCGAACAACGGAACCAAGACCGGGGAAGGGAGGGAGGGGGAATTTTGAATAGATCGTGAGGTTTGGGGAGAAAAGGGGAAATAAGGAGATAAATTTTTACCGGGGTAATTTTGTTTTTGGGGTTAACTTTTCCGTTAATTGAAAATTTAAAGGTCTTGTTCACTGCCAGATGTGACATGAAAGATTCAAAAAAAAATTCGTGCAGTGATTTTTTTTTTTTTTTTTACAGAGAACTTTCCCCCCAAAGAGTACATCACAGTTTTTAATAACGTTTCGGGGGAGGGGAAGCGTTTTCCACACTGAGCAAATTTTTTACGAAAGCATTTACCGGTTTCGAGAAAAATATTATAAAAAAAAGGAAAATATCTAAAACGTACAAATAAAAGGGAAAGTTTTTCTCAACATCTCAGCACAAGCAACAGTAAACACTGGTAAGCAAAGCTGGAAAGTGTCCCACCATAACAAGAACATTCTGTCCCATACACCGTGAGCTCCACTGTGTACGGGCTCTCACCATAACAAGAAGATTCGTGTACCAAATCACTGTGACTCCACTTGTACTTTTTCCACCATAAAATCACTCGTGAACTAAAAAAATCCAGTACACTTCGTGCATTTCGGGGAAACAAAAAGAAGATTTTTTCTTATCCTCCTTTTTCGCTCATTTAAAAGCCACCTTGAAGGAGGCATTACGCACACAGGAATAATTGGCCTTTTGATCTGGGCGAAAGGGGTTGGCGACAATAAAAACAGCAGTAGTATTCGACTAGTTTTTCCTTCACCAATTATTTTATTATGTCACTTAGACCTATGTACAAAAAAGGAGTAAAGTGTACCAACCTAAAAGGGGCAAAGACAGACCTAAAGGAGAGCACTGTGCTTCAACCACTGGGGGGAAGAGAGTCTGGAAAATGTTGCGATGGGGGACCCACATCGTCTCAGACTTGGCAGGCTCGTCTGTGACGGGTTTTTAATTTGCGCCAAGGTATGATTTAACGAGGGGCCCCAAAAATCGTTAAACCCTTAGCACCTGGTTCGCGGGTTGGGAGGCAGCCTATATGGGAGTGTGTACTATGCCGATTAAAGTGTAAATACTCTTTTTCATGCCACAAGGCCAACCACAACAGTTGTACAGCCTGGTGGCTTGCAGCTCATGGTGCATCTTCGTTTACAATTTAAAAAAAAAAGGGTTTATATGGGTTTAGTGAAAGCGGGGAGTCGCTTACACCTGTTGCTGCTGTCATTTCAACTTGTAGAAGTAAATAGGGAAATTATTTTATTTTGAAAACCTTTAGTCGATATATTAATTAAAAATTAGATTTACTTAGAGGCACAGCAGCAGGAGGAGGAGGCAGGAAGGAGCAGGGGAGAGGAGGAGCAGGGGAGCAGAAGGAGGAGGAGAGGGGGGAGCAGCAGCAGCAGCAGGGACGGGGCAGGAGAGGAACAGCAGATGGGGGAGGGGCAGCAGCAGCAGCACACAGGACAGGGGGCAGGAGGCCGGAGCAGAGATGGAGAGGGGGAGGAGGAGCAGGAGCAGCAAAGGAGGAGGGAGGAGGGCAGGACAGCGATGGGGAGGAGGGGGGGGGGAGGAGGACAGCAGCAGCAGCGCACAGGGGCAGGGGCACAATGGAGGGGGGGGAGGGGGCAGGGCTGAGATGGAGGAGGGGACAGGAGCGGGGCAGCAGATGGAGGAGGAGGGGGAGGACAGGAGCGCAATGGAGGAAGGGGGAGCGGAACAAAGCAGGCAGGAGGGGGGGAGCAGGACAGCAGATGGAGGAGGAGGAGGGGCAAGGGGGCACAAGGGGGGGGGGAGGAGGAGAGGACACAGATGGAGGGGGGGGAGGAGCGAGCGCAGATGGAGGAGGGGGAGGAGGAGCAGGAGAAAAACGCAGCAGCAGCAAGGACAGAGCGCAGATGGAGGGGGAGGGGAGGACAGGGCAGCAGAAGAGGAGGAGGAGGAGGAGCGCAGGGAAAAGGAAAGGGAGTAGGGGGGACTAGCAGTAGGAAGAGGAGGGAAGGAGAGAGGGAAAAGGGGAGAGGGAAAAAGAGGGAAGGAGAGAGGGAAAAGGGGGAGGGAAGGGGAGAGAGAAGGAGAGAGGGAGAGACTGAAGGGGAGAGGGAAGGAGAGAGGGAAGGAGAGACGAGGAGACTGAAGGAGGGGGGGGGGGGAGGGAGTGAGAGAGGGGAAGGGGGGGGGAAAGAGGGGAAGGAAGGGGGAAGGGGAAGGGGAAGAGAACGGAATGAGAAGGGAAGGAGAGGGGAAGGAGAGACGAAGGAGAGAGGGAAAGAGAGAGGGAAGGAAGAGGGAAAAGGGGAAGTGGGAAGGAGAGACTAAGGAGAGAGGGAATAAGAGGGAAAAAGAGAGGGGGGGAGAGAGGGAAGGGGAGGGAAAGGAGAGAGGGAAGGAAGGGGTGAAAGGGGAAAAGGGAAGGAGAGAGGGGGGGAGAGGGGGAAGGAGAGAAGGAAGGAGAGAGGGAAGGAGAAGGAAGGGAAGGGGAAAGGGGAGAGGGGAAAAGGGGAAGGGGGGGAAAGGGAAAGGGGAGAGGGAAGGAGAGAGGAAGCGGAGGGAAGGAGAGAGAGAAGGAGGGAGGGAAGGGGGGAGGGAAGGAGAAGGGGGGAGAAAGAAGGAGGAGGGAAGGAGAGAGGGAATGAGAGAGGGAATGGAGAGGGAAGGGAGAGGGAAGGAGAAGCTAAACAAGAGGGGAAAGGGGAAAAGGGAAGAAAAGGAAAGGAGGGAGGGAAGGGGAAGGGAAGGGGGAGAGGGAATGAGGGGGGAAGGAGGGGGAGGGGGGGAAAGGGGGAGGGAAAGGGGGGGGGAAAAAAAGGGGGGGGGGAGGGAAGGAGAGAGGGGGAAGGGGGGAAGGAAGAGGGAAGGAAAGAGGGAAGGGGGGAGGGAAGGAGGAGGGAAAGGAAAAGAAGGGAAGGAAAGAGGGAAGGAGGAGGAAGGAGAGAGGGAAGGAGAGAGGGAAGGAAGAGGGAAGAGAAGGGAAGGAGAGGAAGGAGAGGGGAAGGAGAGAGGGGGAAGGAAGGGGAAGGAAGAGGAAGGAAAGGGAAGGGAGAGGGGAAAGGGGGAGGAAGGAGAGAGGGAAGGAGAGAGGGAAGGAAGAGGGAAAGGAAAAAGGGAAAGGGGGGAAAGGGAAGGAAGAGGGAAGGGAGAGGGAAGGAAGAGGGAGAGGGGAAGGAGAGAGGGGAAGGGGAGAAGGGGGAAGGGAAGGGGAGGGAAGGAGAGAGGGAAAAAGGGGGGGGAGGGGGGAAGGAGAGAGGGAAAAGGGGAAGGGGAAGGGAAGGAGGGGAAAGGGGGGGGGGGGGGGGGGAGGGAAGGGAGGGGGGGGAAAAGGGGGAAAGGGGGGGGGGGGGTTGGGGGGGAGGGGGGGGGGGGGAAAAGGGGGGGGGGGGGGGGGGGGGGGGGGGGGGGTTTGGCCGTTTGCCGCCCGGTTTGGGGGGGGGGGGGGGGGGGGGGGCCCCGGGGGGGGGTTGGGGGGGGGGTGCGGGGGGGGGGGGGGGGGGGGGGGGGGGGCCCGGTTTTTTTTCCCTTTTTTGCCTCTTTTTTCTCTTTTTTTAGTTTTGTTCTTCCTCTGCCCCCCCCTTTTTCCCCCGGGCCGTCCCTTTCTTTTTTTGGTGCCGTCCCCTTTGTTTCCTTCCGGGTTTCCCCGTTTCCTTCCCTTTCCTTCTTCTTTTTGCCTTTTTCCCTTTTCTTCCTTCCTCCCCTTTTTTTCCCTTTTCCTTTTCCTTTCCTCTCTTTTTTTCTTCTTCGCCCTCCTTCCCTTTTTTTCCTTTCCCCCTTTGTCTTTTCCTTCTTCTTTTCCCCCCTCCTTCCCCACCCCTTTGTTTTTTTTTTTGTTTTTTTTCCCTGGGGTTTCTTTTAAAAAAAATTGCATTTAAATCCCTATCCCCAATCCATTTCCCGCCTAACGGTTTGCCCCACTTCCAAAATTCTCAATGGCAAAAAATTTGGGGCCCCAAAAACTTTGGGCTTTTAAAAATCAATTTGGGGTTTTTCCATTTCTTTCTGGAAATTTTTGAATGGCCCTTATTTTTTATGATTTCCTTTTGGGCCTAATTTTTTTTTTAAGGAAAATTTTAACCCCATTTTCCCCCAAACGTTTTTGGTTCCATTCTTGATGATTCATTTTTTCCAATTTAGGGTTTTTTTCCCCGTTGGGGGGAAATTTTTTTTAAATTCCCCTTTAAATCCTTTTTTTTTTTTAAAAAAAAAGGTTTGCAGCCTTTTTTCCCCAAAAACCACATCGTTTTGTGTTTTTTTTCCGTCTTTCCCAAATTTCTTTGCTGTATATTTACTAGAGGCGAATTCCAGTACCCCGTTGTCTGACCAGTCCCGCACTTTGTCCAGGTTTATATATACCTTTTCCTTATTCTCATTGGTTTTTCTCCTCATTAACCTCACATCAACGAACAAGGACACGTCTGACTGTCTTATCTGGCATTCCTTTCACATATAACAGTGCTGGCCCTAACACTTATCCTTATAGAAATCAACTTGTTACGCTGACCATTCTGGCACCTTTGCTCTGACAATCACTTTTTCCCCAGTCTCTTGTCAGGAACAGTGTGAAATGTCTTCTCGTGTCCAAGAATATGTCAGTGTCTGGCATTGTGACACAGGTCAGAGGAATGTGTAATGATAGAAATGTACTCAGTCTTTTTTTTTGTGAGTGTGGGGTTGCATGTCCTGGACCGGTGGAAAAATATCGTTCGAATTTTCCAGATGTTAACTCCCCCCAACTGCGGGAATAAGGAGGGGGAGACGACAACTAAGGACGAGGGGGGGGAGGGGGTGCCAGTTCTGAACACATACTTAATTCGTAAGGCTTATCCTAGTAACCATGTCTTTGTAGGCTTCTGTATTATACACAACGACTTACACGTATTTAATCTTAGCGTAGTAACTACACTATCTATACTAATAGGCTGTAGGCACAGCATTTCCCACCCAGTTTGCCCACCGAGTACTAAGTTGGACCCACGAGCGCCGGTCACATTACAAGCAGTGAGAGAGACGGGGCGACCTTCCCCAGACAGTTGCACTTGACTCAAGTATTTCTCAGTTGTATTCACGGCTTCCATCTCCCCTCCACCTAAGTACTCGAGTCGATAAATGTGCATTCTTGTACTTGAGAACGTGCAAGGGGTGGCCATTACCCATCAGAGATCTACCGTAGCAACTGTCTATCAACTCACACTACCCAGTGTGTAGCATGGTGGTATGTACATAATAATTCAGGTAATCTAGGATGAGGTGGCAGCTCCGAGGCTGAATTTCGTGACTGAACAGGGTCCACTAACCCACTCAGTCGTAACCCACAAACAACCTCTATTCTACACAGGTGCCCCGTGGCCCCGTGGCCCCGTGGCCCCGTGGCTAAAGCTCTCGCTTCGCACGGTGAGGGTCCGGGCTCGATTCCCGGCGAGGATAGAAACACTGGGCGTGTTTCTTTCAACTGGTTGTCTATATTCACCCATCAGTAAAATGGGTACCTGGGTGTTAGTCGGCTGGTGTGGGTCGCATCCTGGGACAAAACTGACCGACATGCTCAGCATAACAAGCGGCTTTCTATGCAGTAGTATGTCACTGATGTCAGCTAGGACTGTATGTATTTGTAGAAATAAGGTTATACTACATTATTATTAATAATTGCTCGTCGGTGGTGGGTGTTTCAACACTCTGGTGGCCTGGTGGTTAACGCTCTCGCTTCACACGGTGAGGGCCTGGGTTCGATTCCCAGCCAGAGTAGAAACATTGGACGTGTTTCTTTCCACCTGTTGTCTATGTTCCCCATCAGTAAAATGGGTACCTGGGTGTTAGTCGACTGGTGAGGGTCGCATCCTGGGACACTGACCTAAGGAGGCCTGGTCACAGACCGGGCCGCGGGGGCGTTGACCCCCGGAACTCTCTCCAGATAAACTCCAGATAAACTGGTCAGATGAACATGTGACGGGAGACATATGTTCCAGCACATCTTGAAGAATGAGAGATCTTGTGTGACAAAGCTTTAACTCGTGTCTCCTGTGACATTTTTCTGACGCCTGGTGGATCTTTTCAAGAGTAGATCTGCTAAGAAAAATTTAGTAGGCAATACCTTATGACGAACACAGGTGCAGTATGGCCTGCGACCTGGTCCTAATGAGGTTTCGAAGTGGAACAATCAAACTTAGCAATGGTATATAACTTGTATCTCATTTGCCAGATATATACAAGTATGTACACTTCTGTACACCGTGTACCACATGGTGAGAAAAGATGGTAAAAGCAGAAGCCAGAGAGAGTGCATCGTATCCACTAACAGCTCAGGAAAGTCTAAATTCGCTTACCGGGCTTGCCTGTGATTGTCCAATGAATCAAGGTACTGATTTAACTACGTGTACCGTATTGATAGTTAAACCCTTAGCACCCGGTTCACTGGTTGGGAGGCAGCCTATATGGGAGTGTGACATACGCCGAATAAATTGTAACATGCTCTTAGCATGCCACATGACATAATACTTACGGTGCCCCGTGGCCTGATCCCTAAAGCTCTCGCTTCACACGGCGAGTGTGTGCGTTCGATTCCAAGCGCGGGTAGAAACATTGGACGTGTTTCTTTACACCGGTTGTCTATGTTCACCCATCAGTAAAATGGATACCTGGGTGTTAGTGAACTGGTGTGGGTCGCATCCTGGGTGTTAGGACTGGTGGGGTCGCATCCTGGGTGTTAGTGGACTGGTGTGGGTCGCATCCTGGTGTTAGGGACTGGTGTGGGTCGCATCCTGGTGTTAGTGGACTGGTGTGGGCGCATCCTGGGTGTTAGTGGACTGGTGTGGGTCGCATCCTGGGTGTTAGTGGACTGGTGTGGGTCGCATCCTGGGTGTTAGTGGACTGGTGTGGGTCGCATCCTGGGTGTTAGTGGACTGGTGGTAAGGTGTGAGAAGTAACATAATGAGTGCCACCCGGCACAGTTAAGGTGACAATAGGACAAGGTCTTTCCTCGCCTCCTTCCCTCAACACGTCAAGCTGGTGCCACGAATACTAACAAAGTCATGAAAGATGCACCAGGGAACTGGTAGCTTCACCTTAGTGAACACTCACATTGTCATACAGAAACTGCTAGCTTGTGCTTGTGTGCTCACCTAGTTGTGTCTCTGGGTATTTCAGCTCCAAGCCTCTTAAGTCAAAACTTGTTTTTCTACTGTCTATCCTCGTGGGCCATATCCTTAATTACATCTGTGTATGGTGTCTGGTTACACTACCACTTCGTGTAAGTCGTTCCGCCGTCTGACTTCCTTGAGGCTAGCATTGAGGTAGCATTTTCTAATGTTCCTGTTATTCTTCTCTCTCTAACACATATTTATATCCTTGTTGACAATTCCCGCTCTTCAAACTGCCTGTTCCTCTCTGCACTATTGAGTATTTTCTTCCTTTTTATCATCAAGTCTTCGAAGGTTCTTTTATCCTAGTTTGCCAGCTTCATTTCTCTTAGTCTTGTGTTACAGGTGAACCTCGAGGCTCAGTAACCATTCTCAATACAATCTCGGGAGTTTCTTTGTCTTTTACATATTTGATCAGGTCTGGGGCGCCAGGCTGGCGCTGTATCCTTTGTGATAGGTCTAACAATTGTTGTATTCACTGATTTGTATTTGCGGAGGTCGAGTCTTAGCTCCTGGCCCGGCCTCTCAAGTTCCATTGATTGGCATTACTAATTTCTAACTTCTTGCAACTTATATTCTCTTGAAACCATCCATAAAGTTTACTACCTCCTACGCTTCTTAATCCATTTATTTCCCTAGTATTCTGAGACGGAGAAAAGCATTTCCCAACGTCCCTGTGTCTCATCTGCATCTTATAACGTCCCTCTGTGTCTCATCGTGGCTGGTTCTTATCGAAACACTTTCTTCCTCTGCGTCCTGTCCATTCATCAGAGCGTCTTTTACGTCTTAATCTTGCCTCTCTTGCTTCTCCTTTCTTCCAGGGTCGGATAGTTATATTCCTCTAGGGTATCTTCAGAGTACATCCTCCTCCTCAGCGCTGCGACTAGTCTGTTTCCAGACTTTGTTTCTCTCTCTAGCTTCTGACTAAGCATGATCCAGGGGCGAGTGCAAGCTAGTTTACCTGGAGTTTACCTGGAGTTTACCTGGAGTTTACCTGGAGAGGGTTTAGGGGGTCAACGTCCCCGCCGTCCGGTCTGAGACCAGGCCTCATGGTGGATCAGGGTCTGATCAACCAGGCTGTTACTGCTGGCCGCACGCAAGCTGATGTACCAACCACAGCCCGGTTGGTCAGGTACTGACTTTAGGTGCCTGTCCAGTGCCTTCTTGAAGACAGTCAGGGTCTATTGGTAATCCCCCTTATGTATGCTGGGAGGCAATTGAACAGTCTTGAGCACCTGACACTTATTGTGTTCTCTCAGTGTACTCGTGGCGCCCCTGCTTTTCATGGGGAAATGTTGCATCTCCTGCCGAGTCTTTTGCTTTCATATGGAGTGATTTTCGTGTGCAGGTTTGGTATAAATCCCTCCAGGACCTTCCAAGTGTATATTATCATGTATCTCTCTCACCTGCATTCGAAGGAATACAGATCAAGGACCTTCAATCGTTCCCAGTAGTCTAGGTGCCTTATCGCACTTATGTGTGCCGTGAAAGTTCTTTGTACACTCTCCAGGTCTGCAATGTCGCCAGCCTTGAAGGGGGCCGTTAGTGTACAGCAGTATTCCAGCCTAGAGAGAACAAGCGATTTGAAGAGAATGATCATGGGCTTGGCGTCCCTGGTTTTGAAGGTTCTCATTATCCACCCGATCATTTTCCTAGCAGATGAGGTAGATACATTGTTGTGGTCTTTGAAGGCGAGATTCTCTGACATTATCACTCCCAGGTCCTTCAAATTACTTTTCCGCTCTATTGTATGGTTAGAATTAGTGGTATACCCTGACACATTTTTAATTTCTTCAAGTTTTCCATATCTGAGTAGTTGAAATTTCTCCTCGTTGAACTTCATATTGTTTTGAGTGACCCATTTGAAGATTTGGTTGATGTCCGCTTGGAGTCTCGCAGTGTCTTCGATGGAGGTCACTGTCATGGTGATCCGCAAAGGAAGACACGGAGCTATGGCTTACATCTCTGTCTGTGTCAGAAATGAGGATGAGGAATAGAATGGGAGCGAGTACTGTGCCTTGTGGAACAGAGGTTTTTACCATAGCTGCCTGGGACTTTACTCTGTTTACTATTACTCTTTGTGTTCTATTTGTCAGGAAGTTATAGATCCATCTACCAACTTTTCCCGTTATTAGTGCTGTGTATCCTAAAATAAGCCTGAATGATGTTGTGTAATCATTTATTGAGGATTCTTTATTGTTTCTCGAATGCTTTTCTAAGAAACACCGGCCTTCCTTAATTATTATTGTTATTATCTAAAAAAAACAAGCGCCAAACTCATATGGGTCATACAGTACAAATCACTAACCTAGCATAACCTGTCGTATTCCTTGGGTATGTGCACTCTCCCGGAGATAAAATATTTACTGACAAGTCCTTTACATTCGTTGTTAATTATAGCATCTCTCTTTTCAGTCTATTCTCAGTCTCTCATTTCCTCTATCATTCCCCGAAATTCACAATTATGCATTAAATTCACCTGTACTCGCCTGTTTGTAGTTGCATAGGTCAAGTTTCAGTTACTAACCATAGCTGACTCTTGCGGGTCCCCTCCTTCCTAGCCTTGTGGGCCCCCTCCTTCCTAGCCTTGTGGGCCCCCTCCTTCCTAGCCTTGTGGGCCCCCTCCTTCCTAGCCTTGTGGGCCCCCTCCTTCCTAGCCTTGTGGGCCTCCTCCTGCCTAGCCTTGTGGGCCTCCTCCTTCCTAGCCTTGTGGGCCTCCTCCTGCCTAGCCTTGTGGGCCTCCTCCTTCCTAGCCTTGTGGGCCTCCTCCTGCCTAGCCTTGTGGGCCTCCTCCTTCCTAGCCTTGTGGGCCCCTTCCTTCCTAGCCTTGTGGGCTCCTCCTTCCTAGCCTTGTGGGCCCCCTCCTTCCTAGCCTTGTGGGCCTCCTCCTTCCTAGCCTTGTGGGCCTCCTCCTTCCTAGCCTTGTGGGCCTCCTCCTGCCTAGCCTTGTGGGCCTCCTCCTTCCTAGCCTTGTGGGCCCCTTCCTTCCTAGCCTTGTGGGCTCCTCCTTCCTAGCCTTGTGGGCCCCCTCCTTCCTAGCCTTGTGGGCCTCCTCCTTCCTAGCCTTGTGGGCCCCCTAATTCCTAGCCTTGTGGGCCCCCTAATTCCTAGCCTTGTGGGCCCCCTCCTTCCTAGCCTTGTGGGCCCCCTCCTTCCTAGCCTTGTGGGCCCCTCCTTCCTAGCCTTGTGGGCCCCTCCTTCCTAGCCTTGTGGGCCTCCTCCTTCCTAGCCTTGTGGGCCCCTCCTTCCTAGCCTTGTGGGCCCCCTCCTTCCTAGCCTTGTGGGCCCCTCCTTCCTAGCCTTGTGGCCCCCTCCTTCCTAGCCTTGTGGGCCCCCTCCTTCCTAGCCTTGTGGGCCCCCTCCTTCCTAGCCTTGTGGGCCCTCCTTCCTAGCCTTGTGGGCCCCCTCCTTCCTAGCCTTGTGGGCCCCCTCCTTCCTAGCCTTGTGGGCCTCCTCCTTCCTAGCCTTTTGGGCCCCCTCCTTCCTAGCCTTGTGGGCCCCCTACTTCCTAGCCTTGTGGGCCCCCTCCTTCCTAGCCTTGTGGGCCCCTCCTTCCTAGCCTTGTGGGCCCCCTCCTTCCTAGCCTTGTGGGCCCCCTCCTTCCTAGCCTTGTGGGCCTCCTCCTTCCTAGCCTTGTGGGCCCCCTCCTTCCTAGCCTTGTGGGCCCCCTCCTTCCTAGCCTTGTGGGCCCCCTCCTTCCTAGCCTTGTGGGCCCCCTCCTTCCTAGCCTTGTGGGCCCCCTCCTTCCTAGCCTTGTGGGCCCCCTCCTTCCTAGCCTTGTGGGCCCCCTAATTCCTAGCCTTGTGGGCCCCCTAATTCCTAGCCTTGTGGGCCCCCTCCTTCCTAGCCTTGTGGGCCCCCTCCTTCCTAGCCTTGTGGGCCCCTCCTTCCTAGCCTTGTGGGCCCCTCCTTCCTAGCCTTGTGGGCCTCCTCCTTCCTAGCCTTGTGGGCCCCTCCTTCCTAGCCTTGTGGGCCCCCTCCTTCCTAGCCTTGTGGGCCTCCTCCTTCCTAGCCTTGTGGGCCCCCTCCTTCCTAGCCTTGTGGGCCCCCTCCTTCCTAGCCTTGTGGGCCCCTCCTTCCTAGCCTTGTGGGCCCCTCCTTCCTAGCCTTGTGGGCCCCCTCCTTCCTAGCCTTGTGGGCCCCCTCCTTCCTAGCCTTGTGGGCCTCCTCCTTCCTAGCCTTGTGGGCCCCCTCCTTCCTAGCCTTGTGGGCCCCCTACTTCCTAGCCTTGTGGGCCCCCTCCTTCCTAGCCTTGTGGGCCCCTCCTTCCTAGCCTTGTGGGCCCCCTCCTTCCTAGCCTTGTGGGCCCCCTCCTTCCTAGCCTTGTGGGCCTCCTCCTTCCTAGCCTTGTGGGCCCCCTCCTTCCTAGCCTTGTGGGCCCCTCCTTCCTAGCCTTGTGGGCCCCTCCTTCCTACCTTGTGGGCCCCCTCCTTCCTAGCCTTGTGGGCCCCCTCCTTCCTAGCCTTGTGGGCCCCTCCTTCCTAGCCTTGTGGGCCCCCTCCTTCCTAGCCTTGTGGGCCCCCTCCTTCCTAGCCTTGTGGGCCTCCTCCTTCCTAGCCTTGTGGGCCCCCTCCTTCCTAGCCTTGTGGGCCCCCTCCTTCCTAGCCTTGTGGGCCTCCTCCTTCCTAGCCTTGTGGGCCCCCTCCTTCCTAGCCTTGTGGGCCCCCTCCTTCCTAGCCTTGTGGGCCCCCTCCTTCCTAGCCTTGTGGGCCCCCTCCTTCCTAGCCTTGTGGGCCCCCTCCTTCCTAGCCTTGTGGGCCCCCTCCTTCCTAGCCTTGTGGGCCCACTCCTTCCTAGCCTTGTGGGCCTCCTCCTTCCTAGCCTTGTGGGCCCCCTCCTTCCTAGCCTTGTGGGCCCCCTCCTTCCTACCTTTGTGGGCCCCCTATTATACATGTTCTTATAATATGTATAGAGCCTACCTCCACCACTTCGTCAAGGTCATTCCACTTTGTGACCATTAAGATAAAGATGTGTTTACTGAGGTAGATTCTTAGCTTCTGACTCATATATTATAATCGCCGACATTATAATTCTCTTGCCTATCTGATGATGTTTATTCTAATATCTTTCTCTACAACAGATATATGTAACTTCTCACCTATCAAGCTGTATTCTCTCTGGTCTTCTCACTCTTCCTTCCCAACTAACACGGCTTGCCACATTCTTGGTATGACGTCCTGTAGCTACTTTTTTGTCTACTGTTTCCCCATGCTCAGGTGTTTCTCTGTTTATGTCTATCAGCTTCCGTTTTAATTCTTCTCATTAGTTTACATCACTGGTAAATCATACATCATATTCAGTTCCTTCTGGCAGGAATAATAATAATCCTAGAAATACTCTCTAGTGAACCTCTCTCGTTACTCTTTCGTATCTTGAAAATGTCTGTCCTCTGTCTTCTGCTTGTTACATATAACTTGATTGCTTGTAATCCAAGAATATGCAGTCCATCAGAGACACTTGTTGACGAAGCAGCCTTTGTTATTGTTGTGTGTAAGGGACTTAAAGGGAATTTTTATTTCTTGGTATTTTATAAAGAACTTCAGAATTTGGCCTATTTCAAATATTACCCCTGTCAGGCAACAAATGTTACCTGTCAGGCAACAAATGTTATGCCTGTCAGGCAACAAATATTACCCCTGTCAGGCAACAAATGTTATGCCTGTCAGGCAACAAATATTACCCCTGTCAGGCAACAAATGTTACCCCTGTCACGCAACAAATGTTACCCCTGTCAGGCAACAAATGTTACCCCTGCCAGGCAACAAATGTTATCCCTGTCAGGCAACAAATGCTATGCCTGTCAGGCAACAAATATTACCCCTGTCAGGCAACAAGTGTTACCCCTGTCAGGCAACAAATGTTACCCCTGACAGGCAACAAATGTTACCCCTGTCAGGCAACAAATATTACCTCTGTCAGGCAACAAATATTACCCCTGTCAGGCAACAAATGTTACCCCTGTCAGGCAACAAATATTACCTCTGTCAGGCAACAAATGTTACCCCTGACAGGCAACAAATGTTATAACTGTCAGGAAACAAATATTACCCCTGTCAGGCAACAAATATTACCACTGACAGGCAACAAAGGTTACCCCTGTCAGGCAACAAATATTACCCCTGTCACGCAACAAATGTTACCCCTGTCAGGCAACAAATGTTACCCCTGTCAGGCAACAAATGTTACCCCTGTCAGGCAACAAATATTACCCATGTCAGGCAACAAATGTTACCCCTGTCAGGCAACAAATATTACCCCTGTCAGGCAACAAATGTTACCCCTGTCAGGCAACAAATATTACCCCTGTCAGGCAACAAATGTTACCCCTGTCAGGCAACAAATATTACCCCTGTCAGGCAACAAATGTTACCCCTGTCAGGCAACAAATATTACCCCTGTCAGGCAACAAATATTACCCCTGTCAGGCAACAAATGTTACTCCTGTCAGGCAACAAATGTTACCCCTGTCAGGCAACAAATATTACCCCTGACAGGCAACAAATGTTACCCCTGTCAGGCAACAAATATTACCCCTGTCAGGCAACAAATGTTACCCCTGTCAGGCAACAAATATTACCCCTGTCAGGCAACAAATGTTACCCCTGTCAGGCAACAAATATTACCCCTGACAGGCAACAAATGTTACCCTGTCAGGCAACAAATATTACCCCTGACAGGCAACAAATGTTACCCCTGTCAGGCAACAAATATTACCCCTGACAGGCAACAAATGTTACCCCTGTCAGGCAACAAATATTACCCCTGTCAGACAACAAATGTTACCCCTGTCAGGCAACAAATGTTACCCCTGTCATGCAACAAATGTTACCCCTGTCAAGCAACAAATATTACCCCTGTCAGACAACAAATGTTACCCCTGTCAGGCAACAAATGTTACCCCTGTCATGCAACAAATGTTACCCCTGTCAGGCAACAAATGTTACCCCTGTCAGGCAACAAATGTTACCCCTGTCATGCAACAAATGTTACCCCTGTCAGGCAACAAATATTACCCCTGTCAGACAACAAATGTTACCCCTGTCAGGCAACAAATGTTACCCCTGTCATGCAACAAATGTTATCCCTGTCAGGCAACAAATGTTATCCCTGTCAGGCAACAAATGTTACCCCTGTCAGGCAACAAATATTATCCATGTCAGGCAACAAATATTACCCCTGTCAGGCAACAAATATTACCCCTGTCAGGCAACAAATGTAACCCCTGTCAGGCAATAAATATTACCCCTCTCAGGCAACAAATATTACCCCTGTCAGGCAACAAATGTAACCCCTGTCAGGCAACAAATATTACCCCTGGCAGGCAACAAATATTACCCATGTCAGGCAACAAATATTACCCCTCTCAGGCAACAAATATTACCACTGTCAGGCAACAAACATTACCCCTGTCAGGCAACAAATATTACCCATGTCAGTCAACAAATATTACCCCTGTCAGGCAACAAATATTACCCCTGTCAGGCAACAAATATTACCACTGTCAGGCAACAAATATTACCCATGTCAGGCAACAAATATTACCCCTATCAGGCAACAAATATTACCCATGTCAGGCAACAAATATTACCCCTCTCAGGCAACAAATATTACCACTGTCAGGCAACAAATATTACCACTGTCAGGCAACAAATATTACCCATGTCAGGCAACAAATATTACCCATGTCAGGCAACAAATATTACCACTGTCAGGCAACAAATATTACCCATGTCAGGCAACAAATATTACCCCTGTCAGGCAACAAATATTACCCATGTCAGGCAACAAATATTACCCCTGTCAGGCAACAAATATTATCCATGTCAGGCAACAAATATTACCACTGTCAGGCAACAAATGTTACCACTGTCAGGCAACAAATATTATCCATGTCAGGCAACAAATATTACCCCTCTCAGGCAACAAATATTACCACTGTCAGGCAACAAATATTACCACTGTCAGGCAACAAATATTACCACTGTCAGGCAACAAATATTACCACTGTCAGGCAACAAATATTACCACTGTCAGGCAACAAATATTACCACTGTCAGGCAACAAATATTACCACTGTCAGGCAACAAATATTACCACTGTCAGGCAACAAATATTACCACTGTCCCAACAAATTTTCCCACTGTGGGCAAAAAATATTACCACTGTCAGGCAAAAAATATTACCACTGTCGGGCAACAAAAATTACCAATGCGGGCAACAAATATTACCACTGCAGGAACAAATATTACCACTGTCGGGGCACAAATTACCACTGCGGGCAACAAATTTACCACGTCAGCAACAAAAATTACCACTTCGGGCAACAAATTTTACCACTGCAGGCAACAAATATTACCCCAAGGGCAACAAATACCGAATTAAAAGCTAATTTAATTACTTTGAGTCTAGGGGAAAATTTATTTCTACAGAAACAAAAACCAATAAATTAAAATTTAAAGATTTTTTAAATACAATATTTTTCTTCCTTCTTACATAATATTCAATTTAATATTGTATGTTCAAATAATTTTAGTGTAAGGAAACAAGTGACGATTTTCAAATATTAAAAATATATATATATATATATATATATAAAAAATATAAATTTTAAAATAATAATAAATATATAATAAAATATATAAATATATTAATATATATAAATATATATATACAAATATATTATATATAATATATAAATAATAATAAATTAAATAAATATATAAATATAAAAAAATATTCAAAAAAACCACTCTGAAATTTTTGGGGAAAATTTCCAACCCTTCGTGACTACTCACATTATAAAAGGAACTATGAAATGAAGCATCCCAAGGGAAACAAAATAAGGGGCCGGCCGCACCTCACATCAATCCCACAACGGTTAAAAACCTGACGCGCGCGAGCCCAAATTGGATGGTCCTTTGGGACAACTCACCCCCAGCTATTTACCCAAGAAAATTTAAAAATTATTTTTCCAGTGTATTAAAATTCTTCCCAAAATTTTATTTAAATTATAAATGGGCTAAATTTTTTAAACCAAAGGAAATATTTTATATTATTGCAAAACTGCTTTTTATAAACAAGATTCAATTATACCTGTCGACCTGGACTTTCTTTATAAATACTTTCCAACTTTTTGAAAATCAATTGGAGTTAAAAAACCTTTCAGAAAAAAAGAGCATTGGGGTCTTGCCAGTTCTAATGCATAATTATTTGTTTAATCTAGTTCGAATTTTTACCCTTTACCGTAAAAACTTTATCGCAAATTTTACAAAGGGAAACTTTTAGACACTCCACAGCATTTTGGGGGGGAATTTTTTTCAAAAGTTTTTTTTCTGATCAAAATTTTTGAATACAATTTTAAAATTAAAAGTCTTAAGAAGAAAGGCATATAAACCAAGTTTTCATGGTAAGGGAACCAACATATTTTTTAGTTGAATAAGGCGGGTTTTGCCCCTTTTTGGGATTATAAAAAGTGTTTCTAGCAACTTTAAAAGATTTATCAATTACATTTCTTGGGTATTTAAATAAATTACCTATTTCATAAATTTTGGATATTTCCTCATCTATGAACTCAGGACTACAAATTCGTAAAGCTCTCAAAAACATTGATGAGAAAACAGACAGTTTGACTCTATCTTGATGCGAGGAATAATAGTGGACATAGGACAGTTATTTGTAGGTTTTCTGTAAATTTAAATTTGAATTCATTATTACCCTTAATAATTAAAACATCTAGAAAAGGGAAAGAGTTATTTTCTTCAAACTCAACAGTAAAGTTTATAGAATGGGCTAAGCTATTTAATTTTCCAAGAAAATGGTTTTATATCTACATTTTTTTTGGGGATAAGACACAAAATATCATCAACATATCTGAACCATTTAGCTCTAAATTTGGGGGGATTTGGTTAAGCAACCTTGTTTCAAAAAATTCCATGTATAGGTTACTAAGAACAGGTGAAAGAGGATTTCCCATTGCCATACCAAACTTCTGAGTGTAAAACTTATCATTAAATACAAATTTTGCATCAACAATGCAAAGTTTAATAAGTTTAATGATAGTAGGGACTGGCAATGGTAAATCATAGTTAACGAGTTCTTCAGATAAGAAACTTAATAAATCATCAACAGGAACTTTCGTAAACAAGGAGGTAACATCAAAACTAACCATGTTAAAATCATTTAAGTCAGTCAAGGAGCTTAATTTATCAACCAAGTCTATGTTGTTTTTAACATTAAAGTTAGAAATTTTGCCAACAATAGGTAATGATTTAAAATACCCAAGAAATGTAATTGATAAATCTTTTAAAGTTGCTAGAAACACTTTTTATAATCCAAAAAGGGGCAACCAGCCTTATTCAACTAAAAATATGTTGGTTCTCCCTTACCATGAAAACTTGGTTGATATGCCTTCTCTTCTTAAGACTTTTAATATTAAAGTTGTATTCAAAAATCTTGATACAGTAAAAAAACTTTTGATAAAGAATTCCCCCCAAAATGCTGATGGATGTGTCTATAAGATTCCTTGTAAAATTTGCGATAAAGTTTATTACGGTCAAACTGGTAAAAATCTCGAACTAAGATTAAAACAACATAAAATATAGCATTAGAACTGGACAAGATTCCAATGCTCTATTTATTCATGTAAGAGATTTTAACCATCCAATTGATTTTCAAAAAGTTGAGAAAGTAGTATCAAGCAAGTCCATGGTCGACAGAATATAATTGAATCTTGTTTCATAAAAAGCAAGTTTTGACAATAATATGAATATTCCTTTGGTTTATATAAATTAGATCCATTTTAATTAATAGAATTTGGGAAGAATTTAATAATACACTGGACAAATAATTTTTAAATTTTCTGGGTAGAATAGCTTGGGGGTGAGTTGTGCAAAGGACCTATCCAAGTTGGCTCGCCGCGCGTCAGGTGTTTTTTAAAACCTTTTTGTGGGATCGGATAGTGAGGTGCGGGCCCGGGGGCCCCTTATATATTTTTCCCCCTTTGGGTTTCTTCACTTTAAATATTTTCCTTGTTAAAGTATTATCACGAAAGCCCCTTTGGAATTTCCCCCAATTTTCGGGTTTTTGGTTTTTTGTATTTTATTTATATATATTATATATAAAATATATTTATATTATAAAATTATATTTATATATATATATATTAAAATATATATTTATATATTGTATTTTATTTTTTTTATATAATAAATAAAAATAAATAAAATTTTCCGTATTTTAAAATATTTATATAAAATTTTATATATAAAAATATATATATATATATATTATATATATATATAAAAACCAATAATAATATTTTTATATTTTTAATCTTAAAATCAATGCATGAAGGGAAAAAAATTCAACGCCTTGAATTCGGGCCAAAAGGAAGATGGGACCCCAAAGATTTTTTTTAAGGGAATATCATCTAAAGTTTGCGGGGAATTTGCCCCCGGAATATGAATAAATCCGTTTTCCTAGGCAATACTAAATAAACCCGGGACCGGGGCCTTAACAAAAAAAAAACCCAAAAAACTGGGGCCGGTTTTCAAAGGGGAAAAACGGTTGTGATCAATAGTCGGGGCAGTCGGGGAGCAGACGTTTTCACGAAAGTCAGGGCTAGCCCGGGGACCCAATTGTTTAAAACCCCCAGTCGGGAAACGGGGCCCAAGATCAGGGAGCAGATGCTTCACTGCCATTTGGGTAGTCAGGGCTGGGATCAGGGAGCAAAAACTGTTTCCCAGTGCCAGCCCTGGTAGTAAGGGCTAGATCGGGCAGCAGACTGCTTAAACTCCCAAACCCGGTGTCAGGGCTAGATCAGGACCCGACTGCTTCAGTGCCGTCAGGTGGGCCCCCGGGTTAATCAGGGAGCCACTGCTTCAGTGCCAGTCATTAGTCGGGGCAAAGATCGGGGAGCAGACTGCTTCAGTGCCAGTCAGGTAGTCGGGCTTCAGGCAGCAGACTGTTTTCACGGGCCGCCCGGGTGTCGGGGTTTGATCAGGCGCAGACTGCTTCCCCTGCCGTCTGGTATCAGGGGCAAATCGGGGGAGCGGGATTTGCTTCATCCCAAATTCGGGTTTAGTCGGGCTAGATCGGGGAGCAAAATTTTTCCTTCCAGTCTGGTAGTCAGGGTTTAAAACAGGCGGGCGGGAAGGGTTTTCATTTCCCCCAAATTCAGGAGTCGGGGCTGACGGCAGCGACTGTTCAGTGCCATTTCTGGTAGTTCAGGGGTAGATCAGGGGCCGACTGCTTCAGTGCCGCCCGGGTAGTCAGGGCTAGATCGGGGAAGAAAGACTGTTTCGGCCCAGCAGGTATTCGGGTTTGATCAGGGAAAAGCCTTCACCCCAGTCTGGAAAGTCAGGCTAGATCAGGCAGCAGACCTGCTTCCTGCCGGGCCCTGGTGGGCAGGGCTAGATCGGGAGCAATTTTTCTTTGCCATTTTGGGTATCAGGGCTAAAAAGGGGGAGCAGCCCTGCTTCGGGGCCAGTTTGGTAGCAGGGCTGATCGGGGAGAAAGACTGCTTCCCCCAGTCGGGGTTAGTAAGGGTTTGATCAGGCAGCAGACTGTTTTCACGGGCCAAGTCTGGTAGTCAGGGCTAATCAGGGAGCGATGCTTCAGTCCCAAAGTCTGGTGGGTCAGGGCTAGTTCGGGCAGCAACTGCTTCAGTGCCAGTCGGTAGTCGGGGCAGATCAGGGAGCGGGGATTTGCTCCCAAGTCCCCAGTCGGGGTAGTCAGGGTTTGATCGGGCAGCAGACTGCTTCAGGGGCCAGTCAGGTGGGCCAGGGCTAGATAAAGGGAGCAGACTGCTTCACGGGCAGTCGGTAGTCAGGGTATTTCACGGAGCAGACTGCTTCGTGCCAGTTGGTAGTCAGGGCTAGTTTAAAGGCAGCGGGACTGTTTTCACGCCAGTCAGGAAAGTCAGGGCAAATCAGGGAGCAACTCCCTTTCACTGCCAGTTTTGGGTCAGGGCTGGACCCAGGGAGCAGACTTTTCCCACTGCCAGTCGGGTAGTCGGGGGCTAGATCACGCAGCAGACTGCTACCTGCCAGCCCGGTAGTCAGGGCTAATCAGGGAGCAGACGGGCTTAAACTGCCATCGGGTTAGCCCAGGGTTTGATAGGAGCAGATGCTTCACTCCAATCTGGTAGTCAGGGCTAGACCGGGGAGCAGACTGTTCAGTGCCATTCGGTAGTCGGGGCTAGATCAGGCAGCAACTGCTTCACTGCCATTCTGGTATCAGGGCTAGTCGGGGGGCAACTGCTTTCAGTGCCAGTTGGTAGTCGGGGTTTAAAAATCAGGCAGCAATTTCTTCACTGCCAGTCAGGTAGTCAGGGGCTGAAAGGGGAGCGGGATTTGCTTCACTGCCAGTTGGTATCAGGGCTAGATCAGGGAGCAGACGCTTCACGCCGTCTGGTAGTCGGGGCTGGGATCACGCACCCAAGACTGTACACCCCCATCTGGGTAGTCGGGGCTAGATCGGGGAGCAGACTGCTTCACTCAGTCTGGTAGTCGGGCTAAAACGGGCCCCAGCAGAATGCTAAAATGCCAGTCGGGGGTGGGCCGGGCTAGATAGGGAGCAGACTTAAATGCCATTCTGGTAGTCAGGGTTTGATCGGGGAGCAGACTGCTTTCAGTGCCATTTGGGGGTTAGCCCGGGGCTAGATCCCCGCGGGCAAAACGCTACACCCAGTCCGGAATTTCAGGGCTAGACCCCGGCCCCAGCAGACGCTTCACTCCCCCAGTTGGTATTTAGGGCTAGTAAAAGGCAGCAGCTGCTTGGGGGCCAGTTTTGGTATCGGGGGCTAGATGAGGGAGCCGACTTGCTTCAGTCCAGTCAGGTAGTCGGGGCAAATTTAGGCACAGACTGCTTCATTTGCCATCTGGAAAGTCAGGGTTAGATCAGGGAGCGCCCTGTTTTCAGTACCAGTCTGGTAGCCCAGGGCTGATCAGGGAGCAGACTGTTTCACTGCCTTTTGGTAGCCCAGGGCTAAATCGGGGAGCAGATGTTTCACTCCCACCCGGGTTTGTCAGGGGATCGGGGAGCAACTGCTTAAATTTGCCAGGGTAGTCCGGGGCTAGACCAGGCACCCAAAACGGGCTTTCCTGCCTTCAGGTAGCCCAGGGCTGGGATCGGGCCCAGCAGACGGGTTTTACTGCCAGTAAGGATGGTCAGGGGCTAGATCGGGCCCAGCGGGACGCTTCACTGCCAGCAGGTAGCCCAGGGTTGATCAGGCAGCGATGCTTCCCCTCCCCTTTGGGTTGTAAAGGGGTAGATCGGGGGAGCAGCCCTGTTTTCACTGCCAGTCAGGTATTTCGGGCTAGATCGGGCAGCAACTGCTTCACTGACAGCCCGGGGTTGGGGGTCCAGGGGGCTAGGGAGCAGACTGCTTCCTGCCAGTCGGGTATTTCGGGGCTAGATCAGGCAAAACCCGCTTCACTGCCAGTCGGAAAGTCAGGGCTAAAAAATCGGGAGCAGACTGCTTCACTCCCATTTGGGGTAGCGGGGCAAAACAGGGAGCAGACGGGCTTCACTGCCAGTCTGGTAGTAGGGCTAGATCACGCAGAAAGACGGGCCTACACCCAGTCTTTTTGTCAGGGCTAGATCAGGGAGCAGACTGCTTCCTCCCTTTTTGGGGTAGTCAGGGCTTATCGGGGCAGCAGACTGCTAAAATCCCAGTCTGGTACCCGGGGCTTGGGGAACAGACTGCTTCACTGCCATCTGTATCGGGGGTAGATAAAGGGAGAACTGCTTCACTCCCAGTCGGGTAGTCAGGGCTAGATCCCCGCCGCAGACGGGCCTAAAACCTCCCATTTGTAGTCAGGGAAAGATCGGGCAGCAGACTGCTTCACTCCCGGTCGGGTTAAGTCAGGGCAAAGATCAGGAAGCAGACGCTCCCACTGCCGTCTGGGGTAGTCAGGGCTAGACGGAAGCAACTGCTTTTATGCCAGCCCTGGTAGTCGGGGTTTAGTTCAGGAAGCAGCCTGCTTAAATCCCCAGTTTTTGGGTAGTCAGGGCAAATCAGGCAGCAGACTGCTTAAACTGCCATCGGTATCGGGGGCCTAGATCGGGGCAGCAGACTGCTTCAGTCCCCATTCGGGTAGTCAGGGCTAAAAGGGGAGCAACTGCTTAAATCCAGCTGGTATTCGGGGCCTAGATCGGGGAGCAGCCCTGCTTCATTTGCCAGTTTTGGTAGCAGGGTAATCAGGCAACAGACGTTTTCACTGCCAGTCTGGTAGCCCGGGCTAGATCGGGGAGCAGACGGTTTCCCATTTCCCTTCGGGTTGTCAGGGCCTAATGGGGGAAAAGTTTCCCAGGCCAGCCCTGGAGTCAGGGTAGTCAGGGGGGCAGACTGCTTCAGTCCCAGTCGGGTATCAGGGCTAGATCGGGGAGTCGACTGCTTCATTGCCAGTCTGGTAGCCCGGGGCTAGATCAGGCAGCAGCCTGCTTCCCCTGCCAGTTGGAAAGTCAGGGCTGGGATCAGGGAGCAGATGCTTCAGTCCCAGTCGGAAAGTAAAGGGCAGATGGGGGACAGACTTTTTCAGGGGCCAGCCAGGTAGTCAGGGCTAATAAAGGAGCAGACTGCTTCCCCTGCCAGCGGGGAGTCGGGGCCTAGATCGGGAAAAGCAGACTGCTTCATTTACCAGTCTGGTAGTCGGGGTTTGATCAGGGGCAGCCCTGCTTCCTGCCAGTCTGGTATTTCAGGGTAGACCCGGGGGCAACTGCTTCACTGCCGTCTGGAAACCCAGGGCTAAATCGGGGAAGCAGCCCTGCCCCAGTGCCATCGGTATTTCAGGGCTAGATCAGGCAGCGACTGTTTCCCACTGCCAGTTGGTTTCAGGGTTAAAACAGGGAGCAGACTGCTTCAGTGCCAGTTTGCTGACCCGCAAAAGGGTTTGGATAAAGTGACCTAAACCTCAGAAGCAAGCCCTTTAAAAAAAAAAACCCAAAATTAAAAATTTACCTGATGGTTTCCTGACGTTATGTTTTTTCTCTAGGGAAATAAAAGATCCCCCCGACATAATGTTAATAACTAAAATAATCATGTAAATCAAAAAAATTTAAATTTTAAAAAATACCCTTCATTCCCAAATATAATATATATATATATATATATAATATATATAATTTAAATAATTTATTATATTTAAATTTTTTTATATATTTATATATATTATATATATAATGTTTCCCAAATATTTTAAAACTGGTCTTTTTGCAAAAAATCTTTTAAAAAATTTAACCCCTTTTCCTAAATTTTTTCTTTAAAAAAAGTTTAAAGATATTTTTTTTTCATTAAACTTTAAATTTGAAAAATTTTTTAAAAAATTTTGCCCCAAAAAGAATTTTAAAAAACTTTCCCAAACCTTATTATAACAAAAGCAATTTTTTTTTTTAAGCCAAACCCCAACAAAATATATTTTAGATTTGTTTACAATTTTTTTAATACAAAAACAAACAAAATCAAATAAATTTTTTTCTTTGGGGTTCAGTTTGTTTTTTGGGAAAATTATTGCATCCCAAAAATTTTCGTTGTCCTTTTTTGGAAAGTTTGGGGCTTTGGGCTTTTAAAACCCAAGCCAAAAGTTCTCCCTTTTGGGGCACACAAATATTATAAAAATATTTATATATTTTTTTTATATATATATATATATAAATGTCGTGCCGAATAGAAACTGGCCAATTTTGGCAAGAACTTTTTTAAAATTAAGTCCTTTCAAAAAATTTTCTCTTATACTTTTTTAAAGATATATTTTTTTGATTAATTTTAAATGAAAAAAATTTTTATTTTGTTGAAAAAACCAAAGGAACTTAGAAAAAACTTATTTAACCTTAATTATAAAAGCACAATTTATTTAGCCAAACCCCCAACAAAAATATATTTTAGATTTGTTTACAAAAATTTTAAAATACTAAAAAAAAACACAGTGAAATTTTTTTTTTTTCGTTGGGTTAGAAAAATTTTGGCAAAATTTTAATTGCATCCCAAAATTTTGTTGCCCTATATGGGAAGATGAGCGTTGCTTTTTTAACCCAAAGATGTAATTTTTTTTGGACGAAAACAAAAAACATAATAATATATATATATATAATTTTATATTTTAATTTTTATTATATATATATAAAAATTTTTAATAAAATAAATAATATCAATACAAACAATACATACATAAATACAATACAACTTTTAAAAAACAAAAACCAAAAACCCCAAAAAAAACCTTAAAAAATAAAAATTTCCCCAATAACATTTTATAAAAAATTTTTAAAAATTTTGACTTTTAAACATTACGAATACCAAATTTACTTTTTAAATTAAATTTTTAAATTTAATTTTTAATTTTGGAAAAAAAGAATAATTTTTAATTCCTTCCCCAACTTTTAAAAATTTAAAGAAGGTGTTTTAAAGGGGCCCCCCACCCCCCGCCCCAAAGGACATACCTATATTTTTTTTGGACCCTGGTCTTTAAAGGTCCCCCCAAAATTTTTTAAAAAAATTTTGGGCTTTCAAAAGAAGGAAACCTATACAAAAAGTAAAGGAACAGGGACTTTTATATTAAATTGGGTGAGGGGGGGGAAAGGGGGCCAAAGGTTTAAAATTGGTGGGGGGGAAAAAATTTCAGGGAATTTGGGGCATATTGTGGGAAGTGAGAAAGGTTTCCCAACCTGTTGGGTTTTAAAATATGAAGGTTTGCCCAAAAAAACCAACCCCCCCCCCCCCCCCCTACCCCCCCCCCCCCCCCACCCCCCCCCCCCCCCCCCCCCCCCCCCCCCCCCCCCCCCACCCCCCCCCCCACCCCCCCCCCCCCCCCCCCCCCAAACCAAACCCCAACCCCCCCCCCCCCCCCCCCCCCCCCCCCCCCCAACCCCCCCCCCCCCCCCCCCCCCCCCCTGCATCGGGGTTTTGAAAGCTGCCCCTCTTCCATTTCTAAACCCGGGCGTAAATGTAATTATTTTAAATTAATTTACCCCTAGGGGGTGTTTTGTCGTTTTTTCTTTCCCTTGATTGCTGACGATTTACTTGTTTTAAATTAAAAAGGTCCGAAACCTCACTGCCAATATTTGATTAAAAAGCCCCTTTAAAGCCCAAGAACTGTGCAACCCCCCCTACTAAAAAAAAACTGTAACCTTTTTGCTCTTGAACGTGGAAAATGGTTTTTCTTCACCCCCTCCCCAGGGTATCGGTGATTTGATTAAAAAGCTGAAGTTTCCCTTTTGGAGGGCCCACTTTCTTTTTTGTCTAGGAATACCCCACACTGGTACCTATTTTCCCAAAAGTTTTGTTTTTTTTGTTCACAACAAATCACTAAAAAGCTGCACAATTCTCTGCAAAGTGTTTATCGTGTTTTTGGGGAACACTTTATTAAACACTAAAGGGCCGGGGACCAGTTTCTTTTTTTGGTTATTGGCGTCTGTGATTTCCCAGTGGGGTAAAAAGTAATCTGCCCCTCACAGCACCCTATGCCACTGCAATGCCCACCCAACATAAAGAAAAATCTGACCAAAGTACCTTTCCCTTCCCTTTCCCCAAAGGCAGAATTTTTGATCCTTCCCTTCTTAAGCAAAAGCCCCAACAAAAACCATATTTTTTCCAGGGTTTTAAATAAAGTGGGAGAAAGGTTTTTCCTTAATTTTTCTGCTAAGGAAAGAGATGGACTGTTTTTTAAATTAAGCTACATTTTTCAACACTGGACTCTTGGGGGAGGGGCGGTCGCTTGACCACTTCAAAATTATTTGTACTCATCTGGGATCAATTACTTTTTTTAGCGTAAACAAGAGGGCTTGCCCCTTTTAAAGGGGTGGGCCCCCGGGCAAAAAGGGCTGAAAGGGGCTAAAGGGGGGCGATATCGCTCTCCTGGAGAAAAATTTCCCCCACAGTAGTTGAAAAATTGGGGAACTCCACAGTAGAACAGAGTGGGAAAGAAAAAATGATATTACAGGATTTACCCCTTTGATTTGGGGGTCAACTCTTAGCTTTGCTATTGGGTTTATGTTTCTTTCACCCTTTAAAGCGTCGCCGCTTATTTTATGCTAATCGTCCATTTCCCCCCCCCCCCCCCCATTTAATTTATAAAGGGGGTTGTTATCCCCGTTTCCCAACCTGCTCGATGACCGTTTTTCCGTTTAAAAAACCCACTTCCTGCCGATGACCGTTGTCCGGTCATCCCCACTTCACTGCTCGATGCCCCGTTGTGCCGTTGTCAAAACCCCTTTTTTAAATGCGGGATGACCTTTTCCGTTGTCATCCCCATTTCCCACTGTGGATGCCCATTGGGGCCGTTGTCATAACCCCCCTTCCTTTTGCTGGATGCCCTTTTGTGCCTTGGGAACCTGCTATTTCCCTACTTCTCACTGTCACGGGAAAAATTTTCCTTTTTCGTACGGTCCCACAAAAAAAATTTAAATTTTGTAATATTAAAAAAACAGAAATTAAATATTTTTATAATATTAATATTACACTTTTAAATTTACGATACATGTAGTATAAAGCGCTACACTGGTAATATAAATCCCCACAAAGGGAAAAAAAAACTTATTGGTAAATGATAAAAGTATAAGTAAAAAAAAAAAACAGTATTGAGGGGAGAAGGGGGAAAGGGGAAATTTGTTGCAGCACCACCGGCCCCCCCCCCAAACGTAAACAAATAGTTTTACTTCTGTTTTTTTATTTTGGCAAATTGAGACTAATTGTTTTAAAAATTTTTGGGCCTTACCATCCCCCTATTAAAAGTCCCTTGGGCCCCTTAGGTAAATCTTATTGGTCTCTAATCGGGCATAACCGATTTTTATATTTTTTTTGAGGGTTTAACAGAAATTTTGGGGAAAGTTCCAACCTTATTTCTTGGGTAGCATTGAAAATTGGGTTGGGGGTGGGGTTGTAAAGGACCTGCCTTGTAAAGGGCCAAAAGGCCTTTCTTTCAGTGTTTCCCTCCTTTCTTTTTTCTTATGTTCTTAAAAAAGGGGTTTTTAAAGAAAAAGACTAGTGTTGAGTGCCCAAAAAGCTGCGAGGTTCTCCCCGGGCCAAACTTTGGCAAGGGTTGAAAATTTTTACATTTTTACCTAGTCCCCTAAAAATTATGTAAATTTTTTAATTTTTATGGAACCTAAACCTGTAGGGGGTCAAACTTTAGGTTCCCAAGGGGGGAACACAAAGTTAGTAAATAGATTAATCAGAGGCGACACAGTAAAAAGTTATTTCTTCCCCAAGGAAAAAAACTTATCTCACTCCCCTTTTCCCCATCCAAGGCCCACATAGGGCGGAGATTTTAAAAACCCCAGTACCGTGGGCTTCCTTTTCAGAAAGATACCAGAATTTTCATGAATTTTGGGCATCCACTGAAGAGTGTAAAATTTCAAGGAATATAAACCGGGCTTTTCCCAAAGGGGAGAGGAAACCTTTTTAAACCAGTAAGTTCAATAAGGAAAAGATTCCAGTACTCGTCATGGGAAAAATTGAGGAATTAAAGTATAGAACCCGGGGTATCAAAGTGAAAGAGTTAGGGTGGGTAATAGTATCAGAGGAAAATTTCCCCCCCAGGAATCACAACGTGTCATTTTTCAAAACCGCGAGGAAATTGGTTGGATGGATATGAAATCTGGGAGAAGAAGGGAGCCAAGCCCCAAAGGTGATCCCCCTTTAAAAAAACTTGTTTTTCTTATGCTTTGGAAATGTTTTTATTGCCCCATGCCCAAAGGGAGACCGGAAACTGCAGTCGGGGAATATACAGAGGAACCTCACTGTAAGTTTTTAAAAATTAGTAAAAACTTCAATTACTGGGAAGTTTGGGAAAGGGCCCCAGAATGTACTCCCTGGAGCACAGGGGAGGGAAAAAATAAACATAATTAAACCTGGGAAAAAATAGAGAGACTGGTCCCAAATTTTGCCCCACAGAAATCACTCCCCTATGAAAACAAAAGACTTTTGGGAGACATGCAACATCCCCAAATGAAGAGCGGGGGCCATGAGTTTCCCCTGAGATTTAAACACAAAAGGTCAGGGGCCCCCCGACAGTTCAAAAAACCTCCCTCCTTTCATTAAAGGGGGGTTACCAATAGATCCCGGGGTATCTTTATGAGGGAACCTAAAAGGGCAGTTCCCGACCTTTGGGGTTTTGGTCCGTACATTAGGTCCCCATTTGGTTTGGGCCCCCAAACGACTATGAGGGCCCCCTTTTAAAGCAACAGGCCCGCAGGGGGGTTGATCCCCGGTTTAGGGGATCCCTGGATCAGAAGTCCTTACTTGCATCAAAGAACTCACTTGAGGGGGAATAAATTTTTCGTTTTTTCATTGGGAACCCCCACCCCTTCCTTTAGTAAAAATTTTCCCCTTTTTTTAATTGCTATTGTTTGTTTTTTTATTTTATTGTATTGTATTTATTTGTTTTTGGGTTTGGTTTTTCCCCGGAATGCAGGCGAACATCAGTAAGGATAATGAACCTGTGGGCCCTTAAAACAACGCAAAAACAGACGCCAACAAAAAAAAAGTGACGAAAGGGTTTTTTGAGGAAGTCGGTGGGGTCAGAGAAACCAGAACATTCAAAATGGGTGGGAATTTCCCCTTTTGGGGCGTGGCCAAAAACATTTTGCTGAATGTTTGGGAAAATGGGGGGAAGGGGACTGAAAAATTTTCGCTCCCCCCTTTCTCACTCGACCGAAAGACCTTCGTTGTCTGGTCAAAAACAAAAAATTTAGGTCGGTCACCCCCCAAACAACCTTCCTATCCCTAGCTCTTTTCCCCTGTGGGTTCTTTCTTTCCCAAAAAAAAAACGGCCAAATCAAGGGCGGCGTTTTATTGACAAAGGAGGGGATTCAAACAGAATCGCAGGTCGGGGCTTTGTCTCTTGTTTTAAAAAAAAGTTCCGGGGAAATGTTTTTAGAACGGGAAAAAGCAAATGAGATCATTTATAACCTCCAAGGAAAGTACTTCGAAGAACACGTTTTTTAAAAGGGAATGGGGGAGCTTTTATTTTTTTAAAAATTGGGTAGCTAGAACCTCGTATATGTGTGTAACACACACACCACCACACACACACACAACACACACACACCACACACACACACAAAAACACACACACACAAAACACTCCAACATAATTATAATTATATATATATATATATATATATATATTTTTTATATATATATATAGAGTGTGTGTTGTGTTTGCGTGCCGGGGCGTACTTTACCTTGTTTTTATCACCCAGTTGAGGTTGCGGGGTTTGAGTCCAAGCTCCCGGCCCGGCCCCTTCACTGGTCGCTACTAGGTCACTCTCCCTGAGCCGTGAGCTTTATCATACCTCTGCTTAAAGCTATGTATGGATCCTGCCTCCACTACATCGCTTCCCAAACTATTCCACTTACTGACTACTCTGTGGCTGAAGAAATACTTCCTAACATCCCTGTGATTCATCTGTGTCTTCAACTTCCAACTGTGTCCCCTTGTTGCTGTGTCCAATCTCTGGAACATCCTGTCTTTGTCCACCTTGTCAATTCCTCTCAGTATTTTGTATGTCGTTATCATGTCCCCCCTATCTCTCCTGTCCTCCAGTGTCGTCAGGTTGATTTCCTAACCTCTCCTCGTAGGACATACCTCTTAGCTCTGGGACTAATCTTGTTGCAAACCTTTGCACTTTCTCTAGTTTCTTTACGTGCTTGGCTAGGTGTGGGTTCCAAACTGGTGACGCATACTCCAATATGGGCCTAACGTACACGGTGTACAGGGTCCTGAACGATTCCTTATTAAGATGTCGGAATGCTGTTCTGATGTTTGCTAGGCGCCTATATGCTGCAGCAGTTATTTGGTTGATGTGCGCTTCAGGAGATGTGCCTGGTGTTATACTCACCCCAAGATCTTTTTCCTTGAATGAGGTTTGTAGTTTCTGGCCCCCTGGACTGTATTCAGTCTGCGGTCTTCTTTGCCCTTCCCCAATCTTCATGACTTAGCACTTGGTGGGGTTGAACTCAGGAGCCAATTGCTGGACCAGGTCTGCAGCTTGTCCAGATCCCTTTGTAGTTCTGCCTGGTCTTCGATCGAATGAATTCTTCTCATCAGCTTCACATCATCTGCAAGCAGGGACACTTCAGAGTCTATTCCTTCCATCATGTCGCTCACAAATACCAGAAACAACACTGGTCCTAGGACTGACCCCTGTGGGACCCCGCTGGTCACAGGCGCCCACTCTAACACCTCGTCACGTACCATGACTCGCTGCTGTCTTCCTGACAAGTATTTCCTGATCCATTGTAGTGCCTTCCCTGTTATCCCTGCTTGGTCTTCCAGTGTTTGCACTAATCTCTTGTGTGGAACTGTGCCAAACGCCTTCTTGCAGTCCAAGAAAATGCAATCCACCCACCCCTCTCTCTCTTGTCTTATTGCTGTCACCATGTCATAGAACTCCAGTAGGTTTGTGACACAGGATTTCCCGTCCCTGAAACCATGTTGGCTGCTGTTGATGAGATCATTCCTTTCTAGGTGTTCCACCACTCTTCTCCTGACAATCTTCTCCATGACTTTGCATACTATACATGTCAGTGACACTGGTCTGTAGTTTAGTGCTTCATGTCTGTCTCCTTTTTTAAAGATAGGGACTACATTTGCTGTCTTCCATGCCTCAGGCAATCTCCCTGTTTCGATAGATGTATTGAATATTGTTGTTAGGGGTACACATAGCACCTCTGCTCCCTCTCTCAGGACCCATGGAGAGATGTTATCCAGTCCCAATGCCTTTGAGGTATCTAGCTCACTCAGAAGCCTCTTCACTTCTTCCTTGGTTGTGTGCACTGTGTCCAGCACTTGGTGGTGTACCCCACCTCTCCGTCTTTCTGGAATCCCTTCTGTCTCCTCTGTGAACACTTCTTTGAATCTCTTTCGAGTTCCTCACATACTTCACGGTCATTTCTTGTTGTCTCTCCTCCTTCCTTCCTTCCTTAGCCTGATTATCTGGTCCTTGACTGTTGTTTTCCTCCTGATGTGGCGGTATAACAGCTTCAGGTCAGATTTGGCTTTCGCTGCTGTGTCGTTTTCATATTGTCGTTGGGCCTCCCTTCTGATCTCTGCATATTCATTTCTGGCTCTACGACTGCTCTCCTTATTCTCCTGGCTTCCCTGCCAGTTCTCTGTCCCACTGAACCCCGTTCAGGAAGTTCCTCATTCCCGTGTAGTCCTCTTTCTTGTAGTTTGGCTTAATTCGCCCTGGCCTTCCTGCTTCCCCCTCCACTTGTAGCTCTACTGTGTATTCTAAGCTTAAAACCACATGTTCGCTGACCCCAAGGGGTCTTTCATATGTGATGTCCTCAATATTTGCACTACTCAAGGTGAATACTAGGTCAAGTCTTGCTGGTTCATCCTCTCCTCTCTCTCTTGTAGTGTCCCTTACGTGTTGGTACATGAAGTTTTCCAGTACTACCTCCATCATCTTAGCCCTCCATGTATCTTGACCCCCATGTGGATTCAAGTTCCCCCACTCGATTTCCTAGTGGTTAAAGTCACCCATGATCAGAAGCTTTGCCCTGCATGCATGAGCTCTTCTGGCCATTGCAGCCAGTGTGTCAACCATCGCTCTATTGCTCTCATCATACTCTTGCCTTGGCCTCCTGCTGTTCTATGGTGGGTTATACATCACTGCAATTGCCACTATGGGACCTCCAGAGTGAAGCGTTCCTGCTATGTAATCGCTTGTTTCTCCGCTGTCTCCTCTCTCCAGCTCATCAAAATTCCATCGGTTTTTGATCAGCAATGCCACTCCTCCCACCCCCCCTGTTCCCTCTTGTCTTTCTTCAGGATCTGGTATCCCAATGGAAAGATGGCATCTGTTATCATACCTGTGAGCTTGGTTTCTGTGAGAGCTATGATGTCCGGTGATGCCCCTCTGTGTGTGTGTGTGTGTGTGTGTGTGTGTGTGTGTGTGTGTGTGTGTCGTGCCGAATAGGTAAAACTGATCAGTTTGCAAGAACTCATTTAGAATTAAGTCCTTTCTATAATTTTCTCATATACGTTTAAAGATATATTTTTTATTTATGTTACTGTAAAAATTAATTTTGTACCAAAAGAACCTTAAAAAACTTACCTAACCTTTTTATAACAAGCGCAATTTAATTTAACCTGATACAACTAAATATATTTTAGATAACTTTGCAATAATTTAATAATAAATAAACACAATGAAATACATTTTGTCGTTAGGTTCAGAATGATTTTTGGGAAATTATTTCATACACAAGTTTTCGCTTATTCGGCAAGAAGAGCCTTGCTATTTAAGCCAAAATCGCAAGTTTTACCTATTCGGCACGGCATATATATATAATAGGTGAATTTGGCAACGTTTTTCTAATCCTCCACTCCTGGGCCCCAGTTCTCTTACCCACAATAGATATTGTCATTTTTAATTTACAAGATTACCGCTTCGCACTGGTAATTGGAAGACTGGTTGTTTCGGCGAGTTTTGGATAACGTAATGAAGTATCCAGCTTCCACCTGTGTGAGGGTAATTACTCTGTTATATTACTAGTGGTGAATTAACTTGTGGATCTGGAGTGGTCTGACTTTTTTGGGTTATCCCAGGTTCTCTACACATATGCTGCTATGTATGATAATCTATGTAACTGTATTAGTGTATACCTGAATAAACTTACTTACTTACTTACTTACTTAAGTTCCCACCTGACGACTATATTTCATCCATAACATCATGCACAATACCATAACATCATGCACAATACCATAACATCATGCACAATACCATAACATCATGCACAATACCATAACATCATTGCACAAACATAACATCATGCACACATACCATAACATCATGCACAATACCATAACATCATGCACAATACCATAACATCATGCACAATACCATAACATCATGCACAATACCATAACATCATGCACAATACCATAACATCATGCACAATACCATAACATCATGCACAATACCATAACATCATGCACAATACCATAACATCATGCACAACTATACCATAAACATCATGCACAATACCATAACATCATGCACAATACCATAACATCATGCACAATACCATAACATTCATGCACAATACCAAAACATCATGCACAATACCATAACATCATGCACAATACCATAACATCATGCACAATGCCATAACATCATGCACAATACCATAACATCATGCACAATACCAAAACATCATGCACAATACCATAACATCATGCACAATACCATAACATCATGCACAATGCCATAACATCATGCACAATACACTAACATCATGCACAATACCATAACATCATGCACAATACCATAACATCATGCACAATACCATAACATCATGCACAATACCATAACATCATGCACAATACCATAACATCATGCACAATACCGTAACATCATGCACAATACCGTAACATCATGCACAATACCATAACATCATGCACAATACCATAACATCATGCACAATACCATAACATCATGCACAATACCATAACATCATGCACAATACCATAACATCATGCACAATACCATAACATCATGCACAATACCATAACATCATGCACAATACCATAACATCATGCACAATACCATAACATCATGCACAATACCATAACATCATGCACAATACCATAACATCATGCACAATACCATAACATCATGCACAATATCATAACATCATGCACAATATCATAACATCATGCACAATATCATAACATCATGCACAATATCATAACATCATGCACAATACCATAACATCATGCACAATATCATAACATCATGCACAATACCATAACATCATGCCACAATATCATAACATCATGCACAATATCATAACATCATGCACAATACCATAACATCATGCACAATATCATAACATCATGCACAATATCATAACATCATGCACAATATCATAACATCATGCACAATACCATAACATCATGCACAATACCATAACATCATGCACAATACCAATACATCATGCAACCAATACCATAACATCATGCACAATACCATAACATCATGCACAATACCATAACATCATGCACAATACCATAACATCATGCACAATATCATAACATCATGCACAATACCATAACATCATGCACAATACCATAACATCATGCACAATATCATAACATCATGCACAATATCATAACATCATGCACAATCCATAACATCATGCACAATATCATAACATCATGCACAATACCATAACATCATGCACAATATCATAACATCATGCACAATATCATAACATCATGCACAATACCATAACATCATGCACAATATCATAACATCATGCACAATATCATAACATCATGCACAATATCATAAAATCATGCACAATATCATAACATCATGCACAATACCATAACATCATGCACAATACCATAACATCATGCACAATACCATAACATCATGCACAATACCATAACATCATGCACAATATCATAACATCATGCACAATACCATAACATCATGCACAATATCATAACATCATGCACAATACCATAACATCATGCACAATACAATAACATCATGCACAATACCATAACATCATGCACAATACCATAACATCATGCACAATACCATAACATCATGCAACAATATCATAACATCATGCACAATACCATAACATCATGCACAATACCATAACATCATGCACAATACCATAACATCATGCACAATACCATAACATCATGCACAATACCATAACATCATGCACAATACCATAACATCATGCACATACCATAACATCATGCACAATACCATAACATCATGCACAATACCATAACATCATGCACAATACCATAACATCATGCACAATACCATAACATCATGCACAATACCATAACATCATGCACAATACCATAACATCAGACACAATACCATAACATCATGCACAATACCATAACATCATGCACAATACCATAACATCATGCACAATACCATAACATCATGCACAATACCATAACATCATGCACAATACCATAACATCATGCACATACATAACATCATGCACAATACCATAACATCATGCACAATACCATAACTCATGCACAATACCATAACATCATGCACAATACCATAACATCATGCACAATACCATAACATCATGCACAATACCAATAACATCATGCACAATACCATAACATCATGCACAATAACCATAACATCATGCACAATACCATAACATCATGCACAATACCATAACATCATGCACAATACCATAACATCATGCACAATACCATAACATCATGCACAATACCATAACATCATGCACAATACCATAACATCATGCACAATATCATAACATCATCTACAATAAAATAATATCATGCACATTACAAAACTATCATAATATGCACAATATAATAATATAATACACAATACAAAATTGTGCACAATACAGTATTGTGCACAATACAATATAAATGTCTTTATTTCTACCAGTACATGTACAAGGTATACAGACCATAGCTGACATCAGTGACATACTACTATATAGAAAGTTGCTTGTTATGCTGAGCATTTCCCGCAAATTAGGACAGTTTTGTCCCAGGATGTGACCCACACCAGTCCACTAACACCCAGGATGTGACCCACACCAGTCCACTAACACCCAGGATGTGACCCACACCAGTCCACTAACACCCAGGATGTGACCCACACCAGTCCACTAACACCCAGGATGTGACCCACACCAGTCCACTAACACCCAGGATGTGACCCACACCATCCACTAACACCCAGGATGCGACCACACACAGTCACTAACACCCAGATGCCACCCACACCATCCACTAACACCCAGGATGTGACCCACACCAGTCCACTAACACCAGGTACTGACCACACCAGTCCACTAACACCCAGGTACCTGACCCACACCAGTCCACTAACACCCAGGTACCTGACCCACACCAGTCCACTAACACCCAGGTACCTGACCCACACCAGTCCACTAACACCCAGGTACCTGACCCACACCAGTCCACTAACACCAAGGTACCTGACCCACACCAGTCCACTAACACCAAGGTACCTGACCCACACCAGTCCACTAACACCAAGGTACCTGACCACACCAGTCACTACACCATGGTACCTGACCCACACCAGTCCACTAACACCAAGGTACCTGACCCACACCAGTCCACTAACACCAAGGTACCTGACCCACACCAGTCCACTAACACCCAGGTACCTGTTTTATTGATGTGTTTTAAGGACACACGTCGTAACGGTTCCACCCGTACCGGCGATCGAATCGCGGACTTCAATATATGAGGCGAGTGCGCTAAAAATCGAGCTACTGGACACCTAGAGTGACTTCTAGAGAACCACAGAAAATATAATTTTCAGTGAGTACAAACTTCAACTTTCCCCAGCAGAAAACGTTGATATAGAGAACAGCAGCAATCAAAGAACATAAAAGGGAAGAGGAACGTAAAGCATCTGCGGCGAACAAATTTGAAATTTTACTCTGAACACAATATTACTATCACAACCACGAGGAAAATGATAGGCTGGTGGACAGGAACCTTCAAAACAACAGATGCCAACCTGCGATGATATTCTTTAACGCATTTACGTTGTCTAGACTGGAATATTGCTGTATAGGTGTTGCAGCTTCAATTAGAGTTGGCAAAATTACAGATCTGGAGAATATACAGAGAAACTTAACTACCAATTTAAATTCAGTTGTTTCAATTACTGGGAGCCTCTACAATCCCTTAATTTGCACTCCTTGGAGCGTAGTAGCGAGAGAGTGTACAATAATTTCCACTTGAAAGAGGCGAGAGAGGCTGCTTCTAAATAAGTAAATAGAAATCTCTTATTATGAGTGTGGGAGGCAGGTGGTAAGTGCAGACTGTCTCTTAATAAAAACATGAGTGCAGTAAAAGCACTAAGATAAAAGTCGTCTCAATGTCTTTCTATTAAACGTAAAAACATTTGTCAAGAAGACCAATATCTGTTTTCGAAAGGGAAGTTGGTAAGTTACTCAAGCTAGTTTCCTATCAGCCGAGCACCAACAGCCTCGCTGATCAGACTCTCAGCAAGGAGGCTTGGTTTTGGATCGGGTAATGGGGACGATGGACTATCCAGAGCTTAGAGGGACAGTAAGTAGTAGCAGTAATAGGAGAGTAAGTCCAAACTCTCACCTCACTATAGTTGGTACCTGACTATAGTTGGTACCTGACTATAGTTGGTACCTGACTATAGTTGGTACCTGACTATAGTTGGTACCTGACTATAGTTGGTACCTGACTATACTTGGTACCTGACTATAGTTGGTACCTGACTATAGTTGGTACCTGACTATAGTTGGTACCTGACTATAGTTGGTACCTGACTATAGTTGGTACCTAACTATAGTTGGTACCTGACTATAGTTGGTACCTGACTATAGTTGGTACCTGACTATAGTTGGTACCTAACTATAGTTGGTACCTGACTATAGTTGGTACCTGACTATAGTTGGTACCTGACTATAGTTGTTACCTAACTATAATTGGTACCTGACTATAGTTGGAACCTGACTATAGTTGGTACATGACTATAGTTGGTACCTGACTATAGATGGTACCTAACTATAATTGGTACCTAACTATAGTTGGTACCTGACTATAGTTGGTGCTGACTATAGTTGGTACCTGATATAGTGGTGCCTAACTATAATTGGTACCTAACTATAGTTGGTACCTGACTATAGTTGGTACCTGATTTAGTTGGTACTGACTATAGTTGGTACCTGACTATAGTTGTTACCTCTAACTATAATTGGTACCTGACTATAGTTGGACCTGACTATAGTTGGTACATGACTATAGTTGGTACCTGACTATAGATTGGTACCTAACTATAATTGGTACCTAACTATAGTTGGTACCTGACTATAGTTGGTGCCTGACTATAGTTGGTACCTGACTATAGTTGGTGCCTAACTATAATTGGTACCTAACTATAGTTGGTACCTGACTATAGTTGGTACCTGACTATAGTTGGTACCTGATTACAGTTGGTACCTGACTATAGTTGGTACCTGACCATAGTTGGTATCTGACTATAGTTGGTACCTAAAACTATAGTTGGTACCTGACTATGTTGGTACCTGATTATAGGTGGTACCTAACTATAGTTGGTACCTGACTATAGTTGGTACCTGACTATAATTGGTACCTGACTATACTTGGTACCTGACTATAGTTGGTACCTGACTATAGTTGGTACCTGACTTATAGTTGGTACCTGACTATAGTTGGTACCTAACTATAGTTGGTACCTGACTATAGTTGGTACCTGACTATAGTTGGTACCTGACTATAGTTGTTACCAAACTATAATTGGTACCTGACTATAGTTGGAACCTGAATATAGTTGGTACATGACTATAGTTGGTACCTGACTATAGTTGGTACCTAACTATAATTGGTACCTAACTATAGTTGGTACCTGACTATAGTTGGTGCCTGACTATAGTTGGTACCTGACTATAGTTGGTGCCTAACTATAATTGGTACCTAACTATAGTTGGTACCTGACTATAGTTGGTACCTGACTATAGTTGGTACCTGATTACAGTTGGTACCTGACTATAGTTGGTACCTGACCATAGTTGGTACCTGACTATAGTTGGTACCTAACTATAGTTGGTACCTGACTATTGTTGGTACCTGATTATAGGTGGTACCTGACTATAGTTGGTACCTGACTATAGTTGGTACCTAACTATAGTTGGGTCCTGACTATAGTTGGTACCTGACTATAGTTGGTACCTGACTATAGTTGGTACCTGACTATAGTTGGTACCTGACTATAGTTGGTACCTGACTATAGTTGGCACCTGACTATAATTGGTACCTAACTGTAGTTGGTACATGACTATAGTTGGTACCTGACTATAGATGGTACCTGACTATAGTTGGCACCTGACTATAGTTGGTACCTGACTATAGTTGGTACCTGACTATAGTTGGTACCTGACTATAGTTGGTACCTAACTATAATTGGTACCTGACTATAGTTGGTACCTGATTATAGTTGGTACCTGACTATAGTTGGTACTTGACTATAGTTGGCACCTGACTATAGTTGGTACCTGACTATAGTTGGTACCTGACTATAGTTGGTGCCTAATTATAATTGGTACCTAACTATAGTTGGTACCTGGACTATAGTTGGTACCTGACTATAGTTGGTACCTGACTATAGTTGGTACCTGACTATAGTTGGTACCTGACTATAGCTGGTACCTAACTATTGTTGGTACCTAACTATAGTTGGGTCCTGACTATATTTTGATACCTGACTATTAGTTGGTACCTGACTATAGTTGGTACCTGACTATAGTTGGTACTAACTATAGTGGTACCTGACTATAGTTGGTACTGACTATAGTTGGTACCTGACTATAGTTGGTACCTGACTATAGTTGGTACTGATTATAGTTGGTACTGACTATAGTTGGTACCTGACTATAGTTGGTACCTAACTATAGTTGGGTCCTGACTATAGTTGATACCTGACTATAGTTGGTACCTGACTATAGTTGGTACCTGACTATAGTTGGTACCTAACTATAGTTGGTACCTGACTATAGTTGGTACCTGACTATAGTTGGTACCTGACTATAGTTGGTATCTGACTATAGTTGGTACCTGACTATAGTTGGTACCTGACTATAGTTGGTACCTGACTATAGTTGGTACCTGACTATAGTTGGCACCTGACTATAGTTGGTACCTGACTATAGTTGGCAAGGAACCTCTGTATAGACGTTAAGATGGTTCATGTCTCGCCCCAACACGCCATCATGTCTGTTTACTTCTCTACTTTCTTATTTCTGTCATGTCTCAAAAGGAATTAATACACACTAATTTAATCAAGTGTTTCTTTCTACCTCACTTATCCGTCCTTCTGTAAATCTGATTCTCTACTAATTACTAATTCAAATTGTGATGCAGATTCAATATGATCTTCATAATATGTGTGATCTAACTTCCATTGTTTGGCTAGTCTTCTACCTCGGCCTTTCTAAATATTCGCAATTCCTTCTAATACTTTCATTTGGACAACAAACTTCCTCTGCTTAAGTTTCTTCTTCTCTTCTATGGTTGTTTACGTCTTTTTATCATTGACTAATGCAGATATATATATATATTATATATATATTATATATATATATATATATATATTATATATATATATATATATATATATATATATATATATATATATATGTGTGTGTACTCACTAGTTGTACTCACTAGTTGAGGTTGCGGGGGTCGAGTCCGAGCTCCTGGCCCCGCCTCTTCACTGATCGCTACTAGGTCACTCTCCCCGAGCCGTGAGCTTTATCATACCTCTGCTTAAAGCTATGTATGGATCCTGCCTCCACTACATCGCTTCCCAAACTATTCCACTTACTGACTACTCTGTGGCTGAAGAAATACTTCCTAACATCCCTGTGATTCATCTGTGTCTTTAGCTTCCAACTGTGTCCCCTTGTTACTGTGTCCAATCTCTGGAACATCCTGTCTTTGTCCACCTTGTCAATTCCCCTCAGTATTTTGTATGTCGTTATCATGTCCCCCCTATTCTCTCTGTCCTCCAGTGTCGTCAGGTTGATTTCCCTTAACCTCTCCTCGTAGGACATACCTCTTAGCTCTGGGACTAGTCTTGTTGCAAACCTTTGCACTTTCTCTAGTTTCTTTACGTGCTTGGCTAGGTGTGGGTTCAAACTGGTGCCGCATACTCCAATATGGGCCTAACGTATACGGTGTACAGGGTCCTGAACGATTCCTTATTAAGATGTCGGAATGCTGTTCTGAGGTTTGCTAGGCGCCCATTATGCTGCAGCAGTTATTTGGTTGATGTGCGCTTCAGGAGATGTGCCTGGTGTTATACTCACCCCAAGATCCTTTTCCTTGAGTGAGGTTTGTAGTCTCTGACCCCCTAGACTGTACTCCGTCTGCGGCCTTCTTTGCCCTTCCCCAATCTTCATGACTTTGCACTTGTGGGATTGAACTCCAGGAGCCAATTGCTGGACCAGGTCTGCAGCCTGTCCAGATCCCTTTGTAGTTCTGCTGGTCTTCGATCGAGTGTATTCTTTCTATCAACTTCACGTCATCTGCAAAACAGGGACACCTCAGAGTCTATTCCTTCCGTCATGTCGTTCACAAATATCAGAAACAGCACTGGTCCTAGGATGACCCCTGCGGGACCCCGCTGGTCACAGGTGCCCACTCTGACACCTCGCCACGTTACCATGACTCGCTGCTGTCTTCCTGACAAGTATTCCCTGATCCATTGTAGTGCCTTCCTGTTATCCCTGCTTGGTCCTCCAGTTTTTGCACCAATCTCTTGTGTGGAACTGTGTCAAACGCCTTCTTGCAGTCCAAGAAAATGCAATCCACCCACCCCTCCCCTCTCTGTGTGTGGTGTGTGTGTGTGGGTGTGTGTGGTTGTGTGTGTGTGTGTGTGTGTGTGGTGTGTGGTGTGTGTGTGTGTGTGTGTGTGTGTGCGTGGGGTTGGTGTGTGTGTGTTGTGTGTGTGTGTGTGTGTGGGTGTGTGTGTGTGTGTGTGTGGTGGTGTGTGTGTGTTTTTAAAATAACATGATAATCAGAGACATCTCGAATATTTCACCCCAGCTTTCCGGCGTGGGCCGCGTGCCCAGAATGCTGCGGGACATTCCTTTGGATTGCGACACTGAGTCTCTAAAAAGGGGAGCGGTCACCCTGTGGCCCTTGTTTCTATGATGATTTTTCACCTAGCTCTTTGAGGAATTAGACACACTTCCCCCATGCTCCAAGGGTCTCCGACCCTATTGGGATAGTTAAGAAGGGGAAAGTCTTCATTTTTGCGGGTTTCGGGGTTTCCCCTGTGGCTGGCAGTTCCCCCCCCTTTCAGTGGGGGAGTTTATGGCAAGTAAATGTCCTCCCAATTTTTGGCGGTTCAGGTAGTCCCGGCAATCTGCTTTCCCCATCTTTCCGGGTAACTTTAGTAGCTTTTTTCCCCCCACAACCTTTCGATTTCCGTGCCCGGTGGGGGTTTCCCGAATGGCAAGGGGGCTGGGGAAATTTTTCCTTTTTATGTGTCTTACCCCAGCGGCTTTCCCCCTTCGGGCTTGTAAACCATGGGGTAATTTTTTCCCCCGGGAAAATCATTGTTCGGGGAGGGGGGGCTGGGAAAAGAGCCCCAACCGAAGACCTGGGGGTCAGTGGGTGCCGGGGAAATTGGGCTAAAAGGCTCCAGGTCTTTTTCACCGCCGGGACAAAATTTGTCCTTTTAAATTTTATTTTTTTAATTTTTTTTATTTTTTAAGTATTTTTTTCTTTTTAGGATGGCACTAAATTTTGTAAGGGTTCCCCCGAAAACGGTTCATAATTCTGGGCCTTGATCCTACCCGTTCCCGGGGGGGAAAAAGAAATAAATATTATATAATAAAATTAATATAAATTAAAAATATAATAAAAAAAATTTTTTTAGTGAAATCCCAGAAAAGGCAGGTTCCCCCGGGAAAATTAAGGAAAAAACATAATTTTGGGGGCCCCGGGGTTTCCAACCCTGTTTCCCGGAACCCGGGGGGGAAAATACAAAAACCCGGGGCCCTAAGGGATCCCAAGCACCAAAACCCTCCTGAAAGCGTTTGGGCGACGTGTTTCCCCCCAATAAAAGCGGGGTGTCATGCTTAAACCCAACAAAGGCGGGGCCCCCGAGACTTTCAATCCCCCCCAGATAATAAATAAAAAATATTTAATATAAAAATTAAATTTTTTTATTTTTATTTTTTAAATAAATTTATATTATAAATTAAATTTAAATTTATAAATATATATATTTTATATATATTATATATAAAAATTTATAAATAATTTAATATATTTTATATATTATTTTTTATATATAAATTAAATTTTAAAAATTTAATTTTTTAATTTTAATATTATATTTATAAATTGATTTAATAAAATTATAAAAAAAAATATTTTATATATTATAAAAATTATTAGGGAAACAAAGGGGGAGAGGAATAGGGGAAAATAATGTTTTCAATTTTACTTGGGAGTTGATTCGGGGAGGATTTTGAGGATGAGGTTTTTCAAGAATTGTGGGGAAAAAAAAAAGGGAGTGGGGGTTGGGGGAAGGGGAGTAAAAAAGTTTTATGGGGGGCAAAAAAAGGGGTTAAAAGTGTGTAAAAATTTAAGGGTTGTGAAGCTTGGGTTAAAATCAAGGGGAGAAGGGGGGAGGGGTGTCCTGTTAAGGGAAGGGGGGTAAAAAAAAAAAGGGTTGGTTTGGGGAAAGGGGTTGGAAAAAAAAAGAAAAGCGGGGCAAAAGGGGGTTGTTGGGGGGGTTTTTTTTAGAGGAATGGAGAAATAAATACTTAAAACTTAAAATCTTGGGAAGGAAGGGGGGTTTATTTTAAAAGGGTTAAAGGGGGGAAAGGTTTTTCGGGGGGTTTGGGATTCCGAAGGGAGACTTGTTAAAGGAGGGGAATGGGGAAAAATATTGGGCCAGTTTTGGAGGGAGGGGGGGGGCCCCCCCCCCCCCCCCCCCCCCGGTTGGGGGCCCCCGGGGGGGGGGTTTTGGGGGGGGGGGATATGTTGTGTATCTTTATACGTATATGCTTCAAAAAATGTTGTTTTTGAGTCCCCTCTGCAAAAGCAGTGATTATGTTGAGTGTGGTGAAGTGTTAAATGATGAGAAAGTATTTTTTTTTTGGGATTTTCTTTCTTTTTTGGGTCACCCTCCCTCGGGGGGGAAACGGCCGATTTGTTGAAAAATATTTTTAATTATATAATATATATATTTTTATATTATTATATTATATATATTTTATATAATATATATATATAAATATATATATATAGTAGGGAACAAGTTAGTCAAAAAAAAGATAAAACAATTTTTGAAAAAACTAGAAATACCGCAGGAAATAGCAAAAAAGGGGACTCCCTACAATGGAGGATATATTCCCAAAACAAATGGGGGGCTCCATTGTTGGGCTGGGAGGATAAAAAGTAAGACGGGGAAAAATGCACCAACGGGGAATCAGTCACAGAAACCCAAGGCAAACGGAAAAAAACCCCTTCCCCATACTATGACTCGGTATTCTGGCGGGGAAATTGGGAAAAAAACAGAGGGGACGGCAACTAGACCCCCCGGGAAATGCCATGCCCAATGACAACAGGAAATGCAAACTCCCCCCCCTGTAAGTTTTTTCCCCGAACTGTGTACCTCTTCAGTACGGGAAAAGACTGTGCTATAACTTAAATTCCCCAGGCATACCATTAAAGGGGACAAAAAGAAAAAAAACCCCAGGCCAGGGGAAAAACCTGGGTACCACAGCCACTCAAGAGGGAGAGGTTTTTTAGTCCCAGGAAGGGAAAAAAAAACTGGCGGAAAATGGCAGAAATGTACCCCAAACCCAGTCTTTTCCGGGAGGGGAACCACGTCGTGGCCCCCACTCCAAACCAAACAGATACAGATACTAATGCGGAAAAAAAACCCCCCCCCCGGAACCAACAATACACCAGCCCGATAACATTCTTTTTTGAAAATATACAGGGTCTAAAGCCGCAACAAACAACAAAATACCTTTCATCCGGGTGCTTGCAGGGCAAAGGAAGTCGCGGCTTTCCCTGAGCCCCACATAAGGATCATTTGGACAACGAAATATGGATCCCAGGTTCAACCTATACAGTGTAAAGAGTGAACAGGAAAAAGGGGGGGGGTTTGGGGCCTGTACATTGCGATTCACTTTTTTGCACAGAATGCTAAAGCCCAAATGATGTAGGGGAAAATTTTTAGCATTTAAAGGTCGAGAACCAAAACCAGTCATTGGAAGTTACAACCTCGGAGCAACATCCAGCAATTCCAGGAACAGCTTTTAAAAATTGCCACTGTCTGGAAAATCTCCCAGCCCCGCACCCAATACTTGCCCTGGGGGTTTCAAATTAAGGACTAAAATGGAGGGAATATAGCAAATAATTTGTTGCAGTAATAACACCAGGAGGGACTTGTGAAAACTCACACTCACGCGAGCTTTTAAATCTCTGCACAAATTCAATTTTTAAACCAAAATTGAGCCTACTAGACTGGGAAAACATAGACCTCATCTTCCTAACAATGATGTCTGATAAGAAATATCACCATATCAAAAACAATTACTCAGATACAACATAATTGGGTTTAGTCTGTAAAGCGCGGAGCCCCGACCGACATAAGGAGATTAGTCACGAGGGGCATTCACCCAAAATTTAACTTCAATAACAAAAAAATAAGTGGGACCAAGTAAACAAGTCCTAACCGTATAAGCGGGGGATATACTAAGAAACGACCCCAACTTATGCCTAGAACAGATTAACTCGGAGCACTCGTGTATGACAAGGTTATTCCCCTAAAAAAAGGAGGAGTAGATGTAAAAAAGAAAGACAGGCGCTCCCTTTACAGGGACGGAAAAAAAAAAAAAAAAGAGCGGCAAAAGAGGTCAATATTCTGAAATGCGTAGGGAGACACTGGTCAAGAAATAGCAAGATGAATTAAGCTAAAAGAATCTTTAGGAGTCAGGAATCGCGGGAAGAACTAAAAAACCATAATGAAAACGAAAGAAAAACCCCAAAATTTTCTTCTCCCTTGCCAAATCAAAATCGAGAACAACGTCCAGTATTGGGCCCCCACTTAACAAATGGGTTTTACCAGATGACAACAAGGAAATGAGTGAGCTACCAAGTCCCAAAATGACTCAGTTTTTAGCAAACCGCTAACCAGATGAAGGGCGAAGATCAAAATGAATTTTTTTTGAGAGAGCCAAAAATTTTTATTAACACAAACCCATCCCATGTTATCCTGCGCCAAAAGATTTGAAAAAAGGCGAAATGACATGCCCCTGCACTCTGCCCAGGGCCCCGACTCAGGAACTTGTGTTCATCAAGAATGCAAGAAGCCCCCACACGGCTTTTCCCCTCCTATGGAGAGGGGCATGGAACGGGGGTGTCCCACAGTTACTAAAAAAACAACAGCCCCATCCCAAAGGGGGGAGTAAAGCAACAGCAAAGAACACAGACCAAAAGCACTAAACCCATATCAAAAAATCTTTGAAAGGGTCCCAAGAAACAAGTCACCACGCATCAGAAACCCTCAGTTACACAACCCCGGGGGGGAACTGGGTTTAGAAGGGGCTCCGTCTGTCTCAACTATTTGGGCCACTAGACAAGGTCCTAAAAGCACTAGAAGACAAAAAGATGCGATGTAAAATTTTACAGATTTGCAAAAAACCTTCGACAAGTGTGACCATGGCGTAATAGCGACAAAAAGCGTGTAAAGGAATAACAGGAAAAAGTGGTCGAGGATCTATATTTCCTCACAACAGAACACGAGAGTATCGTCAAAAAGTAAAGTCCGAGGGAGCTAGGTGAAAAGCTCTGTTCCCAAGGCACAGTACTGCTCCCATCTTTTCCTCATCCTATATCCGACATAGACAAAAGGGTGTAGCCACAGCACCCTGTCTTCCTTTGCAGATGACACCCGAATCTCATGACAGTGTCTTCCCTTTCGACACTGCAAAGCTCCAGGGAGACACACCAAAACTTTCATGGGCTGCCCGAAAACAAAATTTAAATTCAACGATGAGAAATTTTTAATTACTCGATATGGTAAACATGAGGAAATTAAAACTCTCAGGACAAACAAATTCTGGCCACAAAATAGAGGAAACACCAACGTCAAAGACCCGGGAGTGTCATGTCGGAGGATCTCACCTTCAAGACCAAACATTTATCAATCGCATCTGCTAGAAAAATGCAGGGTGGTAATGAGAACCTTCAAAAAAAAGGGAGGGGCCCAAACCCATGATACACTCTTAGGTCACTTGTTCTACTAGGCTGGAATATTGCTGCACACTAACAGAACCTTTTTAAGGCAGGTGAAATTGCCCACCTAGAAAATGTACAGAGAAATTTCACGGCGCGGATAACGGAGATAAAACACCTCAATTATTGGGAGCGCTTGAGGTTCCTAAACTGTTTCCCGGGAAAGAGGAGGGGAGATACATGATTATTACACCCGGAAAAACCTGAGGGCTAGAACCCAAATTGCCCGAAAATCACCCCCTACGAAAGCAAAAGATGGCAGACGATGCCCCATCCCCCCAAGAAAAGCAGGGGTGCACTAGCCGTTAAAAGGGCCATACAAAAAGTGTCAGGGGCCCGAACTGTTCAACTGCCTCCCAGCACACATAAGGGGGATTACCAACGACCCCTGCAGTCTTAAGGGCACGGACAAGCACCTAAAGTCAGTTCCGGATCGCCGGGGGTGTGGCGTATGTTTTGGTTTGCGTGCAGCCCGCAGCAAAGCCTGGTTGATCAGGCTTGATCCCCAGGAGGCCCGGTCTCAACCGGGCCGGGGGGCGTTGACCCCCGGAACTCTCCCAGGGAAACTCCAGGTTTTTATATATTATAATATATATATTATATATATAATATATATTATTATATATTTATATATTATATATATATATAATTATATATATAAATTATATATATAATTTCAATAAAATCACAGTAAACAGGTGATTTCAGAATTGCAAAACAACCCTCTGAAAGAATAGGAAATTCCAAGCGCTTTCGTGACTACTCACATTACAAGGAACTATGAAAGTAAAGCATCCAAGGAAGCTATATAAGGGGTTGGCCGGCACCTCCTACAGACCCAACGGTTTAAACACCCGACGCGCGCCGACCCAATTGGGTAGGGCCCTTTGGGACAACTCACCCCACAAACTATTCTAAACCCAAAAAATAAGAAATTTTTTAAAAATTATTTTTTCCCGGTATTATTTTAAAATTTTTCCCCAAAATTTTATTAATTATAAAGGATCTAATTAATAAAAACCCAAAAGGGAAAAATTCATATTATTTTTAAAAAAGTTTTATGAAACAAGATTCAATTATATTCCCGTCGACCATGGGGCTTGCTTTTATACTTTTTCAACTTTTGAAAATCAAATGGTGGTTAAAAAACTCTTAAAAAATGAAAAATAGAGCATTGAATCTTGTCCCGTTTAATGCTATATTTTTGTTGTTTTAATCTTAGTTCGAGATTTTTACCCTTTGACCGGAATAAACTTTATCGCAAATTTTCAAAGGGAATTTTATAAAATCCATCGCATTTTGGGGGGTTCTTTATCAAAAATTTTTTTACTATACAAGATTTTTGATACAACTTTAATATTAAAAGTCTTTAAAAAGAGAAAAGGGATATCAACCAAGTTTTTATGGAAAAGGGAAAATAATTGAATCTTGTTTCTAAAAAGCAGTTTTGAAAAAAATATGAATTTTCCTTTGGTTTTTATAAAATTTGATCCTTTTTTAATTAATAGAATTTGGGAAGAATTTTTAAAAATACACTGGACAAATAATCTTTAAAATTTTTATTTTTTGGGTAGAATGTTTGGGGTGAGTTGTGCCAAGGCCCATCCAAGTTGGGTCGGCGCGCGTCAGGGGTTTTAAAACCGTTGGGGATCTGTAGTGAGGTGCCCGGCCGACCCCTTATATAGTTCCTTGGATGCTTTATTTTTATAGTTTCCCTTTATAATGTGAGTAGTCACGAAAAGGGTTGAATTTCTCTATTCTTTCAGAGTGGGGTTGTTTTGCATATATTTTTATTTATATATATAATATATATATAATATATTTATTATATATATTATATTATATATAATATAAATATATATATATAATAATATTTTTTAAAATATATATCATAACCTTTAAAATGCACTGCGATAGAAGTATTTAGTTTTCAGTCTGTATATTTTTTCAGTGTATGATTTATATACTTTTATAGATTTTTATACTTTTATACATCAGACTTTATTTCATAAGTGCATTTTATTCGTCACTTTTCTCTGCATGAGTTTACTAGTAAGATATTTCTTTTATTAATTAACTGTAACTGCAGGGATATCTTTCACATTTTCTCTGCAATCTATTTCAATCAAAAAATCTGGAGAAGAATATTGTCGTCTTGTTTGTCCCATCGTCGCGTCTGTTGGGAATTATCTGCCTGTATCTGTCTGTATCTACTCGTGGTGTTTTCTCTTCATTCTCAAATTTATCAGTCACCGTTCTTTCACTTTGCGTGGAAAAGCTTCCTGGTATATTATTCCTGCTATTTTTTCTTAGTACCTAACCACAGCATCGTGTTCAGTCAGTTGATGGAGCCGCAGCATCCAGCAGGTACACTGAAACCTGTTTAATGTCCTGTGGGGATGTGATCAGGGTAATAGCTATGACAAGATTCTTTCCTCTTTCTTCTTCTCTTTCTTGATGGGAAACGGCCGATGTATTGCAAAGAATAAAAATAAGACAAAGTAAAATTTCACGTTTTCTTAAAAGCAACAATTTGAGGAAGGAAAATAACGGAGATTCGACCTGTCTCTTCGTGTCCATGAGGCTGACACGACACCACTGAACATCCTAAATAATCCGACTCGAGACTTGACTAGTTAATCGATGGTGAAGGGCTTCTATCGTTGCCTAAAATAACTATTAAGTGAATCCTTGATGCTACTCAGGTATGCGGCCACGTTAGGTCATTTGCCTTAGGTTCATGTCAATACAAACTGAGATTCCACATCCTCATGAGAGTAAATAATTGAGAAACAAGACATTGACGTGTTGGATGCACCTCTCTTCTTGTATGAGACAAACACGCTACTGCTATACCACTAAACAAATAAAAATGATCTAAAGACTTTAATAGTCAGTGGACTGTCACAAACCACTGCTATAGCTTTAATATGGTTAAAATCGCGTCGATTCCCTTGCTATATATCGAAACGGGCGGGACATTCCACCTCCATGACTTCCAGTTTGTCCTAAATAGGGAGACTGCAACCGTTGCAACCAACTCTGTAGACACCACCAACACGTTGTTGAGGTGCATTCTTTATCAAGATGCTTCTAACAGTCCGCGAATTTTTAAAAACTACTTGTATATTAAATATTCTAAGAACATTCGGTAGGATAGATAAATTCTGGTTATATGGGAGGACCAGCACATTCTTGGTCTGAGGTGTTATCCTAGGTTCTGTTCTATAAGTTTTCTTAGCTGCCAGTAAGGCAGACTCCATAAACATCTTAGGATATCGCAGTTTTGTGCCAGTGTCAAATATTTTCCTAATTTCTTCATCTAGGAACTCCTGACTGTACACTCTATAGGCTCTCAAAAACAGTAAGAAATACACTCCTTTTGACTTTAGTCTCATGGTTGGAGTAATAGTGAATGTATAAGCACACATTGGTAGCCTTCCCATATACTGTAAACTTAAACTTTCTATCAACCCGGTGTATCAACACATCTAAGAATGGAAGTTTACAGTCGACCTCTTTCTCCACGGTGAATTTAATAGACGGGACTAAAGCGTTAAGTCTTGGTAAAAACGTTTCCAGGGCCATATCGTGTGGCCAAAGACACAAGATGTCGTCCACATATCTGAACCATTTAGTTCTACATGGCAGGATATCTTTCAACAGTCTATTATTATTATTATTATAATCAAGGGGGAAGCGCTAAACCCGGAGGATTATACAGCGCCTAGGGGGGGATGTGGAAGGCATTCAGGCTTAATTCGGGGAACTGGAGCACAGATCCAATTCCCTAAGTCAAGAGCCCCTCACCAACATCAAGGAACCTTCCTTGAGGGGTTTCAACAGTCTAGCCTCGAAAAATTCCATATACTGATTGACCAATAAAGGGGATAACGGATTACCCATCGCCTTTCCTTATTTTTGAGCATAGTATTTCCCCTCAAACTCAAGCTTACAATCAACTACACACAGCTCAATCAATTCAATAATGGTATTTTTATCAAAAGGCAAAGAGAATTCATCTAATTCTTCTTCCAAATATCCTAGCAAGTCGGGAACATGGACTCTCGTGAACAACGCAGTAACATAAAAACTGACAAGTAAAATCATTAGACATGTTGATATTTTGCAATTTGTCGATGAGATCAACATTGCTTTTGAAATGGGCGTCAGAAATGTTGCCAAGCAAAGGAGTTAATATTTTTACCAACCATTTTGACAAGGCAAATGATAGTCCCTCACAAGCATAGTGGACTACATCACATGATGCCGATCCTACCGAACTAATTATAGGTCTGGCTGGAAAACCTGGCTTGTGGGTTTTAATCAAACCGTACACGTAAGGAAGTGTCGCAGATCTCACCGATAACCTGTCACTGCAGATGCCTCCCTTACCTTTAAACGAGTTTATGTTAATGAGCTCTGTTTCCTTTACATAACTTTTAGAAGTCTCCCCTCTATACGTTAGGGTTTTCTCTAGTCATTTAAAGGACACGTTGTCCTGTGGAGGGTACATAATTGCCAGTGACTCCTATGTCGTAGACAATATTTATATACATATTTAAAGTTATTGTTGTCATAGCGGAATATGACTGAATTTATTATTATTGATACGTTAATTTCGTTTAGGTTACAATATCAATGCTTGTGGGATTTTTCTAATTTTAAATATATATAATATTCATTATTCTGGCTGTTGTGCTGTGGGCACTTCCGGTACCTTCTCCTCCCTCCCTCTCTCACTCCAGTGAACGCGGTCCTCTGGGAACGTATTGGGGTGGAAACCCTCCTCTTTTCTGCAATTTTGCAAGCTCCTGATGATGTGTTGATCGTAACACGAAAGGCCTAGAGCTATCATTCTACTCCTCCCGTGGTTGTTTTGCACAGTCCAGCTATAAAGGTGGTACTTCCCTTTACATATATATATATTATATATATATATATATTATATATATATATATATATATATATATATATTATATACACACACACAAACACTGATCTCTGGCTGAAGGAGACTCGAACCTACGAACCTTGGAACAAGGTACGCAGTGCTATACCATTCTCACCACACTGGACCAATACTTCGGCGTCCAGCTTGCGCTAGACGTTTGATCCAAGGCAGCCAGCATTCAGGGAGAAGGCTTACAGCTTTTCATCTCATCCCCTGCATGCATCAGCCTTACTAGAGATTTTAACAATGCAAGGAATTCGCAAGAGCAGGCGAAATATACACAAACACTGATCTCTGGCCGAAGGAGACTCGAACCTACGAGCCTTGGAACAGGGTACGCAGTGCTATACCATTCTCACCACACTGGACAATACCTTTGTGCCTAGCACAATGCTAGACGTTGATCCAAGGCAGCCAGCTTTCAGGGAAAAGGCTTACAGCTTTTCATCTCATCCCCTGCATGCATCAGCCTTACTAGAGATTTTAACAATGCAAGGAATTCGCAAGAGCAGGTGAAATATACCCAAGCACTGATCTCTGGCCGAAGGAGACTCGAACCTACGATCCTTACAAGTAGGGCATCCAGCGGAATTGGAAGTTGTACTCCCTACCCAAAGACACACGATGGTGTGGATGACTCTAGGCTAATTTCATTCTAGTCCCTGTTTGGTGTACTAGTTCAACGAGCAGTATTTTTATATTATTGTGACCACGAACGAGTGGTATTGATCAATAACAACACTGCACTAGCCAAGGACTCGAAGTCTTGTTGTTTTGGCCTGCCTCATGGCGGGTGAAAACGCATGACGCCCTAATCCACTGGACCATACGATCCTTACCTACCCTACTGCTCGTTGAACTAGTACACCAAACAGGGATTAGAATAAAATTAGCCTAGAGTCATCCACACCATCGTGTGTCCTTGGGTAGGGAGTACAACATCCAGTTCTGCTGGATGCCCTACTTGTAAGGATCGTAGGTTCGAGTCTTCATCGGCCAGAGATCAGTGTTTGTGTATATTTCGCCGGCTCTTGCGAATTCCTTGCATTGTTAAAATCCCACGAGGCCTTGTACCTTCTCACAAAGTGCTTGAGTCTGCCCAGGTTGACATATTTCGTAAGATGTGCATCTTCATATGATAACCCTATACTGAACGAATATGAAAGTACTTAGCCTTACTCTAGAAGACGGGTAGTGAAACCAAGCTACACTTCCAGTCAGACTAGGAGGCATTGGTGTCCGCAAGTCATCACAAATTGCACTACCTGCTTTTCTGTCATCATGCATTGCATCCAGAGGGCTTGTAGCAGCAATTCTCCCTGAACTTCTTAGGGACAAGATTGGAGTCCAGGACCAAAACTTCATTGACGGAGCCATGATCTGGGATAATCTAACGGGCTCTGAAACCAGACCTGCTCCCCCCAACAACTACAAACAGTCGCACAAGGATGGCCCGATAATGGAGAAAATAGCCTCAACAATGTTTCAGAGTGTGTCAGGGAAGGATAGAGCCCGCCTCCTGGCAGTGAGAGCTCCTCATGCAGGGGACTTTCTGTTGGCTGTTCCCAACTCCAGCCTTGGCACACTGCTCGACCCACAGACCATCCGCATTGGTGTTGCCCTTCGACTTGCCGCCCCTATTCTCGCTGAACACAGGTGTACTTGTGGCAGTGAAGCAGCAGACCGATTCGGGTACCATGGTCTTGTGTGCCGTAAATCCGAGGGAAAGATTGCAAGACATGAGGAGGTTAATAACATTATCAAGAGGATTCTCACAACAGCCGGATGCCCAGCAGTAAGAGAGCCACCCCAACTATGCAGATCTGATGGCAGCCAGAAGCATCCAGATGGTATCACCCTTCAAGCCTGGACAGATGGGAAGCAGGTGGTGTGGGACTATACATGAGCATCTACCTTGGCTGATACCTATCTCCAATACACCAGGGAGGAAGGAGGGGCAGCTGCCAGCTTCAGGGAGTCCCAAAAGTCTAGAAAATATGGAGAACTTGCCCATCATTATATGTTTGTTCCCATAGGCTCAGAGACCCTTGGCTCATGGGAAAAGAGTGCATCTAAGTTCTTTAAGGAGCTAGGCAAAAGACTCATCAGGGTAACTAGGGATCCCAGGGCAGCTAGTTTTCTGTTCCAGCGGCTCAGTGCGGCTGTTCAGAGGGTAATGCCTGCTGTATTTTGAGATTTTCGCATTATAATCAGTGACAAACATGTAACAATATGTATTAGACATGTATCTCTCACACCTCATGTACTGTATATGCCATCTTATTATATATATATATATATATATATATATATATATATATATATATATATATTATATATATATATATATATAATATATATATATATATATATATGTATATATATATATATATATGTCGTGCCGAATAGGCAGAACTTGCGATCTTGGCTTAAATAGCAACGCTCATCTTGCCATATAGGACAAGTGAAAATTTGTGTATGCAATAATTTCGCCAAAATCATTCTGAACCTAACGAAAAAAATATATTTCACTGTGTTTGTTTAGTATTAAATTATTGTAAACAAATGTAAAATATATTTAGTTGGGTTAGGCTAAAATAAATTGTTCTTGTTATAATAAGGTTAGGTAAGTTTTCTAAGATTCTTTTGGTGTAAAATTATAAATTTTTACATTAACATTAATGAAAAAATGTATCTTTAAACGTATAAGAGAAATTTTTAGAAAGGAAATAATTTTAAATGAGTTCTTGCTAATTGACCAGTTTTACATATTCGGCACGACATATATATATATTATATATATATATATATATATATATATTATATATATATATATATATATTATATATATAAATATATATATATTATATATATATATATTATATATATTATATATATATATATATGTCTTGCCGAATTAGTAAATCTTGTGATTTTGGATTAAATAGCAACCTTCTTCTTGCCGAATAAGGCAAGCAAAAATTTGTGCATGAATAATTTTGCAAAAATCATTCTGAATCTAACGAAAAACTATATTTCATTGGATTTGTTTATTATTAAATTATTGTAAACTTATCTAAAATATATTTATTTGGATTGGGCTAAATTAAATTGCACTTGTTATAATTAGGTTAGATAAGTTTTCTAAGCTTCTTTTGGTACAAAATTATTAATTTTTATATTAACGCAAATGAAAAAAAATTGCCTTTAAACGTATAAGAGAAAAATGTTAGAAATTACTTAATATAAAATGAGTTCTTGTTAACTAACCAGTTTTACCTATTCGACACGACATATATATATTGTAACGCATTTACTACATTACATAAATATAAATGCTGGTAATCAGCTTGTTTAAGGGGATGTAAACTATTAAACAAAGTAAATCAAACTAAGGCCAAGCTCGTTCCTTAACATATAAGTGTTAATTAAATGGTTGTTATGTTGTTGTCCCTTATTACTTTGACAGTAAGGTTCTCACTACATGTTCTAGTGTGGGGTAGCTTTTTACTTAATGGCCTTATCTGTCTAGGGTAATACTTACATCATGGCTGATCATCCTCAGTGTCTCTGATATCCTTTCACCAGCCCTCTTCACAGGTTATTTAAACTACTACTATAAAAATATAACTGTATTCTAAATAGATATGTACAGAATATACAATTGCAGCACTCACATATTCAAAACATAAGCCTGCACACCCCTTAGCTGCTCTCCAGGGATAGTCCACATGGTGCATCTCAACAATTTGTCCTTCTCTCTTCTTGACTAAACTCTGGGCTAACCAGTGTTTTGACACACTTTAGTCACCCTGGGTATGGTGGCCACAACTTAGATTATAAAACTCATCCCTGGGGCACACATAATGACCAATAAAAATAGAAAGAAGGACCCAAAGGTCCTGCCAGCTTGAAGTCAACAGAGAAAGAGAGACAGGGAGGAGCCTAGCTAAGCTCCTCCCACACCCACCAAAAAACAAAAGACTGTTACCAAACACAATTCTCTAGTTACCACAACTCTCCCACACCTTAATTTAATTCTACAAAAAGAAATACAACTTTATAAACTACTTATTTAAATTGTGTGTGTGTGTGTGTCTATAGAATAACCTATTATATTGAGAAAAATAGGCTTGACCCAGCTACCTCTCAGTCCCTAAGAGTGACCTTCCCTTAGGGCCATTTAAGTGCTGTGCCCCATCAATTCAATATAATTAGGTATTCCAGAGTAACTGCTACTTATAAATAATAATAATATAATAATAATATCTTTATTTTACTACAAGTACATGTACAAGGTATACAGTCCTAGCTGGCAACAATGACATACTACTATATAGAAAGTCCCTTGTTATGCTCCGCATTTCGGGCAAATTAGGTCAGTGTCCCAGGATGCGACCCACACCAGTCCACTAACACCCAGGTACCCATTTTACTGGTGGGGAATATAGACAACAGGTGGAAAGAAACACGTCCAATGTTTCTACTCTGGCTGGGAATCGAACCCAGGCCCTCGCCGTGTGAAGCGAGAGCATTAACCACCAGGCCACCAGAGCCCTATAGCCCCTATACTTATATTTATTATAAGGACACAAATACTTAATATACAAAAATATAATTATATTAATAGTAAACTTATACCACATACAACCTACCCACTACATACAAAAATCACCAAACACCAGTACACCTGTACCAAGTACTCTCATTAGCTCACTAGCACACTGGTACTAGTGGTTAAAAAACATAAACAGGGAGGTTCCATGACCCCACCTCCCTTCTGCCGGCCTCTTTGCCTGCAGGCAAAACACTGCTCTAGTACTCTCCCAAAACTTAAACAGATCTCTTCTCATACAGATAGATCAGGAGAATAATCACATAAAAATTTAAGCAACCTAAAGCATAAACTTATCTAAAATCACCTCCCCTCCAAACTTACGTAAACACCAAACCATGACATCTTGTTCCAGCAACCGTTCTCTTGTTCTCTCCATTCTGACTCAAAAACACCTCTCCTACTCCTGTCCTGTCTACTCTTCAGGATTAATACGTATCTGGTTTCAGAACAAATCCCATAAACTGACATCCAGCGTCTCCTCACATAGCGACACTACTGTATAAACGTTTAAAAATATACCAGAAACGTTATAAATGGTGCAAGGATGACATTAAAACGACATCAAAGATGGTTGACACATACCCACTACCATTATAGTATGCTCCTCATTTAGCGACAAATTCGTTTAACGACGTCGTTTTAGGAATGAAACTCCACCGTTAAGTGAGGAGAGGCATATATGGAGCGTTTTTTTATACACATATTCTCTACAACACACTGCGTAATATCCACTTCCTTAGACCACCGGTCTCACTCAACTACCTGTAACCATTCCGCTGCAGCTAGTCAAGGGGAAAAAAAAAAAACAGGGAATTAATTAACCTTAGGTCTGGGAATAAACAAAATTCACCAAAAATAAGAAAACTGCATCAAGCACTGTCTTGGTGCAATTTTCTTTTACATAGAGAAACAAACTGAACATTAATCACCTTAAATTTGATCTCTACAATGAGCACCTGTAATCCACAGACGTTTGAAACTCGTTCAACGTAAAAGTCATCAAGTTTTATTCCAAATGAGCCCACAGTCATGCTTTATACCTGTACTCTTAAACTTAAACTAGGAAAATGTACCATCACAGTGTTGGCTAAACACCTACACTGTTACATTTTACTATTCATGCCACATAAATACAGCTGACTAGTTTACTTCTGTACATATGAATAACATAGAAAGTATATATAATAAATATATACAAGTAAACTTATTTACATCAAAACAAAATTTATAAACTGAGAAAGTCTCTCTTTAAACAGAATTAGTGTCCATTATCACTCATCTCTGTTTGCAAATATGAATTTATAAACTAAGTCTCCAGAAACAGTGCAAGAAATTAATGTACAGATTACAAATAGAAAATTACATTATCAACGGTACGTCTCATAGCAATTTACAGTAAGCAAAATTGGCTACGCAAAACACATCTCTGTGAGAAATTGAAGAGTAAAGGAGGGGAAAATTACCAGACTTCAAACCTGGGTAGTTAGTCACATATAAATTTTATCAGTGGGACTTTGACGTTGAAGAAGCACTGGCGTCATTACTATTGACCCCCTCGAAAGTGGGCCTCCCAGGCCATCACCTACACTGTCATTCCAAGGAACCCTGGAGTTACCCTACACTGGTGATCGAAAAAAACAGGTGGGTCCTAGAGAAACACAACACACAAAACACACAGTATCACTACTGATGACCCAGAAATGGTGAGGCATCACCGCCAACACCTTGTCACTACCTTTGGTCCAACAGTCCATACACCAATATAACATAGGTGAGACATTGCCAACACCTAAAAATGTTAGCATACTTAAACTAGGCATGTATTGATGTGACTACCACCAAAAACACATCGAGTTTCAGTCCACTAGGTGGTCAGAGAGGCCATCTACTCACCCACTGCAAAATCAGAGTAGATAAATATTTAACAACACATTATGTACAGTACACACGAAAGAATACATGAGCAGCCATATTCTCTATCTCCTTCACATAACGAATCAACAAAGTGAGCATTTGAGTGTGGTTCCTTGGTACGTGAAGGAAATGTACAACTGTGATCACTATACTGAAAAATTTTTGCACAATCAACACAAAACAAGAGTCTCATTATCTGCTGCGGCATAAATTCTCTGGTGACTTTTAAGTTTACTGGCAGTAATTGTCTTGATACATTTTTCAACAACACAGCACAAACACCAACACAACTTTACAAAACCCAATAGGCTGTGTAAACCAATTTTACATAAATTTTACTTTTGAAGTTATATAAAAATTTTAAATACCTATAGAGTACAATTTCAAAGATAAGATATAACTGGCACACTGGGTCATGGAAAGTAAATACCCCGGCAACATACTAACCTTTGTATCTAGCATATCAATGAGAATATTCATAAGAGCAAACCCTTCAGCCTTAGTTATCAAATTTATATTGATATTATATATAGAGCGCATTTTATACTTATATTTTATACAATACCATGTGTAATTATGTATGTATGTATGTATGTATGTATGTATGTATGTATGTATGTATAATATATATAATATAATAATATATTATATATATATTATATATATATATATATATATATATATATATATATATATATATATATATATATATATATATATTATATATATGTACTCACCTATTTGTGGTTGCAGGGGTCGAGTCCTAGCTCCTGGCCCCGCCTCTTCACCGGTTGCTACTGGGTCCTCTCTCTCCCCGCTCCATGAGCTTTATCAAACCTCGTCTTAAAACTGTGTATGGTTCCTGCCTCCACTACGTCATTTTCTAGGCTATTCCACTGCCTTACAACTCTATGACTGAAGAAATACTTCCTACTATCTCTCTGACTCATTTGTGTCTTCAACTTCCAATTGTGGCCTCTTGTTTCTGTGTCCCCTCCCTGGAACATCCTGTCCTTGTCCACCTTGTCTATTCCACGCAGTATTTTATATGTCGTTATCATGTCTCCCCTGACCCTCCTGTCCTCCAGTGTCGTCAGGCCGATTTCCCTTAATCTTTCTTCATAGGACATTCCCCTTAGCTCTGGAACTAACCTTGTCGCAAACCTTTGTACTTTCTCTAGTTTTCTTGACGTGCTTTATCAAGTGCGGGTTCCAAACAGGTGCTGCATACTCCAGTATGGGCCTGACATACACGGTGTACAGTGTCTTGAATGATTCCTTACTAAGGTATCGGAATGCTGTTCTCAGGTTTGCCAGGCCCCATATGCTGCAGCAGTTATCTGATTGATGTGTGCTTCCGGAGACATGCTCGGTGTTATACTCACCCCAAGATCTTTCTCCTTGAGTGAGGTTTGCAGTCTTTGGCCACCCTAGCCTATACTCTGTCTGTGGTCTTCTGTGCCCTTCCCCTATCTTCATGACTTTGCATTTGGCAGGATTAAATTCGAGAAGCCATTTGCTGGACCAGGTGTCCAGTCTGTCCAGGTCTCTTTGAAGTCCTGCCTGGTCTTCATCAGATTTAATTCTCCTCATTAACTTCACATCATCTGCAAACAGGGACACTTCTGAATCCAACCTTCCGTCATGTCGTTCACATATACCAAAAATAGCACTGGTCCTAGGACCGACCCCTGTGGGACCCCGCTCGTCACAGGTGCCCACTGTGATACATCATTACGTACCATGACTCGTTTGTTGCCTCCCTGTCAGGTATTCTCTGATCCATTGCAGTGCCCTTCTGTTATATGCGCCTGATGCTCTAGCTTCTGCACTAATCTCTTGTGAGGAACTGTGTCAAAGGCCTTTTTGCAGTCCAAGAAGATGCAATCAACCCACCCCTCTCTCTCTTGTCTTACTTCTGTTATTTTATCATAAAACTCCAGAAGGTTTGTGACACAGGATTTGCCTTCCGTAAATCCGTGCTGGTTGGCATTTATACTCCTGTTCCGTTCCAGGTGCTCCACCACTCTCCTCCTGACAATCTTCTCCATAATTTTGCATACTATACACGTCAATGACACAGGTCTATAGTTTAGTGCCTCTTTTCTGTCTCCTTTTTTAAAAATGGGAACTACATTTGCCGTCTTCCATACCTCAGGTAGTGCCCAGTTTCCAGGGATGTGTTGAAGATTGTGGCAAGTGGCACGCACAACATATCTGCTCCCTCTCTAAGGACCCACGGGGAGATGTTGTCCGGTCCCATTGCCTTTGAGGTATCGATGTCCCTTAGCAGTTTCTTCATCTCCTCCTCATCTGTATGTATGTCGTCCAACACTTGTTGGTGTATTCCTTGCTGGTGTCCCCATACTGGTCTGTCCCCCCAGAGTCCTTCCTGTCTCTACTGTAAATACTTCCTTAAATCTCGTGTTGAGCTCCTCACATACCTCTTGATCGTTTCTTGTGAGTTCTCCACCTTCTTTCCTCAGCCTTATCACCTGGTCCTTGACTGTTGTCTTCCTCCTAATGTGGCTATACAGCAGTTTCGGGTCAGGTTTGACTTTCGATGCTATGTCGTTTTCATACTGTCGCTGGGCCTCCCTCCTTATCTGTGCATACTCGTTTCTGGCTCTTCTACTAATCTCCTTGTTTTCCTGGGTCCTATGCCTCCTGTACCTTTTAGATTCTCTGTTGCACTTAGTTTTTGCCTCCCTACACCTTCGGGTAAACCAAGGACTCGTTTTGGTCTTCCATTATCTCTGTTTCCCTTGGGAACAAACCTTTCCTCTGCCTCCTTGCACTTTGTTGCCACATATTCCATCATCTCGTTTACTGATTTTCCTACCATTTCTCTGTCCCACTGAACCTCCTGCAGGAAGTTTCTCATACCTGTGTAGTCCCCCTTTTTATAGTTTGGCCTGTGTGTGTGTGTGTGTGTGTGTGTGTGTGTGTGTGTGTGTGTGTGTGTGTGTGTGTGTGTGTGTGTGTGTGTGTGTGTGTGTGTGTGTGTGTGTGTGTTTGTGTGTTTGTGTGTGTGTGTGTGTGTGTGTGTGTGTGTGTGTGTGTGTGTGTGTGTGTGTGTGTGTGTGTGTGTGTGTGTGTGTGTGTGTGTGTGTGTGTGTATGTGTGTACTCACCTAGTTGAGGTTGCAGGGGTCGAGTCAAGCTCCTGGCCCCGCCTCTTCACTGGTCGCTACTAGGTCACTCTCCATGAACCGTGAGCTTTATCATACCTCTGCTTAAAGCTATGTATGGATCCCGCCTCCACTACATCGCTTCCCAAACTATTCCACTTCCTGACTACTCTGTGGCTGAAGAAATACTTCCTAACATCCCTATGATTCATCTGTGTCTTCAACTTCCAACTGTGTCCCCTTGTTGCTGTGTCCCATCTCTGGAACATCCTGTCTTTGTCCATCTTTTCAATTCCTCTCACTATTTTGTACGTCGTTATCATGTCCCCCCTATCTCTCCTGTCCTCCAGTGTCGTCAGGTTGATTTCCCTTAACCTCTCCACGTAGGACATACCTCTTAGCTCTGGGACTAGTCTTGTTGCAAACCTTTGCACATTCTCTAGTTTCTTTACGTGCTTGGCTAGGTGTGGGTTCCAAACTGGTGCTGCATACTCCAATATGGGCCTAACGTACAGAGTGTGTAGGGTCCTGAATGATTCCTTATTAAGATGTCGGAATGCTGTTCTGAGGTTTGCAAGGTGCCCATATGCTGCAGCAGTTATTTGGTTGATGTGTGCCTCAGGAGATGTGCCTGGTGTTATACTCACCCCAAGATCTTTTTCCTTGAGTGAGGTTTGTAGTCTCTGGCCCCCTAGACTGTACTCCATCTGCGGTCTTCTTTGCCCTTCCCCAATCTTCATGACTTTGCACTTGGTGGGGTTGAACTCCAGGAGCCAATTGCTGGACCAGGCCTGCAGCCTGTCCAGATCCCTTTGTAGGTCTCCTTGGCCTTCGATCGAATGAATTCTTCTCATCAACTTCATGTCATCTGCAAACAGGGACACTTCGGAGTCTATTCATTCCGTCATGTCGCTCACAAATACCAGAAACAGCACTGGTCCTAGGACTGACCTCTGTGGGATCCCGCTGGTCACAGGTGCCCACTCTGACACCTCGCCACGTACCATGATTCGCTCCTGTCTTCCTGACAAGTATTCCCTGATCCATTGTAGTGCCTTCCTTGTTATCCCTGCTTGGTCCTCCAGTTTTTGCACTAATCTCTTGTGTGGAACTGTGTCAAACGCCTTCTTGCAGCCCAAGAAAATGCAGTCCACCCAGCCCACTCTCTCTTGTCTTACTGCTGTCACCATGTCATAGAACTCCAGTAGGTTTGTGACACAGGATTTCTCGTCCCTGAAACCATGTTGGCTGCTGTTGATGAGATCATTCCTTTCTAGATGTTCCACCACTCTTCTCCTGATAATCTTCTTCATGACTTTGCATACTATACATGTCAGTGACACTTGTCTGTAGTTTAGTGCTTCATGTCTGTCTCCTTTTTTAAAGATAGGGACTACATTTGCTGTCTTCCATGCCTCAGGCAATCACCCTGTTTCGATAGATGTATTGAATATTGTTGTTAGGGGTACACATAGCGTCTCTGCTCCCTCTGTCAGGACCCGTGGAGAGATGTTATCCGGTCCCATTGCCTTTGAGGTATCTTGCTCACTCAGAAGCCTCTTCACTTCTTCCTCGGTTGTGTGTACTGTGTCCAGCACTTGGTGGTGCACCTCACTTCTCCGTCTTTCTGTCTCCTCTGTGAACACTTCTTTGAATCTCTTGTTGAGTTCCTCACATCACGGTAATTTCTTGTTGTCTCTCCTCCTTCCCTCCTTCCTTAGCCTGATTACCTGGCCCTTGACTGTTGTTTTCCTCCTGATGTGGCTGTATAACATCTTCGGGAGTCTATGTGTGTGTGTATGTATGTATGTATGTATGTATGTATGTATGTATGTATATATATATATATATATATATATATATATATATATATATATATATATATATATATATATATATATATATGTTCTATGTTTGTGTGTGTGTATGTGTGTATGTGTGTTTGTGTTGTGTGTGTGTGTGTGTGTTGTGTGTGTGTGTGTTGTGTGTGTGTGTGTGTGTGTGTGTGTGTGTGTGTGTGTGTGTGTGTGTTGTGTGTGTGTGTGTTTGTGTGTGTGTGTGTTGTGTGTGTGTATGTGTGTGTGTGTGTGTGTGTGTGTGTGTGTGTGTGTGTGTGTGTGTGTGTGTGTGTGTGTGTGTGTGTATGTGTATGTGTGTGTGTGTATGTGTGTGTATGTTTGTGTGTGTGTCTTTTTACAAAAATAATATCTTTGTTTTCAGGTGTTGTCAAGTTGCATATTAAACACTTGTTGTTGTTTCTCACTCCAGTAAAGATGTGGAGACACAACCTTCAGCTCTGCAGAGTCTGTTCACTTATTAATATAAATTTTAAGTTTCCCTTTTAGCATAGTTGTTTATTGTGAAAGTTTCGATGTTACAACTTTATTTTTCGTGTTTTTTGATGTTTTATTTCCTCTTAAACTTAATGTTTTCATGTTAATGTTTAAATTAACTCTGTTACTTTATGAGATGCATGTTAGTTTTGTGTCCTGTAGTCTTCAAATATCCAATTTTGTATAGAGTTTTATGGTGCTTAATGATTAAATTCAAATTTCGGAAAATAAATTTGACATTGGTATGCAGAATATAAATGTTAGAAATGTTTAAACATTATTAGTTCTTAAATTACTTTTGCTGGTGTTCTGATATTTTTACTTAGATTAGAATAATAATCTTCCTAGTTTGACTTTTGTTAACTCTTATTTCCAGTTTCTATAATTAGGTTGTATTATGTGTTTGAGCCTTTTAATTATCCGATTAGAAGAAAATTGATAAATACTGAAAAAAAATGCCTTTGCTTCAGGAAATAATTGAAAATTTCCGTGGTCCTTTTATTAATTTCTCTATATTTTTCTTAAGATTTTTACGTAGTGTCACATTTCTTTTTCGTTTCAAAAGTATTATGTTTAGACGAGGTGTATTTGAGTGTTCTAGTATAATGTTGCCATAACTGGCATGGCCTTTTACAGACTGAAGCATCCCAACATAGTGCAGCTGCTGGATACTTACGAAGATGGTGAACACGTGTACCTCATCATCGAGTTGTAAGTACCACCCTCACCCCTCCTCACAACACTTAACTGGAAACTGGAAGTGGCAGTCCATCGCCCCCTCGAGTTAGTCATCAGTAGTCAACCAATGTATCTTGAGTCGTTATTACACAACGATGGCCATCTTAGGACAGTGTTGTGTGGTGATTCATTGCTTTCTTGAATGGAGTTTAAAGCCCATTTCGGGTCATCACTTGACGAAGATTTGAGTCAGGATAATGTATGATTCTTGTTGTGGGTTGTAAATTTACAAGCATAATAAAATTGTAATAAATATATAATTGCATAGCTTAAGAAGTTTTTTCTCGAGTCAAGCAAATATTGTTGGCCATATTACTTTTTATTGTATCTGTGCGTAGCATGCAAGTGGCCCTTAACAATGTATTGCAACACATGTATATAAACAGAAGGTGTGCATCTCTTACTATATATATACAGAGAGGTGTACATTTTCAGTGTTTAAATATGCCAAAATATGATTGTCTCTCTATGTACATGCGTTCAGAGCTTAATTTAATTCATGTCGTAAATTTCGAAGCTTTCTCATTGTTAGTGAAATGCGACTTCAGCGACCCTCGTCAGAATAGAGGCTTTATCCGTTATCATGTTGACTGACTCGAGGGGCAACGACAGGCCTTACTAACATACACACACACACGCAAAAACTAAACCCTCTACAGAGACTGCATCGTGTGCTACCTTAGCGACGCCTCGGGTATTTTCAGCTGGTTTTGGTAACTCCTTGTGTTTCTAACTCAGTTTGAGGGAACTATGTGGACAGTAGGATGGAATGAATTGTAATATTTCTCAAAATCCCAGAGCGGTGAAGGGATGTAAGCATGTAGTACTGAGTGGCTGCTTCTCCCTGTCAAGCTATTACACTGCTGCCTCTACCTTGTGTCAGAGTTCCATTTTACTGTCCTGAGCGATCTCACCGAAAAAAAGCAATTAACAACAGTCCACCATTGGTAGGTTTATTAGCTGTGTTCTCACCTTGGTTTATTCTTGTGTTCCAGGCTAACGCATCCCAACATAGTTCAGCTCTTAGAAACGTTCGAAGATAAACAAAAAGTCTATTTGGTAATGGAATTGTAAGTAACGAGGCTGTACACGAGGACTTCCTAGTGCATCGTGAGGCAGAATTTTATATTCCAATTGGCCCTGTTGGCAGTTCTGACTTGTTACATATTCAGTTGTGTTAGCAGCCAGCCCTGACTTACCTCCTGCTGCTCTACTTACGGCGTTATACAATACCGTTAGCTAAGGCCCGCTCGCCCACACTATTAAGGTCCAAACTGTGGCCAACCCCACACACACTGAGAGGACAGCTCGCTAGCCACACCACAGCCGCCTATGTGTGCCCCTCTACCCAACCTTACCCTCACATACACACACACGACACGCGCACACACACACACACACACACACACACACACACACACACACACACACACACACACACACACACACATACAACACACACACACACACACAACACAACACACACACACACACACACACACACACACACAACACAACACACACACACACACACACACACACACACACACACACACATACACACACACACACATACACACACACACACACACACACCGTAACATTGCCCTGCCCTCCCACTGCCTTCTTATATCTGGGCATCGCCTTTGTTGACTTGTATGCCTGTGCTCTGTGTATACGTGTGTGTGTGTGTGTGTGTATGTGTGTGTGTGTGTGTGTGTGTGTGTGTGTGTGTGTGTGTGTGTGTGTGTGTGTGTGTGTGTGTGTGTGTGTGTGACGCAGCTACCCACCTCAAGTCCCACCTCACTAGCATGGTCAGCACTGCACATGCTTTTATCAACACTTTTTTGCATGCCAGAATAGTCCTTCGTTTTTTAATATGCTTTATGGCATTAATTTTTATCTGGAATCTTTTACACACACTTTAAACATCACTTGATTGCTAAAATAACAAAAAATTATTGAATTTTAACAGTGATTTATAAAACTATTTTTATTTATAAATAAGAATGTTATCTATATTAATTTTCGTTACATAATCATTATATATAACAATTGTTATACGTTATTGAAGAAATTGCAACTTAAAAATCAATTTTGCAGTCTCTACAAGGTTTTTTTTGTAACCTTCTCAACCTTACTGTGGTGTTTTTACTGACTCCTCAGAAGTCCATGTGTCTGAACCACAGTGTGACGGTGTTGTTAACCCTCAAGCGTCCATGTGCTGTTGTTTACCTCTCAACCAACCCTATGTGTCGCTGTTTACCTCTGAATCAACCCTATGTGTTGTTTATTTTTACCTCTGAACCAACCCTATGTGCTGTTGTTTACCTCTGAACCAACCCTATGTGTTGTTGTTTATCCTCTTCAGTCCCAGTCTCCCTGGAGTAGCACTTGTTGTGTTCTTTATTGCATGTTTTCTAAATTTTATTAGTGTGCAGCCGAACTAAAAAAAAGAAATGATGCAACGAACTTTCCTTCAGATGGACGGTGAGTTTTACTGGTAGAGAGGAATTTTTTTTAGCAAAAATTTTGAGAGGCCTTTTCATAAGACACGTATGTAAGAAAGTATAATTCTCAAATTAATAGGTAGTCCTCCATTAATTGATTTATTGCTTTATGAAAACAATATATCTCGGCACGGTGTTAAGGTGGCCCCAGCACGAGCTTGTGTTGGGTATGAGAGGACAGGTTTGTGTTGGGTATGAGAGGACAGGTTTGTGTTGGGTATGAGAGGACAGGCTTGTGTTGGGGGTGAGAGGACAGGCATGTGTTGGGGATGAGAGGACAGGCATGTGTTGGGTATGAGAGGACAGGCATGTGTTGGGGATGAGAGGACAGGCATGTGTTGGGGATGAGAGGACAGGCTTGTGTTGGGGATGAGAGGACAGGCTTGTGTTGGCTATGAGAGGACAGGCTTATAGTGGGAATGATCCGAGGGTTACCATAAAAGAATTTATATTTCTTCAATTATTCCAGAACACAGAAGCTGAAATATGTCATCAGTGAGCTTCATGGTTGTTTTAACTCACTGGAAGACACAGTTCACATCAGGCTGTGTCCTCAGTAGATGTGATTCTCATACAGATTCTCTATGCCACTATATCCAATCACATGGTGCAATGAATCAGCAACTGCAAGAAGCAGGAGGGACGTGCTCTAACTGGCTTGTGGTGGGAACGAGTGGATTCACTCGGGTTAATCAACTGTAACGAGTTCATGTACTCAACAATTTTCCTTTTTAACATTTTTCAAATATTTTGATAATCTGGGACGCTGGTGCTCTCGGTCTATAGTTTTTTTTTTTTTTTTTTTTTTTTTTTTTGTAATGGCTTTGTGGAATGGGGCTATATATATATATATATATATATATATATATATATATATATATATATATATATATATATATATATATATATATATATATATATATATATATATATATATATATATTCATCGAATATTCAAGGTATGAGATAGTGATTTCTTGCAGTACTTGCAGAATTCAAGTGGAGTTAAGTGCAAGTCAGAAATTTTGGAGGTGTCGGCAGTGTTTTGAGTCTCGTTCTTGAAAAAACCATTTGAATTCTTCTGGCTTTATTATATCACTCATTTCAATGTTGTCATCGATGTAAGTACCATCTCCTTCAAGCAAGAAAAGCATTTTTTTTTTATTTTTTAATTTCATTCACGACTACGTTCAGTTTGATCTCATTATTTTCCATTTCCCTGATCAGTGTTTCTTTCTGATCATCATCAGGCCTTGGAAAGCCTGTGTGATTCTTTGTCTTCGCCTGAAGAGGGAGCGGTTTTCTCTTTCTAACTTGCATCTCTTAATGGTATGTGTCTGGAACATGTTTCTAGTGCCACTGAGCTCGTTATCTCCGGACATGTCTTCAAGTACTGAGTGTGTGCAGAACTAAACTCGATGATTAAAACACATTTGCAACAGTTGGGGATCTATTCTGTTGTAACGTTTCGCCTACACAGTAGGCTTCTTCAGTCAAATACACAGGCAGCAGTAGTGAAATGAAGATGGATGTAATCAGTCTGTCAACCTTGAATAAATGGTATTTGAGGTGGTCAGTCTTGTTATCATTAATATCTGTGGCTCTGATGAGTGAGTACAAAATTCCTATCTCTTTTGTAGTTTTAGAGCTTCCTGTTACTAAAAAAAAAAACTTTATTTTTGGCATCATTGTACTTGCTATGTTCAATATTATTTTCCTGTGATTTTTACATCGCCTTGTTCATGTGAGAAGCAAGAAGAACACTTTGTAAAAATTAGAAATAAGATAGGAATTTTGTACTTACTCATCACAGCCACAGATATTAATGATAATAAGAAAATAAGTATAAAAAATGTAAGTCCCTTTATGGCTGCAAATATACAAACTCTTAAACAAAGTTACAAAACACTTAGTGGAAATATAAACACAAATGCAGTATAATGTGATCCTTTATTGACAACGTTTCACCCACACAGTGGGCTTTTTCAAGTCACACACGGATCTACCTGGGGTTGGAAGGTACGGGAGTATTTCTAGTCATGTTCCATTGTGTCGGTATTTTATACCATTTATTTCCAAAACACTTGGTGTTCTTCTTTATAGAACTGTAGCTCATATTCTGAATGAAAATATATTTAGGATAGTATAACATTTCTTAGGATGGTTATATTGACAGGTTCTCTAAGTTTGACCAGTCTGTCCATGTCTGCAGATACCCGAGGCATAGGGCAGAATACATTTCGATTTTCTCTTACTGGGAATATTTGATGGGGTTGAAATATTGTATCTTCTTTGATCTACATTAAAACGAACTGTTATAAGTTTTCCCTGTATTGTCTTGCATAGATTGATTTCCTTGATTTTCTTTCTTTACATTAATATGACAACATTTCCTTCGTGGAGTCTTATGATCCAAAAACATTTAATTTTTATCCATAAATGATAGTCAGCCTCATTCTGTGCACAGTTGACCTCGAAACCCTGTGCAGTGTAATGTCCAAGTCTGAGCGCAGGACACCTGCTCACTGCACGTCTATAGTCCTTCATGTAGTACTAGTAGTACATGCCCCGTGGCCTAGTGGCTAAAGCTCTTGCTTCACGCGGCGAGTGTCTGGGTTCGATTCACAGAAAGGGTAGAAACATTGGACGTGTTTCTTTACACCGGTTGTCTATGTTCACAAATCACCAAAATGGGTGGACTGATATGGGTCGCATCCTGGGACAAAACTGACCTAGTTTCCGGGAAATGCTCAGCATAACAAGCGGCTTCCTATATACTAGTATATCAATGACGTCAGCTGTGGTCTGTATACCTTGTACATGTACTGGTAGTAAATTAAAATACCGTATTATCATAATACTATGTACGGACATGTTGTCTAACACGGGTTTTCCCAGAGATTCTAATGCCTTCACTCTTTCTCCTCGTCCTAATATATTCTAAGGTTATTACTTCTTGTTCCTGGTAAATCTCGTTGTAGACTGAATTCAGTCCAGATTTCAGACTGATTTTTCCAGCTGATCGAATGTAATGATGAAAAGGATTTCCCAGGTTCCAGAGGTGTGATGATCTTTTAATATTTGATGCCACCCGTGACAATGGTGTAATTCTTGGCACAGGAGAGGCTTGTGGTGGAGGAGTGACTGGCTTCTGGTGGGGAGCAGTACACTGGGAAGAGGATGCACTGGCTTGTGGTGGGGAGGAGTGGACTGGCTTCTGGTGGGGAGGTAGACCTGGTGGAGAGGATTAAGACTGGCTTGTGGTGGGAGAAGTGTGGACTGGCTTCTGGTGGGGACATACACTGGTGGAGAGGAGTGCACGGCTGTGGTGGGGAGGAGTGGACTGGCTTCTGGTGGGGAGGTAGACTGTGGAGAGGGATTGGACTGGCTTGTGGTGGGGAGAAGTTGACTGGCTTCTGTGGGGAGCATGTAGACTGGTTGGGAACGATTGACCTTGGTTGGAGAGATAGGACTGGTGGAGGAGAGGACTGGTGGGAGGAGAGACTGGTGGGGAGGAGAGAACTGTTTGGAAGGAGATCACTGCGGAAGGAGAACACTGGTGGGAAAGAGTTTGACTGGTGAAAGGAGATGACCGAAGGGAAAGAGAACACTGGTGGTAAGGAGATGACTGTTGGGAAGAAGATGACTGGTGGGAGAGATGACTGGTGGGAGAAGAGATGTGGGAAGGGGAACACAGGTGGTAGAGAGAACACTGGTGGGAATGAAATGACTGGTGGGAAGGAAATGACGTGGGAAGGAGAGGAACTTGTGGGAAGGAGAGACTGGTGGGAAGGAGAGACTGGGTGGGAAGGAGAACACTGTGGGGAAGGAGAACACTGGTGGGAAGGAGAGACTGTGGGAAGGATAGTAACTGGTGGTAAGGAAAGGACTGGTGTGAAGGAGAAGACTGGTGGGAAGGAGAAGGAGACTGGTGGAAGAAAGGATGGACTGGAGGGAAGGAGAGGACGTGGTTGGAAGGCAGAACACTGGTGGGAAGGAGAACACTGGTGGAAGGAGAGGACTGATTGGAAGGAGGAAACTAGTGGAAGAGAAAACAGGAGGGAAGGGAGAGGACTGGTGGGAAAGAGAGGACTGGTGGGAATGGTAAAGTGCACTGTTGGTAAGGAGAACACTGGTGGGAGGAGAGGACTGGTGGGAAGGAGAACACTGGTGGGAAGGAGAGGACTGGTGGGGAAGGGAGTGGACCTGTTGAAAGGAGAGGGACTGATGAAGGAGAAGAGGACTGGTGGGGAAGGATAGGACTGGTGGGAAAACGAGGATTGTGGAAAGGAGAGACTGGTGGGAAGGTGAGGACGGTTGGAAGGAAACGCTGTGGGTAGGAGAGGACGGTTGTGGAAGGAGAGGAGTGGAGGGAAGGAGAGGACTTGGTGGGAAGAGAACACTGGTGGAAGGAGAGACTGGTGAGAAGAACACTGGGTGGGAAGGAGAGGACTGGTGGGAAAGAGAGGACTGGTGGGATGGTAGAGACTGGTGGGAAGGAGAGACAGGTGGGAAGGAGAACACTGGTGGAAGAGAGAGCTGGGGGGAAGGATACACCTGGTTGTGATGGAGAGGACTAGAGGAAAGAGAACGTGGCGGGAAGAGAGGACTGGGTGGGAAGGATAGGACTTGGTGGAAGGGTGAAGGACTTGTGGCGGACGAGAGTACTGGTGGAAGGAGAGAAATGGGGGGAAGGTGAGGACTGGTGGGAAGTTAGGACTGGTGGAAGGAGAACGCTGGTGGGAGGAGAGTACTGTGGTAAGGAGAGGACTGGAGGGAAGGCGAGGACTGGTGGGAAGGAGAAACACTGGTGGAAGAGAGGACTTGGTGAGAGAACACTGAGTAAGGAGAGACTGTTGGGAAAGAGAGACTGTGGGATGGATAGGACTGGGTGGGAAGTGAGAGGACTGGTGGGAAGGGAACACTGGTGGGAAGAGAGGACTGGTGGGAAGGAGAACACTTGTGGAACGAGAGTTACTAGAGGATAGAGAACACTACTGTGGGAAAAGAGACGCCTGGTGGAGAAGGAGAGGACTGGTGGAGGGAGAAGACTGGTGCGGACGAGAGGACGAGGTGGAAGGAAGGAATGGTGGACGGAGAGGACGGGTGGAGGGAGAGGATTGTGCGGACGAGAGTACTGTGGGAAGGAGGACTGGTGGAAGGAGAGGACTGGTGGAAGAGAGGACTGGTGGAAAGGAGAGGACTGTGTAAAGGAGAGGACTGTGGGAAGGAGAGGCCTGGTGGTGATGAGAGGACTAGCGGAAGGAGATGATGGTGGGAAGGAGAGGGACTGGTGCGGAGGAGAGAATGGTGGCAAAGAGAAGACCATTGGACGGCGAGAGGACCGGGTAGGAAGGAGAGGATCGGTGGGAAGGGAGGGACTAGTTGGTAATAAAGGACTAGTGGGAAGGAGAAGACTTCTGGGAAAGGAGAGGACAGTAAGAAGGAGAGACCGGTAGAAAGGACAGGACGGCGAATGAGATTACGGTGTGGGAAGGAGAGGACTGTAGGCAGTAGATGAAACCCTGGGGGGGGTTTTTTTTGGGGAAGCAGAGGACTGGTGGGAAGGAGAGAACTGGTGGGAAGGAGAGGACCGTGGGAAGGAGGGACCGGTGGGAAGGAGAGGAAATTGTGGAAGGGAGAGGACTGGTTGGAACGAGAGAAATGTCTGGTAAGTAAATGACCTGGAGGGAAGGGAGAGACTGGTGGAAGGAGAAGGACGGTGGAGTATAAGGACTGGTGGTAGGAGCGGACTGGTTGGAAAAAAGAGGACTGGTTGGGAAGGAGAGGACTTGTGGGGAAAATGACTGGTGGAAGGAGAGGACTAGTGGTAAGGAGAGACTGGAGTGAAGGAGAAGACTGGTGGGAAGGAGAGAACTGATGGGAAGGAGAAGGACCGTGGGAAGGGAGGGGACCGTTGGGAAGGAGTGGGAACCTGGTGGGAAGGCTAGCACTGGTGGGATGAGAGGACTGGTGGAAGGAGAGGACGGTGGGAAGGAGTGGATGTGGAAGGAGAGACTGTGGGAAGGAGAGGACCGGTGGGAAGAGGGGAACCGGTGGGAAGGAGAGGACCGGTGGGAAGGAGAGAACTGGTGGCACGAGAAAGAAAGGTGGGAACGAGAGGACTGCTGGAAGGAAATTGACTGTTTGGATGGAGAGGACTGGATGGAATGAGAGGACTGGTGGAAGTAGAGGACTGATTGGAAGGAGAGACTGGTGGGAAGGAGAGGACTGGTGGGGAGGAAATGACAGGAGGGAAGTGAGGAGGACTGGTGGAAAGGAGAGACTGAAGGGAAAGGAGAGGACTTGTGGGAAGGTCAGAACTGGTGGGAAGGAGAGGACTTGTGGGAAGAGAAGGACTGGTGCGGAGGAGAAGACTGGTGCGGACGAGAGGACTGGTAGGAAGGAGAGGATTGGTTTGAAGGAGAAGACTGGTGGGAATTAGAGCACTAAGTGGGAAGGAGTGACAGTGGGAAGGAGATGACGTGGAAGGAAGAAGAGGACTGGTGGAGGATGACATGACTGGTGTGGAGGAGAGGACTGTGGGAAATGAGAGAACATGGTGAGAAGGAGAGGCTGGTTGGAAGAGAGACAGGTGGGAAGGAGAAGGACTAGTGGAAGGAGAAGACTGGTGGGAAGAGAAGACGTGGTGGGAAAAAGACACTGATGAGGGAAGGAGAGGACTGGTTGGAAGGAGAAAGAACGGGAAAGAAGGAGAAAAACTGGTGGGAAGGAGAGGACTGGTGCGGAAAAAAGACTGGTGCGGAAAGCAGACTGGTGAGGAAAGGAGAGGACTGTTGGGAAGGAGAGGACAGTGTTGGAAGGAGATGACTGGTAGAAAAAGATGAGGAACTTGTGGGATGGAGAAGAATGGTGCGGAGAGAGGACTGGTGGGGAAGGAGAGGACTGTGGGAAAGGAGAAGCAGGTTGGAAGAAGAGGACTGGTGGTAAGGAGAGGACTGTGGGAATGAAGGACTGTGGGAAGGAGAGGACTGGGGAAGGAGAGGACGGCACAAAGGTCTGGTGGGGAAGCAAAGGACTGTTGATAAGAAACGGGTGGGAAGGAGAAGAACTATTGAGAAGGATAGGACTATTAGGAAGTAGAGATGGAAGAATGAGTAGGACAAAGAGTGGAAATGAATAGGAACTGATAGAAAGGAGAGGACTGTTAGAAAGTAGAAGGACTGGTGGTAAGAAGAGGACAGGTGAGAAGGAGAACCATGTAGGAAGGAGAGGACTAGAGTGAATGAGAGGATTGTCGGAAGGAGACGACTGGTGGGAAGTAGAGACTGTGAAAAGGAGGAGGACAGTGTGAAGGGAGAGGACTGGTGGGAATGAAGGCTTGTGGGAAAGAAAGGACTGGTGCGAGCAGAGGACTGGTTGGAATGTGAGGGACTGGTGGGGAAGGAGAGACTGGTGGGAAGGAGAGGGTTGGGTGCGAGGAGTGCACTGGTGGGAAGGAGAGGGCTGGTGGGAAGGAAGGACTTGTGGGAAGGAGAGAACTAATCGATGGAGTGCAACTGGTGGGAAGGGTAGGATGTGTGGGAAGGAGAGGACTGGTGGGATGGAAAGGACTGGTGCGACTGGAGACTGGTGGGAAAAAGGAGGACTGGTGCGGAGGAAGGACTGGTGGAAGGAGGAGACTGGTGTGGAGGAGAGACTGGTGGGGAGGAGAGACTGGTGGGAAGGAGAGTGGCAGGTGAGAAGGAGAGACTGGTGGGAAAGAGAGGAACTGGTGTGAAGGAGAAACCTAGTGGAAAGAGGGGTGAAATGGTGGGAAGGATGAGGACTGAATGGGAAGTAAAGGACTGTGTGCTAATCAGGACTGGTCGTATGAGAGGACAGTGTGGGAAGGAGAAAGTGGTGGGAACGAGAGGAACTGATGGGAATGAGAGGGACTCGTTGGAAGGAGAGGAACTGGTGGGAAGGAGAGGACTGGAGGGAAGGAGAGGGACTGGTGGAAAGAGAGGACTTGTGGAAAGGAGAGGGACTCATAGGAAGGATAGGACTGGTGCGAAGGAGAGTACTGGTCGGTAGGAAGGACTGGTGGGAAGGAGAGGATTGGTGAGTGAAGCACTGGTGCGGAGGAGAGGACTGGGGAAGGAGAAGGACTGTGGGAGTGAGAGGACTGAATGAGAAGGAGACGACTGGTCATAAGGAAAGAAATCTGTTTGGAGAAGTAGCACTGGTGGGAAGGAGTAGACTTCTGTCGGAGGAGAGGACAGGAGGGAAGGAGAGGACTGGTGGGAAGGAGACGGCTGATGAAAGGAACGACTGGTTTAAAGGAAAAATCTGTTGGAAGAGAGACTGGTGGGAAGGAGGAGGACTTCTGGCTGCGGAGGAGAGACAGGGAGGGAAGGAGAGGACTGTGTGGGGGGGAACGAGAGACTGGTGGGAAGGAGAGGAACTGGTGGAAGGAGAGAACTGCTGGAGAAAGGAGAGGACCGGTGGGAGATGAGGGACCGGAGGTAAGGATAGGACCGTGGAAAGGAGAGGACTGTTGAAGAGAGGGCTTGGTGGGAAGGAGAGGACGGTGGGAAGGAATGACTGGTGGAAGGAGAGGACGGGTGGGAAGAGAAGACTTGCGGGGAGGAAATGACTGGTAGGGAAGGAGAGAGACTGAGGTAAAAAGAGGACTGGAGGGAAGGAGAGGAATATTGGAAGGAAAGGAACTGGTGGGAAGGAGAGGACTTGTGGGGAAGGAAATGACTGTTGGGAAGGAGAAGGACTTGAGGTAAAAAGAGACTGGAGGGAAGAGAGGACTGTGGGAAGGAGAGGAATTGTTTTGAAGGAGAAGACTGGTGGGAGGAGAAGGAACTGATAGGAAAAGAGGACTGGTGGGATGGAGAAGACTGGTGTCGTAGGAGAGGACCTGGGTGGAAGGAGAGGACTGGTGGGAAGGAGAAGGCTGTTGGAAGGAGAGGGACTGATGGAAAGGAGAGACTTGGTGGTAAGGAGAAAACTGGTGGAATGAGAGGGACTCGTGGGGATGACAGGACTGGTTGGAAGGTTAGGACTGGATTGAAGGAGAGAACTGGTGGGGAGTAAATGACTGTTGGGAAGGAGAGGAACTGGGTGGTAAGGAGAGGACTGAGTGGGAAGCCAGAGGACTGGAAGGGAAGAAAAGGACTGGTGGGAAGGAAGGACTTGTGGGGAGGAGAAGACTGGTGCTGAGGAGAAGACTGGTCGTAGGAGAGGACTGGTGGGAAGAAGAGGACTGGTGTATGAAGGAGAAGACTGGTGGGAAGGAGACCAACTAGTGGGAAGGAGAGAACTGGTGGGAAGGAGAGGACTGGTAGAGAAGAGGACTGGTGTATGTGAAGACTGTGCGGAGGAGGGGACCGAGTGGGGAAGAGAGGACTGATGGGAAGAGAAGGCAGGTTGGAAGGAGAGGACTGGTGCGAAGGAGAGGACTTGGTGGGAAAGGAGAGGACTGGTGGGAAGGAGAGGACTGATGGGAAGGAGAGGACTGTGCGAAGGAGAGGACAGGTGGGAAGGAGAGACCTGTATGAAGGAAAGACTGGTGGGAAGGAGAGGAGCTGGTTAAAAAGGAGACGACTGGTGGGAAGTAGAGGACTGGTCGCGGAAGAGAAGACAGGGTGGCCAGGAGAGGACTGGTGTCTGAAAGGAGAGGACCTGGTGGGCAGGACAGGACAGGTGGAAAGAGAGGACTCGTGCGGAGGAGAGAACTGGAGGGAAGGGGAAAAACATGGTTTGGGGAAGAGAAGGACTGATGCGTGTACATTTGATAGACTGGTGGGAAGGGGAAACTTGTGGGAAGTAGATACTGTGCGGAGGGAGAGGTGATGGTGGGAAGGGGAGAACATGTGGGAATGGAGATACTGGTTGCGGAGGAGAGGACCGGTGGGATAGATGAGGACTGTTTTGGGAAGGAGAGTGACTGTTGCGCTAGAGAGACGGTGCGGAGGAGAGGACTGTGAAGGACAGGACTCGGTGGGTAAAGAGAGAGGACTCGTGCGAGGAGATAAAACCCAGGGAGGGAAGGTGAAAACTATGGGAGGAGAGGACTGTGCGGAGAGAGGACCTTGTGGGAAGGAAGAACTGATGGGAAGGAAGGACTGTGCGGAGGAGAGGACTGTGGAAGGGAGACTGGTGGGAAGGAGAGGATCAGGTGGTAAGGAGAGGACTGTTGGTAGGATAGGACTGAGGTGGAAGGAGAGGACTTGGGCTGAGGTAGAGAACTGGGGGGAAAAGAGAGATGACCGGTGGGAAGCATGGGATCGGTTGGGAAAGGAGAGGGAAACCGTGGGAAGAGAGAGTACCGGTGGGAAGGAGAGGGATTTGTGAAGAAGAACACTTCTGGGAAAAGAGTATAAGGTTGGAGGAGAGAAACTGGGTGGGAACGAAGAAACAGGTGCAGAGGAGAGGACTGGTGGGAAGGAGAGGACCTGGTGGGAATGGAGAGGACTGTGTGAAAGAGAGGACTGTTCGGGAGGAGAGGTCTGGTGGGAAGGAGAGGAACTGGTGTGAAAGAGAAGGACTGGACCGGAGGAGAGGACGGTGGAAGAGAGGAATGGTGGGAATGAGGAGGACTGGTGGGAATGATAAAAGCTGGTGATAGGGAGAAGACGGTGGGAAGGAGAGTAATGATGGGAAGCAGAAGAGTGGTGGGAAGGAGAGACTTGTCGAGGAGGGAACTGTGGGAAGAGAGAACTGGATGTGGAGGAGAGGACTGGAGGGAAGGAGAGAACAGGTGGGAAGGACAGGACTGGTGGTAAGTAGAGGACTGGCGTGGAGGAGAGTACTGGTGGGAAGGAGAGAACTGGTGGGAAGGAGAGGACTAATGGTAAGGAGAGGAGTGGTGGGAAGGAGAGGACTGGTCGGTAGGAGAGGACTGGTGGGAACGAGAGGACTGGGTTGGGAAGGGGATGATTAGTGGGGAAGGAAGGACTGGTGGGAGCAGAGGCCTGGCGGGAAAGAGAGGGTCGGTGGGAAAGAGTGGGACTGTTGAGAAGGAGAGGAACTGTTTGTGGAAGGAGAATAGCTAATGCGGAGGAAAGAAAACTGTTTTGGGAATGGAGAGAACTGGTGGAAAGAGAGGGCGTTTGGTAAGGAGAGAACAGGTGGGAAAGGACAGAACTGATGGTAAGGAGAGGACTGGTGAGCAGTAGAGGACTGGAGGTAAAGAGAAAACTGGTGGGAAGGTAGAGAAGGACTGGTGGTAAGGGTAGGACTGGTGCGTGAGGAGAGACTGGTTGGAAGGAGAAGACCACTGGTAAGAGAGGGACCGGATTGGTAAGGAGAGGACCTTTGGGAAGGAGAGGACTGGTGGAAGAGAATGGGACCTAGTGGGAAGGAGAAGACTTCTGGAAGGAGAGACTGTAGGAAGGATGAGGACCGTTGGGAAGGACGATGACCGGGGGTTTTGAAGGAGAGACTGTGAAAGGCTAGGACTGTGGGAAATAAGAGGGACTGTACGGAGGAAGGACTGGTGGGAAAGAGAGGACTGTGGGAAGGAAGAAACCTGGTTTAAGAGGAGATGGACTGGTTGCGGAGGAGAGTACTTGTGGGAAGGAAGAGGAACGATTGGGGAAGGAGAAAACTGTGTGGAACGAAGAATGACACGTGGGATATGAAAGGACTGGTGGGAAGGAGATAAACTGTGATAAGGAGAAACTGGTGGGAAGAAGAATGAGAAAATGGAAGGAGAAACGAGTTTGGGAAGGAGAGAACTGTGGGAAGGAGAGTAGGTGTGCAGAGAGAGGAATGTGGTAAAGGAGAGGACTGGTGTGAATGAGAGGACTTGCGCTGAGGAGGAACTGGAGGGAAAGGAGAGAACTGGTGTGAAGGATAGGAATGGATTAAGGTAGAGAACTGGTGGGAAGGACAGGAGTGGTGGAAAGTAGAGGGGGGTGGACTGGCGTGGAGGAGAGTACTGGTGGGAAGGAGAGAACTGGTGGGAAGGAGATGAACTGGGTCGAGAAGAAGGACTAGTGGGAAGGAGAGAACTGTGAATAAGTAGATGATTAGATGGGAAGGAGAGGACTTGGTGCTGAGGAGAGGACTGAGTGAGGAGAAACTGGAGGACGGAGAGGACAGTGCGGAGATGAGACTGTTTGGAAGGGGAGGACTGGTTGGAAGGAGAGAATTGTGTGGAGGAGATAACTGGGTGGTAAGGAGAGAACTGGTTGGAACGAGAGGAGTGGTGCGGAGGAGAGGACTGTGGGAAGGGAGAACTGGTTGGAATGAAAGACTGATGTGGAGGAGAGGACCTGAGGAAGGATAGTACCTGGTGGAAAGAGAGGACTCGTGGGCGAGGAAGGACTGTGTCGGAGGAGAGGACTGGTGTGAAGGAGAGGACTGGTGGAAGGCGACGGACTGAGGGAAGGAGACGACTGGTGATAAGGAAAAAACTGGTGGTAAGGAGAGAACTGGTGGGAAGGAGAGGACTGGTGCGGAGGAGAGGACTGGTGGGAATGAGAGGACTGGGTGGGGAAGGAGAGACTGGTGGGAAAGAGGAGGACTTGAGAAGGAGAGGACTGGTGTGGAACAGAGGACTGGTGGGAAGGAGAGGATCTGGAGTAGGGAAGAGAGAACTGGTGGGAAGGAGAGGACTGAATCGGAAGGACAGAACTGGTGGGAAAGAGAGGACTGGTGGTAAGGAGAAGACTGGTGCGGAGTAGAGGACTGGTGGGAAAGAGAGAACTGGTGGGAATTTGAGAATGGAGGTAAGGAATGACTGGTGCGGGGAGAGGACTGGTGGGAAGGAGATGACTGGTGGGAAGGAGAGGACTGTTGGGAAGGAGAGGACTCTTGGAAAGGAGAGGACTGGTGGGAGGAGAAAAGGACTGTGCGGAGGAGAGGACTGGAGGGAAGTAGAAAACTGGTGGAAGGAGAAGACTGGTGAGGAGGAGAGGACGGTGGGAAGGTGGAGAGAACTGGTAGAAAGGATGGACTGGGCGGAGGAGAATGACGGTGGAAGGAGAGAACTGTTGTGAAGAGAGGACTGTGTGGAGGAGAGAGGGGGACTGGTGGGAAAGAGAGGACTGTGGGAAGGAGAGGACAGGTCGGAAGAAGAGTGGTGGTAAATAGAGGACCTTTGAGCGTAGGAGAGGACTGTTGGAAGGAGAGGACTGGTGGGAAGGAAGACAATGATGGGAAGGAGAGGACTGGTGGGAAGGAATAGGACTATGGGAAGGATTGGACTGGTGGGGAAAGAGAATACTGTGTCGAATGAGATGACTGTGGGAAGGAGAAGGACTGGAGGGAACGAGAGACCTGTGGGAAGCAAGGACTGGAGGGAAAGAATGGTTGTGGGAATGAAGTGGACTGGTCGGAAGGAAAAGACTGGGTGAAAGGAAATGAACTGGTGGGTAAGGAGATGACTGGTGGGAAGTAGAGGACTGGTGGATGGAGATGACTGTGGGTAAGGAAATGACTGGTGGGAAAGAGAGGACTGGTGCGAATGGAGATGAATTGTTGAATGATAAAACTTGTGGGAGAGGAGAGGACGGAGGGAAGGAAATGACTGGTGGATGAAGAGGACTGGTGGGAAGGAGAGTCTGGTGAAACGAATGACTGGTGGGAAGGAGAATGACTGTGGGAAGGAGAGGACTGTGGGATGGAGAGACGGTGGAAAGGAGAGGACTGGTGGGAAGGAGAGGACTGGAGGGTAGGAAAAGGCTTGTGGAAGGAGAGGACTGGTTTTTTAAGGAGAGGACTTGTGGATAGGAAGATGACTGGTTTTGGAAAGGAGATGACTGGTGAGTAAAGAAGACTGGTGGGAAGGAGATGACTTTTTGGGAAGGAGGGTGACTGGTGCGAATGAGAGGACAGGAGGCAAAGGGAATGACAGGTGGGAAGGAGAAGACCTTGTGGGAGTGGGGGGGAGGAGGAGGACTTTTTGGTGAAGTAGCGAATGACTGGTGGGAAGGAGAGATCTTGTGGAAGGAAGATTACTGTGAAAGGAGAGACTGGGTGAGAAGGATAGACCTGTTGAGAAGAGAAGGACCGCTTGGAAGGAGAGGACTTGTGGGAAGGAGAGGACTGATGAGAAGGAGAGGACTGGTGGGAAGGAGAGGACTGGTGGGAAGGAGAGGACTGGTGGGAAGGAGAGGACTGGTGGGAATGTAGAGGGACTGGGAGAAGAAATGAATTGTGGGAAGGAGAGTGACTGTTTTAAAGTAGAGGACTTGTGGGAAGGAGATACTGGTTTGGAAGGAGATGACGGTGGAAAGAGACACTGATGGAAGGAGATGACTTTTGGGAAGAAGATGGCATGTCTGAAAGAGATGACTTTTGGGAAGGAGATGACTGTGAGAAGGAGAGGGAACTGTGGAAGGAGAGGTCTTGTGGGAAGGAGAGGACGGTGGAAAGGAGAGGACTGGTGGGAAGAAGAGGACTGTTGAGAAGGAGAAAAATTGTGAGAAGGAGAGAACTGGTGGAAGGAGAGGACTGCTGGAAGAAATGACTGGAGGGAAGGAGAAGGACTGTGGGAAGGAGGAGGACGCATGGTGGGAAGAAGAACACTGTTGAGAAGGAGAGGACAGTGGAAGGAGAGGACTGGTTTTCGGAGGAGAATACTGGTGGGAAAGAGAGGACTGGTGTAAGGAGAGGACTGGTCGGAAGGAGAGGACTGGTTGGAACGAGAGACTGGTGCGTAGGGAGAGATGACAGGTGGGAAGGAAGAGGAACTGGGGGAAGGAGAAGGACTGTTTTGGGAATGAGACGCTGGAGGGAAGGAGAGGACTGGTTGGGGAAGGAGAGGACTTGTGCGAAGAAGATGACTGTGTGGAGAGGGACTGGGGAAGGAGACGCCTGGTGGGAAAGAGACGACTTGTGGAAGGACAGAATGGGTGGGAAAAGACGACCGATGGGAAGGAGATGACTTTTGGGGAAGGAAATGACATGTGGGAAGGAAAACTTTTGGGAAGGAGAGTGACTGGTGGGATAGGAGAGGACTGGTTGGAAAGGAGAGGACTGTTGGAAGAGGAGACACCTGGAGGGAAGGAGAGGACTGGTGGAAGGAGAGGACTTGTGCGAAGGAAGATGGACTGGTGGGAGGAGAGGACATGGGGGACAGGAAGGAGGACTTGGTGGATAGGAGAGGACTTGTGAGAAGGGGGAGGACTGGTGGGAAGGAGAGGACTGGGGGAAGGAGCGACTGTGGAAAGAGACGACATGTTGAAGCAGAGAATGGTGTTAAGGAGAGGACTGGTGGGAAGAAGAATGACTGGTGGGGAGGAGAGGACTCGGAGAAGGAATGACCGAGTATAAGAGAGGGACTGATGGAAGTGGAGAAGACTGATTCGAAGGAGAAAGGAAGGATTTAGTGGGGAAGGAGACGACTTGTGGAAGGAGATGACTGGGGGAAGGAGAAGACTGAGAGGAAGGAGAAGACTGGCGCGAAGCAAGGACTGGTGGTGTAAGGAGAGACTGGTGGGGTGGAGAGGACCCGGTTGAAGGAGAGGACTGTTGGGAAGGAAATGACAGTGTGATGGAGAGTACTGGTGTGAAGGAAAGTACTGGTGGGAAGGAGATGACTGGTGGGAAGGAAGTGACTGTGGGAAGGAGAGACTGGTGCTAAGGAGAGGACTTGGTGCGAAGGGAAGGACTGGTGGGAAGGAGAGGAACTGGAGTGTGGGAAATGACTGGTTGGAAGGAGAGGACTGTTGGTAAGGAGAAGACTGGTGGAAAGAGATTACTGGAAGGAAGGAGATGACTGGTGCGATGGAGAGGACAGGAGCAAGGGAATGACAGTTGTAAGGGAGAGGACTATGTGTGATGTAGAGGGACTTGTTGTAAAGGAGATGACTGGTCTAAGGAGAGGACTGGTGTGAGAGGAGAGGAGACTGTGAGAAGGATAGGACTTGTGAGTAGGAGAGGACTGTTGTGGTGGAAGGAAGGACTTGTTGTTGAAAAATGACTGGTGGGAAGAGAGGACTGGTTGTTGAAAATGAATGAACGTGGTGGGAAGGAGAGAATTGGTTGGGATGGAGAGACTGGTGGGAAGGAGAACACTGGTGGAAGGAAGAGGACTGTTGGGAATAAGAGGTCTAGTGGGAAGATATAGTGGTGGGAAGGGAGGAGGACTTGGTGACGGAGGAGAGGACTGGAGGCAAGGAAGAGGACTGTGGCAAGAAGAACCAGTGGGGAAGGAGAGGAACCGATGGAAGGAGAGACCGGTGGGAAGGAAGGACTGTGGGACACGATAGGACTTTTGGGAAAGAGAGGACTACTGGTAAGGAAGAGCATTGGTACGGAGGAGAGGACTGGTGGTAAGGAGAGACTGATGGAACAAGAGGACAGGTGAGAAGGAGAGGACGGTTGGGAATGAAGAGGACTGGTGTAGGATAGATCTTGTTGGGGAAGGAGAGGACTGTGCGGAGGAGAGGAACTTGTGGGGAAGGAGAGGACTGAAGGAAAGGAGAAGACTGGTGGAAGGAAGGACTAGGGCGAGGAAGAGAGAACACTGGTGGGAAGGGGAGGGACTGAAGGGAAGGAGAGGCTTGATGAAAGGAAAAGGACACGGTGTGAAGGAGACGACGTGTGTGAAGGCAGATGACTTGGGGGAAGGAGAATGAGACTGGTGGGAAGGAGAGAAACTTGTGGGGAAGGAAGAGAACTGATGGGAAGGAAGGACGTGGTGGGAAAGGAGGAACTGTTGCGAGGAGATGAACTGTGGGAAGGAGAAAACTGAGGAAGGAGGAGACTGGAGTGAAGGAAATGACTGGATGGGAGGAGAGACTGGTGGGAAGGATAGAGAACTGGTGAGAAGGAGAGGACTTGTTGAGAAGGAGAGGACGGTGAAGTAGAGGACTTGTGAAAGAAGATGACTGAAGAAGGAGAGGAACTGTGGGGAAGGAGAGGACTGGTGGGAAGATAGGACGAGGTGGGAAGGATAGGACTGGGTGGTAATAGAGGACTGGTGGGAATGAGAGGGGACTGTATGGAAGGAGAGGACTGGTGCGAAGGAGAGGACTGGTGGGAAGGAGAGGACTAGTAGGAAGGAGAAGACTGGTGGGAAGGAGTGGACTGTGTAGAAAGGAGACGACTGGTGGGAAGTAGAGGACTGGTCGGAAGGAGAAGACTGGTGGCCAGGAGAGGACTGGTGCTGAGGAGAGGACTGGTGGGAAGGACAGGACTGGTGGGAAAGAGAGGACTCGTGCGGAGGAGAGAACTGGAGGGAAGGGGAAAACTGGTGGGGAGGAGAGGACTGATGCGGAGGAGAGGACTGGTGGGAAGGGGAGAACTTGTGGGAAGGAGATGACTGGTGCGGAGGAGAGGGATGGTGGGAAGGGGAGAACTTGTGGGAAGGAGATGACTGGTGCGGAGGAGAGGACCGGTGGGAAGGAGAGGACTGTGGAAGGAAGAGACTGTGGCCAGGAGAGTAGCTGGTGCGAGAGGATAGGACTGGTGGGAAGTACAGGACTGGTAGGGAAGAGAGACTCGTGCGGAGGGAGAGAACTGGATGGGAATGGGAAAACTATTGGGAGTGATAGGACTGAAGCGGAGAGAGACTGTGGGAAGGGAAGAACTGATGGGAAGGAGAGGACTGTGCCGGAGGATTTAGGACCTGAGGGAAGGTAAGGAAATCTCATTATTTTCCTGTCCCCTGATCAGTGTTTCTTTCTGATCATCATCAGCCTTGGAAAGCCTGTGTGATTCTTTTGTGCATTCGGCCTGAAGAGGAGCGGTTTTCTTTTCCTCTTTCTAACTTGCATCTCTAATGGTATGTGTCTGCCTGGACATGTTTCTAGTGCCACTTTGATCTCGTATCTCCGGACGATGTCTTCAAGGTACAGGAGTGTGTGCAGAACTAAACTCGATAGATTAAAACACATTAAGCAACAGTTAGGGGATCAATTCTGTTGTAACGTTTCGCCTACAACAGTAGCGCTTCTGTTCATTCAGTCAAATACACAGGCCAAGCATATAAGTTGAAATGAAGATGGATGTAAACAGTCTAGACAACCTTGAATATTTGGTATTTGAGGTGGTCATCTTGTTATCATTAATATCGGAGGCTCAGAAGATAGTACAAAATGTCCTAACTCCTTTATGTAGTTTTTTAAGATTCCTGTTACAAAAAAAAAAAAAACTTACAATTTTTGGCATCATTGTACTTGCAAAGATCATATTATTTTCCTGTGATTTTTACATCGCCTGTTCATGTTGAAGAACAAGAATAACACTTTGTAAAAATTAGAAATACAGATAGGAATTTTGTACTTACTCATCACAAAGTCCACAGATATTAATGATAAATAAGAAAATAAGTATAAAAAAATGTAAGTCCCGTTGATGGCTGCAAATATACTAAAACACTAAACAAATTTACAAAACACTTAGTGGAAATATAAACACAAATCAGTATAATGTTATCCTTTATTGACAACGTTTTTCACCCACACAAGGGCTTTTTCAAGTCACACACTGATCAACCTGGGTTGAAGTACGGGAGTAATTCTAGTCATGTTCCATTGTTCGGAATTTTATACCATTTATTGCCAAAACACTTTGGTGTTCTTTTCTTTATAGAACTGTAGCACATATTCTGAATGGAAAATATATTTAGGATATATAACATTTCTTAGGATGGTTATATTGACAGGTTCTCATAAGTTTGACAGATCTGTCCATGTCTGCAGTTACCGAGGCAGAAGTGCAGAATACATTTCGATTTTCTCTTACTGGGAATATTTGATGGGGTTGAAATATTGTATCTTCTTTGATCTACATTAAAACGAACTGTTATAAGTTTTCCCTGTATTGTCTTGCATAGATTGATTTCCTTGATTTTCTTTCTTTACATTAATATGACAACATTTCCTTCGTGGATTCTTATGATCTCAAAAACATTTAATTTTATCCCAGAAATGATAGTCAAGGCCTCATTCTGTGCACAGTTGACCTCTGAACCCTGTGCAGTGTAAGTGTCCAAGTCTGAGCGCAGGACACCTGCTCACTGCACGTCTATAGTCCTTCATGTAGTACTAGTAGTACATGCCCCGTGGCCTAGTGGCTAAAGCTCTTGCTTCACGCGGCGAGTGTCTGGGTTCGATTCACAGAAAGGGTAGAAACATTGGACGTGTTTCTTTACACCGGTTGTCCCTATGTTCACAAATCACCAAAATTGGGTGGACTGATAAGGGTCCATCCTGGACAAAACTTGACCTAGTTTCCGGGAAATGCCACATAACAAGCGGCTTCCTATATACTAGTATATCAATGACGTCAGCTGTGGTCTGTATACCTTGTACATGTACTGGTAGTAAATTAAAATACCGTATTTATCATAAACTATGTACGGACAATGTTGGTCTAACACGGGTTTTCCCAGAGATTCTAATGCCTTCACTCTTTCTCCTCGTCCTAATATATTCTAAGGTTATTACTTCTTGTTCCTGGTAAATCTCGTTGTAGACTGAATTCAGTCCAGATTTCAGACTGATTTTTCCAGCTGATCGAATGTAATGATGAAAAGGATTTCCCAGGTTCCAGAGGTGTGATGATCTTTTAATATTTGATGCCACCCGTGACAATGGTGTAATTCTTGGCACAGGAGAGGCTTGTGGTGGAGGAGTGACTGGCTTCTGGTGGGGAGCAGTACACTGGGAAGAGGATGCACTGGCTTGTGGTGGGGAGGAGTGGACTGGCTTCTGGTGGGGAGGTAGACCTGGTGGAGAGGATTAAGACTGGCTTGTGGTGGGAGAAGTGTGGACTGGCTTCTGGTGGGGACATACACTGGTGGAGAGGAGTGCACGGCTGTGGTGGGGAGGAGTGGACTGGCTTCTGGTGGGGAGGTAGACTGTGGAGAGGGATTGGACTGGCTTGTGGTGGGGAGAAGTTGACTGGCTTCTGTGGGGAGCATGTAGACTGGTTGGGAACGATTGACCTTGGTTGGAGAGATAGGACTGGTGGAGGAGAGGACTGGTGGGAGGAGAGACTGGTGGGGAGGAGAGAACTGTTTGGAAGGAGATCACTGCGGAAGGAGAACACTGGTGGGAAAGAGTTTGACTGGTGAAAGGAGATGACCGAAGGGAAAGAGAACACTGGTGGTAAGGAGATGACTGTTGGGAAGAAGATGACTGGTGGGAGAGATGACTGGTGGGAGAAGAGATGTGGGAAGGGGAACACAGGTGGTAGAGAGAACACTGGTGGGAATGAAATGACTGGTGGGAAGGAAATGACGTGGGAAGGAGAGGAACTTGTGGGAAGGAGAGACTGGTGGGAAGGAGAGACTGGGTGGGAAGGAGAACACTGTGGGGAAGGAGAACACTGGTGGGAAGGAGAGACTGTGGGAAGGATAGTAACTGGTGGTAAGGAAAGGACTGGTGTGAAGGAGAAGACTGGTGGGAAGGAGAAGGAGACTGGTGGAAGAAAGGATGGACTGGAGGGAAGGAGAGGACGTGGTTGGAAGGCAGAACACTGGTGGGAAGGAGAACACTGGTGGAAGGAGAGGACTGATTGGAAGGAGGAAACTAGTGGAAGAGAAAACAGGAGGGAAGGGAGAGGACTGGTGGGAAAGAGAGGACTGGTGGGAATGGTAAAGTGCACTGTTGGTAAGGAGAACACTGGTGGGAGGAGAGGACTGGTGGGAAGGAGAACACTGGTGGGAAGGAGAGGACTGGTGGGGAAGGGAGTGGACCTGTTGAAAGGAGAGGGACTGATGAAGGAGAAGAGGACTGGTGGGGAAGGATAGGACTGGTGGGAAAACGAGGATTGTGGAAAGGAGAGACTGGTGGGAAGGTGAGGACGGTTGGAAGGAAACGCTGTGGGTAGGAGAGGACGGTTGTGGAAGGAGAGGAGTGGAGGGAAGGAGAGGACTTGGTGGGAAGAGAACACTGGTGGAAGGAGAGACTGGTGAGAAGAACACTGGGTGGGAAGGAGAGGACTGGTGGGAAAGAGAGGACTGGTGGGATGGTAGAGACTGGTGGGAAGGAGAGACAGGTGGGAAGGAGAACACTGGTGGAAGAGAGAGCTGGGGGGAAGGATACACCTGGTTGTGATGGAGAGGACTAGAGGAAAGAGAACGTGGCGGGAAGAGAGGACTGGGTGGGAAGGATAGGACTTGGTGGAAGGGTGAAGGACTTGTGGCGGACGAGAGTACTGGTGGAAGGAGAGAAATGGGGGGAAGGTGAGGACTGGTGGGAAGTTAGGACTGGTGGAAGGAGAACGCTGGTGGGAGGAGAGTACTGTGGTAAGGAGAGGACTGGAGGGAAGGCGAGGACTGGTGGGAAGGAGAAACACTGGTGGAAGAGAGGACTTGGTGAGAGAACACTGAGTAAGGAGAGACTGTTGGGAAAGAGAGACTGTGGGATGGATAGGACTGGGTGGGAAGTGAGAGGACTGGTGGGAAGGGAACACTGGTGGGAAGAGAGGACTGGTGGGAAGGAGAACACTTGTGGAACGAGAGTTACTAGAGGATAGAGAACACTACTGTGGGAAAAGAGACGCCTGGTGGAGAAGGAGAGGACTGGTGGAGGGAGAAGACTGGTGCGGACGAGAGGACGAGGTGGAAGGAAGGAATGGTGGACGGAGAGGACGGGTGGAGGGAGAGGATTGTGCGGACGAGAGTACTGTGGGAAGGAGGACTGGTGGAAGGAGAGGACTGGTGGAAGAGAGGACTGGTGGAAAGGAGAGGACTGTGTAAAGGAGAGGACTGTGGGAAGGAGAGGCCTGGTGGTGATGAGAGGACTAGCGGAAGGAGATGATGGTGGGAAGGAGAGGGACTGGTGCGGAGGAGAGAATGGTGGCAAAGAGAAGACCATTGGACGGCGAGAGGACCGGGTAGGAAGGAGAGGATCGGTGGGAAGGGAGGGACTAGTTGGTAATAAAGGACTAGTGGGAAGGAGAAGACTTCTGGGAAAGGAGAGGACAGTAAGAAGGAGAGACCGGTAGAAAGGACAGGACGGCGAATGAGATTACGGTGTGGGAAGGAGAGGACTGTAGGCAGTAGATGAAACCCTGGGGGGGGTTTTTTTTGGGGAAGCAGAGGACTGGTGGGAAGGAGAGAACTGGTGGGAAGGAGAGAACTGATGGGAAGGATAGGACTGGTGGGAAAGAGAGGACTGGTGCGAAGGAGATGAACTGTGGGAAGGAGAAAACTGGTGGGAAGGAGAGGACTGGAGGGAAGGAAATGACTGGTGGGAAGGAGAGGACTGGTGGGAAGGAGAGAACTGGTGAGAAGGAGAGGACTTGTGAGAAGGAGAGGACCGGTGGGAAGTAGAGGACTTGTGAGAAGAAGAGGACTGAAGAAGGAGAGGACTGGTGGGAAGGAGAGGACTGGTGGGAAGGAGAGGACTGGTGGGAAGGAGAGGACTGGTGGGAAGGAGATGACTGGTGGGAAAGAGACGACTGGTGGGAAGGAGATGACTTTTGGGAAGGAGATGACTGGTGGGAAGGAGATGACTTTTGGGAAGGAGATGACTGGTGGGAAGGAGAGGACTGGTGGAAAGGAGAGGACTGTTGGGAAAGAGAGGACTTGTGAGAAGGACAGGACTGGTGGGAGGGAGAGGACTGGTTGGAAGGAAATGGCTGGTGGGAAGGAGAGGACTGGTGGGAAGGAGAGGTCTGGTGGGAAGGAGAGGACTGGTGGACGGAGAGGACTGTTGGGAAGAAGAGGACTGTTGGGAAGGAGAAACTTGTGAGAAGGAGAGAACTGGTGGGAAGGAGAGGACTGGAGGGAAAGAAATGACTGGTGGGAAGGAGAGGACTGGTGGGAAGGAGAGGACTGGTGGGAAGGAGAACACTGGTGGGAAGGAGAGGACTGGTGGGAAGGAGAGGACTGGTTCGGAGGAGAAGACTGGTGGGAAAGAGAGGACTGGTGGGAAGGAGAGGACTGGTCGGAAGGAGAGGACTGGTGGGAAGGAGAGGACTGGTGCGAAGGAGAGGACTGGTGGGAAGGAGAGGACTGGGGGGAAGGAGAGGACTGTTGGGAAGGAGACGACTGGAGGGAAGGAGAGGACTGGTGGGAAGGAGAGGACTTGTGCGAAGAAGATGACTGGTGGGGAGGAGAGGACTGGGGGGAAGGAGACGACTGGTGGGAAAGAGACGACTGGTGGGAAGGAGAGGACTGGTGGGAAGGAGAGGACTTGTGAGAAGGAGAGGACTGGTGGGAAGGAGAGGACTGGGGGGAAGGAGGCGACTGGTGGGAAAGAGACGACTGGTGGAAGCAGAGGACTGGTGTGAAGGAGAGGACTGGTGGGAAGAAGATGACTGGTGGGGAGGAGAGGACTCGTGAGAAGGAGATGACTCGAGATAAGGAGAGGACTGATGGGAAGGAGAAGACTGATCGGAAGGAGAGGATTAGTGGGAAGGAGACGACTGGTGTGAAGGAGATGACTTGGGGGAAGGAGAAGACTGGTGGGAAGGAGAAGACTGGCGCGAAGCAGAGGACTGGTGGGAAGGAGAAGACTGGTGGGGTGGAGAGGACCGGTTGGAAGGAGAGGACTGGTGGGAAGGAAATGACTGGTGTGATGGAGAGGACTGGTGTGAAGGAAAGGACTGGTGGGAAGGAGATGACTGGTGGGAAGGAGATGACTGGTGGGAAGGAGAGGACTGGTGGGAAGGAGAGGACTGGTGCGAAGGAGAGGACTGGTGGGAAGGAGAGGACTGGAGTGTGGGAAATGACTGGTGGGAAGGAGAGGACTGTTGGTAAGGAGAAGACTGGTGGGAAAGAGATGACTGGTAGGAAGGAGATGACTGGTGCGAAGGAGAGGACAGGAGGCAAGGGAATGACAGATGGGAAGGAGAGAACTTGTGGGAAGGAGAGGACTTTTGTAAAGGAGATGACTGGTGGGAAGGAGAGGACTGGTGGGAAGGAGAGGACTGGTGAGAAGGAGAGGACTTGTGAGAAGGAGAGGACTGGTGGGAAGGAGAGGACTGGTTGGAAAGAAATGACTGGTGGGAAGGAGAGCATTGGTGGGAAGGAGAGGACTGGTGGGAAGGCGAACACTGGTGGGAAGGAGAGGACTCGTGGGAATAAGAGGACTAGTGGGAAGGAGATAAGTGGTGGGAAGGAGAGGACTGGTGCGGAGGAGAGGACTGGTGGCAAGGAGAGGACTGGTGGCAAGAAGACCAGTGGATAGGAGAGGACGGTGGGAAGGAGAGGACCGGTGGGAAGGAGAGGACTGGTGGGCAGGAGAGGACTGTTGGAAAGGAGAGGACTTCGGGGAAGGAGAGCACTGGTGCGGAGGAGAGGACTGGTGATAAAGAAAGGACTGGTGGGAAGGACAGAATTGGTGTGAAGGAGAGGAGAGGTGCAGAGGAGAGGACTGGTGGGAAGGAGAGGAATTGTGGGAAGGAGAGGACTGGTGGGAAGGAGAGGACTTGTGCGAAGAAAATGACTGGTGGGGAGGAGAGGACTGGGGGGAAGGAGACGACTGGTGGGGAAGAGCCGACTGGTGGGAAGGAGAGGACTGGTGGGAAGGAGAGGACTTGTGAGAAGGAGAGGACTGGTGGGACGGGGATGAAATCGTAGGAAGGAAATTTCGGGTTTTGAAAGGAGAGGACTGATGGGGGGAGAGAACGATGGGGAAAGGGGAGGGAAATGGTGGTTTGGGGAGGGACTGGTGGGAAAGAGAGAACTGGTAAAAGGAGGGACCCCGGGGAAGGGGTAGGACTGCTGGGGGAAAAAGAAAATGGTGCCCGGGGGAGAAGACTGGTACGGAGGAGAGGAAAATTTTGGGGGGAAGGAAGGGGGCCGTTAGGAGATGACTGGTTGGGGGAAAGGGGAGGGCTTTTGGGGAAAGGAAAAGGACTGGTTTTGAAGGAGAGGGCTGGTAAAAAGGGAGGACTAGTGGGTTTGGGGGGAAGACTGGTGCGGAGGAGAGGACATGGGAAGGAGAGGCCCGTTGGGGAAAGGGGAAGCTGTTGGGAAGGAGAGGAATGGGGGAAGGAGAGGGAATGGTGAGAAAAGGGAGAACTGGTGGGGAAAAGAGGGGGGGGTTGGGGAAAGGGGAAATTTTTGGTGGGGGAAAGGGGATACTTTGGGAAAAAGAAGGGGCTGGTTTGGGGGGGGATGATGGTGGGGAAGGGGGAGAAAAAGGTGGGAAAAGGGGAGGAAGGGGGGAAGGAGAGGGGCGGTGGGAAGGAGAAGACTGGGGGCCACGAGAGGACTGGTGCTCAGGAGAGGGCTGGTGCGGAGGAGAGGACTGGTGGGAAAGAGAGGACTGGTGCGTACGAGAGGACTGGTGAAAAGGAGAGGACTGGTGGGAAGGAAAGGTCTGTTGGGAAGCAGAGGACTGGTGGGAAGGAGAATACTGGTGGGAAGGAGAGGACTGGTGTGAAGGAGAGGACTGGTGGGAAGGAGAGGACTGGTGGGAAGAAGAGAACTGGTGCGGAGGAGAGGACTGGTGGGAAGGGGATGACTGGTGGGAAGGAGAGGACTGGTGGGAAGGAGAATACTGGTGGGAAGGAGAGGACTGGTGTGAAGGAGAGGAATGGTGAGAAGGAGAGGACTGGTGGGAAGACGAGAACTAGAGCGGAGGAGAGGACTGGTGGGAAGGGGAGGACTGGTGGGAAGGAGAGGACTGGAGGGAGGGAGAGAACTGGTGCTGATGAGATGACTGGTGGGAAGGAGAGGACTGGTGGGAAGGATAGGACTGGTGGGAAGAAGAGGACTGGTGGGAAGGAGAGGACCGGGGGGAAGAAGAGGACTGGCGAGAAGGCGAGGACTGGTGGAAAGTAGAGGACTGGTGCAGAAAAGAGGACTGGACGAAAGGAGAGGACTGGTGGGAAGGAGAGGACTGGTGCGGAGGAGAGGACTTTAGGGAAGCAGAGGACTGTTGGGAAGGAGATGACTAGTGGGAAGGAGAGGACTGGTGCGGAGGAGAGGACTAGAGGGAAGGAGATTGCGAAAAAGATTTAGGAGTTCTGGTTAGCAGTAATCTGAAACCAAGGCAACAGTGCATAAGTGTTCGCAATAAAGCTAATAGAATCCTTGGCTTCATATCAAGAAGCATAAATAATAGGAGTCCTCAGGTTGTTCTTCAACTCTATACATCCTTGGTTAGGCCTCATTTAGATTATGCTGCACAGTTTTGGTCACCGTATTACAGAATGGATATAAATTCTCTGGAAAATGTACAAAGGAGGATGACAAAGTTGATCCCATGTATCAGAAACCTTCCCTATGAGGATGGACTAAGGGCCCTGAAACTGCACTCTCTAGAAAGACGTAGAATTAGGGGGGGATATGATTGAGGTGTATAAATGGAAGACAGGAATAAATAAAGGGGATGTAAATAGTGTGCTGAAATATCTAGCCTAGACAGGACTCGCAGCAATGGTTTTAAGTTGGAAAAATTCAGATTCAGGAAGGATATAGGAAAGTACTGGTTTGGTAATATAGAGTTGTGGTTGAGTGGAACAAAACTCCCAAGTACCGTTATTGAGGCCAGAACGTTGTGCTAGCTTTAAATATGGTTGGATAAATACATGAGTAGTTGTGGCGTGGGTGTGAGTTAGACACTGATAGCTGTGCTACCAGGTCGGTTTGCCGTGTGTTCCTCCCTTAAGTCATATGTGACCTGACCTGACATGACTAGGTTGGGTGTGCATTGGCTCTTTTAAGCCGGTAGGAGGACTTGCGACCTGCATCTCATGGGACAGTGAGTCTGCTGCAGTGTTCCTTCGTCTTTTGTTCTTATGTTCTTATGAACGAGAAACTAGGGGGAGAAGGAGACGATGGTGCGGAGGACAGAAACTGGTGGAATGGGAAGAACTGGTGGGAAGGAGAGGATGGTGCGGTGGAGGGACTGAACTGTGTGCGAATGAGTGGAATGGTGGGATGGAAGGGACTGGGTGGGTAGGAGAGCACTGGTAGGAAGGGGGAAGGATCTGATGGGACCGAAGAGAGGACTATGGGAATGAGAGACTGGTGGGATGGAGACGACTGATGGGGAGGATAGGACTGGTGTAACGTGAGGAATGGTGGTTTAAGGAGGATGACTGGTGGGAAGGAGAGACTGGTGGGATGAGGTGGCGGTGGGGAAGGTAAAATGATGGTGGGATGGAGAGGACTCGTGGGGACTGAAAGGGACTTATGGGAAGGAGATGAATGTTGGGAGGGAGAGATGACTGGTGGGAAGGAGGGACTGGTGGGAGGAGAGGACTGGCGCGAGGAGAGGACGGATGGTAAGGAGAGGACTGGTGGAAGGGAAATGAACTCGTGGGAAGGAGATGGACTGGTGGAACGAGGAGGGATTGGTGGGAAGAAGAGACTGGTGGGGAAGGGGAGAAACTGATGGGAAGGGAGAGGACTGTGGGAGAGAGGACTTGTGAGAAGGAGGAGGACTGGTGTGGGAAGGAAAGGTGAGGACGGTGGGAAGGAAATGTATGGTGGGAAGAGAGGACTGTGGTAAGGGACAGGACTGCAGGGAAGGAGAGGAACTAATGGGAAGGAGAGGGAACTTGGTGGGTAAGGAGAGGACTGGTGGGAAGGAGAGAACTTGTAGAAAGGAGAGGACTCGTGGGAAGGACAGGACTGCTGGAAGAAGAAGACTGGTGCGGAGGGAGAGATGATTGTACGGTGGAGTGGATGGTGGGAAGGAGAGGGACTCGTTAGGAGTGACTGGTGGGAGGAGAGGACTGGTGGGAGGAAAGTACTGGTGGGAAGGGAGGACTGGTACAAGAAGGAGCGGACTAGTGGGATGGAGAAGTCTGGTGCGGAGGAGAGGCTCGTGGGAAGGAGAGACTGTGGGAAGGAGAAGGATGTTTGGGAAGGAGAGGAAACTGGTGGGAAAGGAGAGGACTGGTGGGAAAGGAGAGACATGTTGGGAAGAAGAGGGACTGGTGTGAAGGAGAGTACTGGTGGGAAGGAGAGGACTTATGGGAAGAAGAGAAGATGGTGGAGAGGAGGATGACTGTGTGCGGAAGGAGAGAAATTGTGGGAAAGGAGGGACTGGTGGGAAGGTGAAGGACGGTGGGAAGGAAAAGATGGTGCTACGAGAGGATCGGTGCTCAAGGAGAGGGCTGGTGCGGAGGGAGAGGACTGGTGGGAAGGAGAGAAATGGTGCGTAGGAGAGGACTGGTGAAAAGGAGAGGATAGTGGGAAGGAAAATCGTTTGTTGGAAGCCAGAGGACTGGTGGAGGGAATTTGGGGTGTTTGGGAAGGAGAGGACTGGTGTGAAGGAGAGGTTTGGTGGGAAGGGGAGGACTGGTGGGAAGGAGAGGATGGTCGGGAGGGAGAGGACTGGTGGGAAGAAGGAGAACCTGGTGAGGAGGAGAGGACTGGTGGGGAAGGGGAGGACTGGTGGAAGGAGAGGGGTCTGGTGGGAAGGACACAGAATACTGGTGGGAGGAAAGGAAGAGGACTTGTTGTGAAGGTGAGGATGGTGGAGAAGGAGAGGGACTGGTGGGGAAGAAGTGAACTGGTGCGGAGGAGAGGCTGGTTGGGAAGGGGAAGACTGGGTGGGAAGGAGAGGACTGGTGGGAGGGGTGGAGAACTGGTGCTGATTGAGATGACTGGTGGGAAGGAGAGGACTGGTGGGAAGATAGGAACTGGTGGAAGAAGAGGACTGGTGGGAAGGAGAGGGACGGTGGGAAGGAAGAGGATGTTGAGAAGGCGAGGATGGTGGCGAAAGGAGAGGATGGGGGGAGGAGAGGACTGATGAGGAAGGAGGTGATATGGCATCAGGGGAAGGACCAGGGACTGGTGCGCAGGAGAGGACCTGGAGGGAGGAGAGGACTGGTGGGGGGGGGGGAAGGAGAAGACTGGCGGGAAGGAGGGGAGGACAGGTGGGAAGGAGAGGACTTGTGGAAAGGAGAGGGCTGTTGGGAAGGCGATAGGACTGATTGGGAAGGGAGGACTGGTGAGAGGACTGGATTAGTGGGAGGACTGGTGCTGATGAGGTGACTGTGTGGCGGAAGGAGAGAACTGGTGGGAAGGAGAGGGCTTGTGGAGAATGGAGAGGACTGGTGGGAGAACAGGACTGGTGGGAAGAAGAGGACTTGGTGGGAAGGAGAGAACTGGAGGAAGGCGAGGACTGGTGGGAAAAGAGAGGATGGTGGGAAGGATAGAGAGAATGGTGATAAGAAGAGGACTGGTGTGAAGGAGGTAGTTTGGTGGAAGGAGGAGGACTTGTGGGAAGGAGATGGGACTGGGTGGGAAGGAGATGGACTGGGTTGGGAAGAATGAGAAATAGTGGGAGGAGAGGACTGGTGGGAAAAGGAGAGAACTGGTGGGAAGAGAGGACTCGTGTGAAGGGAGGAGTACTGGTGGGAAGCAGAGGGACTTGTGGGAAGGAGAATGGACTGGTGGGATGGGGAGATGCTGGTGGAAGGAGAGAAATTGTGGGAAGGAGAGGAACTGGTGGGCAGGCTGAGGACGGTGGGAATGAGAAGCTGGTCAGAGGAGAGGACTGGTGCTCAGGAGAGCGGACTGGTGCGGAGGATAGGGGAATGGCTCTGGGAAGGAGGAGGACTGGTGCGTAGGAGAGGGGGGTGAAAAGGAGAGGACTGGTGGGAGGAAGGAAAGGATATGTTGGGAAGCAGAGGATCTGGTGGGAAAGCAGAGGACGAGTGTGAAGGAGAGGATTCTAAGGAATGGGGAGAACGAAGGAGGAACAGTGAAGGAGAGGACTGGTGGAAAGGAGAGGATTGGTAGGAAAAAGAGGACTTGAGGGAAGGAGGAGGACAGATAAGAAGGGAGAAGTCTGGTTGAAAGTAGAGGGATAGTGGAAGGAGAGGATGGCAGGAGGAGGGCGGACTGGTGGGAAGGATAGCACTGTTCGAAAAGGATGAGGACTGGTGGGAAGGGAGAGGATGGTGGGACGGAGAGGACTTGTTGGGTCGGACGTGAGAGAGGCTGGTGGGAAAGAAGGACTGGTGCGGAGGACGAGGACTGAGGGCCGAAGGAGGAGGACTGGTGGGAAGGCGGGGACTGATGGGAAGGGAGAGAACTGGTGCAGAGGAGAGGATTGGTGGGATGGAGACGACTGGGTGGGAGGAGCCCATCGACTTGTGTGGGAAGGATGAGGACTGGTGCGGAGGAGAGGAACTGCCAAGGTGGGAAGGAGGAGGACTGGTGGGAAAGAGAGGACTGGTGGGAAGGAGAGGATAGGTCGGGAAGGAGATGGACTAGTGGAAAGGGAGAGGTAGCAACTTGTCGGAGGAGAGGATGGAGGGTAAGGAGAGAACTGGTGGGAAGGAGAGGACTTGTGGGACGGAGTGGGACTGATGGGCAAGGGGAGAACTTGTGGGATGGAGGAGGACTGGTGGAAGGAGACGGACTAGTGGGCAGGAGAGGACTGGTGGGATGGAGAGGACTGGTGGGGGAAAGAGAGGACTTTGTGCGTAGGAGAGGACTGGTGGGAAGGAGAGGACTCGGTGGGAATGGAGGACTTTGTGGGGAAAGAGACGGACTGAAGCATAGGAGACGGATTGGTGCCGAAAGGAAGAGGACTTGATGGGAGGAGAGGTCTGTTGGAAGGAGGCGACTGGTGGGCGGAGGACGCCTGGTGATAGATGGAAAAATACTGGTGGGAAGGAGAGAAACTGGTGATAAGGAGAGGACTGGTGGGAAGGTGTGGATGTGTTGGATGGAGTGGAGTGGTGTGGAAGGAGAGGACTGGGAATAAGGGACTGAGGACTTTCTGGGAGGAGAGAACTTGTGGAAGGAGGGAGAAAGAATCAGGTGAGGAAGGAAAGGAACTGGTGCGGAGGAGAGGACTGGGGGGAAGGAGAGGTCTGGTGGAAGCAGAGGACTGGTGGGGGAGGAGAGGACTGGTGGGAGGAGATGACTGGTGGGAGGAGAGGACTGGTGCGGAGGAAGAGACACTGGTGAGGAGGAACTGTTGGGAAGGAGAGAACTGGTGGGAAGAAAAGGACTTTTGGGATAGGAGTGAGAACTGTTGGGAAAGTAGAGGGATGGTGGTAGGGAGAGGTACTAGGTGCTAGGAGAGGACTGGTGGGGAAGGAGAAAACTGGTGGAAGGAGGAGGACTGGTCTGGTAAGGAGGGGACTGTTGGGAAGGAGAGGACTGGTGCTAGGAGAGGACCTGGAGGGAAGGAAGAAAAATGGTTGGGGAGGAGGAGGACTGGTGAAAGGAGAGGACTGTGGTTAGGGAGAGGACTGGATGCTAGGAGAAGGACTGGTGGATGGAGGAAAACTGGTGGGAAGGAGGAACTGGTGGGAAGGAAGAGGACTGGTGGAAGGAGAGAACTGGGTGGGAAGGAAGAAGAACTGGTGGGAAGAGGAGAATGGTGGGAAAGGAGAAGGACTGGTGCAGAAGGGATGACTGGTGGGAAGGAGAGAACTGGTAGGGTCGAGAGGAATGGTGAGGTGGAGAGGACTGGTGGGAAGGTAGAGGACTGGTGGATAGGAGAAAGGAGAAACACTGGAGGGAAGGTAGAGGACTGGTGGTGGGAAGGAGGGACTGGTGGGAAGGGAGGAATGGTGGAAAAGAGAGGACTGGTGGGAAGGAGAGGATGTGGGAGAAGGAGAGGACTGGTGGGAAGGAGAGGACTGGTGGGAAGGAGAGGCTGGAGGGAAAGAGAGGAATGGTGGGAAGGAGAGGACTGGTGGGTAGGAGAGGATGATGGGAAGGAGAGGGATGGTGGGAAGGAAAGGACGAGTGGGGGAGGAGAGGACGGATGGGATGGAGAGGACTGGTGGGAAGGAGTGGACTGGTGGGAAGGGAGTGGACTGTGGGAAGGAGAGGATGGTTGGGAAGGAAAGGACTGGTGGGGAAGGAAGGCACTGGTGGGAAGGAGAGGACTGGTGGGATAGGAGAGGCCTGGTGGGAAGGAGTGGGACTGGTGGGGAGGAAGAGGAATGTTGGGAAGGAGAGGAATGGTGGGAAGGAGAGGACTGGTGGGAAGGAGAGGGATGGTGGGAAGGAGAAAGAAAATGGGTGGGAGGGAGGATGGTGGAAAGGAGAGGACTGTTGGGAAGGAGAGGACTGGTGCTAGGAGAGGACTGGAGGGAAGGAGAAAACTGGTGGGAAGGAGAGGACTGGTGGAAAGGAGAAGGACTGGTGGTAGGGAGAGGACTGTTGTGGGAGAGGATGGTGGGAAAGCGAGAGGACTGGTTGGGAAGGAGAAGGACTGGTGGGAAGGAGAGGACTGGTGGGAAGGAGAGGTACTGGTGGGAAGGAGAGGAACTGGTGAGGAAGGAGAGGACTAGGTGGGGAAGGCGAGGATGGTCGGGAAGGAGAGGACTGGTGGGAAGGAGAGGAGGTACTGGGGGAAGGAGAGGTCTGGTGGGAAGGGAGAGGATGGTGGGAAGGAGAGACTGGTGGGAAGGAGAGGACTGGTGGGAAGGAGAGGGACTGGTGGGAAGGGCGGCCGCGCGACAAGAGACGAAAGGAAAGAGAGGACTGGTGGGAAGGAGAGGACTGGTGGGGAGGAGAGGAACTGGTGGGATGGAGCGGATGGTGGGAAGGAGAGGACTGTGGGAGGAGAGGATGGGCTGGGAAGGAGAGGACTGGGTGGGGAGGAGAGGACTGTGGGAAGGAAGAAGACTGGTCCAGGTGGGAAGGAGAGGACAGGTGGGGAAGGAGAGGATGGTGGGGAAAGAGAGGAGACTGGTGGGATGGAGAGGACTGGTGGGAAGGAGGTGGACTGGTGGGAAGGAGTGGAGTGGTTGGGAAGGAGAGGAATGGTGGGAAGGAGAGGATGGTGGGAAGGAGAGGAAGGTGGGAAGGAGAGGACTGGTGGGAAGGAGGAGGGACTGGTGGGAAGGAGAGGACTGGTGGGAAGGAGAGGACTGGTGGGAAGAGAGGATGGTGGGGAGGAGAGGGACTGGTGGGAAGGAGAGGACTGGTGGGAAGGAAGGTGACTGGTGGGAAGGAGAGGACTGGTGGGAAGGAGAGGATGGTTGGGAAGGAGGACTGGTATGGTGGGAAGGAGAGGACTGTGGTGGGAAGGGAGAGGATGGGTGGAGAAGGAGAGATGGTGGGGAAGGAGAGGACTGGTGGGAAGGAGAGACTGGTGGGAAGGAGAGGAAGAGAGGACTGGTGGGAAGGAGAGGAACTGGTGGAAGGTAGGGGACTGGTGGGGAAGGAGAAGGACTGGTGGGAAGGGAGGACTGGTAGGAAGGAGAGGATGGTGGGGAGGAGAGGACTGGGTGGGAAGGAAGAGGATGGTTGGAAGGAGAGGACTGGTGGGAAGGAAGAGGACTGGTGGAAGGAGGGGACTGGTGGGAAGGAGAGGACTGTTGGGAAGGAGAGGACTGGTGGGAAGGAGGAGGACTTTGGGGGTTTTGGAAGGGAGGGACTGGTGGGGAAGTGAGAGAGGATTTTATGGTAGGAGAGGACATTTTGAGGAGAGGATGGTGGGAAGGATAGGACTGGTGGGAAGGAGAGGGACTGGTGGGAAGGAGAGGACTGGTGGAAGGGAGGACTGGTGGGGAAGTAGGGACTGGTGGGACAGGAGGGGATGGTGGGAAGGATGAGACTGTGGGAAGGAGAGACTGGTGGGAAGGAGGGGGACATGGTGGGAAGGAGGAGGACTGGTGGGAAAGGAGAGGACTGGTGGGAAGGAGGGACTTTGGGCAGGAGAGGAAGGTGGGAGAAGGGAGGAAACTGGTGGGAAGGAGAGGCCTTGGTGGGAAGGAGAGACTGGTGTGGGAAGGAGAGGGACTGGTGGGAAGGAGGGGACTGGTGGGGAAGGAGGGGACTGGTGGGAAGGAGTGATGTGGGAAGGAGAGGATGGTGGGTGGCCCCCCCCCCCCCCCCCCGTGGGAGGAAGGAGAGGACTGGTTGGGAAGGAGAGGATGGTGGAGGGAGGATGACTGTGGTGGAAGGAGAATGACTGGTGGGATGGAGAGGAATGGTGGAAGGAGAGTGAACTGGTGGGAAGGAGAGGACTGGTGGGAAGGAGAGGACTCGGTGGGAAGGAGAGGGACTGGTTGGGAAGGAGAGGATGGTGGGAAGGAGGGGGACTGGTGGGAAGGAGGGGAGGGGACTGGTGGGAAGGAGAGGACTGGTGGGGAAGGAGAGGACTGGTGGGAAGGGGAAGGGAGGGGACTGGTGGGAAGGAGAAGGACTGGTGGGAAGGAGAGAGAGGACTGGTGGGTGGGAAGGAGGGGGGGGAATGGTGGGGAAGGAGAGGACTGGTGGGAAGGAGAGAGGACTGGTGGGAAGAGGGCTGGTGGGAAGGAAGGGGACTGGTGGGGAAGGAGAGGACTGTTGGGAAGGAGGGGCTGGTGGGGTAAAGAGAGGACTGGTGGAAGGAGAGGACTGGTGGGGAAGGAGAGGACTGGTGGGAAGGAGGGGAGGTGGTGAAGGGAGGATGGTGGGAAGGAGAGGGATGGTGGGAAGGAGAGGACTGGTGGGAAGGAGGAGGACTGGTGGGATAGGAGAGGTCCTGGTGGGAAGGAGAGGATGGTGGGAAGGAGAGGACTTGGTGGAAAGGAGAGGACTGGTGGGAAGGTGAGGAATGGGTGAGGAAGGAGAGGCCTGGTGGGAAAGGAGAGGACTGGTGGGGAGGAGGGGATGGTGGGAAGGAGAGGACTGGTCGAGAAGGGAGAGGATGGTGGGGTGCGGATAAGGAGGGGACTGGTGGGAAAGGAGAGGACTGGTGTGAAGGGAGAGGACTGGTGGGAAGTAGGGGGATGGTGGAAGGTGAGATTGGCTGCGGAAGGAGAGGACTTGGGTGGGAATGAGGAGGACTGTGGGGAAGGAGAGGACTGGTGGGAAAAGGAGAGGATGGTGGGAAGGAGGGGACTGGTGGGAAGGAGGGGACTGGGGGGAAGGAGAGGACACTGGGTGGGGAAGGAGAGGGACTGAGTGGGAAGGAGAGGGACTTGTGGGAAGGAGAGACTGGTGGGGAAGGAGAGGACTGGTGGGAAGGAGAGGACTGGTGGGAAGGAGAGGACTGGTGGGAAGGAGAGGACTGGTGGGAAGGAGAGGACTGGTGGGAAGGAGAGGACTGGTGGGAAGGAGGGGACTGGTGGGAAGGAGGGGGGACTGGTGGGAAGGAGGGGATGGTGGGAAAGGAGAGGACTGGTGGGAAGGAGGGGACTGGTGGGAAGGAGGATGGTTGGGAAGGAGAGGACTGGTGGGAAGGAGGGGTTGGTGGTGAAGGAGAGGACTGGTGGAAGAGAGGACTGGTGGAAAAGAGGGAGATGGTGTGGGAAGGAGGAGAACTGGTGGGAAGGATGATGACTGGTGGGAAGGAGGGGGACTGGTGGGAAGGAGAGGACTGGTGGGAAGGAGAGGACAGGTGGGAAGGAGGGGACTGGTGGGAAGTAAGAGGATGCGTGGGAAGGAGAGGACTGGTGGGGAAGGAGGGGGACTGGTGGGAAGGGAGGGACTGGTGGGAAGGAGTAAGGATGGTGGAGGGAGGGACTGGGTGGAAGGAGAGGACTGGTGGGAAGGAGAGGGATGGTGGGAAGGAGGAGGACTGGTGGGAAGGGGAGGAAACTGGTGGGAAGGAAGAGGTGGTGGGAAGGAGGAGGACTGTGGGAAAAGGAGAGGGACTGGTGGGAAGGAGAGGACTGGTGGTAAGGAGAGGGACTGGTGTGAAGGATAGGACTCGGTGGGATAAGGATGAGGACTGGTGGGATGGAGAGGGGACTGGTGGGAAGGGAGAGGAACTGGTGGGAAGGTGAGATGGTGGGAAGGAGGGATGGTGGGAAGTAGGGAGGAATGGTGGAGGAAGGAGGGGACTGGTGGGAAGGAGAGGCTGGTGGGAAGGAGCGGACTGGGGAAGGAGAGGCTGGTGGGAAGGAGGGGATGGTAGAAGGAGAGGACTGGTGGAGGAGAGGACTGGTGGGGAAGGAGAGACTGGTGGGAAGAAGGGGGGATGGTGGGAAGGAGGGACTGGTGGGAAGGAGAGGACTGGTGGGAAGGTGAGGACTGGTGGGATGGAGAGGACTCGGTGGGAAGGAGGGGAATGGTGGGGGAATGGAGAGGACTGGTGGGATGGAGGGGACTGGTGGGGAAGGAGGGGGACTGGTGGGAAGGAGGGGGACTGGTGGGAAGGAGGGGATGGTGGGAAGGAGAGGACTGGTGGGAAGGAGGGGGACTGGTTGGGAAGGAGAGGACTGGTGGGAAGGAGAGGGACGGTGGAAGGAGAGGACGGTGGGAAGGAGAGGACTGCTTGGGGAAGAGGGGACTGGTGGGAAGGAGAGATTGGTGGGAAGGAGGGACTGTGGGGAAGGAGGGGATGGTGGGGAAAGGAGAGGGACTGGTGGGAAGGAGGGGCTGGTGGGAAAGGGGAGGGGGACTGGTGGGAAGGAGAGGACTGGTGGGAGGAGGGGACTGATGTGGGAAAGGAGGGGCACACTAGGTAGCGGGAAGCGACGTGGACTGGGGGAAGGAGAGGACTGGTGGGGGAAGGACGAGGACTGGTGGGATGGTGGGACTGGTGGGAAGGAGGGGACTGGTGGGGGGAGGGAGGGGACTGGTGGCGAAGGAGAGGACTGGAGGGAAGGAGAGGATTGGTGGGAAGGAGAGGATGGTGGGAAGGACGAGGACTGGTGGGAAGGAGAGGAACTGCACGTGGGAAGGGAGGGGACTGGTGGAAGGAGTGGATGGTGGGAAGGAGGGAGACTGGTGGGATGGAGGGACTGGTTGGGAAGAGAGGACTGGTGGGGAGGCGTGGATGGTGGGAAGGAGGAGGTTGTTGAGGAAGGAGGGATGGTGGGAGGGAGGGGACTGTGGGAAGGAGAGGACTGGTGGGAAGGAGAGGACTGGTGGGAAGGAGGGACTGGTGGGAAGGAGAGGACTGGTGGGAAGGAGAGGACTCGTGGAAGGAGGGGACTGGTGTGAAGGAGAGGACTGGGTGGGAAGGAAGGAGGATGGTTGGGAAGGAGGGACTTGTTGGGAAGGAGAGGACTGGTGCGGATGGAGGGGACTGTGGGAAGGAGGGGACTGTGGGAAAGGAGAGGACTGGTGGGGAAGGAGAGGACTGGTGGGGAAGGAGGGACTGAGTGGGAAAGGAGAGGACTGGTGGAAGGAGAGGACAGGTGGGAAGGAGCGGAACTGGTGGGAAAAGGAGGGGGGGACTGGTGGGCAGGGAGGGACTGGTGGGAAGGAGAGGACTGGTGGGAAGGAGGGGACTGGTGGGAAGGAGGGGACTGGTGGGAAGGAGGGGACTGGTGGGAAGGAGGGGACTGGGTGGGATGGTGGGGACGGTGGGAAGGAGGGGACCTGGTGGGAAGGAGGGACTGGTGGGAAGGAGGGGGACTGGTGGGAAAGGAGAGGATGGTGGAGGACGAGACTGCTGGGAAGGAAAGGAGGGACTGGTGGGAAGGAGGGGACTGGTGGGGAAGGAGAGGACTGGTGGGAAGGAGGGGGGGACTGGTGGGAGGGAGGGGACTGGGGGATGAGGGGGACTGGGGGGGAAGCAGGGACTGGTGGGAAGGAATAGAGGATGGTGGGAAGGAGGGGTCTGGTGGAAGGAGAGGACTGGTTGGGATGGATAGGGACTGGTGGGAAGGAGAGGACCTGGTGGGAAAAGGAGAGGACTGGTGGGAAGAGGGGACTGGTGGGAAGGAGAGGATGAGTGGGAAGGGGGGAACTGGTGGGAAGGAGAGGACTGGTGGGAAGGAGGGGACTGGTGGGAAGGAGAGGACTGGTGGGAAGGAGGGGACTGGTGGGAAGGAGAGGACTGGTGGGAAGGAGGGGACTGGTGGGAAGGAGGGGACTGGTTGGGAAGGAGGGGATGGTGGAAAGGAGGGGACTGGTGGGAAGGAGAGGACTGGTGGGAAGGACGGGGACTGGTGGGAAGGAGAGGAATGGTGGGATGGAGGGGACTGTGTGGGATAGGAGGGGACGGTGGGAAGGAGGGACTGGTGGGTAGGAGGGGACTGGTGGGAGGAAGGAGGGGACTGGTGGGAAGGTTTACAGTTGACAGAGAAGAAAATGTTGAGCGGAAGCGAAAATTAGAAATATTTTGATAAGAACGAATGAGAGTGGAAACATCTGAGTGGCAGGGTTGGCAGAGTGGAGGGGTGAAGTGTGACATGGTTGGCAGAGTGGCAGGGTTGGCAGAGTGGCAGGGGTGGACAGTGTTTGTGACATGGTTGGCAAGAGTGGCAGGGTTGGCAGAGAGTGCCGGGTTGACCAGTGTGACAGGATTGGCTGAGTGGCAGGTAGTTTGGCATAGTGGCAAGGATTGACAGTGTGACAGGATTGGCAGTGTTGAGGGGTTGGCAGGGGTGACGGGTTTGACAGTGTGACAGGGGTTGGTGGAGTGGCAGGGGTTGGCTGAGTGGTAGGTTTTGCATAGTGCAGGGTTTTGTCAGTGTGGACATTATTGGCAGAGTTGCACGGTTGGCAGTGACAGGGTTTATCAGTGTGACAGGGTTGGCAGAGTGGAATGGTGGCGAGTGAGGGTTGGCTTAGTGGCAGCGTCGGCAGAAGTGGCAGGGTTGGCAGTGCGGCAGAAGGGTGGACAGGGTGGCAGGGTTGGCAGAGTGGCGGGTTGGCAGAGTGGCAAGGGTGGTTGGCGCGTGGCATGGTGGCAGGAGTGGCTGGGATGGCAGAGTGGCAGGTTTGGCAGCAGAGTGGCAGGGTTGGCAGAGTGGTAGGGTTGGTAGAGTGGCAGCGTTGGCAGAGTGACAAGGTTGGCAGAGTGGCAGGGTTGGCAGAATGGGACCGGTTGGTAGAGTGGCAAGGTTGGCAGAGTGGATAGGGTTAGCAGAGTGGTAGGGTTGGTAGAGTGGCAGAGCGTTGGCAGAGTGGACAAAGGTTGGCAGAGTGGCAGGGTTGGCAGAACAGGAATGGGACCGTTGGTGTAGTGTGGCAAGGTTGGCGAAGTGGTAGGGTTAGCAGAGTTCTGGGTGGCCGAGTTTGAGTAAGTAATGCAGGGTTGGAGGAGAGTACATACAGGGCAACCTGAATGTCGTAGTTACAGGGCGCTAGTATCTGTAGGGGCAGAAAGAGTTCCAGGGGCAGATTGATGCCAGGCGGTTACAGGGTACCTTGGGCAGCAGGGTGCCATGTGTAGGAGGGAGCCACAGACAGCAGGGTTGCCAGGGGCAGCAGGGGGTGCCAGGGCAGCAGGGTGCCAGGGACAGAAGGGTGCCAGGTGCAGAAAGGTGCCTGCGAGAGAATAATGCCCAGGATTAGGCAGGGTACCTGGGGCCGCAGGGGGTCCCCTATGGGAGCAAGCAGGGAGCCAGAGACAGCAGGGTGCCAGGGGCAGCAGGTGCCAGAAAAAGCAGGTTGCCAGCATCAGCAGGGTGCCAGGGTCAGCAGGGTACCAGGGACAGCAGTGGTGACAAGGTACAGCAGGTTGCAAGGAACAACTGGATGCCAAGGGCAGCAGGGGCCAGGGCACAAGCAGGTTGCCAGGGTAGCTGGGTGCAGGGACAGCAGGGATTCCAGGGGCCGGAAGGCGCGGGTGCCAGAATAGAACAGCATGCCAGGGGTTTAAAATCCTCAATTAATGTTACTGAAGGAGTATGTCGCCTTCCTGTCTGTCAGATAAACTACAACAGTACTGAAAGAGAACAAACCATCTTTATGGGTATCGTATGACAACACCAGCGTGGTCATCACGTCACTGTGTGGATGGACACACCAGCGTGGCTAACACGTCACTGTGTGGATGAAACACCAGCGTGGCTCACACGTCACTGTGTGGATGACACTCCAGCGTGGCTCACCACGTCACTGTGTGGGATGACAACACCTCAGCGTGGCTCACACGTCACTAGTGTGGATGTCAACACCAGCGTGGTTCACACGTCATGTGCTTTGATGACAACACCAGCGTGGCTCACAAGTCACTGTGTTTGATGACCAATACACCAGCGTGGCTCACACGTCAACTGTGTGGATGACAATACCAGCGTGGTTCACACGTCACTGTGTGGATGACAACACCAGCGTGGCTCACACGTCACTGTGTGGATGACAACACCAGCGTGGCTCACACGTCACTGTGTGGATGACAACCGCACGTGGTTCACACGTCACTGTGTGGATGACAACACCAGCGTGGCTCACACGTCACTGTGTGGATGACAACACCAGCGTGGCTCACACGTCACTGTGTGGATGACAACACCAGCGTGGCTCACACGTCACTGTGTGGATGACAACACCAGCGTGGCTCACACGTCACTGTGTGGATGACAACACCAGCGTGGCTCACACGTCACTGTGTGGATGACAACACACCAGCGTGGCTCACACGTCACTGGTGGATGACAACACCAGCGTGGCTCACACGTCACTGTGTGGATGACAACACCAGCGTGGCTCACACGTCACTGTGTGGATGACAACACCAGCGTGGCTCACACGTCACTGTGTGGATGACAACATATCACGGAGTACTGTATTAAAAATATTTGATAAAATGAATCTCCATAGTACAGGGATTGAACTGAAAGCGGACGTGTATTATTCCCTGAAATCAGACGCGTTTTATTCCTGTCACAGGCAGGGTGGCCAGGACAGGAACAGATGAGGTGTGTTTAGGCAGTAGGTTACGCACAGCAGAGGAAGCGAGATGTAACGGTGTCAGCATGTGGTGCTGGGTAGGTGTTTTTTTAGTGTATACTATTTTGTTTCGGTGCTCTCATTTAGTTGTAAAGCCCAAGTGTGTGCAAGGGCCCGTGTTTTAGAGAGCATTGAATATTTTACCTGTAGGCTAAGTAGCGGGCAGGAAGGCGGGGGGTGTCGTGAAACCTCCCTGTTTATATTATATTGTTTAACTCACTGGTAGGAGTGAGCTAATGTGGACTGGAGTGTGGTGGTTTTTTGGAGTAGATTCTAAGTTGTATATGAGTTACTTATTATTATATATATTTTTGTATAGGTGAGTTTTTGTGTCCTTCCTGTCATCATGGGCCAAGCCCATGATGACACTCTTCAGGTCACTTGTTCTATCTAGGCTGGAATATTGCTGCACACTAACAGCACCTTTCAAGGCAGGTGAAATTGCTGACCTAGAAAATGTACAGAGAACTTTCACGGCGCGCATAACGGAGATAAAACACCTCAATTACTGGGAGCGCTTGAGGTTCCTAAACCTGTATTCCCTGGAACGCAGGAGGGAGAGATACATGATTATATACACCTGGAAAATCCTAGAGGGACTAGTACCGAACTTGCACACGAAAATCACTCACTACGAAAGCAAAAGACTTGGCAGACGATGCAACATCCCCTAAAATGAAAAGCAGGGGTGTCACTAGCACGTTAAGAGACCATACAATAAGTGTCAGGGGCCCGAGACTGTTCAACTGCCTCCCAGCATACATAAGGGGGATTACCAACAGACCCCTGGCAGTCTTCAAGCTGGCACTGGACAAGCACCTAAAGTCAGTTCCTGATCAGCCGGGCTGTGGCTTGTACGTTGGTTTGCGTGCAGCCAGCAGCAACAGCCTGGTTGATCAGGCTCTGATCCACCAGGAGGCCTGGTCACAGACCAGGCCGCGGGGGCGTTGACCCCCGGAACTCTCTACTGGTCCAGGTCCAGGTCATGCTTCATAATTTATATGAGTACATGCTGGCCCTAGAGTTGCTGTGTTCTTTTTTTCAGTGTAATTTAATGTCCTGGACAGCAGACTGAGCAGCCATTTAAGAGCCAGGACCATTTTATTTAAATTACGTCATCAAAGTCGTAACACAACACCAGCGTGGCTCACGTCACTGGTAACAACACCAGCGTGGCTCACACGTCACTGGTAACAACACTAGCGTGGCTCACACGTCACTGGTAACAACACTAGCGTGGCTCACACGTCACTGGTAACAACACTAGCGTGGCTCACACGTCACTGGTAATAACACTAGCGTGGCTCACACGTCACTGGTAATAACACTAGCGTGGCTCACACGTCACTGGTAACAACACTAGCGTGGCTCACACGTCACTGGTAATAACACTAGCGTGGCTCACACGTCACTGGTAAAACACTAGCGTGGCTCACACGTCACTGGTAATAACACTAGCGTGGCTCACACGTCACTGGTAACAACACTAGCGTGCCTCACATGTCACTGGTAACAACACCAGCGTGGCTCACACGTCACTGGTAATAACACTAGCGTGGCTCACACGTCACTGGTAATAACACTAGCGTGGTTCACACGTCACTGGTAACAACACTAGCGTGGCTCACACGTCACTGGTAACAACACTAGCGTGGCTCACACGTCACTGGTAATAACACTAGCGTGGCTCACACGTCACTGGTAATAACACTAGCGTGGCTCACACGTCACTGGTAATAACACTAGCGTGGCTCACACGTCACGGTAAAAAACATAGCTGGCTCACACGTCACGGTAATAAAACCCCGCCCTGGGGCCCCACGTCACTGGGAACAACACTAGCGTCCCCCCCCACACGTCACTGGTTAAAAAAAACTAGTGGCTCCACGTCAATGGTAAAAAACCCTACGTGGGGTCACACGTCCCGGTAATAACACTAGCGTGGCTCACACGGGCACTGGTAACAAAATAGCGTGGGTCACAGTCATGGTAATAACAACCACGTGGCCACAGTCATGGAAAAAACCTAGCGTGGGTCACAGTCAATTTGGGAATTTCACCAACGTGGCTCACACGTCAACCCGGGAACCCAAAAACGTGGCTACACGTCACTGGGGAACAACATAGCGTGGCTCACACGTCACTGGGGAAAAAACACTAGCGTGGGCCCCACCACGTCATGGTAATATCACTAGCGGGGGTCAAAACGTCACTGGGAACCCAAAAACTAAACCCTGGGTCACACGTTTACTGGTTTTAAAAACACTAGCGGGTCCCCGTCACTGGTAAAAAACACTAGCGTGGCTAAAACGTCTGGTAATGGGCCCCTAGGTGGCTCACACGGGCGTGGTAATAAAAAACTGCGTGGCTACACTTTAATGGAAAAACAAAACGTGGCTCCACGTCGCTGGTAACAACACTACGTGGCTCACACGTACTGGTAATAAAACCAGCGTGGGTCAACGTCAAAGGAAAAACCCCTAGCGTGGCTCACCTCACTGGGAAAAACACTAGCGGGCTCACACGTCACTGGTAACCCAAAATAGCGTGGGGCCCCACGTCCCCTGTAAAACACTTGCGTGGGGTCACACGTCAGGGGAAAAACACACGTGGCTCACCGTCACGGAACAACCACAGCGTGGCTCACACGCAAGGTAACAACACTAGCGTGGGTAAACAAGTCAAAGGTAATAACACTAGCGTGCCCCACACGTCACTGGGAATAACCCCAAAACGTGGCTCCACTCACGGTAACAACCCACGTGGCTACACGTCAATGGTTTAAAAACACTTGCGTGGGTCACACGCCCTGGTAATAACAAATAGCGGGTTTTCAGTCACTGGTAATAAAAAGCGTGGCTCCACGGCCTGGAATAACACTAGCGTGGCTACACGTCATGGTAACAAAACTACGTGGCTAAAACGCAATGATAACAACACTAGCGTGGGCTCACACTTTACTGGTAAAACACTAGCGGGGGTCACACGTCACGTTAAAAAAACAATTGCGTGGTCACCGTCACTGGTAAAAAAAACTATCGGGTCACACGTCCCCTGGTAAAAACACTAGGTGGCTCACCGTCACTGGTAAAAAACATAGCGGGGCCACCGTCACTGGGGAAAAAGGGCTAGGGGGCTCACACGCACTGGTAAAAAACATAGGGGGCTCACCCCGTCACGGGGAATAAAAACCCAGCGGGCTTTACACGTCCGGTAACAAAACTAGCCCCCCGGGTCACACGTCACTGGGAAAACCCCAAAAAGGGGTCCACGTCACTGGTTTAAAAAAACCCCAAAAAAAACCCCAGCCCCTTTTTGGGTCACACGTACTGGGAACAAAACTAGCGTGGTCACAGCACTGGTTTAAAAAAACCAAACCCTGGCTCACAAGTCAGGGATTTAAAACTAGCGTGGCTCACACGTCACTGGTAATAACACTAGCGTGGTTTACACCCCTCAAATGGTAAAAACACTACGTTGGGTCACAAGGTTTACTGGTTAAAAACACTAGCGTGGGTCAACGTCACTGGTAATAACACTAGCGTGGCTTTTACACGTCATGGTATTAAAAACTTGCGTGGCCACACGTCAGGTAAAATAAGCCCCAAACCCCAAACCCACACTACGTGGGTCACAGTCACTGGGAATAACACAAACGTGGTCCCCACGTTTACTGGTAATAACACTTGCGTGGCTCAAACGTCATGGTAAAACACAAACGTGGCTCCCACGTCACTTTGGTTTAAAAACATAGCGTGGCGCACCCCTCACGGTAATCACTAGCCCTGGCTTTAACGTCACGGGAACAAACTACGTGGTTTACAAAGTCACTGGTAAAACACTAGCGGGCTCACACTCACCCGGGGAAAAACACAGCGTGGCTCCACCTCCCCCCCGGTTTAAAAAACACTAGGTGGCTCACACGTCACTGGTAAAAAACTAACGTGGGGTCACACGTCACTGGGAATAACACTGCGGGGGGTCCACGTCCCCTGGTAATAACACTTCGGGGCTAAATCACTGGGGAACAACCCCCTAGGTGTCTCACACGTTCCCCTTTTGGGTTTAAAACACTACCCTGGCTCCAAGGCCCTGGGAATAAAAACTACGTGGCTACACGTCACTGGTAACAACACTACGTGGGCCCTTTCCAAAAAACGGTCACCCTGGTTTTAACAACACTAGGGGTGGGGCCCCCGTCACTGGTTTTTAAAAAACTAGCGTGGGTCCACCATGGGTTTAAAACTAGCGTGGCTCACACGTCACTGGTAAAACATACGTGGGTCACACGTCATGGTTTTAAAAAACAAGCGTGGGGCCCCCTCACTGGTAAATAACCTAGGGGGGGCTCACCCCCGCCCCTGGTAAAAAACACTAGCGTGGCCACACGTCCTGGGAAAAACAAAAGGCCCTGGGTAAAACGCCCAATGGTTTCAACACTAGGTTTGGGTCACACGTCACTGGTAAAACACTAGCGTGGCTCACAAAGTTTACTGGGAAAACACTGGTGGGGTCACAAATCACTGGTAACCCAAAACTAGCGTGGTTTAAAACCCTCCCCTGGGAAATCCCCTAGCGTGGGTCAACGTCACTTGGGAACAACAATAGCGTGGCCTTTTTACGTCATGGTAAAACACACGTGGTTCCCCAAATCACTGGTAAAAACACGCCCTGGCTCAACGTCCTGGTAACAACACTAGCGTGGCTCACACGTCACTGGGAAAAACACTAAACGTGGTTTACAAGGCACTGGTAATTTTAAATAGCGTGGGTCACAAAGTCCCCTGGTAATAAACTAGCGTGGTCAACGTCACAGGTAAAAACACTAGCGTGGCTCACATCACTGGTTCCCAAAACTAGCGTGGGTCACACGTCCTGGTAAAACACTACGTGGTCGAAAGGGCACTGGGAAAAAACACAGCGGGTCACAAAGTCCCCCTGGTAAAAACACTAGCGGGCTTTACAAAAACACTGGGAAAAACTAGCGTGGGGGTACCGTCACTGGTAATAACACTAGCGGTTTCTCCAACCGTCACTGGTAAAAACTAGCGTGGCTCACAGGGCACTGGTAACAACACTAGCTTTGGGTCACACGTCACTGGTTTTAAAAACACTACGGGCTCCACGTCACTGGTAAAAAACCCCTAGGTGGCTCACACGTCATGGTAATACCCTAGCGTGGCCCCACACGTCCCCGGGGGAACCCAAAAATACGTGGCTCACACGTCCCCTGTAACAACTGCGCTGGCCACCCCCGTCACTGGTAACAACACTAGCGTGGTCACACGTCACTGGGGAAAACACTAGCGTGGCTCACAGCACTGGGTTAACAAACTACTTGGGTCCCACGTCACTGGTAAAACACTAGCGTGGCCCCCAACGGGCCCCTGGTAATAACCCCTAGCGGGCTCCCACGTCACTGGGGAACAACCCAGCGTGGGTAAAACGGGCATGGGAAACAACACTTGTGGCTCACCCGTCACTGGGGAAAACATAGCCCTTGGGTCACGGGCACTGGTAAAAAACACTAGCGTGGCCTCACACTTCACGGGGTTTAAAACCCCTAGCGTGGCTCACACTTTAGGTAAAAAACCCAGCGTGGCTCACCTCACTGGAAAAAACACTAGCGGGGGCTCACACGTCACGGGGAATAACTACGTGGCTCCCCAAAATCACTGGTAAAACACTAGCGGGGGTCACACGTCACTGGTAAAACACAGCGTGGCCACACGTCACTGGTTTAAAAACACTACGTGGCTCAACCCCGTCATGTAATTTAACCCCTAGCGTGGTCAACTCATGGTAAACATAGCGTTTGGGGGAAAACGTCATGGGAACAACACTTTCCCTGGCTCACATCCCCTGGTAAAAACCCCTAGCGTGGCTCACAAAGTCACTGGTAATACACTAGCGTGGCTCACACGTCCTGGGATTAACTCAGCTGGCTCACACGTCCCCTGGAAAAAAACTAACGGGCCCCCACTCCTGGTAAAACACAGGGGGGGCTCACACTCCCCCGGGAATAAAACTAGCGTGGCTTAAAACGTCCCCGGTAATAACAATAGGTGGCTCCACGGCCTGGTAATAACCCCTAGCGTGGTCACACGGCCCCTGGGGAAAAACACTAGCGTGGCTCAACGTCATGGTAAAAACAAATAGCGTGGCTCAACGTCACTGGTAATAACCCCTAAACGTTTGGGGGCCGTCACTGGTAAAACACTAGCGTGGCTCACACGCACGGTAACCCAAAACTAGGTGTCACACGTCACTGGTTTAAAACACTAGCGTGGCTTTACAAAGTCACGGGGAATAAAAACTACGTGGCTCACACGGCACTGGTAAAAACACTAGGTGGCTCACACGTCAATGGTAAACATAGCGTGGGTCACACGGCACTGGGGGAAAAACAGCGTGGCTCACACGTCACTGGGAAAACACTAGCGTGGCCACACGTCCTGGTAAAAACTAGCGTGGCCCCCAGTCAAATGGGGAACAAAACTACGTGGTTTACACGTTTATGGTAAAACACTAGCGTGGCTCACCGTCCCCTGGTAAAACACAAACCCGGGTCACACTCACTGGTTTAAAAACACTAGCGTGGCCACACGTCACTGGTAAAACATAACGTGGCTCACCCCGTCAAATGGGTTTTTTAAACTAGCGTGGCCCCACAAGGTCACGGGGAATAACACTAGCGTGGCTCACAAGTCACTGGTAAAAATAGCGTGGGTCACACTAATGGTAACAACACCCACGTGGTCACACGTTATTTTAAAACACAGCGTGGCTCACACGTTAAAAGGTAACAACACTACGGGGGTCCACGTCACGGGGAAAAAAACCCCAGCGGGCCACACGTCCCGGGGATTACACTAGCGTGGGTCACACGTTTATCGGTAAAACAATAGCGTGGCTCAACCCCGTCAATGGGAAAAAAACACTACGGGCTCACACGCCCTGGTACAACAAAGCGTGGCTCACAAAGTTTACTGGTAATAAAAACTAGCGTGGCCACACGTCACTGGTAAAACAATAGCTTGGGTCAAGTCACTGGTAACAACACTAGCGTGGCTTTACAATCCAAAGGTTAAAACACTAGCGTGGCTCCCCACGTCCCCCTGGGGGGAAAAACACAGGTGGCTCACACGTCACTGGTAAAACACAGGGGTGGCCCCAACGTCACTGGGTAAAAAAACATAGCGGGCTCACACTCAATGGTAAAAAAACACAGCCGGGGGCTCACAAAGTCACTGGGAATTAAAACAGCGTTTGGTCAAACTCCTGGAAAACACTTGCGTGGGGTCACCGTCACTGGAAAAACACTAGGGGTTGGGTCACACTCATGGTAATAACACTTTTGCGTGGCTCACACGTCACTGGTTAAAACACTAGCGTGGTCACATTTACTTTGGGAACAACAATTTCGGGGGCCCCACGTTTACGGAAAAAAACTAGGTGGCTCAAAAGTCACTGGTTAACCACAAGGGGTGGCTTCACACGCACTGGTTTTAACCCAAAACCCCCCCCAAAAAAAAAAACCCCCCCCCCAAAAAACTTTTTTCCGGGGGCTCACACGTCACTTGGTAAACACTAGCCCTGGCTCCCACGTCCCCTGGGAAAACACTAACCCCCCCCCCCCGGGTCAAACGTCAGGTAACAAAAACTAGGTGGCTCACAGTCACTTGGGGAACAAAAACTATCGTGGCTCACAAAGTCCCCCGGGAATAACACTAGGTGGCTCCAGTAAAGGGAAAACACTACCCTGGCTCACACGTCACTGGGAAAAACACTACGTGGCTCACACGTCATGGTAATAACACTAGCGTGGCTCACGGCACTGGGAAAACACTAGCGTGGCCCCAAAATCACTGGGAAAACACTAGCGTGGGTCACACGTCACTTTGGGAAAACAAATATGGCTTTACCCGTCACTGGGGAAAAACACTAAACGTGGCTTTACACGTCACTTTTAAAACACTAGCGTGGCTCACACTCAAAATTTTGGGAACAACACTAAACTGGCTCCACGTCCCCTGGTTTAAAACACTAGCGTGGCTCAACAAAGGGCACCCCCCGGTCCCCAAAAAAATAGCGTGGCTCACACTTCCGGAATAAAAACTAGCGTGGGTCCACGGCCCCTAGAAAAACACCAACCCAGGGTCCAAAAGTCACTGGTAACAACACAGCGTGGCTCACACGCACTGGAAAACACACGTGGCTCACAAGTTTACGGTAAAAACACTCTCTTAAAACACGTCCAGGTAAACAAATACGGGTCACCCCCTGGAAAAAACACTTGCGGGCTCACACGTCAATGGTTAAAAACACTTGCGGGGCTCACACGGCCCCGGGGAAAACCTCGTGGGTCACCTTTTACTAGGAAAACCTAGCGTGGCTCACACGTAAAAACCCGGGAAAACATAAAGGGGTCAACGGGCCTGGTTAAAACCTAGCGTGGCTCACACGTCACTGGGAACAAAAAACTTGGGGTGGCTCCCCCTCACGGGGAAAACAAATAGGGGTGGCTCCACGGCACTGGTAAAACCAAACGTGGGTCACACGTCACGGTTAAAAACACTAAACCCTCGGGTCACAAGCCTGGTAAAAACACTAGCGTGGCTCACCGTCACTGGTAAAACACTAGGTGGCTTTACACGTCACTGGTAAAACACTAGCGTGGCTCAACGGCACTTGGGAAAACACTACGTGGGGTACCCCGTTTTACGGGAACAACCCCTAGCTGGCTCCACGTCACTGGTAACAACACTAGCGGGGCTCACCGTCATGGTTTTTAACACAGCGGGCTTAAAACGTCACGGGAATAAAAACTAGCGTGGGTCACATCTCTGGGAACAACACTAAAAGGGGCTCACAGTACTTGGGAAAACATAGCGTGGGTCCCCCGTCCTTTGGGAAAAACATTTGCGGTTGGGTCAAACGTCACTGGTAACAAAAACTAGCTTTGGGTAAAACGCACGGGTTTAAACACAGCGTGGCTTCCCCGAAATGGTAAAAACACTAGCCCTGGGTCACACGTCACTGGGAAAAAAACTAGCGTGGCTCACCGTCACTGGTAAAACACCCAGCGGGGCTACACGTCACGGTAAAAAAAACTAGCGGGGCTCACACGGGCACCCGGAACAAAACTAGCGTGGCTCACCGTCACTGGTAAAAACACCAGCGGGCTCAAAGTCACTTTGGGAAAAACTAGCGGGCTCCCGTCAAGGTAATAAACACTAGCGTGGCCCACACGTCACTGGTAAAAAAACTAGGGTTTGGGTCACCCCCGTCACTGGTAAAACACTAAACGTGGCTCACACGCACGGGGAAAAAACAGCGGGCTCCCCAGTCCCCTGGTTTCAACACTAGCGGGGCTCACAGCACTGGTAAAACACTACGGGGGCCCCAAACCAAGGTAATAAAAATAGCGTGGCTCACCAAAGTTTACTGGTAAAAAAATAGGTGGCTCACACGTCACTGGTAACAACACTAGCGTGGCTTTACACGGCACTGGTTTTAACACTGCGTGGCTCACACTCCCCTGGTAAAACACTAGCGTGGCTCACACGTCCTGGGAAAACCCTACGTGGTCACACGTCACTGGTTTTAACACAACGGGCTTTACCGTCCTGGTAAAAAAATAGGGGGTTTGGGGCCCCCCACAGGTCACTGGTAATAACACTAGCGGGGGCTCACCGTCACTTTTAAAAACACTAGCCCTGGCTCAAAACGTTTGGTAAAACACTAGCGTGGCTACACGTCCTGGGAACAACACTACGTGGGGGTCACCGTCCCCTGGTAAAAACACTAGCGTTCTCACAAAGCACGGGGAAAACAATTGCGTGGCTCCAGTCACTGGTAACCCAAACACGGGGTGGGGTCCCCCGTCATGGTAACAAACTAGCGGGGTAAGATGGTAATAACACACGTTGGGTACACGTCACTGGAAAACACTAGCGTGGCTTCCACGTCACTGGGTAACAAAAACTCGGGGCTCACAGTATTTGGTAAAACACTAGCGTGGCTCCCCATCATGGGAAAACACTAGCGTGGCTCACCGTCAAGGGGGGGTGGGGGTCCGTTTGGGGAACAACACTAGCGTGGCTCACAGGCAACCCGGGTAACAACATAGGTGGCTCATCGTCACTGGGGAAAAACACTACGTGCTCACACGTCTTGGGAAAACATAGCGGGGCTCAAAACCCCACTTGGGAAAAAAACTAGCGTGGGCCCACGTCACTGGTTTAAAACACAGCGTGGGCCACCCGTCCTGGTAATAACCTAGCGGGCCACAAGTCACGGGGAATAACACTAACGTGGGTCACACGTCAGGGGAAAACACGGCGTTTGGGCCCCACGGCATGGGAAAACACAGCGTTGGGTCCACGTACCTTGGGAAAACATAGGGGCTCACACTTTACTGGTAACCAAAAACTTCCGGGGTCCCGTCAATGGTAAAACACTAGCGTGGCTCCCCCGTCCGGTAATAAAAACTAGCGTGGGTCCCCACCACTGGTAAAACATAACGTGGCTCACACGTCACTGGGAACAAAACACTAGCGGGCTCACACGCAACTTTGGGAACAAAACTTTCGGGGCTACACGTCATGGTTTAAAAACCCTAGCGTGGCCCACGTCATGGTAAAAACACTTTTCTTTGGGTCACACGTCACTGGGAACAAAACCGTGGCTCACACGTCACTGGTTAAAACTAGCGTGGCTCACACCTCATGGTAAAACCTAGCGTGGTTTAACTCACTGGTAAAAAAAAACTAGGGGTGGCTCAAAACGTCACTGGTAATAAAACAGCGGGCCACAAAAACAAGGTAAAAACACTAAGGGGTGGGTCACACGTCATGGTTTAAAAACACTAGCGTGGCTCCCCACGTCACGGAACAAAAACAGCGTGGCTCACCGTCCTTGGGAAAAACACTAGCGTTCGTCACAAATCACGGGAATAAAAACTAGCGTGGGTCAAAAGTCACTGGTTTAAAACACTAGGTGGGTCACACCGGGCACGGTAAAACATAGCGTGGGTCAAATTCACGGGGAAAAAACCCCTAGCGTGGGGCCCCAGTCACTGGTAATAACACAGCGTGGGGTCACACTCACTGGTAAAACCTAGCGTGGGTCACCCCGGCACGGTAACAAAAACCCGGTGGGTCACACGCCTGGGAAAAACACAGGGGGTATCAACCCCAAATCACTGGGAAAACACGCGTGGCTCACAGTCACTGGTAAAACACACCCTGGCCACCCCGCCTGGGAAAAACACTAGGTGGGTCAACGTCACTGGTAATAACACTAGCGGCTCAAAAAGTCATGGAAAAAAACTAGCGTGGCCACACGGCACTGGTAAAAACTAGGGGCTCACACGTCATGGTAAAACACTAGCGGGGCCTCAAAAGTCACGGGTTAAAAAAAACGAGGTGGGGAAAAAAAAGGAAATTTTTTTCAAATTTTTTGGTTTTGGAAAGGGGGAGAAAAAAGGAATTGGTGGTAAACGTTCCTTTTCCCAAAGGGTTGGGGCTTTTTTAAATACTGGGAACCAATTCAGGAAAAATCCCTTTACCGAAAAAAGAGGTTTTGGTTACAAGTTTAAATGGGAAAACCAGGGTGGTCAAAACGTTCCCTTTAATAAACTGCTGGCCCCAATCCCTAGAAAACCACAAGGAGGGTCCAGTTATGGAACAACAACTGCTACCCTTTTAAGGTTCCTAGGGTTTAAGTCCCTTGGAAAAACAGAGTTTGGTAAATTAAATTTTTAATTTGGTTTAAGGGAATTTTAATAAATAATTAACTTAATTAATAAAAATTTTCACACCACTTAAAAAAACAGCGTGGCCCAGAAAAAGGAAAACCACTAAAAAGGGGGGGCCCCCAAAGGCAAATTTGGAAAAAACATAGCGGGGGAAAAACCCCTGGGGAAAAACCCCAGCGGGAAAAATCACTGGGGAAAAACAAAAGCCCCCCCCCCCCCGTTAAAAAGGTTTAAACACTAAAGGGGAAAAAGGAAACAAAAAGTGGCTTAATTGGGAATAACAAGTTCAAAAGGTTTATTAAGGGGCAAGGGGCTCAAAACGGACAAAGGGGGGGCCACCCCTTCTGGAAAATACCCCAAAGGGGGGTTAAAAGGTTTTAATGGAAAACCTAAAACGGGGCCTCACACTCCATGGGGCCAAATTAGCCGGGGCTTTCCCAAAAAATTTTTACTTTTTGGAAACAAACCCCGGTGCTAAACGCAATGGGGTTTTATTTTAAAAAAGCGGTGGCCCCAAACGGGCCACGGAATAACAATAACGGGTTTTAAAATTCCCCCTTGGGTTAACAACCAACCGGAAGGCGGGCTTTCAAAATACTGGGAATGTCTCTAATTACGTGGAAAGCGCTCTCTTCAGCGAAGAAATTGAGAGTTGTGTACTGCTAGTTGATACTGTAAAACCAAGGGATGAGATAAAAGCTGTAAGCCTTCTCACTGAAAGCTGGCTGCCTTATATCACCGTCAAGCTCGAACTGGGCGACAAGGTATTGGTCCAGTGTAGTGAGAATGGCAAAGCATTGCGTACCTTGTTCCAAGGTTCGTAGGTTCGAGTCTCCTTCGGCCAGAGATCAGTGTTTGTATATATATATATATATATATATATATATATATATATATATATATATATATATATATATATATATATATATATATAACACACCACTCAATAAGGAGAGCAGTCGTAGAGCCAGAAATGAATATGCACAGATAAGAAGGGAGGCCCAACGACAATATGAAAACGACATAGCAGCGAAACCCACAGCGAAACCCACAGCGAAACCCTCCACATCAGGAGGAAAACAACAGTTAAGGACCAGGTAATCAGGCTAAGGAAGGAAAGAAGGAGGAGAGACAACAAGAAATGACTGTGATGTGAGGAACTCAACAAGAGATTCAAAGAAGTGTTCATAGAGGAGACAGAAGGGGCTCCAGAAAGGCGGAGAGGTGGGGCACACCACCATGTGCTGGACACAGTACACACAACCGAGGAAGAAGTGAAGAGGCTTCTGAATGAGCAAGATACCTCAAAGGCAATGGGGCCGGATAACATCTCTCCATGGGTCCTGAGAGATTGAGCAGAGGCGCTATGTGTACCCCTAACAACAATATTCAATACATTTATTGAAACGGAGATTGCCTGAGGCATGGAAGACAGCAAATGTATTACCAATATTTAAAAAAGGAGACAGACATGAAGCACTAAACTACAGACCAGTGTCACTGACATGTATAGTATGCAAAGTCATGGAGAAGATTATCAGGAGAAGAGTGGTGGAACACCTAGAAAGGAATGATCTCATCAACAGCAGCCAACATGGTTTCAGGGACGAGAAATCCTGTGTCACAAACCTACTGGAGTTCTATGACATGGTGACAGCAGTAAGACAAGAGAGAGAGAGGGGTGTGTGGATTGCATTTTCTTGGACTGCAAGCAGGCGTTTGACACAGTTCCACATGAGATTAGTGCAAAAACTGGAGGACCAAGCAGGGATAACAGGGAAGGCACTACAATGGATCAGGGAATACTTGTCAGGAAGACAGCAGCGAGTCATGGTACATGGCGAGGTGTCAGAGTGGGCACCTGTGACCAGCGGGGTCCCACAGGGGTCAGTCCTAGCACCAGTGCTGTTTCTGGTATTTGTGAACGACATGACGGAAGGAATAGACTCCAAAGTGTCCCTGTTTGCAGATGAAGTGAAGTTGATGAGAAGAATTCATTCGATCGAAGATCAGGCAGAACTACAAAGGGATCTGGACAGGCTGCAGACCTGGTCCAGCAATTGGCTCCTGGAGTTCAACCCCACCAAGTGCAAAGTCATGAAGATTGGGCAAGGCAAAGAAGACCGCAGATGGAGAACATTCTAGGGGACCAGAGACTACAAACCTCACTCAAGGAAAAAGATCTTGGGGTGAGTATAACACCAGGCACATCTCCTGAAGCGCACATCAACCAAATAACTGCTGCAGCATATGGGTGCCTAGCGAACCTCAGAACAGCATTCAGACATCTTAATAAGGAATCGTTCAGGACCCTGTACACTCTGTATGTTAGGCCCATATTGGAGTATGCAGCACCAGTTTGGAACCCACACCTAGCCAAGCACGTAAAGAAACTAGAGAAAGTGCAAAGGTTCGCAACAAGACTAGTTCCAGAGCTAAGAGGTATGTCCTACGAGGAGAGGTTAAGGGAAATCAACCTGACGACACTGGAGGACAGGAGAGATAGGGGGAACATGATAGCGACGTACAAAATACTGAGAGGAATTAACACGGTGGACAAAGACAGGATGTTCCAGAGTTGGGACACAGCAACAAGGGGACACAGTTGGAAGTTGAAGACACAGATGAATCACAGGAATGTTAAGAAGTATTTCTTCAGCCACAGAGTAGTCAGGAAGTGGAATAGTTTGGGACGCGATGTAGTGGAGGCAGGATCCATACATAGCTTTAAGCAGAGGTATGATAAAGCTCACGGTTCAGGGAGAGTGACCTTGTAGCGACCAGTGAAGAGGCGGGACCAGGAGCTTGGACTCGACCCCTGCAACCTCAGCTAGGTGAGTACAACTAGGTGAGTACACACACACACACACACACACACACACACACACACACACACACACACACACACACACACACACACACACACACACAGGAAGGCGAAGTGCAGGACAATGTGTCGGGTGCTGGAGCGCTGGAACATTTGCACTGTTATGTTAGGTTCTGAGACGCCTGGAGAACTTGCAAGATGTAAGTTAAAAGTCTGGCTAAACATGAAGTTAACGCAGGTTCTGTGCAGTGATGTTAAGGGCGTATTTCATGCATCTTCTTCTATCATTCTTAGAAAGCAAGTTTAGCATCTGTCCATGTCACGAGGCAACTGTCAGTATGTCGATGTTTGCCGCATGCATTGTTTGTAATAAGGGTGCTGCATGCGTATTGGTGTTCTTTGTCCTTTGTGACAGTGTCCCATAAAGTATCCCCTACATTACGTATGTCACATCCATTGCAAGGATGCAGAATCCTGCTTTTTTTTCGTTTCCTGGTATCTGTGTTTGTCTCCAGTAATGTCACTGGTGGCAGAAGAAGTGATGACTGCGGTAGTGGTGTTGCCTCTGGATAGTAAGTTGGCGAGGCTGGTAGGAACACTAAAGATGGGAAAAATAATATACCTTTTAAGCTGTTGCTTTGTTGTGGGTGCAGCCACAACATCTCATTCTCTTATAGAAATTATGAGCTGAATAGTTTGCATGCTCTAGGGAAGACAGCTTTTAGGACCTCTATTTTGATTCTAGGATCATGTTGTGACGTACTGAATTCCAACTGTGTATCCAATTTGCTGAGGAGAATGTCCTGGAAGGAGGAATGTGTATTCTTTGCTCTTCTTCCAAGGTGAAATGCATGGAATTGGATGGCTGTGCTCGGGTTTCTTTGGAGAGTGTCACTGTTGAATCTGGTAGGTGTGATGACAGGTTGATCAGACCCTGATCCACCATGAGGCCTGGTCTCAGACCGAGCTGCGGGGCTGTTGACCCCCGAAACCCTCTCCAGGTAAACTTCAGGTAAACAGGACTGTCAGTGATGTACCGTAGCCAAACTACGTTTAGTAGAATATGTTTGAATCGTTCAGCTTTCAGTAATTCCATGTTTCGAAGGCCAGGATTGTTAAGAGTAAAACCTGAAGTTAACACAAAGTTCACCTTTGGTAAACAAATTCTTGCCATAGCTAGAAGATTCATGTTGTCTCTTAGTTTCCTGCATAAAAAAATTTACGTTTCGCTCACACCAGGGCATCTTGATGGAGCACAGGTATGGCTGAAATGTTTTCATGATTAAAGGAAACCATTATACGTGTCATTTACTTAACTGTGTAGGTATTAGCATGCCATCCTAGCTTCTTGAGATTTCCAAACAAAGAGAAAATCAGTCAAGAAATATAAGAATGAGTAGGCTGCCTCTTCATAGACTTTAACAGAGTAGTCAACAAACACTGTTGAAAAAGGAGGTAAGAGTACAAGGGAAATATCTGACGATTCTTAACTTACCGACATTTTGAAAACAAAATTTTAGGCCAAGTTTCAATCATGGACCATTGTCAAGTCTGAGAGGAAAAAAAGTGGGAAAGCGAGAAGACAGGTCAGGTGACGAGGTCATATGAAGAAGTGAGAGGAAAAGAAAAATCAGGTCAAATTATGTATTTTGTGTTTATTAGAGCATTTAGCAGAATTATGAGAATGACAAGCACTAACATAAATTAAAATGTGCACGGAACTGATCCATTATCATACATCTTAACAAAGAATCCTTTAGTATCCTTAACATGAAATAATCCAGAAGTGTGAAATATGCCAAGAGCATGATATATGCAGAGTTTACAGTGACACCATGAAGTCCACATTTTGTTAAAAATGTTCCTGAACTTTAGGAAATCCAGAGGCTTGCAGCAAGACCAGTTCCTGTGGTGAGATGATTGAATTATACGGAGAATGCAGAAGAGAGAACCACCAGGGAAGACATTAATATGACGTACGATATTCAGAGAATTTGACAAGACAGATCTGGACACTTTTGGAAATGACGAGGCACAAGGGCAAGCTAAAGACACAGATGAGTCCCAGGGATGGTAAGAAATACTTCTTCAGTTTTCGGTGTGCATATAAGCCAACGAGAAAGGATACACAATCGTGCAAAGTGTCATCATGGATTCTGAAAGAGGGAGCAGAGGTACTGTCTGAACTGCTAGCTATAATCTACAGGTCACTGGATACGAGGCAATATCTGGATATAAGAAAAGGAGACAGATAGGTAATGTTAAACTGCAGGACAATATCAACGATATAAATATTATGCAAGAATATAATCAAGAGAGTGGTGGAGCATTTGGAGAGAAGTATTTTCATTAACAACGAACAGGACAGGTTTAGAGATGAAAAATACTATCTTACAAACCAGCTGGATTTCTATGACACTAAAACAAAAACTACATGGGACAAGAGGCATGGCTGAACCGCATATTCTTGGAATACAAGGAGGAGTTTGACACTGTGCTTCACAGGGTATGGGTACTAAAACTTGAGAAGCAGGCAGGAATACCAGTAAATATGCAAGAGAGGCTCAATACGACCCTAGTGGGAAGAACACTGAGTGATTGTCCAAGAAGCGGTGGGTAGACTGCATTTTCTTGGACTGTAAGAAAGCTTTCGACAGTTCCACACAAGAAATTAGTTCAAAAGCAGGATCAACAGGAAAGGCACTGCAATGGATCAGAGAATACCTGACAGGAAGGAAACAATGAGTGATGACATATAAGGAAGTGCTAGATTGGGCGCCTGTGACGAGCGGCGTTCCACAAGGGTCAATCATAGGGCCGGTGCCGTTCCTGGTATATTTGAACATGATGGAAGGCATAGATTCATAGGTGTCCCTGTTTGCAGACGATGTGAAACTAATGCAGAGAATTCAAGTGGATGAGGATCAGGTAAAACTACAAAGGGATCTGAAAAGGCTGCAACAACTGGGTTCTGGAGTTTAACCCCATCAAGTGGAAAGTCATGAAGATTGGAGAAAGTCATAGAAGACCGCAGAGTACAAACTAGAGAGCCAGAGACTACAAACCTCACTCAAGGAAAAGGATCTTGGGGTAAGTATAATACCAAGCACATCTGAGGCGCACATCAACCAAATAACTGATGCAGCATACGGGCACTTGGCAAACCTGAGAATAGCACTTCGACACCTGAGTAAGGAATCACTGAAGACTCTATACACCATGTATGTCAGGCCCATATTGAAATATGCAGCACAGGTATGGAATCCACACCTAATCAAGAACATCAAGAAATTAGAGAAAGTTTACAACAGACTAGTCCTGGAGGAGAGGAGTCAAAGGGAGGACATGATAAGGACATATAAAATACTGAGAAGAACTGACAAAAAAGATATGGACAGGATGTTCCAGAGATGGCACACAGCAACAAGGGGTCACATCTGGAAGCTGAAAACTCGGATGAATCAAATGGATGTTAGGAAGTATTTCTTCAGTCATAGAGTTTTCAGGAATTGGAACAATCTGGAGAGTGATGTAGTGGAGGCAGGATCCATACATAGCTTTAAGAAGAGATACGATAAAGCTCATGGAGCAGGGATAGATTGGATGTATTAGCAACCAGCTAAGAGGCTGGGCCAGGAGTTGTGACTCAACCCCTGCCACTGCAAATAGGTGAGTAAACACACACACACACACACAATCATACACAGAAAGGGAATGGACTGAAGGCTTTCTGCCAGTTGTAGTCCGAGGAAATAAGAAGAATCCAGAAGAAAGCAGAAATGTGGTCCCAAAAGCTAGGATGAAAAGGCAGGAGAACCGAAAAAAGAACAGTCTGAGAAGGAAGTGTGAGTAGAAGGGTTCAGGTGCATGATGAAACAAGAGTCGGGGGAAATGGGTTAGTGATGGAGGAGTAGGTGTTTGCAGAGAGTAAGGAATGGGAGAGACGAACTGCAGCTGCTGAGTCAAAGGTACAAAGCCTGGAGGAAGAAATGAAGGAGCTGAAGTGGGAAATGGAGATGAGGAAGGAAAGGAGCAATGTGATGGGAGCAAGAATAGCAGTGGCAAGCTAGGGGACTGAAGGAAGGAAAGGTGCTAAGAAGACCTTTTCAGAAATACTACCAGACAACCAGGAGGTGGAGGAGTTGATAAGATGAACAGCAAAGGAGTTGTTTAAATTGCATACAGATATATGGAGGGAAAGGAAATGGAAAGAAGAGAGAGAGATCACTGATTATTCACGGGCTTCAGGAGGTTGAAGGGAAGATTTATGACAAAATTCAACAGGCAGAGGGAACAAAGATTAACAATATCACAATAACAGGCAGGGAGGGCATGTCCCAGGTGACAATTTTTCAGAGACTTGGGAGGAACTCTAGAGGAAAAAATCACCCAGTCAAATTGACCCTCATGAAAGAATTGGTATGAGGCAGAATTATGCAGTGGAAACCATGGTTAAGAGAAACAGAAAGATATCACCGGGTGTACCTTCACCAGGACAGAAGAAAGAAGCAGAGTCAGACAGGAGAGACAGGGTATGCATCGACAGTCATGGAAGCTTAACCACTGGAGACCACTAAGCACAACCACCCATAGAGCCCTGCCAATCCATAGCTCCCCTCTCCCTCCACCCACCCAATCACAATAACTCAAAACAAACCATATTCCATACCCACAGTCCCTATTCTCCCCATCAGAAATACCATCCTCACAGCAGCGGTCTCACAAACCCCTCCCCTCTCACAATCACAACCCACATCAACCCGTCCCAACCATCCCTGACTCATGGGCAAGGACTAGGAATTCAAGAATCCACAAACCAGAATAATGAAAAAGAAGCTGAAGGTATGGTACACCAGATGAAGTAACAAATAACAGTGAAGAGTGACACAAACACATCATAGAGGCATCCTCAGACATTATAGCACTCACAGAGAAAAAGCTTACAGAAATAACAAATGTGATCATCTTGACCAGCTATCAGATTCAGAGGAAAGACAGAGGGAACAGAGGAGGTTAGCATTAATCACTAGAAACTAATGGAGTTTTGAGATAGGAGGAGTGGACAGAGGGGGAGCAGACGACTACATGGGAGGCTCACTTAAGACCAAGGGTTACAAGGTTGTGACTGTAGTGATATACAACCCTCCACTAAGTAGCAAGAGGCCAAGACAAGAGTATACTGAAAGCAACAGAACAATGGTTGATACATTAGCTGAGGTAGCCAGAAGGGCCCACATGAGCAGGGGAAAGCTACTGATCATGGGGGACTTGAACCACAAGGAGGAGAACTAGAAGAACCTAGAACCACATGTGGAACCAAAAACATGGAGGGCTAAGATGCAGGAGGTGGTGATGGAAAACTTCAGGTGCCAACATGTTAAGGATACAACCATGAAAATAGGAAAGGATGAGCCAGCAAGGCTGGACCTTGTATTCACCCTGAATGGTTCTGACATAGGGAATATTACATATGAAATACTCCTCGGTGCTAGTGATTACATGGTCCTGACTTTCGAATACTTCGTGAAATTAATAAAGCAGAATGAAGCAGCAAGGGA
>NC_069399.1:135148632-135208632 GCF_026875155.1 Cherax quadricarinatus | reverse complement strand
GTGTAGCACCCGGGGAAAGAGCAATGCAGAAGAGAGAGAGAGTTTTTGGGGGAAAAGTTAAGGGGAAAGGGTATAGGAGTTTTTGAACCAAGTAGAGAGTAATTTTTGGTGGGGGCCCTAAAAATGCTAAAGTAGGAAAAATTTTTAGGGGAGGGTGTGGTAGGTAATTTTGGGGGTGCCAGGTTGTAAATGAAAAATGGGAGCCCTTTGATTGAATTTTGTATAGAAAGGGGTTTAGTTATAGGTAAAAAAAATTTTAAGAAAAAGGGGGAAAAATAAATTTTAAAAGATAGGGATGTGGGGCGAAATAAACAGTATTTTGTTGGAAAAGGTTTTGGGTAGTTTAAAAAGGAGTGGGACTTCGGGATGTAAGGTTTATAAAAAGGCCAAGATATATCAGCCCTTTCTAGTTGTACCCTACACTGAGAGAAAAAGGGTAGAGGGGGGATAAAAGGAGAATAGAAGAAACAGGGAAGAGAGAGGTGAAGGTTAAAAAACTAAAAGAGGAGGCATTAGGGAAAGATATAAACAGCTATTGGAGGATAAGGGGCTAATGATTCAAGGCAAGGGGGTCGAAGAGGGGGGTGGGGTGGGTTTAAAAAATGAAAGTGTTGGAGTTTTTAAAGCGGGTTTTTTTGGTTACAGGAAAGTGGGTGCGGGGGGGAAGGGGAGCGATTGGGGAAGGGAAAATGTAAAGAGAGTAGTAAGGGAGAAAAAGTTAGAAATTAAAAAGGTTTTTACAAGTAGAAGTGAGGGAAAGGGGGGAAAAAAATATGGAAAAAAGAAAAGAGGTTAAGAAGTGGTGAACAATGTAAAAAGAAAAGCAAATGGGGGGGGGGGGAGTGGGTGAGATGTTTCAAAAAATTTTTTGTTGAAAAAAAGAAAAAGTTTTGGGTGAGATTAAAATTTTAAGGAAGCCTAGAGAACAAAGGGATTTTCAGTTAAAAAAAAGGAGAGGAGAGTTATTAAATGGAGATTTTAAGGGGGTATTGGGAAGTTTGGAAAAGGAAAAAAAATTTTGAGGAATTTTTTAAATGTTGTTGAAGATAGGGAAGCTTGTGATTTCGTGTATAGGGCAAGGGGGAAAATAAATCTGTGGGAGGGGGAAAAGAGCCATTTTTGTGAGTGGGGGGAAGTTCGTGGGGCAAAAAGGAAAAATTAAAAGGGGGGGTAAGGCATCGGGATTGAATGGGATAAAGAAAAAAAAATTTTAAAAAGAGGGGGGGGATTATTTTTGGATTTGGTTTGGGTTTGAATTATTTAATAAATGTAGGGAAGGGGGTAAAGGTCCCTGGGGTTTGGGCAGAGAACAATGCATAGTTCCTTTGTAAAAAGGCCCAAAGGGGGACAAAAGAAGTCAAAAATATAGGGGGTTTAAGCCCCTGGGGAGTAAAACCTGGAAAAAGTGAAAGGTAGAGTTTTTATTGAAAAAAATTTAAAAAAGAAAGACTGAAATGGGATAGCAAAAATGAAAAAGGGAAAAGGAAATTTTTGGGAAAGGTAGGGGGTGTGGGGGAAAAAGGTTTTTTTACAGTAAAAAAAATAAGTAACAGTTTTTAAAGATAGGGGGAAAAGGTCTTTGTGCTTTTTGGGAAATTTGGGGAAAAGGCGTATGACAGGGGGGAAATGGGGGGGGCAGGTGGCAGATGTTGCGGGTGTAGGGTTAAGGGGGGTTAGGTTATGAAAGCAGTGAAGATTTTTTTTCGAGGATGTGAGGCTCAAGTTAGAAATACCTAGGAAAGAGGGAAAATTTTTTCCCAGTAAAAGTAGGGCCCTTTGAAAAAGGATGTGTAAGTCACCGTGGGTTTTTTTAATATTTTATAAATGGGGTTGTAAAGAAGTAAAAGCGGGGTCTTGACAAAGGGGTGGAGTTAAAAGATAAAGAAACACACATAAAGTGGGGTTGTCAAAAGTTTCTTTTGCTGATGACACTGGCTTTGGGGGATTTGAAAGAAGTTCAGAGATTTGGGGGATGAAAATTTTGGAGGGTGTGGGGGGAAAAAAGAAAAATTTAAAAATGAATACAGGAAAGATAAGGTTATGAGGGTAACAAAAAAAATTAGGAATGAAAGATTGAATATCAGATTGGGGGGAGAGGTAAGGAGGAAGTGAATGTATTCCCGATATTTGGGAGTGGACCTGTCGCGGATGGGTCTATGAAAGGGTGAGGTGGGAAACATAAATTGATGGGGGGAAAAAAGGTGAGTGGTGACAAGGAGGGCTGTGGGGGCAAAAAACTTTGTCCTTGGAGGCAAAGAGGGGGAAAGGGAGAGGGTATAGTTTTACCAAAAAAATTTTTTAAAGGGTTTTTGAAGCATGGGTGATGAATGTTGCAGCGGGGGAGAAGGGTGGAGGCCCGTGGAGAATTCATGTCTGAGGGCAATGTTTGGTTTGAAAATAAGCAGAGAATTCGTTTGTTTGGAAATTAGAAGGAGGGGCGGGATTTCCCCAAAATGTTGTCCCGAGGGCGGGGGAAGGGTTTTTTGAGGGGGGTTCGGACATTTGAGAGAATGGAGCGAAAAAAGAATGGGCTTCAAGAGTGTATCATCTTTTAGTGGAAGGAAGGCGGGGTTAAAGGGGGCGGCCTAGGAAAGGTTGGAGGGAGGGGGGGTTTAAAGGGGGTTTTGTGTGCAAAGGGGTTGGGCTTTCCCGCAGGCGTGGGGTGAGCGTTTTGATAGGAAATGAAAGGGGAAAGGGAAAGGTTTTTTTAAAACTTAAGTGCTGGGTTGGGGGTGGACAAAATAACATTTTTTAAGGGGTTTAGGGAAACGGGCCCGGCCCGGGCTTGATCCGGGGATGGGGAAATACAGTGCCTGCACCTGAAAGGGGGGGGTTTAAAGTTGCAGTTTTTAAAAAATGAAAAGGTTTAAAAAACCCTTCTGGAAGACAGTGATGGAAATGAATGATAGTTTAAATTTTTTTTTTTCGGGCCCCCCTGCCTTGGTGGGGGAAACGGCCAGTTGTGATTTAAAAAATAAATATATAAAATTTTATATAAAATAAAAATATTTTTATATATATATATATAAATATTATATATAAATATATATATATAAATTTTAAAAAATGTATAAATAAAATAAAATATATATATTTAATAGTTTTATTTTATATATATAATTTTATATATATAAAATATATATATATATATATATATTATGTCTTTCCGAAAAAGGCAGAATTTGCGATCTTTGGGTTAAAAAGAACCCCTAAATTTTCCAAAATAAAAACAAAAAAAAAATTTGTGTAAAGCAATAATTTCCCCCAAAGTCATTCTGAACCTAAAAATGAAAAAATTTTATTTCACTGTGTTTTTTTGTATTAAAAAATTTTTGTAAACAAATCTAAAAAATATTTTGTTGGGTTTAGGGTTAAAAAAAAATTGGGTTTTTGTTATAATAAGGTTAGGTAAGTTTTCTAAGTTTTTTTTGGACCAAATTTAAAATTTTTTACCCAACATTAAAAGAAAAAAAATTTTTCTTTAAACGACAAAGGGAAAAATTTTTTTAAAAAGGGCTTAATTTTTAAAAGGTTCTTGCTAATTGACCCGTTTTTTTATATTCGGCACGACAATATATAAAATAAAATATATATAAATATATATATATATAATATAATTTTATATATATATTTTATTATTTATATATAATATATATATATATATATGTATATATTTTATAGACCCGCTCCCCCAAAAAAGAAAACATCCCCCCTGGGATGTTTGTCATGGAATGAAAAGGGAAGTATCGGGGTTTTCCATTGAAAAAGGGGAAATACCTTTTTGAACTAAATGAGATTAATTAAACATTTAAAACCCCGAGGCTGAATGGTGAAAAAGTTTAAGCATTAAAAACGGGGGTGTTTTCAGTCCCCCGCCTCTGCTGCCGGCTCTTGAAAAAGCCCAACATTTTGGGTGAAAAGGGGTTTTTTACAAGGGTCAAAAAGGGAGTTTTAAAGTCAAGAGGCCCCTCAACTCCCGATTGAGAAAAAAAAAAAAATGAAGGGGGGGAGATGCAATTCCTGGGGGTAAACATACAAGGTGATGCCCCAAATTGTCATGACAAACCCTCCGCAGGGTCTGCAATGCTATCGCAATACCGGTTTTTAAAAAAGAAAGGGGGGTTTTGAATGAGCACTTGCCCGTTAAAAATCTGGGGACCCTTTTTCCCCACTTGTTTGGAGTGACAGGGGACACGTACTCACACACAGGTACGTTTTGCTGCCTGGGTAACACGTAATCGTACACGCCTGTTTATTAGGAACCGGTCTGTATTTCTGTCGTAATGTTGTGGCTCCATGCAGTGTATTTCAAATCCAGCGTGCGTGCACAGTCAGGAGACCACCAGGTAACACATTTCTAATAATGTTTACTCGAAGTTCGTGGGACTGCAATCGATGCCGCAGCAAGAACAGAGGTGTAAAACAGGTGCAACAACTTATTTGATGAGTGTGAAGCACGAGGAACATCAGGGAAAAGAAGGAGAGTGTTTATAAAGTTCCCACTCGAAACGCTCAAACTGCCAACGGAAGCGAAGAGAAGGTCGGACGTAAGAATGAAAAGGAGAAGAGGGAAACGATTTGCTGTCTTGAAGATCAAGTCCTGTAGACTAATCAAAGTCAAGCGCTACAGAAGACCGAGTTCGAGGATTTAAATGTGTGGGGATACCTGTGTTTAAGACATGTAGAGGGAGAGAAATGAGGGAAACATCTGACTGGTCACCACGAGAGTCCCAGTGACACCTTCCCAAGAAGCAAATTATAAGCATTAAAAATCACATAATAAAAGGAGTCGAGTAGGTAAGGTAGAGATCAGAAACTGCATGCAGGATACGTAATGGACATGAGGGGGACAAGTACAAACAGCAGACCATCTACCACTTGCCCAAATAAACACGGGCTGCAGTATAATAAAGCGGAGTACGAACCAAGAGTCGAGAATAAGGAATATCATTGCACACAAGTGCTACTTTCGTTGTACGTCTGATCCGGAAAATGATCTATAAACCATAGCCAGAATAGGATTTCCAACTGTGTAACGTAATTCTGGTTCTTGTAAACAAACACATACAAAAGAATATTGGGAGAGCAACAGTAAGAACTATTCTTGAGTCCCCCTTTATCCTAATAATATTCCATAGTAATATTGTCATTATGAGTAACTAGTAACAGAGCAGCAACAGGAAACAGTCGGTGGTTATGGGTTAGTGTGATCAGTAAAGTTGACATTCGAAGGTAGTGGGGCAACTGAAATTGTAGAATATAGAACAGGAGTGGATGTTGGTGGTTGCACAGGGTGAGAATGTGAAGGTAAGGGGAGGAAGCCAAAGCCCATCGCGGAGTTTTGTATTTTCATCCTTAGGTAATATCACTGCAAATATTTCTGTAGACAAGGAAGCAGCAGATGGCATGGCACAAAGGCAGAAGATGGAGTAGAGAGTAGTGAGACATTGGCAGCTGACACTGAGGGGGGAGGCGTGGGTGGGAACAGAGGTGGGAGGTAGTAGACGCGGGAGACAGACACAGATGTAGGGAAAGTTAAGCGTCCTGGAACAATATGTTGGTAGGTAGTTTTGATGTTTGGAAACGTTTTAAGTTTTTGAGGTTTTGGAGGAAGAGTTAAAGTTAGCCCAGAAATGGAAGGCCTTGTGGAGGGATATACATACAAAATGGAAGAAGGTGGAGCAAGATGAATGAGAGGAGGCAGGAATGTCAGAGGTGAGGCCTTCATAGGGGTTGGATACAAGGGTAACCATGAGATGAGGTACAACACGAACCTGTGGGCGCCGAGTACCTCTGGAGTAGGAAAGCCGAGGAAATCTTCTTTGGAGATGGAATTGAGTCACTGTCATAGTGTATGACAGGCCCTTCCTGTCCTTGAGATAACAGATTTCATGCTCTCATAAGAAAACGGGGTAAAAATGGGAATACACTTGGAAGAGAGGAGCATCTCTTCAGTTAGGCCAAGAGGAGTGTTAGCCACAAGATGGATTATTATGGTCAGAAGCACTGCAGGCTGATAATTCTGACAGTAGTCTGCAATACTTGGAAGGGTAGCCATAGCAGAAGCATTGATTGCATTGTTGAGGTGTTGAGATCAATTCTTGCACTTTTAAGCAGGGTCCTGCTATTTAAAATGAGGCCAGAAGATCCCAGCGTCAGCGTCCTTGGACAAGGCCGACATTCGTCTCCATTTTAGTGACATGGTTTAGCTCAAGCTACTCATGAGCGTCCTGGTCATATTGCACAATCTTGTTGGACTGCAGTGTGTGGGATGAGGATAGTACTGAAGCTAAGATTGAGAAGAGAATGCTTGAGTATTGTGAGAGAGGTGTTGTTAGAGTTGATACGGGAAAGTCTGTTAGCTTGTTCAGCATCCTTGACAGTGACAATATGTATCATGCTCTTCAGGGTCATCATGCCTCATAAGAGATGTTGTTGGTTGAAAAGAATTTTGTTCAAGACTGTCTCTGAAATACATCAGTGACGGGAACAGGTTTGCAGGTAGCCTTTTTTTATGATTCAGGTAAAGGGTGGGGGAACAGTTCTAAAGCCAAAATTATCAATTATATTTCGAGGTCGTTTGGACGATGGTTCCTAGCCACTCTATCCCTCGGTGAGCAAATGACCCGTTAATCGATACCGCATCACAGAAACCGGAAGCATGGCCAAAGTATTGTGAAGGTCAGAGATATCAGTGGAGTAAGGGTAAGTGCTACTAGAGGGGTCAGGCAACAAAGGAGTGCCCGAAAGCATAATCAGATTGTGTAGGATGATTATTCATATATCGTTAGTAATCACTTTAGCTCCGTATTCCCTACCACCATCGAGTCCAACAAGAAAAAGCTTAACCACTGGCTAAAACAAATCATCATCGAGCTGAATAGCAGCAATAGGACAAAAGTGGTATCCACTCACAGATTCTTGTTTTACCCTAGCCGAATATAACACCACACTAAGCAGGGAAGAGCGATGCTAGACCAGCTGGCTGATTCAACGGAGCCAATGCTGAGCCATGTATAACCTCTGTCCTCCTACCATAGAAGGCAAACATATTGGGTAGTGTTCAGTTAGACCGCTGTATACCATGGCCCTCCTGAGAGAGATGAAGCCCACCCAGTACAGCCAAGACAGCAAAGATCGTAATCCCTCTCACCATGAAACGAGCCTGCCATTACGGAGCATAGCAAGGAAACTGCTGGGTTGGTAGGAGTGCCAATGATGATTCTCTGCAAGTCACTTATCTCTTCAGGCTGGAATGCTGCTGTTTACTAATTAACCCCTTCAAGGCAGGCGATATTGCTGAACTAGAAAGCATACATAGAACTTTCACTGCCCATATATACACACACACTGGCCAATTTATTAGGTACACCCTTCTAATACTGGGTAGAAACCCCTTTGATCCTAGAAAAGCCTGAATTCTTCGAGGCATTGATTCAACAACGTACTGGGAACATTCCTTAAGAGATAGATTCTGGTCCATGTTGACATGATAAGATCCCGCGTCGGCTGCACATTCATGCTGCGAGTCTCATTTCACTACTTCCCAAAGATTTACGCCAAATTCTGATCCTACCATCTGCATGTTTCAGCAGAAATCACCATTATTCAGACCAGGACCAGGTGACGTTTTTCTAATGTTCAACTGTCCATTTTCGGTGAACCTGTGCCCACTGGTGCATAAGACTCCTGTTCTTCATTCACAAGAGTGGAACCCAGTGTAGTCTTCTGCTGCTATAGCCCATTCACTTCAAGAATCGTCATGTTGTCTATTCACTTCAAGGATCGTTGTGTTATGTATTTGCTAATGCTTTTCTGCACACCACTGTTGCAACGAGTGGTTATTTAATTTACTGTTGCCTTCCTGTCAGCTTGAACTCGTTTTTGCTCTCAGAACTGCAGCTTACTAGATGATGTGTGTTTTTCACACCACTCTCTGCAATCTCTAAACTGTTGTGCGTGAAAATCCCGGATCAGCAATTTCTGAGTTACTCAGACTACCCCGTCTGGCACCAACAATCATTTCATATCACATATCTTCCCCATTTCCATGTTTAGTCTGAACAAGTGAACGTGTTGACAATGTCTGCATGCTTTTAGGCACTGAGGTGCAGTCACGTGATTGGTTGATTAGATATTAGTATTAACGAGCAGGTGTACCTAATAAAGTGACCACTGAGTGTACATTTAGTCAAACATTTGAACTACTGAAAATACATGAGTCCTTTTAGTTGTACTCCTTGTAACTTAATCAAGAACGTTACATTATAATTTACACCTGAAAAATCCTGTAAGGACTGGTCCCCAAACTTGCAAGAGATTTGGTAGATGGTACAAGGCACCCCCAGTATAAAGCAGAAGTTCGACGAGCACGCTAAGAGGGAACTCGATGAGTGACAGAGGTTCCTAAGTTTTCAACGCCCTTCGTGCATAAGGGAAATTACCAAGAAACCTTCCGCTGTACAGGTGAATAGGAACAGAATATTTGAGAGAAGGAAAGCAGGAACATGAGGGTACAACTGGAAACTGAAAACTCTGAGTCATAGGGATGTTAGGAAGTATTTTTTCAGCATTAGAGTAGTTAGGAAATAAAACAGACTGAAGAGTGAAGCGGTAGAGTCAGGATCCAAACACAGCTTTAAGATGTACGATAAGACTCTTGAAGCCAGGAGTGAACCTACTAGCGATCAGCAAAGAGGCGGGGCCAGGAACTGTGATTCGACCCCTGCAACTGCATATAGGTGAGTACATATAGGTGTCTTCAAGAGGGAACCTGACAAGTTCTTCAAATCACTTCGTGACTAACTGGGCTTTGGTTCTTACAGTAAATTGGACAGCCTGCAGCTAACAGTAACAGCCTGGTTGCTTAGGTCTTGTTCCTCCAGGAGACCTGATCTGGGACCGGACCATGAGGGCGATGACCCCGGGAAACACCTTTCACACACCTCAGAAAGAAACTACAATGAAAAATGTATTATTTTACGGCAGTATGTATGATCTCTGGTTCCAGTAGTGGACAGTAATGACACGGTGTATGCTGTGCTAGTCTTATAAAATCCAATAAACATACTCTTTCTCTGCTCATTTTTTTTAATTTCATGTTTGTTAAATACCTTCCCAAATTCTTCCACTAACCTTTGCAACTTCTCTTCAGAATCCTCCATAAGAACTGAGTCATCGGCAAAGAGCAACTGTGGCAACTTCACTTTATATCTAATTAAATATATTTTAATCCCGCACTTTTCCCCAATACCCTAGTATTCATTTCTTTTTCAATCTATGTTATTATTATTATTATTATTATTATTATTATTATTATTATTATTATTATTATTATTATTATTATTTTTATTATTATTATTATTTATTATTATTATTATTATTATTATTATTATTATTATTATTATTATTATTATTATTATTACAATTTTAGTATTGTTTTTTTGTTCTTCTTATTGTTATTATGATTATTATTATTATTTTTATTACTATCATTATTATTATTATTATAATAAATATTTAGATGTTTTAAATAAATTATAGTACATCAACAGCCGTCTAAGGCCTACTTTTATGAAATATATCCCCTATCTCTCTATATATGCCTACTAAGCCTCACTATTTGCATTAATTAACTATGACTATTAGTAAACCTATTTCTATTTCATATTCATTTAAAACTTTTGTCCACATTGGTCTAACCTGACTATACTTATCCCTACCTCTTATCTTAGTACTGTTGACTTATATGTTTAAGTGTAACACTCTAGTTTCAATCATCACAGCCTTTCACTAAATCCTCCTTAATCTTACGACCTACATTCACCCTGACTTATATTTTTCAATAATATCTCTTCTATTCACTTTACCTAAGTTACTTAACCATGCTTATTCCACTATAATTTCACTTCACTTTTGTTGCAATTATCCCATTATACCAATCAACAAACCTGTCCATGTATTCTTTCAGTCCCTTGGTACATTCCCTTCTTTTCTATTTATATAGAAAAAATTTCATCAGCCACTACACTCCTGCTTTTTAAACAATTATATCTAATTAATCCCATATATCCCAGCCTGTTTTACTCCTCTTCACTCTACCCAGTGCATCGCACACTTTCCCCACAATCATATCTGGCTCTTCCTTATTCCTACTAGATGTTATACCTCCCTGCCCAGTGCATAAACTCACTGCCTCCCTTTCTTCATTAACATTTAACTACTCAAAACATTCCTTCCACCTTCTTATCTAACATCTCTTTTGTTTTAACTCCTAAATTAATTTGTTCCCTAAACATTCTTAACTTATTAATCTCTCTTCAGAATATTTCTTAATCTCGGCGAAATTTTCTGATAAATCCTCTCCCACTCTCTCATTGGTTCTCTCTGAACAACATTTTAGCCTCTCTTATTTGCTCACTATTCTCTGGCCCCTTCTATACCCAGAAACTTCTGCTGCATACTCTAACACTCTCAAAACCTGAATTCTAAATAGCCAACCTTTCTCTCAATAGTTACTTAATTAATTTTACCTCCTTCTTACCTACTGATAACATTCTCATTGTACACCCATCGGTCTCCTACTGTCACTCTAGCTACCACTAAATAATGATCTGATACCTCTATAAACATGTACATCCAGGAGTCTACCCATCAACCTTATGTATACTAACACACAGTCTACCATCGCTGTCATTAAGCACTGTATAACATCTAGTGTATTTACTGTAGTTTTCTTAAATAATTATTGCTTGTTAGCAAACAAGAAATCTAAAGTATGGTGTGTGGGGTGCAGCAGGTGGTGTGTTGGGTGCAGCAGGTGGTGTGTGGGGTGCAGCAGGTGGTGTGTGGGTGCAGCAGGTGGTGTGTGGGGTGCATCAGGCGGTGTGTGGGGTGCAGCAGGTGGTGTGTAGGGTGCAGCAGGTGGTATGAGAAGTAGGAGTGCAGTAGGTTGTGTGGGAGGTAGGGAAGCAGCAGGTGGTGCAGGAGAGGGGTCCGGGGCAATAGGTGATGTGGGAGGTAGGGTTGAAGCAGGTAGTGTGGGAGGGTGGAGTGTGAGTAGTTGGGGTGGGGTGCAGCAGGTGGTGTAGGCAAGGTCGACCTCCGCCCAGTATTGATTCCTGCACCTGCCTCCTGCCCTTGCTGATTCCTGCACCTGCCTCCTGCCCTCGCTGATTCCTGCACCTGCCTCCTGCCCTCGCTGGTTGCTGCACCTGCCTCCTGCCCTAACTGGTTCCTGCACCTGCCTCCTGCCCTCGCTGGTTCCTGCACCTGCCTCCTGCCCTCGCTGGTTCCTGCACCTGCCTCCTGCCCTCACTGTTTCCTGCACCTGCCTCCTGCCCTCGCTAGTTCCTGCACCTGCCTCCTGCCCTCACTGATTCCTGCACCTGCCTGCTGCCATCGCTGGTTCCTGCATCTGCCTCCTGCCCTCACTGATTCCTGCACCTGTCTCCTGCCCTCTTTGTTTCCTGCACCTGCCTCCTGCCCTCTCTACTTTATTTCCTTCTCGACGACGCGGTAAAATCGCCAAATACTGGACTAAGTTCAGCTCGGCCCAATACTCTCAACACTCAATTCAACATATCAACACTCAATTCAACATAACGCTTAGCTTAGCCTAGCATTCATCTCAGAATACTCAGCTTAACATTCTGCTCCGCCAAACACTCGGTGCAGTCATGTGCTCAGGTCTGCTCAACACTTTACTGAACAAAACATTCAATTTACCCTAACAATCAGCCAAGACGAACACTCAGCTCAGATCAACACTGATTTAGCTCAACCACTCATCTCTGCCTCACAGAGTTCAACACTCGGTTCAGCTCAACACTCAGTTCAACTCAACATTCAGCATGTGCAAGAGTTTTATATGTGCATAGTAATGTTGCCATGATTATGGAGGTTTCCTTCCCCTCTCTCTGACATGAGAATGAAGCGTTGCATCAGGCTGTTGAATGAACAATAGTGGGGGTTATGGGGGGTTGTTGGGGTGCAGGTGGTAGGGAGTTGATGGAGGTGGTGCTGCAAGGTGTGCTGGTAATTGAATTGGTGGTGGTTGGAGGAGGGTGGGAATTGCTGTAGGCGCGGGGTAGGGGGTAGGAATAAGGACACCAACCATGGTGGCAGCGGTGGGATAGTTGATCATGTAGCAGCAGTAGCATAGTTATTTATAAGGCAATAGAAGTAGTGTGATAGTCATTCATCTGGTGACGGCAGCTTTACTGATACAACTCGGTCTTCTTGGCATTTGGGATCAAAGATGAAGCCGACATTAGTAGTGGAAGACTGGCTGAATATTGATGTTTATTAGTTGAGAATTGTACAATCTTTCGCAGCCTTTGTCTCTCTCGATATCCTGATTCTGATTCTCATGAGGTAAGATGCAGACTCGAATGAAGAGTAGCTTCACTAACCTACCAGCGATACATTTAATATGAATATAACGACTGTGTGACTGGATTGCTGACCGCTTTGTTTACCATGTCATGATGCCTACAACATGTAAGATAGACAGAGATAAATGAAAAATAATACACTGCAGAGATGTATATAAAACCTTGTTAGAATACTGAAGAGTTGATGAATAAGTCACATGTGCAACACCTGGGTATCTTTATTCTGAAGATGTTTTGACAACCAGCTGCTTTATCAATTTAATACAGAGGTTAACAGAAAAGTTGAAACTGGAGTCAGTAGATGAGATATCAGTCCCTCAGCCTAGAAGAAAGTGCACACCACCGTAGTCTTGATGAATCTGTAACATAGGTAGGAATATGGTCACTTATATTTGAATCAGATGAAGTGCAGCAGTTGGAAGCAACGTTACTGTGGGCGGGCCCACTAGTGGAAATAGGTCATGTCTAAGAATTGCATTAAAGCCACTGACTGGCGAAACGTCTTCAGAATAAAGATACCTATGTGTCTTATTAAAAAAAATGAATGAAAGTATTGGCATTATGAGAAAAAGATATATTCGAAGTTAAGCGTATTGATTTCATCATGGTCAAAGTATAACTGTGTTCGGTCTTTTTACTTTCTCCAATAATAGCAAACTTCCCATATTGCTTGCCGGTAACTTTATCTTCCCCTTTAGGGAGATCACACTTTCTAGCTCTTAAAACAAATACTTTGAAAAGTTTGTCTATACGAGATGCAGTATCACCATTACCTGGACTTAACTACTGTTACTGGTAAATTTTCATGACTCGCGCTTAAATCCATCAGACTTTTAGCTGAACAAGGATTAAGCAATACTCTCTTTAGTTACTCTTACCGGTCACTGGCCACAGCTTCTATGAATATAAACTGTAACAAGTTTACCCGATGCACCAGTAAATATTGGAAGTGAAGTGTCGTGCTTATACCAGACACTTTATTGAATAAGTTATTTCAGTGAAGAGAATAGACTTGCTTCTTGGCTTCATATCAAGAAGTATAAATAAGGTACTTACAGTGCTAGATAAACCAGAGGTTTATCTATCTGTCAGTACGTGAAGAAGAGCATAGGAAATTGTTCGATGTCAGTGCTCCGATATCGTGAAATTTAAGCTAAAAACTGTTCAGTCACGAACATTCACGAACAGTCACGAAATCTGATAGGAGACTATCTGTCCTAGGCTGCGGTTTGTCTTCAGTTCCCGAGCTCTCTAGCTACGAAAAGGTGAGTTACTGGGCGGTATTTAATATGATCGCTTCTTTACTTCTGAGTTAAGCCCCATAATAGATTATTAGATAAAACATGTAGCTATGATCAAGTATATCCTTAATTTAGAGCTCAACATGAGCCAGCATGAACATAATAGTCTGATAAGTCGTGGTTGTCCTGCTACTGGTTGAGTCTGTAAGATGAGATCGTCAGTTGCCAATTGCAAGTCTTTCTGCCATAATCAGTGTTCTATGACCCTCGTAAGTCTAACGCTTCTTTTTAATTATAATAATTCTGCCATAAAACTAATAAGACAAAAATACGATCGCTCTTCTTGGCGCTATTAACTTTATATGATAACATAATTTAATTGATTATTGTGAATCATATGTGTGATAAATGAGTATAAAACGAACCTAAGCTGTTTATGAATAAATTTGATATTATTAACGGAGATATTCAGTAATACAGATTCCCCCAAGGATATCCTATTAGCTGGGATCGTATCAGTTAATTATTACTTAAACATATTGAAGAGGATTCCTACAACAAGTCTGAAAAGCTCTTCACTTAATTTTTTCTCCATGATACTAGTCCTCAAGAAACTTGAGCTAATAATAATTACTCAAAACTTTAAAACATTATATTAGCACAGTGGAACATGGCCACCACAGAACAGCTGAACGCAGTGCACTTTCAGCAAAATATTTTTCCTGATCGTACTAAAACAGTGACACTGCTGTCGTCACATATTGCTAGGTTAAACACGATGAAGTCTGATAGCTGAGTATACCATGAAATTCAAAGTTTTCTTTCAATTTTCACTAATTCGCGCTGCAATATGCGGTGAAACTGTTCAGTGAAGTGACGAGGAAGGTTTTACAAGCTATGCAGCTGTGATAACACTGAACACTCTTAACATGAACCATGGCGTCATCTCGTCTATTTTACTGATCTAATGAACACTGCACCATCCGTTGTGACCGCCACTACTTATTGTCTCGTGTACCTGGATTCATAGATGAACTACTTATTATCTCTGGTAGCTGGGTTCATAGGCAAGATGTGTTGGAACTAGAAGTCAAAAACTGGCTTATGCTTAATGTTTATAGTCGAGAATGACTGGAGTCTCCCGCAGCATCTCCCTGAACTGACTCTTGGGAGGTAAGATACGTGTGCACCGTTTTTCCAGCAATTCATTTCAACACGGATATAACAACGGTTGAATTTTTTTTTTTTTTAGGAGGGGGTACTTGTACCTCCTCCCATGGGAGACTTAGGTCTTGAGACATTTCCCAGATAGGGAGCCAAGACCGGGTCACCACTCTTGGAAAAGACCCGGGCCGGGAGAGTACCGGCGAATAAAAAAAAAAAGATTGAATATCTGGCTTGCTGACAGAAGTGGTGGCAGCAGTGGAATAGCCAATCATCACATGTTGGCAGCAGTAGCAGTCATTCGTTTGGGAGTGGCAGCAGTGGGAATATCATTCATCTGGTGGTAGCAGAAAGGGGGATACCTATTGAGACGGTGGCAGCGGTGGGATAATCGTTCATCTGGTGGTTGCAGTAGTAGGAATAGTCATTCATCTGTTGGTGGCAGTAGTAGGAATAGTTTTTAGTGGCAGCATGGTAGTAAATGGGGAGTTGGACATGTCATCATCTGGTGATGATGAAGTATTTAAATTTGGGATGGGGTGACAACATAACACGTCTTTCATTTCTAGTTTGACAGGAGATTATGGCTGGCGTCAATCTTCTGGTGATGCACAGTGGATGGTATATGCTTAACAGGCGAAAGGTAGTGGGAGGAGTGAACACAAGTTGGTTACCTGTGTATTATCTGTGACCATTGTCGAGGTTTTGTTTCCTGGCAGCCTGAGCCAACATTCTTATTGATTGCTTGCCAATAAGTTGTTCCTGTTAGTTGCCCGGTTATAGCATTACAACAGGTTGTCAGCAGTGTATTAACATATATCACCATTGGTGGGCACAGTAATACAAACTGCTTTTTTAAAGGTTGTTTTTCTTGTCCTGTTATTGAGCCATTTAGTTATTCAGCCATTTAGTTATTCAGCCATTTAGTTATTCAACCATTTAGTTATTCAGCCATTTTAGTTTATTCAGCCATTTTTAGTTTATTCAACCATTTAGTTATTCAGCCATTTAGTTATTCAACCATTTAGTTATTCAGCCATTTAGTTATTCAGCCATTTAGTTATTCAACCATTTAGTTATTCAACCATTTAGTTATTCAACCATTTAGTTATTCAACCATTTAGTTATTCAACCATTTAGTTATTCAGCCATTTAGTTATTCAGCCATTTAGTTATTCAGCCATTTAGTTATTCAGCCATTTAGTTATTCAGCCATTTAGTTATTCAACCATTTAGTTATTCAGCCATTTAGTTATTCAGCCATTTAGTTATTCAGCCATTTAGTTATTCAGCCATTTAGACATATTTTGTTCTTAACATTTTATTGCAACTTGACGCTATCAGTACCAACTTGCCATTGTTAATCACAATTTCAATTAATCATAATTACAATGTAAGTGAATTATTCAACATTTGTATTTCACATTCCACAGTCCTTGTCCATAAAATGTTCATATCATCGGCCAGGAGCTTGAACAAACTCATACCGAGAGAGATGCTAGGTTCATAGGCTAGCATTCTTCTGTGTGGGGATGGCATCCCTCCCTGTCGAGGCAAAAAAGCCACACTACCGCGTTAAGGTGACCCAGCGTTGAGTTACCTTTTATGGCGTTGAGTTAGCCTTTTATGGCGTTGAGTTGCCTTTTATGGCGTTGAGTTGCCTTTTATGGTGTTGAGTTGCCTTTTATGGCGTTGAGTTGCCTTTTATGGCGTTGAGTTGCCTTTTATGGCGTTGAGTTGCCTTTTATGGCGTTGAGTTACCTTTTGTGGTGTTGAGTTGCTTTTTATGGCGTTGAGTTGCCTTTTATGGTGTTGAGTTGCCTTTTATGGTGTTGAGTTGCCTTTTATGGTGTTGAGTTGCCTTTTATGGCGTTGAGTTGCCTTTTATGGCGTTGAGTTGCCTTTTATGGCGTTGAGTTGCCTTTTATGGCGTTGAGTTACCTTTTGTGGTGTTGAGTTGCCTTTTATGGCGTTGAGTTGCCTTTTATGGTGTTGAGTTGCCTTTTATGGCGTTGAGTTGCCTTTATGAGTGAGTGTTCGGAGTTGCCTTTTATGCGTTGAGTTGCCTTTTATGGCGTTGAGTTGCCTTTTATGGTGTGAGTTGCCTTTTATGGCGTTGAGTTGCCTTTTATGGCGTTGAGTTGCCTTTTATGGCGTTGAGTTGCCTTTTATGGCGTTGAGTTGCCTTTTATGGTGTTGAGTTGCCTTTTATGCGTTGAGTTGCCTTTTGAGCGTTGAGTTGCCTTTTATGCGTGAGTTGCTTTATGCGTTGAGTTGCCTTTTATGACGTTGAGTTGCCTTTTATGGCGTTGAGTTGCCTTTTATGGCGTTGAGTTGCCTTTTATGGTGTTGAGTTGCCTTTTATGGCGTTGAGTTGCCTTTTATGGCGTTGAGTTGCCTTTTATGACGTTGAGTTGCCTTTTATGACGTTGAGTTGCCTTTTATGGTGTTGAGTTGCCTTTTATGACGTTGAGTTGCCTTTTATGAGTGAGTGCATTCAAAAACTGGAGATGCTTTAGAGTTACTTGCCTTATGATTATATTCACAACGCGAACGTTGCAATTCTATGGCAAGTCGTTGCCTTCTGGTTAGTCCTTCATGGGCACAGTCGAGTAATCTTTATGTTTGATCCTGAAATTTGATAAAAATTGAGTGCCAATTTAGCACGGAATTGTTACTCGCGTTGAGGCTTTATGGGTGAGTGACTTACTGTGATCTGTTTGGTTGCACGATTCCTTTAGACATAGTCCTTATGTGTAGTTCCCGTGTGTTGTTTTAGACGTCTGCCTTTTGTGCTGGATGCCATATGATGACTGCAGATGCCTTATATATTTCGTATGCATGTTAAATATATTAATGGCGAATAGATTTGTATGTGATATCCTAAAATGTATTCACTAATTATCAGTATATAACATTAATATCGCGACATTCTTTCAAGATCTGAGACATTTACAGGTCTTAAAGGTTGTTCAAATCTTCGACTTGAAAGACACAGCGGTATGAGGCATTAACTGAAAAGGCATTCACTGAGTTGTCCTTTACATGGACATTATCCTAAGGGTAGTCTTTATGCTTGAAGTGCCACTTAATGCTGATCCTTTATGGTTGAGTTCTTTTATGGGTTTAGTGCCATGGGTGAGATTGGACCTTTTCAAGTGTTTTTTTATGCTTGAAACGCGCTTTTCAATTTGCTAGTTCCCCCTATAAAGGTGATTATTTAGGGATACGAGACCTTAAATCATTGAAATTTTTCTTTGGAGGACTATGACAGTCATCAGAGAAAGCTTAATTATACAGAAGGCATTTTAGTGTAGGCTTTTTGGCTGGTTATTGACTATTTATGTTGTTGATTGCATGTTATGGCACGCAGTTGAGGTGCTTTTATATAATAGCATTTTAATTAAACTAGTTTTATGAGTCAGAGATTCATTGTTAATGTAGTTCCTTTTAGATTAGATCCACGTTTATAAGACTGGACATAGAACCTTATAAACTAATAAGGAGATGAATTCCTTTGGTTGATCCTTATAGGTGATGAAGGCCTACAGAATCATTTCCGTTTTGGTCGAAATTGATTACCCAAATTTTATGTTTGATCCTTTTATGAGATGAATTAGCATTAAATAGTGTATGTATTCAAACTGTTTATTTTCATCGGGAAGCACTAATGCGTAAGGATGGAGGAATTATACGTTGAGTCCATGGTAGAGTGCTGGAGAATTGGGCATTTTCGAATTGTATAGAAGGGGCAGGTAAGTTAGTTGCCTTAAATCAAGAGCCCCCTTCCCGTCGCATCAAGGCACCCACCTTGACGAATGCATTACGCAATTATTTATTGAGAAATTATTTCAATGCTCATTGCTCGAGGAATGCTAAGAAGTACTAAAATACCAACCGAAACTCCAATAACAAGCCCAATGTTCTACTTAGGATACACCAGATGTAGGAATTTAAGTCGTTTCAAAGAATGGTTCCAATCTCACCGAGATATTATCCGAGTGGTAGGAAAATGTACGTGGAGATCCAGAGCTCAATTTGTAACACAGCACCATGCTGGAAATGCATCGCAAAGGAATAGAATGTATCACAAATTTTCGTATATCAGTTAAATATTAATGGCGAAAATTTGTTTGAATCAAAGGTTTAAATTACATATAAAAAAGATATAATCACATCTTCAAATCTGAGACATTTACAGGTCAAAGGTTGTTCAAATCATTGACTAGAAAACACGGCATAGAATAAAAGTAATCACCTTAGTTGTCTTACAGAGACCTAATTCTACCATGAACATTATGCTTGAAGTCGCTCACAGCTCCCCCTAAGGTATTTTTGGGATTTGAGTGCAGGGGGATGGAACTTTCAAGGTTTTTATCGCATGAAAACCAGGATTTCAATTTGCTCAGTTTCCCCCCATAAAAGGATATATTGGGGACTACGAGACCAAAATCAATCGAAATTTTTCTTGAAGACTGACAAGCATCAAGAAAGTAAATTAACAAGCAAGCAATTTATATGTAGGTTTTGGCCTGGATATATAACATTAACGTTTTTGACAATGGTCTAGAGGCCACGCAAGTGAGAGTGGTATATAAAAAATACATTACATTAATTAAACCTAAGGTAATTTAATGAAGTCAGAAGATTCATTGCTTAAAGTTCCTTTAGATAAACCAACGTTTAATAAAACTGGCACAATAAACCTTAAAACCTAAAATAAAGGAGAAACTTCCTTAGGTGAACTAATAATATGAAGGCCACCAGAAAATCCATTTTCCAGTTATTGGACGAAATTTAAAACCCAAAAAAACTTTTGATCCATTTCATGAGAAGAATTAGCAATTAAAAATGTATGCTATTCAAAACTGTTTTATTTTCATCGGGAAGCACTAAATGCGTAAGGAAGGGAAGGAATTGTGGGTCATGTAGCGGCTGGAGAATAGAGGCATTCGAATTTGATATAAGAAAGGGGGAGGATAAGTTCAGTTCCTTAAATCAAGAGCCCCCTCCCGTCAGCATCAAGGCACCCACCTTGACGAAGCATTGCGCAATTATTTATTGAGAAATTATTCAATGCTATTTCGAGATTAAGAATGTCAAACTGGTACCTACACACTCCAATAACAACACCAATGTTCTACTTAGGATACACCAGTGTAGGAATTCTGAAGTCGTTCAAAAGAGGGTTTCCAGAGTCACCTCATGGATGACCATCTCGGGAATGGTCTATATAAAATTAGAGAAGAGAGAGGCAGAATTTGTCACTTGCTCCAGGAACCTTCATCTTGTAATAGTTCATCACGAGTGAAAATTTGGAGCCGATCAGATAAAGCATTCTGTAGTTACAACAAAAACTTTGAAGGAAGTTGGAAGAGGACAGGAACACTGCAGCTAACAATGTGTCGTCTCTGGCATGAAGTCGTAGATTTACGGTTTTATTAAACCCGTGAAAATTTAATAAATAAACCCTGCCAGTTAGGATACATCAATATTTAAGTTATTATATGTATATCATTGAATTTAATAAAATTTGCACCTTAATGTGAAAACCATTTTTTTGTTTTTGGTTTAATAAAACCCATCAACACCGAAAGTTTGAAGCCTATCAGACAGAACATCCTCCAAAAATTGGTTTTACTCTTAAGAATTCCAAACTTTTTACCAGTTTTTTCTAAAATTTCAGATCAGCAACATAGAGGCTGTAATCCTTCTTTATTCTTTAAACAAAAATAAATCTCAATATTCAATAAAATTTTGCGAATTGAAATTATACAGATGAGTTACAATACAAAACTTTGATTTCTGAAAAACACAGCATTTCAAACTGTGAAGCTGGTGAGATGAGGCATTCTCCAGTTATCACATAGATACCAGCGATTCCAAGCTTGATAAATTAATTTAGTATAATGATAAATTTGCCTGTACGATGCTAAAAGATCGACACCATGCCCAGCCCTTCTAGGGTAGGGTAGGTGCCAGAGCCAGAGCTTGCAGCTCACAAGACTGTCATTCAGATTAGCCCCCTTGTGGCGGGGATGGCAGACCAGAGAGGCCTAGCTTCTCCCTATGAACCCCGTGAGGGTGGGGACTGTGGCTAGGCCTGGGGACAGTTGGTCCCAAAACTGAGGGGGTACTTGTACCTCCTCCCATGGGGGACTTAGTTCTCAGACACTCCAAAGACAGGGAGCCAAGGCCAGGCCGGGAGAATACCGGCGAATCTTTAATAATAATACAAAGCTAAACTTATTAAGTACACTCTCCTGTCCATAACAGGTATTAAATACTGAAGAGGTAGACTCAAATATATTTGATATGACTTAAAAGAAATGTAAATTGCCTGCTATTTTACACATATAAATGACAGGCATGAACTCACTGACTTCAATTTCACTCTGCGTCGTCGTCGAATTAAGACGCACCTTTCCTGAAGGTTTGAAGCTAAACAGCTGAGGATTTCGGAAGTTATCAAAATCATTCCATTAAGTTAAGAATGACTTTTACAACACTGGCCATAGGGCACCTGTACATGATATGTGTTCCGAGTATTTTACCCTTGTTATCACTCAAATCCTTGAAAATTTGGATGCGTTCTGGTACTATGAGGGAAATGAAAAATTTGAAGAAGGAAACAGTAGAAAGAAGAAATTAAGGTAACAAAGTAAGGGTGACCCTTAGAGAATATCAGATGTGCTACACACTCCTGGTTGTCCTTGAGAGAGAACCTTGTAAGTTCCTCAGGTCAGTTCGTGAACAGCAAAGCTGTGCTTCTTACAAATTGCTGTGTGGTGCTAGCGTAAACAAGCCCTGCTAGCACCGACAAGCCCTGCTAGCACTGACAAGCCCTGCTAGCACTGACAAGCCCTGCTAGCACTGACAAGCCCTGCTAGCACTGACAAGCCCTGCTAGCACTGACAAGCCCTGCTAGCACTGACAAGACCTGCTAGCACTGACAAGCTCTGCTAGCACTGACAAGCCCTGCTAGCACCAACAAGCCCTGCTAGCACCGACAAGCCCTGCTAGCACCGACAAGTCCTGCTAGCACCAACAAGCCCTGCTAGCACCAACAAGCCCTGCTAGCACTGACAAGCCCAGCTAGCACCAACAAGCCCTGCTGATCAGTGTATAAACCGAAAGAACTACCATGGGACTGGATCATGGGAGTGATGAACCCTGAACTTAACAACAGGTAGACTACAGCTATCTTGAGATACAACCTATTTAATATCAACATGATGACTACGACACGACTAGGTATCTGTATGAGAAGAGACGAGTGTGGAGCCTAGTAGAGTGGCGGTCATGGAATAGGTAGAGCAATGTAGTAACAGTAGACGTGGTTATAAACACTTCCACAAGTAAACTCCAACTAATGTGACTATGACTGCTGCATCGCTCCACTGTCTCCAATGTAAAAAGATTCCGATCTGCTGTGCCTAATTTAGACTGATAAAGCCCTTGGTGAGGGAAACTTCTGTGTATGAACTTATAGAGGTACTGCTCATGTGTCTTATTTATAGATGATTGCGTAGCAAAGTAGCCCATTAATGGTAACACGGTGGTGAGTTACACATTAGTTGTGGCAGGATGATACAGTGTTGGCGGGTTTACACAGTGGTGGCAGAGTTACACAATGGTGAGAGGAGTTACAAAGTGGGGGCGAGGTTACACAGTGGCGGGGGTACACAGTGGTGGAGGGGTATCAGAGTGGTGGGAGAGTAATTACTCACAGTGGTGGCAGGGTTACACAGTGGTGGCAGGGTTACACAGTGGTGGCATGGTTCCACAGTGGCACCAGAGTGAGGCAGTGGTGGCAGACTGGCACAGAGGTTTCCGGAGAGTGACACAGTGGTGGCAGGGAGACACAGTGGTGGCAGCGTGACACAGTGGTGGCAGGGAGACACAGTGGTGGCAGCGTGACACAGTGGTGGCAGAGTGGCACAGTGGTTGTGGGAAAGTGACAGTGGTGGCAGAGTGACAGAGTACTGGCAGACTCAGTGGTGGCAAAGAGACACAGTGGTAGCAGCGTGACACAGTGTTGGCAGAGTGACACAGTGGTGGCAGCGTGACACAGTGTTGGCAGAGTGACACAGCTTTGCCAGAGTAATGCAGTGTTGGCAGTGACAGAGTGGTGGCAGAGTGACACAGTGATGGCAGGGCAACCCAGTGTTCGAAGAGTGACACTGGTGGCAGTGACAGTAGTGGCAGAGGGAAACAGTGGTGACAGAGTGACACAGAGGTTGTGGCAGAGTGACATAGTGGTGGCAGGGTGACACAGTGGTGGCAGAGAGACACAGTGGTGGCAGGATGACATAGTGGTACCAGACTGACACAGTGGTGGCAGAGTAATACAGTGGTGGCAGAGTGACACATTTGTTGCAGGTTGACGCAGTTGTGACAGAGTGACACAGTGGTGGCAGAGTGACACAGTGGTGGCAGAGTGACACTTTGGTGGTAGAGTGACACATTGGTGGCAGAGTGACACAGTGGTGGCAGAGTGACACAGTGGTAGCAGAGTGACACAGTGGTGGCAGGGTGACACATTGGTGGCAGTGTGACGCAGTGGTGGCAGGGTGACACACTGGTGGCAGTGTGACGCAGTGGTGGCAGAATGACACATTTTGGCAAAGTGACACAGTGCTGGCAGAGTGACACATATGTGTAAACTGAGACGGGAGAAGTGGAAACTGTGAGAGGAATAAGTGAGAACTGAGAGGGGAAGAGTGGGAATTGAGAGGGAAGAGTGGGATCTGAGAGAGGAAGAATGGGAACTGAGAGGGGAGGAGTGAGAACTGAGAGTGGAGGAGTGGAACTGGGAAGGGAAAAGTGGGAACAGAGAGGGAGGAGTGAGAACTGAGAGGGAGGAGTGGGAACTGAGAGGGGTGTTAGAGAGGGCAGCCACACTGAAGGCTTTACATATACTTGCCAAAAAAATGGGATTCCTAAAACAATGGTTTTTTCTTTGTGGTTTAAAGTGAGATATTGTGAGGTGCCTCGTGTGTTGTGGTGGCAGGAACTGTGGTGGGTGGTGGCAGGAACTGTGGTGAGTGGTGGCAGGAACTGTGGTGAGTGGTGGCAGGAACTGTGGTGGGTGGTGGCAGGAACTGTGGTGAGTGGTGGCAGGAACTGTGGTGGTGGTGGCAGGAACTGTGGTGGTGGTGGCAGGAACTGTGGTGGGTGGTGGCAGGAACTGTGGTGGGTGGTGGCAGGAACTGTGGTGGGTGGTGGCAGGATGTGGTGGGTGGTGTTAGGAACTGTGGTGGGTGGTGGTAGGAACTGTGGTGGGTGGTGGTAGGAACTGTGGTGGGTGGTGGCAGGAACTGTGGTGGGTGGTGGTAGGAACTGTGGTGGGTGGTGGCAGGAACTGTGGTGGGTGGTGGCAGGAACTGTGGTGGGTGGTGGCAGGAACTGTGGTGGGTGGTGGCAGGAACTGTGGTGGGTGGTGGCAGGAATTGTGGTGGGTGGTGGTAGGAACTGTGGTGAGTGGTGGTAGGAACTGTGGTGAGTGGTGGCAGGAACTGGTGGATGGTGGTAGGAACTGTGGTGGGTGGTGGCAAGAACTGTGGTGGGTGGTGGTAGAAACTGTGATGAGTGGTGGTAGGAACTGTGGTGGGTGGTGGTAGGAACTCTGGTGTTGTGGTGGCAGGAACTGTGGTGGGTGGTGCTAGGAACTCTGGTGTGTGTGGTGGCAGGAACTGTGGTGGGTGGTGGCAGGAACTGTGGTGGGTGGTGGTAGAAAACTGTGATGAGTGGTGGTAGGAACTGTGGTGGGTGGTGGTAGGAACTGTGGTGGGTGGTGGTAGGAACTGTGGTGGGTGGTGGCAGGAACTGTGATGAGTGGTGGTAGGAACTGTGGTGAGTGGTGCTAGGAACTGTGGTGGGTGGTGGTAGGAACTGTGGTGGGTGGTGGCAGGAACTGTGGTGGGTGGTGGCAGGAACTGTGGTGGGTGGTGGCAGGAACTGTGATGAGTGGTGCTAGGAACTGTGGTGTTGTGGTGGCAGGAACTGTGGTGAGTGGTGGTAGGAACTGTTTTGAGTGGTGGCAGGAACTGTGGCGAGTGGTGCTAGGAACTGTGGTGGGTGGTGGCAGGAACTGTGGTGGGTGGTGGCATGAACTGTGGTGAGTGGTGCTAGGAACTGTGGTGTTGTGGTGGCAGGAACTGTGGTGTTGTGGTGGCAGGAACTGTGGTGAGTGGTGGTAGGAACTGTTGTGAGTGGTGGCAGGAACTGTGGCGAGTGGTGCTAGGAACTGTGGTGGGTGGTGGCAGGAACTGTGGTGGGTGGTGGCAGGAACAGTGGTGGGTGGTGGCAGGAACTGTGATGAGTGGTGGTAGGAACTGTGGTGGGTGGTGGCAGGAACTGTGGTGAGTGGTGGTAGGAACTGTGGTGGGTGGTGGCAGGAACTGTGGTGGGTGGTGGTAGAAACTGTGATGAGTGGTGGTAGGAACTGTGGTGGGTGGTGGTAGGAACTGTGGTGGGTGGTGGCAGGAACTGTGGTGGGTGGTGGCAGGAACTGTGATGAGTGGTGGTAGGAACTGTGATGAGTGGTGCTAGGAACTGTGGTGTTGTGGTGGCAGGAACTGTGGTGAGTGGTGGTAGGAACTGTTGTGAGTGGTGGCAGGAACTGTGGTGGGTGGTGGCAGGAACTGTGATGAGTGGTGCTAGGAACTGTGGTGTTGTGGTGGCAGGAACTGTGGTGAGTGGTGGTAGGAACTGTTGTGAGTGGTGGCAGGAACTGTGGCGAGTGGTGCTAGGAACTGTGGTGGGTGGTGGCAGGAACTGTGGTGGGTGGTGGCAGGAACTGTGGTGGGTGGTGGTAGAAACTGTGATGAGTGGTGGTAGGAACTGTGGTGGGTGGTGGCAGGAACTGTGGTGAGTGGTGGTAGGAACTGTGGTGGGTGGTGGCAGGAACGTGTGGTGGTGTTGGTTGGTAGAAACTGTGATGAGTGGTGGTAGGAACTGTGGTGGGTGGTGGTAGGAACTGTGGTGGGTGGTGGCAGGAACTGTGGTGGTGGTGGCAGGAACTGTGATGAGTGGTGGTAGGAACTGTGGTGAGTGGTGCTAGGAACTGTGGTGTTGTGGTGGCAGGAACTGTGGTGGGGTGGTAGGAACTGTGTGGTGGTGCAGGAAACTGTGGTGAGGTGGTGGTAGGAACTGTGTGAGTGGTGCTAGGAACTGTGGTGTTGTGGTGGCAGGAACTGTGTGAGTGGTGGTAGGAACTGTGGTGGGTGGTGGCAGGAACTGTGGTGGGTGGTGTAGAACTGTGATGAGTGGTGGTAGGAACTGTGGTGGGTGGTGGTAGGAACTGTGGTGGGTGGTGGTAGATGGAATGGTGACGTGGGTGGTGGAGGAACTGTGTGGTGGTGGTAGGAACTGTGTGGTGGTGGCAGGACTGTGGTGGGTGGTGGTAGGAAACTGTGATGGTGGTGGTAGGAACTGTGGTGGATGGTGGTAGGAACTGTGGTGGGTGGTGGTAGGAACTGTGGTGGGTGGTGGTAGGAACTGTGTGAGTGGTGGTAGGAACTGTGGTGGGTGGTGGGAAGTGGTGGTGTGGAGGAACTGTGGTGGGTGGTGGTGAGGAACTGTGGTGGGTGGTGGTAGGAACTGTGGTGGTGGTGGTAGGAACTGTGTGAGTGGTGTAGGAACTGTGTGTGTGGTGGTGGTAGGAACTTGTGGTGGGTGGTGGTAGGAACTGTGTGGTGGTGGCAGGAACGTGTGTTGGTGGTAGAACTGTGTGTGGTGGTAGGAACTGTGGTGGTGGTGGTAGGAACTGTGGTGGGTGGTGGTAGGAACTGTGGTGGAGTGGTGGTAGGAACTGTGGTGGGTGGTGGTAGGAACTGTGGTGGAATGGTGGTAGGAACTGTGGTGAGTGGTGGTAGGAACTGTGGTGAGTGGTGGTAGGAATTGTGGTGATGGTGGTAGGAACTGTGGTGAGTGGTTGGTAGGAACTGTGGTGAGTGGTGGTAGGACATTGTGGTGAGCTTGGTGTAGGAATGTGGTGAGTGGTGGTAGGACTTGTGGTGAAGTGGTGGTAGAACTGTGGTGGTGGTGGTAGGAATTGTGGTGAGTGTGGTAGGAATTTTGGTGAGTGGTGGTAGATGTGGGATGGTGGTAGGACTGTTGTGGTAGGAACTGTGGTGAGTGGTGGTAGAATTGGTGGTGGTAGGGAAAGTGTGAGTGTGTAGCAAATGTGGTGGTGTAGATGTGGGGGGTGTAGGAATTGTGGTGAGTGGTGGTAGGAATTGTGGTGAGAGATGGTAGCAACTGTGGTGAGTGGTGGTAGGAATTGTGGTGAGTGTTGGTAGGAATTGTGGTGAGTGGTGGTAGCAACTGTGGTGAGGAGTGGTAGGAATTGTGGTGAGTGGTGATAGGAATTGTGGTGAGTGGTAGTTTGAACTGTAGTGAGTTGTGGTAATAACTATGGTGAGTGGTGGTTAGAATTGTGGTGAGTGGTGGTAGGAACTGTGATGAGTGGTGGTAAGAACTGTGACGAGTGGTGGTAGGAATTGTGGTGAGTAATGATAGGAATTATGGTTTTGATGAGTGGTGGGAGGAATTGTCTGGGTGGGTGGTGGTAGGAATTGTGGTGAGTGGTGGTAGAGTATTGGTTGCAGTGGTAGTGGGATGCTGATTAGTGGGAGAATTTGTGGTGGGTAGTAAGTATTGATGAGTTATGGTAAGAATTGTGGTAGCGTCGTGGTAGATGTTGTTGTTAATTTGTGGTAGGAATTGTGGTGGGAGGTGGTAAGGATTTTAGTAGAATGAATATAGAAATTGTGTTGACCAAATGGTGGTTAGATCTCTGGTAGAGTGCGATGGTGGTGGGATGGTGATTAGAATTGTAGTCGTTGTGGGATAGTAGTAGTTGTCATAAGATGGTGTAGTAATTATTTTTAGAATGGGGGTAATAATTGTTGTAGGATGGTTGTTGTAAACTTGGAGGGGTAGTAATTGTGGAGTTGTGGTGGTAGGAATTGTGGTGGGTTGTTGGTAGTAAGATAATGGTAGCAATAATGTTATGAGATGGTAGTAATAACTGGTTGTTGGTAAGTGGTGGTGGGAATTGTGGTGGATAGTGAGAAAGCCGAAATAGTGATTGTATGATACTTGCTATATTAGTAGTGTTAGTATGAATTGTAGCTGAGTGTTTGTAGATAAATTGTGGTTTGGTTAATAGCATGAATTGTGGTAGGATTGTGGTTGTAATTAATTTGGGGCAATGATGGTCAGTACGCTGAGGTCAGTGGTCACCTGCGGTCATACCTGTCCTCAGCTCTCTGGGAGTTAGCGTGGGCTGTTACCAAGCATCATGGCTTGTTGTTAGTGCTTTAGAATCTCGGGTTAAAGTGTTGAAGAAGGAGGTTCTACTTCTTCAGGAGGAAAATAGGAGACTGAAACTTCCCCTAGATGAGTTTGGGAGTGAGTGTGAGAAGGATTTAGCTGGTAAGGAGGAAATGGTCACCAGCAGTGATAGTGGCAGCTGCTTTAAGTGGCAAGTAGTTCACAGTTCAGGAAGAAGGAAGATAAGGAGGGTTAACAGAGAAGATGTAAAGGTAAGAAATCGATTCTCTGTTCTCCAGGCCAAGTGTACTTCAGTGGTTAGTGAGGTTTAAGGTACCACTGATTCCCCTGCTAATCAAGGTAAGAATATTTTAATTGTAGGAGATTCTCAGGTAAGATATATGGACCGTGCATTTTGTAACAGAGACAGAAAGGTCAGACAGAGAGTGTGCCTTCCTGGAGCTGGTGTTGGTGACATAGTCAGCAGGTTGGATAATATTATGTCAGGTAATGGGAACAAGCCCATTATCTGTCTTAGTGCTGGGGGTAATGACATTGGGAAGGGCCGGAGAGAGGAGCTGCTGGATAAGTACAGGTCAGCCATAGAAGTAGTCAGGTCTAAGGGAGGGATCTCAGTCATGTGTAGCATCTTGCCTAGAAAGGGAGTTGGCAATAAATGGATGTCTAGGGCAATGGTATAAATTGCTGGCTAGGCAAGTACTGCAAGGAACTTGCAATCCCATTCATTGATAACTGGGATTTATTCTTTGGCAAACGTGATATGTATGCAAGGGATGGGGTTCATCTCTCTGGGGATGGAGTGGTTGAATTAGCCAATTCGATTGAGAGGGTAATTGATGACTTGTCTAGGAATTTAAACTTATAGAGTATAGAGGTATGGGTGTTTGTGGGAAACAATCAGGCTGCAGCATTAGGGTTAAAAACAGCAGTTATTACCGGGATATCTCAGGGATATGTTTAAAAGACAATATTCAAAATAAAGTTGTTAGTAATGGCAAATCAATTGATCAACAAACAAAGAGAGATAGTAGAGGGCAACGAGTGACTAGCTCCCTTAAGGTTTACTATACAAATAGTAGGAGTCTAAAAAATAAGATAGATGAGCTAAGATTACTTGCAAGTGTAGGTAATATAGATATTATTGGTATAACAGAGACCTGGTTCAACCTGAAAGATAGAGAAATGCCTTCTGAAAGCAACATACAGGGTTATAAACTATTCCACACTGATAGGGTCAACAGGAAGGGTGGTGGAGTCGCGATGTATGTCAGAGAATATTTAAATTGTTGTCTTAGACATGATATAAGATTAGAAACATTGAACACAGAATCTGTTTGGCTACAGTTTCTCGAGGGTCGTGACAAATTAATTCTGGGTGTGATTTATAGGCCCCCAAACCTTGGTAGGGAGTGCAGTAAGCTGTCTTGGGACAAAATTCATAAGGCATCTAGATATGAAAATGTTGTGATAATGGGAGATTTTAACTTCAGACAAATTGATTGGAACAATATGACAGGAAATCTTGAGTCTAGTGACTTTCTTGATACGGTTCAGGATTACTTTTTAGAACAGGTTGTGACAGAACCAACTAGAGGAAACAATCTGCTTGACTTGGTTCTTGCCAACAAAGATTCACTAATTAATAATCTTGAGGTTAATGATGAGCTTGGGGAAAGTGATCACAAGTCACTTAGTTTCAATATATCATGGAATTACCCAGATAACTGCAAGCAAGTCTCTGTCCCAGATTTTCGCTTGGCCGACTTAATGGGACTGAAAAATTACCTGGGTGGGCTAAATTGGGATGTCCTGACTATGGGTCAGGTAGGTGATCTTGGTTGCCAATATGACGTTTTTCAGAGCATAGTTCTAGCTGCCCAGACAACTTTTGTTCCGAGTAGGGAAATTAGATCTAACAAAAATGATCCCAAATGGATGAATAATAGATTGAAACATCTTATTGGTCAAAAGAGAGGCATATATAGGCTTATCAAAAGAGGGGATGGGCAGTTACGAAATCAATATATTCAATTAAAGAGAGAAATAAATAAAGGAATAAGAAAAGCAAAAAGGGATTATGAGGCTAAGGTTGCAAGGGATTCAAAGACTAACCCAAAAGGGTTCTTTCAGGTATACAGAAGTAAGATTTGGGACAAGATTGGCCCACTTAAGAGTAACTCTGGTCAGATCACTGACAGCGATACGGATATGTGTGAAATTCTCAATACTTACTTCCTCCTGAAATAATAGATTATATAGAACAAGATGATATTCTGAAATAATAGATTATATAGAACAGGATAATAAACTATGTACGATTGCGGTAACTAGTGACATGGTCCTCAGACAAATAGAGAAACTAAAACCTAACACATCCCCAGGTCCTGATGAACTGTTTGCAAGGGTGTTAAAGGAATGTAAAGAGGAACTTAGCATACCTTTGGCTAATCTTTTGAACATATCACTACAAACTGGCATAGTGCCTGATAAGTGGAAAATGGCAAATGTAATACCTATTTACAAGGCAGGTGACAGGTCCTTGGCTTCGAACTATAGACCAATAAGCCTTACCTCCATAGTGGGAAAATTTATGGAATCAATAATTGCCGAAACAATTCGTAGCCATCTTGATAGGCACAGATTGATTAATGAATCTCAACGCGGTTTTACAAAGGGGCGTTCCTGTCTTACGAATTTACTAACATTTTTCACTAAGGTGTTTGAGGAGATAGATCATGGTAATGAATATGATATTGTGTATATGGACTTCAGTAAGGCTTTCGATAGAGTTTCACATCAGAGGCTATTGAGGAAACTTAAAGCACACGGAATAGGAGCAGAATTTTTTTCCTGGGTAGAGGCATGGCTGACAAATAGGTAGTAGAGAGTTTGCATAAATGGGGAGAAATCAGAATGGGGGCACGTCACAAGCGGTGTCCCTCAGGGATCAGTGTTGGGCCCCTTGTTGTTCACAATTTACATAAACGACATAGATGAGGGAATAAATAGCGACATAAGCAAATTTGCTGATGACACCGAAATAGGCCATCCAATTCATTCTAATGAGGACACTAGAGCACTCCAGGATGATTTGAATAGACTGATGCAATGGTCGGAGAAGTGGCAGATGCAGTTTAATATTGACAAATGCAAAGTTCTAAATGTTGGACAGTTAAATAACCATGCCACATATGAACTAAATAATGTAGATCTTAATACTACTGATTGCGAAAAGGATTTAGGAGTTCTGGTTAGCAGTAATCTAAAACCAAGACAAACAGTGCATAAGTGTTCGCAATAAAGCTAACAGAATTCTTGGCTTCATATCTAGAAGTATAAATAATAGAAGTCCTCAGGTTGTTCTTCAACTCTATATATCCTTGGTTAGGCCTCATTTAGACTATGCTGCTCAGTTCTGGTCACCGTATTACAGAATGGATATAAATGCTCTGGAAAACGTACGAAGGAGGATGACAAAGATGATCTCATGTATCAGAAATCTTCCCTATGAGGATAGACTGAGGCCCTGAATCTGCACTCTCTCGAAAGGCGTAAAATTAGGGTGGATATGATCGAGGTGTATAAATGGAAAACAGGAATAAATAAAGGGGGATGTAGATAGCGTGCTGAAAATTTCCAGCCAAGACAGGACTCGCAGCAATGGTTTCAAGTTGGAAAAATTCAGATTCAGGAAGGATATAGGAAAGCACTGGTTTGGTAATAGAGTTGTGGATGAGTGGAACAAACTCCCCAGTACAGTTATTGAGGCTAAAACGTTGTGTAGTTTTAAAAATAGGTTAGATAAATACATGAGTGGGTGTGGGTGGGTGTGAGTTGGACCTGACTAGCTTGTGCTGCTGGGTCTGGTGCAGTGCTCCATCCTTGAGTGGAGGTGACCAGACTGGGTGGGTCATTGGGCTAATCCGGGGGGGGCGAACATGGACCTGCTCCGCATGGGTCAGTAGGCCTGTTGCAGTGTTCCTTCTTCTTTATGTTCTTATGTTCTTATGATGGTAATTTTTATGATGTGCTACATTAAATTGTGATGTTGTAGCTGTAGGAAATTTAATGGTGGTTATAACTTTGGTGGAAGTGATTGTGATGAGTAGTGGGCAGATTGGTGGTAGTTTGGTGGTAGGAAGTGCAGCGAGATGTTCATAGGAATTGTAACAGGGAGATAGTAGGAATTGTGGTAACCTGGTGTAGGAATTGTGGTAACCTGGGTAGGAATTGTGGTAACCTGGGGTAGGAATTGCTGTAACCTGGGGTAGGAATTGTGGTAACCTGGGTAGGAATTGTGGTAACCTGGGGTAGGAATTGTGGTAACCTGGGGTAGAAATTGCTGTAACCTGGGGTAGGAATTGTGGTAACCTGGGGTAGGAATTATGGTAACCTGCGGTAGGAATTGTGGTAACCTGGGGTAGAAATTGTGGTAACCTGGGGTAGGAATTGTGGTAACCTGCGGTAGGAATTGTGGTAACCTAGGGTAGGAATTGTGCTGGCTGGTAGTAGGAATTGTAGATTGGTGACAAGAACTGTAGTGGGATGGTGGTGTTAGGAATTGTATTGGCTGGTGGGCGGAATAATGGTGAGCTGGTAGGAGGAATTGTGGTAGGGATTATGGTAGTCATTGTGTTGGACTGCTGATAGAAATTGTGGTGAGTTGTCGGTTGGAACTGCGATTGGCTGGCGATAAGAAGTGTTGTGGGATGGTGGTAAGAAGTGTTGGGGGATGGTGGTAAGAATTGTTGTGGGATGGTGGCAAGAATTGTTGGAGGTTATTGACTGGAATTGTGATAAGCTTGTAGTAAAAAAATAGGGTATATGGTGGAATTATGACGGGAGGAATTGTGGTACTGTGGTGGTAGGAATTGTGGTACTGTGGTGGTAGGAATTGTGGAACTGTGGTGGTAGGAATTGTGGTACTGTGGTGGTAGGAATTGTGATGGGCTGGTGGAAAGATGTTTTTCAAAGATGTGAACACAAACAACACTGGTGTCAGTGTTGTTGCTACCACCACCACCACTCCTCAACAGTGGTGTCAGTGTTGATGCTACCACCACCACCACTTCTCAACACTGGTGTCAGTGTTGGTGCTACCACCACTACCACTTCTCAACACTGGTGTCAGTGTTGGTGATACTACCACCACCACTCCTCAAAACTGATGTCAGTGTTGGTGCTACCAGCACCACCACTCTTCAACACTGGTGTCAGTGATGATGCTACCACCACCACCACCTCCTCAACACTGGTGTCAGTGTTGATGCTAACCACCACTCCTAAACACTGGTGTCAGTGTTGGTGCTACCACCACTACCACTTCTCAACACTGGTGTCAGTGTTGGTGCTACCACCACCATCACTCCTCAACACTGGTGTCAGTGTTGGTGTTACCACCACTCCTCAACACTGGTGTCAGTGTTGGTGCTACCACCACCACCACTCCTCAACACTGGTGTCAGTGATGATGCTACCACCACCACCACTCCTCAACACTGGTGTCAGTGTTGGTGCTACCACCACCACCACTCCTCAACACTGGTGTCAGTGATGATGCTATCCACCACCACCACTCCTCACACTGGTGTCAGTGTGATGCTACCACCACCACCACTCCTCAACACTGGTGTCAGTGATTGGTGCTACACCACCACCACTCCTCATCACTGGTGTCAGTGATGATGCTACCACCACCACCACTCCTCAACACTGGTGTCAGTGTTGGTGTTACCACCACCACCACTCCTCAACACTGGTGTCAGTGTTGGTGTTACCACCACCACTCCTCAACACTGGTGTCAGTGTTGGTGTTACCACCACCACCACTCCTTAACTCAAGGATGTCATCTTGAGTTCTATCACGACAGTGCAACTCTCATGTGGGTAGTATGATGTGTAGGGAGAAGATGTAACATGGTGTCAGTGTTGTGTTAAAGAAATGTGTGGTGGCGAGAGTGTGGTGTTACACACACTAACATGGGGTGTGGTTGGAGTGTTACACACAGTTAAGATGTGTGTCAGAGTGGTGTTATGCGTAAAGGATGTGTGGTAGTGGTGTTAGGAATAGGACATGTGTGGGGAGTGGGTGTTAACCACATAGATGGTGTAGGGTTGTGTTAATGGGAGACAAATGTGTGTGAGGTTGGGGTATAACAGAGTGTTGGTGTCAGTGGGGTGTGTAAGACATAAAGGGGATGTTGGTGAAATTCAAAAGGGGATGTGTTGGGAGACAGATGTGTGGGAAAATGGTGTAGTGTATGGGAAACAAGCATGTGCTGGGGTCAGGTTGTGTATACGAAGCGATGTTGCAAGAGGGTGTCGTATGGGTACAACAACTCTAACTGGTGTCAGGGGTGTTCATTAAAGTGGTGTGGGAGTGATGGGTGTTATGAGAAGGTGTGTGTGGGGACACCATTGCAAACTAGGATGTAGATGTTGGTGACACAGTCAGTCATGACGAACATGTGTGGAGTGGTTGGTGTTAGCAAAGATCTACATGGTGAGTGTGGTGTGTATGGGACACACGATCGGAAACGGTGTGTGTGTGTAAAGACAAAGGTGTGTGGGGAGAGTGATGGTGTGCCAACTCTCAGATAACTACTGGTGCGAGGTTGGTGATAACCAAGATCTCAGCATGTGGGCAGGATGTTACCACCTGTGTAAGGATTATAGTGATAACCCACTTTAAATGGTGTAGTGTTGGGCCTTAGCCGAGCAAATCTAGCGGATATGTGTTGAGTGATTAACAAGTCGTCAGTCAACTTGTGTTTAGGAATTTATCCACAATATTCAAAAATGAGCAGTAGTGTGTTCCACATAACCGGTGTCGTTTTGGCTTCACCCAACATACCAATCCTCAATATGTGCAAAAGTGGGTTCACACCATTCCTAGACTTTATTTGGTGAAAATTAACCTGGTATTGCAGTTTAGGTTTATCACAATAATCAAATGTATCAGTTTGTGTTAACACACCTCATTCAAATGGTAATGTTGGGTTAACACATCTAAACGGGAGTGTGGGTACCACAACGACAACATGGTGTCAGTAGTGGTGTACACCAGATACCGAGAACTGAGATGAGAGGTGGGACACAGAGACAGAACTGGTGGAGTGGGTCACCAGCCACTACCTCACAGGTGTCATACACAAACTCCAATTGTAGTGTTGTGGTACCACCACCACTACCCAACCCCTGGTGTCAGTGTTGGTGTTACCACCACCACCACTCCTCAACACTGGTGTCAGTGTTGGTGTTACCACCACCACTCCTCAACACTGGTGTCAGTGTTGGTGTTACCACCACCACCACTCCTCAACACTGGTGTCAGTGTTGGTGTTACCACCACCACCACTCCTCAACACTGGTGTCAGTGTTGGTGTTACCACCACCACCACTCCTCAACACTGGTGTCAGTGTTGGTGTTACCACCACCACCACTCCTCAGCACTGGTGTCAGTGTTGGTGTTACCACCACCACCACTCCTCAACACTGGTGTCAGTGTTGGTGTTACCACCACCACCACTCCTTAACTCAAGGAGACAATCTTAGAAAGTTTTGTGAAGGAAGATGTGAAACTGTGTGGGAGTATGATGTGTGAGGGAGATGGATGTGTATGGGAGATGGATGTGTATGGGAGAAGGATGTGTGGGGGAGAGGGGTGTGTATAGGAGAAGGATGTGTGGGGGAGAGGGGTGTGTATAGGAGAAGGATGTGTGGGAGAGAGAGGTGTGTATGGGAGAAGGATGTTTGGGGGAGAGGGGTGTGTATGGGAGAAGGATGTGTGGGGGAGAGGGGTGTGTATAGGAGAAGGATGTGTGGGAGAGAGGGGTGTGTATGGGAGAAGGATGTGTGGGGGAGAGGGGTGTGTATGGGAGAAGGATGTGTGGGGGAGAGGGGTGTGTATAGGAGAAGGATGTGTGGGAGAGAGGGGTGTGTATGGGAGAAGGATGTGTGGGAAAGAGGGGTGTGTATGGGAGAAGGATGTGTGGGGGAGGGGGGGGTGTTAGGAGAAGGATGTGTGGGAGAGAGAGGTGTGTATGGGAGAAGGATGTGTGGGGAGAGGGTGTGTATAGGAGAAGGATGTGGGGGAGAGGGGTGTGTATAGGAGAAGGATGTGTGGGAGAGAGGGATGCGTGTGGCCAAGCTCTCAAGATAACTAACTTTATGCGAGGTTAGTGAAACAAGATCTCAGGGTAGTGGTCAGGAAGATACGCTGTGTGAGAGATTAGTCAGATAATCACTTTAAATGGTTAGTGATCTCAGGGGCCTTTGAGCTGAGGCAAAATCTGAGCGGCCAGAATATGATGATCTGAGTGATTAGCAAGTCTGGGTAGTCAACTTGTGTTTCCAGGAATTTATGTCCTAAGAATGTAATAAAAAGAATGAGTTGAGTGGTCAGTATACCGAGTGTGTTTTGGCTTCAACTGCCAACATAACAAAGCCTCGAAGTAAGTGAAATGTGGGTCTCACATTCCGTAGACTTTATTGGGAAAATACCATGTATTGCGAGTTTAGTATTTATGGAGATATTGAAAAAAATATATATCTTTATTAAATACCTTATGAAAGAAAGAAGGGTAATGACGGGGGGGGATGGAAGAGAGAAAGGGGAGAGAGAGAGGAGAGAGAGAGGAAAAGAGAGGGGGAGAGGAGAGAGAGAGAGAGAGAGAGAGAGGAGGGGAGGAGAGGGAGGAGAGAGAGAGAGGGGAAAGGGGGGGGGGGGCTCCATGTTGCCTACCTTCCCAAATCTCAACGAAAAATCATTGTAAAGGGTTTGGGAAAATCCGGGCACTCCTGCCTCTTACACCCACCACACCCACCCATCCACCCCCTCCAACCCCCCACAATTCCCCACCCCCCCGACCCCCCCACCCAGGCCCACCCCTCACTACCCCCCACCCAAGGCCACCCCTCACAACCCCCCACAAAACCCCCCCCCAAGACACCCCACTACCCCCCCACCCAGGCCACCCCCCACCACCCCCACCCAGAACACCACCCCCACTACACCCCACCCTTTCCACCACACCCTACCCCTGGCCCACCTTACCACACCCCAGACCCTGGCCACCCCACCACACACCACCCTGACCCCCCAACAACCACCCAACCCTCGCTACCCCACCACACCTCACCCTGGCCAACCCACACCCTGGTCACCCAACCCCAGGCCACCCCAACAACACCCCACTTTGGGCCCCCCACCCTCGCCACCCCCCCCACCACACCCAACCTGGCTACCCAACAACACCCACCCTGGCCCCCACCCCCCACAACCTCACCCTGGCCACCCAACAACACCCAACCTTGGCCACCCCACCACACCTCACCCCGGCCACCCCACCCTGGCCACCCCACACACGCCACCCCACCCAGCCACCCCACCCAGGCCACCCCAACAACACCCCCCCTGGCCACCCCACCCTCGCCACCCCACACATCGTACCCTGGCCACCCAAACAACAAACCCAACCTGGCCAACCCACCCAACCTCACCCTGGCCACCCCAAAAACACCCAACCTTGGCCACCCACCCACCCCCACCCCTGGCCCACCCACCCTGGCCACCCACCAGCCACCCACCCGGCCACCCAACCAAACACCCCCCTGGCCACCCCACCCCTGCACCCCAACCACACTCTGGCCACCCAACACCCAAACCCCGGCCACTCCACCCCCCACTCACCCTGGCCACCCACAACACCCAACCCTTGGCCACCCCAAACCCCACCTCACCTGGCCCCTCCCCTGGCCACCCCACCCTGGTCACCCCACCCAGGCCCCCCCACAACACCCCCTCTGGCCATCCCACCCTCGCCACCCCCCACCCACCCTAAACCCCGGCCAACCCCAAAAACACCCAACCCTGGCCACCCCACCAACACCTCACCCTGGCCACCCAACAACACCCAACCTGGCCACCCCATTCACACTCCACCCCCGGCCCCCCCTCCCACCACAAACCCACCCTGGCCCCCCCAACACACACCCACCCTGGGCCAACTCCCACCCACCCCCACCCTGGCCACCCAAAACAAACAACCCTTTGGGCCACCCCACCACACACCACCCTGCACATTCCAACCCACATACCCTACCCAGCCCTCCACAACACTCCAACCCTGCCACCCCCACAAAACCCACCCTGGCCACTCCCACCACTCCACCCACCCTGGCCACCCCCATACCCCTACCCAAACCCTGAACACCCCTCCCACCACAAAACAAACCCCCCGGCCATCCCACTGAACCACCATCCACGCCACCAAAAACACCCACCCTGGGCCCCTCCCACCACAAACCCCACCCCTGGCCATCCCCCCTGCACCCCACCCTGGCCACCCCCCACCCCACCCACCTGGCCATCCCACCACAACCCTACCTGGCCACCCCACTTTTCACTCCACACCCTGCCACCCCCACCACACACCACCCTGCCACCCCCACAAACACCCTTCCCGGCAACCCCACCACAATCCAAACCTTTTTTCACCTCCCCCTACATCCCTCCCTGGCCAACCCCACCACACACTACTTCGCACCCCCCCAACCCCACCCACAACCCCACCCACACCCCACTCACCCCCAACCACACCCCACCCACACTCCCCCCTGCCAAAAGTATCCATCCCCCTACCACCCAACCACTACCCACCACCACTACCGCCCTACCCACCAACCAACACCCCAACCACTACCACACCCAATAAACACCAAACCTACCACCCTCCAAAACTGCCATTCACTACCACCACTTCCACCCAAAATACACCAACACTAACACCCTCCCAGGTAACACCTATACTACTACCCACCCACTACCCCACCAAAATACACCAACACCCCCCCCACTACGCCATACCCCAACTACCACACCCCACCTACCCCACTTTCCCCACTACCACCGCTACCATCAAAACTACCACCTTACCCAAACACTACCCAACCAATACTATTCACACAAACACTTTCCCAAATTTACTAGCAACACTACCACTACTAAACTACTACTACCAGCAACACTACACCAGGACCACCACTACTACAATCACCACCACACCAGGACCACCACTACTACAATCACCACCACACCAGGACCACCACCACTACTACAATCACCACCACGCCAGGACCACCACTACTACAATCACCACCACACCAGGACCACCACTACTACAATCACCACCACACCAGGACCACCACTACTACAATCACCACCACACCAGGACCACCACTCACACCAAATCAACCACCACACCAGGACCACCACTACTACAATCACCACCACACCAGGACACCACAACTACAATACACCACCACACCAGGACACCACCACTACTACAATCACCACCACACCAGGACCACCACTACTACAATCACCACCACACCAGGACCACCACACTACTACAATCACACACCACACCAGGACCACCACTACTACAATCACCACCACACCAGGACCACAACTACTACAATCACCACCACACCAGGACCACCACCACTACCAGTGACCACCACCACTACTACAATCACCACCACACCAGACCACCACTACTACAATCACCACCACACCAGGACCACCACCACTACACAATCACCACCACACCAGGACCACCACTACTACAATCACCACCACACCAGGACCACCACCACTACTACAATCACCACCACACCATACCACCACCAATACTACAATCACACCACCACAACCAGGACACCACTACTACAATCACCCACCACACCAGGACCCACCACTACTACAATCACCACCACACCAGGACCACCACTACTACAATCACTACCACACCAGGACCACCACCACTACTACAATCACACCACACACCAGGACCACCACTACTAAATCACCACCACACCAGGACCACCACCACTACTACAATCACCACCACACCAGGACCACCACTACTACAATCACCACCACACCAGGACCACCACCACTACTACAATCACCACCACACCAGTACCACCACCACTACTACAATCACCACCACACCAGGACCACCACTACTACAATCACCACCACACCAGGACCACCACATACTACAATCACCACCACACCAGGACCACCACTACTACAATCACCACCACACCAGGACCACCACTACTACAATCACCACCACACCAGGAACCACCACTACTACAATCACCACCACACCAGGACCCACCACCACTACTACAATCACCCACCCCACTACTACAATCACACCACACCAGGACCACCACTACACAATCACCACCACACCAGGACCACCACTACTACAATCACCACCACACCAGGACCACCACTACTACAATCACTACCACACCAGGACCACCACATACTACAATCACCACCACACCAGGACCACCACTACTAAAATCACCACCACACCAGACCACCACCACTACTACAATCACCATCACACCAGGACCACCACTACTACAATCACCACCACACCAGGACCACCACCACTTCTACAATCACCACCACACCAGTACCACCACCACTACTACAATCACCACCACACCAGGACCACCACTACTACAATCACCACCACACCAGGACCACCACAACTACAATCACCACCACACCAGGACCACCACTACTACAATCACCACCACACCAGGACCACCACTACTACAATCACCACCACACCAGGACCACCACTACTACAATCACCACCACACCAGACCACCACCACTACTACAATCACCACCACACCAGGACCACCACTACTACAATCACCACCACACCAGGACCACCACTACCAACCACCACCACCACACCAGGACCACCACTACTACAATCACCACCACACCAGGACCACCACTACTACAATCACCACCACACCAGGACCACCACTACTACAATCACCACCACACCAGGACCACCACTACTACAATCACCACCTCACCAGGACTACCACTACTACAATCACCACCACACCAGGACCACCACTACTACAATCACCACCACACCAGGACTACCACTACTACAATCACCACCACACCAGGACCACCACTACTACAATCACCACCACACCAGGACAACCACTAGTACAATCACCACCACACAGGACCACCACTACTACAATCACCACTACACAGGACCACCACTACCACAATCACCACCACACCAGGACCACCACTACTACAATCACCACCACACCAGGACCACCACTACTACAATCACCACCACACCAGGACAACCACTAGTACAATCACCACCCACAGGACCACCACTACTACAATCACCACTACACCAGGACCACCACTACCACAATCACCACCACACCAGGACCACCACTACTTACAATCACCACCACACCAGGACCACCACTACTACAATCACCACCGCACAGACCACCACTACCACAATCACAACCACACCAGGACCACCACTACTACAATCACCACCACACCAGGACCACCACTACTACAATCACCACCACACCAGGACCACCACTACTACAATCACCACCACACCAGGACCACCACCACTACCACAATCACCACCACACCAGGACCACCACTACTACAATCACCACCACCTAACATTATTCGCTAGACTGCCTTCTTGTATTCTGAAGATATTTATTATATTATGAAAATAATGGGATAACCAAGTTCTGAGAAATGTTCTCCTTCCCCCTCTCTTACTCTCCCCTCTTCTTCCCCTCTCCCGTCTTCCCCTCACACACACACACACACACACACAGACACACACACACACACACACACACACAAACACACACACACACATGTTAGGAAGTATTTCTTCAGTCATAGAGTTGTCATGAAGTGGAATAGGCTGGCAAGTGAGGTAGTGGAGGCAGGAACCATACATAGCTTTAAGACGAGGTATGACAAAGCTCAGGGAACAGAGAGAGAGAGGACCTAGTATCGATCAGTGAAGAGCCGGGGCCAGGAGCTGAGTCTCGACCCCTGCAACCACAATTAGGTGAGCACACACACACACACACACACATACAGAAATTTTCTCTCAAAACAGTTGCACTTTCCGTGACGACACCATGTTGTTACCCTCCGTGGTAACTAACTTCCACTAACGGAGGATCAAGCCTTCACCACGTCTTGCGCTGAATTATTATTATTATTATTATTATTATTATTATTATTATTATTATTATTATTATTATTATTATTATTATTATGATGAACATGATGATGATGATGCGCCTGTATATACTGAGCTATGAACCAGGAAGCGTCAAATAATAACAAATCACAGTAAGAGCCAAGGCCATAAACATTTATCGGACGATTTATACAGTAAAAAGTAGTCGAAATCACCATATTAACTGCGATACCAGGAGTTTGTTTAGAGCAAATCGTAATATATATATATATATATATATATATATATATATATATATAAATATATATATATATATATATATTATATAATATATATATATATATATATATATATATTATACAGCAGTCATAAGATATGCAGGAATCCGTCTGAATTGGCCGTGATAAACTGGTAATGTACTGGGGAGTCACACAGTACCGGTGGAACAACAAGGTGAACAACACTGTTAGCCAGGTTAGAGTGACGAGACTTGTTCAGGATATCGGAAGTACCAGCAGAATAAAAATATGTTTATAATGGCAGTTTTAAATATTTAGTATATATCTTAAATATTATTTTACACTGTAGCAGGGACTTCCGTAAAGACGGTGGGTATCATCTCCCCTCCAAAAGTAACATTACTAATCTATTGTATTAATGATAATAATTATAATATAGTAATAATAATGATTATAATTATTTCTATTATAATAATTATTATTTAATTATTATTATTATTTATTAATATTATTATTTTTATTTTTTATTATTAATATTTTTATTTTTTATTATTATTATTTTTATTTTTTATTATTATTATTTTATTATTATTATATTGAAGCGCTAAGCTCGTAAGGGTCCTGTAGCATCTGAGAAATGGGAGGAACTCAGATTTGATCCCAATGAATGTAATGAAAGAAATCCTTCACCAGATATATATATATATATATAATATATATAAAATATATATATATATATATATATATATAATATATATATATATATATATATATATATATATATATATATATATATATATATATATATATATATATAATATATATATATATCTTACGATTTTGGCTTAAATAGCAACGCTCTTCTTGCCGAATAAGGCAAGCGAAAATTTGTGTATACAATAGTTTTGCATAAACCATTGTGACCCTAACGAAAAAAACATATTTCATTGTGTTTGTTTATTATTAAATTATTGGAAACTTATCTAAAATACATTTAGTTGGATTAGGCTAAATTAAATTGCGCTTGTTATAACAAGGTTAGGTAAGTTTTCTAAGGTTCTTTTGGTACAAAATCATTAATTTTTATATTAACACAAATGACAAAAATATATCTTTAAACGTATAAGAGAAAATTTTAGAAAGGACGTAGTTTTAAACGAACCAGTTTTACCAATTCCGTATATATATATTAGATATATATCGTCCAATATTATAAATCTTAACATATATATATTTAGAAGGGGAAGAGAAAGTGAAGGTACATTCCATCCTGTCTTTCTGCTATAGTGTTTAACAACTTTCTTGTGTCAGTTTACACCTGGTGAGGAGCTCATCTGATGGTAAGTGTCCAGTAATGTGATGGTAGCAGTGTGGTAGTTTTAGCATGGACGTAATACCTATGTTATGCTTTAGAAGACAGTTGCTAGAGCACAACTCTGTTTATATTAGCGATCGTGAGGCCGATGCCTGTGGTGCGACTCAAGGCCGGAACCGGGGAAATTAAATTTGAGATTATAAAAGCTAAATTTCCATGACTCACAGATACTTCATATTTACTTTTGCCTGTTGAAATGAGTGCTAACAACGGGGATATTGGAAAGTTACGTTGTATTTTAGATACGTTCACCATTGCGACGGCTGCGTCGACACCACCGGATCATCGTGTCCTCAAGACATCCACGTCGCTAGCACTGCTATTAATGCTTTCTTGTATTCGCTAAAATAGGCATGTGGAAACGTAGCGTTTAGATAATTAAAATCACAATACCCGTCAATTCACAAGTGAACCACAAACTAAAAGAGAGAAGTTAACGACGGTTCAGGAGAGACAAAACGTCGTTCACTTTTCATTAATAATTTGTGGGTCATTAGTAAAATATATAAACCTTTTGTTCTTTATGATATTGTTTTATGTCTTATAAATATATTTCATCTTTAAAATGATAGGATGATTCTTGAAATAAGGTTTTAAATGTATTATCTATGTTAATTATATCTATCTCTGTATCAGTATGATATAACTAAGTTCAGAGTTACTGTCTATTATTATATCAATCTAATGTTTGTCTTTTCGAGACTGAATTTCTCAGAGGAACCTATAATTTATTCCAGTATCGTTTTGGAAAGACAAATTATCTTTAAGATTTGTCAAGGGTAAGTGAAGTGAGATTTTCTTGATAATCAAGCAAGATAAATATCTTTAATTTTAGACTACTGGGAAAGATAGTGTTTCCAAGCGGCTACCTTAAGTGTATTATGTGTATATGTGTATTATGTGTATGTATATGTTTATATAGATTTTGCTGGATATAGGCAGCAATATATAATTATACTTTCTTTTCAGCAAATACAGACTAATAGTCAAACCTTATAATATGAAATGTAAATGAACACAAGAGTAGATATGAGACATTTATTTCGGGTTCGTAAATTGTTGGTATTGGATTTATTAAACCAATATTACCAGTACGAGGACGCAGAGGGCATATAATCACTGAGGTCCGGGAGATGGAGCTTAACAATGAAGTTTTAGCAAATGATCAGTAATCTTTATTTTGTATAGAAATACATAAAATAGACAAAATTAATAAAATAAATACGCAAAAACTATTTGATAACACTGAGTATTACCCTCTCACCCGGCTCTAGCATATCCCCAGTGGTACCGAGCATTACCCTCCCACCCGGCTCTAGCATATCCCCAGTGGTACCGAGCATTACCCTCCCACCCGGCTCAGCATATCCCCAGTGGTACCGAGCATTACCCTCCCACCCGGCTCTAGCATATCCCCAGTGGTACCGAGCATTACCCTCCCACCCGGCTCTAGCATATCCCCAGTGGTACCGAGCATTACCCTCCCACCCGGCTCTAGCATATCCCCAGTGGTACCGAGCATTACCCTCCCACCCGGCTCTAGCATATCCCCAGTGGTACCGAGCATTACCCTCCCACCCGGCTGTAGCATATCCCCAGTGGTACCGAGCATTACCCTCCCACCCGGCTCTAGCATATCCCCAGTGGTACCGAGCATTACCCTCCCACCCGGCTCTAGCATATCCCCAGTGGTACCGAGCATTACCCTCCCACCCGGCTCTAGCATATCCCCAGTGGTACCGAGCATTACCCTCCCACCCGGCTCTGCATATCCCCAGTGGTACAGAACATTACCCTCCCACCCGGCCTCTAGCATTTTCCCCAGTGGTACCGAGCATTACCCTCCCACCCGGCTCTAGCATATCCCCAGTGGTACCGAGCATTACCCTCCCACCCGGCTCTAGAAATATCCCCAGTGGTACCGAGCATTACCCTCCCACCCGGCTCTAGCATATCCCCAGTGGTACCGAGCATTACCCTCCCACCCGGCTCTAGCATATCCCCAGTGGTACCGAGCATTACCCTCCCACCTGGCTCTAGCATATCCCCAGTGGTACCGAGCATTACCCTCCCACCCGGCTCTAGCATATCCCCAGTGGTACCGAGCATTGCCCTCCCACCCGGCTCTAGCATATCCCCAGTGGTACCGAGCATTACCCTCCCACCCGGCTCTAGCATATCCCCAGTGGTACTGAGCATTACCCTCCCACCCGGCTCTAGCATATCCCCAGTGGTACCGAGCATTACCCTCCCACCCGCTCTAGCATATCCCCAGTGGTACCGAGCATTACCCTCCCACCCGGCTCTAGCATATCCCCAGTGGTACCGAGCATTACCCTCCCACCCGGCTCTAGCATATCCCCAGTGGTACCGAGCATTACCCTCCCCACCCGGCTCTAGCATATCCCCAGTGGTACCGAGCATTACCCTCCCACCCGGCTCTAGCATATCCCCAGTGGTACCGAGCATTACCCTCCCACCCGGCTCTAGCATATCCCCAGTGGTACCGAGCATTACCCTCCCACCCGGCTCTAGCATATCCCAGTGGTACCGAGCATTACCCTCCCACCCTGCTCTAGCATATCCCCAGTGGTACCGAGCATTACCCTCCCACCCGGCTGTAGCATATCCCCAGTGGTACCGAGCATTACCCTCCCACCCGGCTGTAGCATATCCCCAGTGTACCGAGCATTACCCTCCCCCCCGGCTCTAGCATATCCCCAGTGGTACCGAGCATTACCCTCCCACCCGGCTCTAGCATATCCCCAGTGGTACCGAGCATTACCCTCCCACCCGGCTCTAGCATATCCCCAGTGGTACCGAGCATTACCCTTTATTTATTATTATTATTAAAGATTCGCCGGTATTCTCCCGGCCCGGGCCTTGTCCAAGTGGTGGCCCGGCCTTGGCTCCCTCTTTAGGGAGTGTCTGAGACCTAAGTCTCCCATGGGAGGAGGCACAAGTACCTCCTCATCTTTGGGACCAACTGTCCCCAGGCCTAGCCACAAGCTAGGCCTCTCTGGTCTGCCATCCCCGCCCCAAGGGGGCAAATGGGAATGACAGTCTTATGAGCTAAAGGCTCGGGCTCAGGCACCTACCCTACCCTAGAAGGGTTAGGCATGGTGTCGATGGAGCATTACCCTCCCACCCTCCCACCCCAGTGGTACCTTCAGTTTCGAACAGCTCTCACCTCAAACAATTATGTAAGTATATTTTTGTAAGTGCTTTTGTAAGGGTATTTTTGGGGTTGTGAAACGATTTAATCTAATTTACATTATTCCTTATGGGAATAAATTCGCTCGGTGTCGCCACTCAAACAGCTTTCTGGAACGAATTAACTTCGTAACTCAAGGTACCACTGTGTTAAAAAAAAATAACATTGCCTTATGCTTCTAGAGTGGAAAAGGAAAATGGGGGTTGAGGAATTTGTAAAATAAATTTAGGAAGAAGGAGAGGTATTAATTAAATATGGGAAGGTGTTCCTAAATTTGTTCTAGAAAACCATACCCCCGGCCGGGATTGAACCCGCGGTCATAGAGGGTTCAATCCCGGCCGGGGGTATGGTTTATTTGCAATCGTGTCATTACGATTTCTTAAGTCACTTTGTTCTAGAAAGTTGGGTAGGCATAAGTGAGGTACTGAACTGCATAAATCTGAATATTATGATTTTCCAGGGGAGTCTACGGGAAATATACGAAAGTGGAAGAATGAGGGTACTGATGAAGGAACTGGGGTAGGAGGAGAAATAATAATGAGAAGACAAGAACACCAAAAGTTAAACCGGAACGAGTTGAAGAAATGTGCTCATAGTAAGATAAAGAGAACCTGGAACACCTCAAGGAAAGGGAAAATTCGACTACCACAAATAAATTAGGAAGTGGGGGGGACATCATAATTTATATAGGGACTATGCTAGAGGAATCTACATATATGGAACAGTTCTGTAGGTATAAACACAGCAGGAACTACGTATCTCACGTAGTGCCTGGAAGCATGTCTGCTTAGCAGACACATACGAGCAAGTTATTCAGGCTCTGAAAAATTTCCTCTGAGCCAACATACCAACAGTGTAATACTTATGCAAGTATTACACTGTTTACAAACAGATAACAGATCCCACCAGGAGACAACATTCTAAATCTGATCTTCGCGCACAGTGAGGAATAAAGAATATAACAATCTCAGACACAATATATTCAGTTCATAATCTCACTGAAGTAGAGACAAGCATAGAAATAAGCGTTGAAGCACCAAAAAAGACTTGTTCAGCGACCTTTCCTGTGTTATTTAATAATATACATGTTGTTAACATACATGTTATTAAATAACATACGTTATTAAAGGATAACATGTATATATTTAGTACAATTTACGACATTTTCATGTATTTTATGATTATTCATGGTTTAACAAGTTAAGGAAGCAGTATTGTAATATATTTCCCTACAATGTTCGCGGCTTTCACTGAGACCCACGTAAAGGATCACTTGGACAACGAAATATGGATCCCAGGTTACAACCTATACAGATGTGACAGAGTGAACAGGCAAAAGGGGGGGGGGGTTGGCCTGTACATTGCAGAGTCACTTGTTTGCACAGAACTGCTTAATGCCTCAAATGATGTAGTGGAAGTTTTAGCAGTAAAGGTCGAGAACCAAAACCTAGTCATTGTGGTAGTCTACAAGCCTCCGGATGCAACATCCCAGCAATTCCAGGAACAGCTGTTAAAAATTGACCACTGTCTGGAAAATCTTCCAGCTCCTGCACCCAACATCTTGCTCCTGGGGATTTCAACTTAAGGCACCTAAAATGGAGGAAATATAGCAAATAATATTGTTGCAGTAATAACACCAGGAGGCAGCTCTGATGAAAACTCACACTCACACGAGCTTTTAAATCTCCCGCACAAAATTCAATTTAAACCAGCAAATAATAGAGCCTACTAGACTGGAGAATACACTAGACCTCATCTTCACTAACAATGATGATCTGATAAGAAATGTCACCATATCAAAAACAATATACTCAGATCACAACATAATTGAGGTTCAGACATGTATGCGTGGAGCCCCAGACCGACATAATGAGACTAGTCACGAGGGAGCATTCACCAAATTCAACTTCAATAACAAAAACATAAAGTGGGACCAAGTAAACCAAGTCCTAACCGATATAAGCTGGGAAGATATACTAAGCAAACACAGACCCCCAACTTATGCCTAGAACAGATTAACTCGGTGGCACTCGATGTATGCACAAGGCTTATTCCTCTAAGAAAAAGGAGGAGTAGATGTAAAATAGAAAGAGACAGGCGCTCCTTTACAGGCGACGGAAAAAGATAACAAGCGGCTAAAAGAGGTCAATATATCTGAAATGCGTAGGGAGACACTGGTCAGAGAAAATAGCAAGCATCGAAACTTAAGCTAAAAGAATCCTTTAGGAGTCAGGAATCGCGGGAAGAACTAAAAGCCATAAATGAAATCGAAAGAAACCCAAAGTATTTCTTCTCCTATGCTAAATCAAATCGAAAACAAACGTCCATATTGGGCCCCTACTTAAACAAGATGGGTCCTACACAGATGACAGCAAGGAAATGAGTGAGCTACTCAAGTCCCAATATGACTCAGTTTTTAGCAAGCCGCTATCCAGACTGAGAGTCGAAGATCAAAATGAATTTTTTATGAGAGCCACAAAATTTGATTAGCACAAGCCTATCCGATGTTATCCTGACGCCAAATGACTTCGAACAGGCGATAAATGACATGCCCATGCACTCTGACCCTGAGGCCAGACTCATGGAACTCTGTGTTCATCAAGAACTGCAAGAAGCCCCTATCACGAGCCTTTTCCATCCTATGGAGAGGGAGCATGGACACGGGGGTCCTCCCACAGTTACTAAAAACAACAGACATGCCCCCACTCCACAAAGGGGGAGTAAACAACAGCAAAGAACTACAGGGCCAATAGCACTAACATCCCATATCATAAAAATCTTTGAAGGGTCCTAAGAAGCAAGATCACCACCCATCTAGAAAACATCAGTTACACAACCCAGGGCAACATGGGTTTAAACAGGTCGCTCCTGTCTGTCTCAACTATTGGACCACTACGACAAGGTCCAAAAAGCACAGAAGACAAAAAGAATGCGATGTAATATATACAACTTTGCAAAAAGCCCCTTCGACAAGTGTGACCCTGGCGTAATAGCGCACAAAATGCGTGCTAAAGGAATAACAGGAAAAGTCGGTCGATGGATCTATAATTTCCTCACTAACAGAACACAGAGAGTAGTCGTCAACAGAGTAAAGTCCGAGGCAGCTACGGTGAAAAGCTCTGTTCCACAAGGCACAGTACTCGCTCCCATCTTGTTCCTCATATCCGACATAGACAAGGATGTCAGCCACAGCACCGTGTCTTCCTTTGCAGATGACACCCGAATCTGCATGACAGTGTCTTCCATTGCAGACACATGCAAGGCTCCAGGCGGACATCAACCAAATCTTTCAGTGGGCTGCAGAAAAACAATATGAATGTCAACGATGAGAAATTTCAATTACTCAGATATGGTAAACATGAGGAAATTAAATCTTCATCAGAGTACAAAACAAATTCTGGCCACAAAATAGAGCGAAACACCAACGTCAAAGACCTGGGAGTGATTATGTCGGAGGATCTCACCTTCAAGGACCATAACATTGTATCAATCGCATCTGCTAGAAAAATGGACAGGATGGATAATGAGAACCTTCAAAACTAGGAGGCCAAGCCCATGATGACACTCTTCAGGTCACTTGTACTATCTAGGCTGGAATATTGCTGCACACTAACAGCACCTTTCAAGGCAGGTGAAATTGCTGACCTAGAAAATGTACAGAGAACTTTCACGGCTTGCATAACGGAGATAAAACACCTCAATTACTGGGAGCGCTTGAGGTTCCTAAACCTGTATTCCCTGGAACGCAGGAGGGAGAGATACATGATTATATACACCTGGAAAATCCCAGAGGGACTAGTACCCAACTTGCACACGAAAATTCACTCACTACGAAAGCAAAAGACTTGGCAGACGATGCACCATCCCCCCAATGAAAAGCAGGGGTGTCACTAGCACGTTAAGAGACCGCGGGGGCCTTGACCCCCGGAACTCTCTCCAGGTAAAGTCCAGGTAATACAATAAGTGTCAGGGGCCCGAGACTGTTCAACTGCCTCCCAGCACACACAAGGGGGATTACCAACAGACCCCTGGCAGTCTTCAAGCTGGCACTGGACAAGCACCTAAAGTTAGTTCCTGATCAGCCGGGCTGTGGCTCGTACGTTGGTTTGCATGCAGCCAGCAGCAACAGCCTGGTTGATCAGGCTCTGATCCACCAGGAGGCCTGGTCACAGACCGGGCCGCGGGGGCGTTGACCCCCGGAACTCTCTCCAGGTAAACTCCAGGGTTGTTCAGCAAGTTGAATAACCAGAGATTTGATTGGGACCATAAAGATGAACAACTATTTATCATTTCTTGGAAAATGGTCTTAAACTATCTAAATCCACAATAGTGCATAGAAAATGAGAATACAGAAGCTTACTTGGTCTGTTTAAAATGTTTAGAGAAAATGTGAAAGGGTAAAAGTGTAAAAGACAAGAAAATGGGTCAGAAAACTCCAAACGAGAATGTCACGATGATGGTATAACCTACAACGGGTGATTAATATACAGAACGGAAATTAAAGCCTTCATACCAGACAGACAAACGAATATAAAGATTTTCAAGAAATTACAGAAATCCTGGTTTCTGCACCTTACGCAAATCCAAATTAAAAATGATCTACTAGAATTAGTCCATTACTGCTAGGAGAGAAAGAAATCTTTGAAGACTAGTGTGAATCATTGTTCATTAATCCTCTAAACAACGGGAGAGTAAAGGACCCATAAAGACTTCTCGTTACTTCTGCCCACCCGACAAATTTTGTAACTGTTATATGGCCAAAGTTTGTAGAATTCGAATGTTAAATAGGAAATATGGCCACACATGCAACACTAGAACCAGATTTAAGAAACTCTCTTTTATAAAGAAGTGCAAACTAACACTATTACAAGCACTTGATATACTTTGGAGAATGATGTTAGTGGCAAAATCCCGAAGTATCTGAAGAGTAGAGACAGCTTCTCTGTTAGTGTCGCTAAAATCATACATCGTGAAAATATTTGAGAGGGTTGTGCTATGCTAAATCACAAGTTATATGGAAAAAAATATGATTCGCACAAACTAAGTCAGCTTGGGCTTAGAGAAGCAAGATCATGCTTCTCACAACTTCTGGATCATTATATCAAAATCTTGGAGACCTTGGAAGCATCCCATTATGCAGTTGTGTTCTAGACGGAATTTATTGAGGCATGTCATCAGTGTAATCATGGAGTGACAGCACAATTAATAACGTCAGTAGATATAACAGCAAAATTAGAGAGATGGATTTACGAGCTCGTAACGAAAAGAACACATAAAGTAGTAGTAAACGATGGAAAATCTAGCCTAACCAAAGTGACAATCTCAGTACCCCAAGGCAAGATCCTGGTGCCTCTACTGTTTCTCATCCTCATAGCAAATAATAACTTTATAGAATACTTTGCAGATGATACCAAAAAAATAATGCAAAGATCACCTCAGTAGAGGACAATGAAAAGTGGCAAGAGGATATATACAGTTTTTCTTTTTGCATAGAAATTTAGCATTATGTTCATTGGAGACAAATTCTAATTGCTCATCAGATACTGAAAAAAAATGAGGAATCATCGACACCATGCCTAACCCTTCTAGGGTAGGGTAGGTGCCTGAGCCCGAGCCTTTCGCTCATAAGACTGTCATTCCCATTTGCCCCCTTGGGGCGGGGATGGCAGACCAGAGAGGCCTAGCTTGTGGCTAGGCCTGGGGACAGTTGGTCCCAAAGATGAGGAGGTACTTGTGCCTCCTCCCATGGGAGACTTAGGTCTCAGACACTCCCTGAAGAGGGAGCCAAGGCCGGGCCACCACTTGGAAAAGGCCCGGGCCGGGAGAATACCGGCGAATCTTTAATAATAATAATAATAATAATAATGAGAATTCAAAAAAAGGAACAGCATACGAAATATAGGAAGGTCACCACACAGAATGAAAATATTAAAATGACCTGGGTATAATCTGCTGACCTTTTAAAAAAGTCAATAAACCAAATAAATATGATGTTATGAATAAATATGATATTGAGAAAGTTCAAGGTGCCATAAATATGATATTGAGAACCTTCAGTGTGCTCTCTCACTCAGAGTACTGAACCTTCAGTGTGCTCTCTCACTCAGAGTACTGCTGCTCAGTTTGCTCTCTCACTCAGAGTACTGCTGCTCAGTGTGCTCTCTCACTCAGAGTAACTGCTGCTCAGTGTGCTCTCTCACTCAGAGTACTGCTGCTCAGTGTGCTCTCTCACTCAGAGTACTGCTGCTCAGTGTGCTCTCTCACTCAGAGTACTGCTGCTCAGTGTGCTCTCTCACTCAGAGTACTGCTGCTCAGTGTGCTCTCTCACTCAGAGTACTGCTGCTCAGTGTGCTCTCTCACTCAGAGTACTGCTCAGTGTGCTCTCTCACTCAGAGTACTGCTCAGTGTGCTCTCTCACTCAGAGTACTGCTCAGTGTGCTCTCTTACTCAGAGTACTGCTCAGTGTGCTCTCTCACTCAGAGTACTGCTCAGTGTGCTCTCTCACTCAGAGTACTGCTGCTCAGTGTGCTCTCTCACTCAGAGTACTGCTCAGTGTGCTCTCTTACTCAGAGTACTGCTCAGTGTGCTCTCTCACTCAGAGTACTGCTCAGTGTGCTCTCTTACTCAGAGTACTGCTCAGTGTGCTCTCTCACTCAGAGTACTGCTCAGTGTGCTCTCTCACTCAGAGTACTGCTGCTCAGTGTGCTCTCTAACTCCAGAGTACTGCCTGCTCAGTGTGCTCTCTCACTCAGAGTACTGCTCAGTGTGCTCTCTCACTCAGAGTACTGCTGCTCAGTGTGCTCTCTCACTCAGAGTACTGCTGCTCAGTGTGCTCTCTCACTCAGAGTACTGCTGCTCAGTGTGCTCTCTCACTCAGAGTACTGCTGCTCAGTGTGCTCTCTCACTCAGAGTACTGCTGCTCAGTGTGCTCTCTCACTCAGAGTACTGCTCAGTGTGCTCTCTCACTCAGAGTACTGCTGCTCAGTGTGCTCTCTCACTCAGAGTACTGCTCAGTGTGCTCTCTCACTCAGAGTACTGCTGCTCAGTGTGCTCTCTCACTCAGAGTACTGCTCAGTGTGCTCTCTCACTCAGAGTACTGCTGCTCAGTGTGCTCTCTCACTCAGAGTACTGCTCAGTGTGCTCTCTCACTCAGAGTACTGCTGCTCAGTGTGCTCTCTCACTCAGAGTACTGCTGCTCAGTGTGCTCTCTCACTCAGAGTACTGCTGCTCAGTGTGCTCTCTCACTCAGAGTACTGCTGCTCAGTGTGCTCTCTCACTCAGAGTACTGCTCAGTGTACTCTCTCACTCAGAGTACTGCTGCTCAGTGTTGATAGACGAGATGGCAGAGAGCGTCACTGCCCACATAGAGGCAATAAACAATTTAAACTATTAGAAATACCTCCAAGAACAGGGAAAGTACTCTCTGGAAACAAGGCGAGAGAGATACGTGATTATATACTAATGGAAGATACATGATAGCCAAGTTCCAAATATACACACTACCATAACAAAGAGCTGGAATGAGAGACGTGGGAGAAAATGTAAAATAATATTGGTGAAAAAGCAAGAAAACTACGGGCATAATAAGAGAACACTACGCCAACATCCTTGGCCCCGACTTCGGATAGTTGTCTCCGTAATGAGCCAAGTGAACCAGGCTGCAGCGGATGTGCAGGAAAGCGGGCAACCAGCAGCAACAGCCTAGTTGACCACTCAAACTATACGCAAACAATGAAATTCTCGAAACTGGTAATAGATAAATCACAGGTAACCGCATTAATCACGGTATATACTGTTCACATTATACAAACAGTTTATTATACACAAAATATTGCAAAAATATATTGCAAACAAATGTAAAATTAAAAGTATACGTATACTGTATACGTATACTGTATACGTATACGTATAGTGTATTTCAAGTACATAACAACCATGAATGTCGTAGATGAATGGTTCAGAGAACCGACATGTTGATAAATTAGACACATGTGCAACTCTTGGGTATCTTTATTGAGGAAACGTTTCGCCACACAGTGGCTTCATCAGTCCATACAAAGGAGAATGGTGAAGAACAGGAGGAGTTTGAGGTAATCAGTCCCTCAGCCTTGAGTCGATGTGGTCAGTCCATCAATCTTGAAAATAATACAGCATATGTGCGGAGAAGTGGCTTTATATACCGTTGGCAGGAAAGGTGCAGCAGTCGTAGGCGGTGTCACATTTGTTCAATGTGGAAGTAGGTCGTGTCCAAAGGTTAGGCAAGCGAAGAATTCCCAAGATCCCAAGAAGTTGCAGTGTCTGACAGGATTACCTCATTCTCCTCCTGTTCTGAAGTCACTGTGTGGCGAAACGTTTCCTCAGTAAAGATAACCAAGAGTTGCACATGTGTCTAATTTATCAACCATGAATGTCGTTCAGGTCGGTGAAAAGCCTAAATGCAATAAGTTATTAATTAAGTATAACCAAGGCGCTGCTGATTTCCTTAGTCGTAGAATAATTGGTGCTTTAAGGGATGTTAATGTGAACGTGCTTATGAACACAAAAAAGAGAGCATAGTATCAACATCCGTGGAGAACATAGTATCAACATCCGTGGAGAACATAGTATCAACATCCGTGGAGAACATAGTATCAACATCCGTGGAGAACATAGTATCAACATCCGTGGAGAACATAGCATCAACATCCGTGGAGAACATAATATCAACATCCGTGGAGAACATAATATCAACATCCGTGGTCCCATATACTCCAGCATCTTACCAGAGGATATCAGAAACTCCTGGGACAAGTGTAGAAGCCTTCAAGAAAAAACTGGACACGTCCCTTCAACAAGTGCCAGATCAACCAGGCTGTGACGGATATATGGGCCAGCGGGCCGCCAACAACAGCAACCTGGTTGACCATGCAAGCACCAGACAAGCCTGGCTCAAGGCGGGATCAAAGAGTAGGAAAACTATCGAAACTCATCAAAAGTGTATCAAAGGTGTATATGGGGATTCTATGAGAAAAATTCTCTATAAAATGCATAAAGTTATGGGAAAAGGCATCTGTTGGTTATCAAGGATTGTATGTTCACAAATAATATCAGAGACGTCTGTTGACTGTCACCTCCTTCTCTTCGGAAAATAATATATATCGGGAGTCTCTTCGTTTGAGTAAAATATTCAATTATCCTGTACTTGGTAAATAACTTCTAACTAATTCGTTTGCCAACATCTTGAACTCCAGCACATAAGCAGATAATGATATTTTTCCCAATATTGTACTATCATTGGGTACGGGAGTAAAATCTTAGGTAGCTTTGGGTAGAGGTCGTTTTGATAAGGACCTGCCTTGTATGGGCCAGTAGGCCTTCTGCAGTGTTCCTCCATTCTTATGTTCTTATGTAATATTATTTAACCTGCTACCCGTATCCTTCATCCTACCCCCAGGGTAACGTTTTCATTCTTCTCGTATTTTCACTGGTTCAGAATGTTCTTTCCAGATATTTAATATGGTGATGTTTGGACAGAGCAACTAAACCATTAATATATTACATATTTGACATACTTGCCTTGTGTGCGGCCAGCAGTAACAGCCTGGTTGATCAGACCCTGATCCACCATGAGGCCTGGTCTCAGACCGGACCGCGGGGGCGTTGACCCCCAAAACCCTCTACAGGTAAACTCCAGGGAACCCTGGACTCTGAATGGCTACCATTTCATCACATTCATTTCCCTGTCAGTGGCTTCACATTTTCCACAAATCTAATTTGATTTATTTACTCTTTTCTAACTATAGGTTAGAATTCACCAGGAAACAAAATATTGGCCAGAATGTTTGGAAGGGTTGGGGGAGGAGTGACATGCTATTGGTCTCTTGTCATCACTGACGTTGCTAGAGATAGTAGTGCACTGGTTGGCAGGTATTACCTGACTGGCCCATCTCTCGGAAATTTCTCTGCTGTGAACTTCCACAACTATTATATTCTGATTACATCCTGGATCTTACAAGAATTCACCATGTTCACTGTTCATTCTGGTTTTTTTTTTTTTCTGCTAACCTGTCATCGTTAAACTCTGTACACGAGATGTTCTTTCTGTCTTTTGTATCAGTATGCAGAGCTGGAAAAACAAATCATTTCGGTGCTCCTAAATCTCTTCTGATCAAGAAAACTGTACCTATTTCCAAAATATTGAGCGAAATGTACCTCTCAACACATTTTTAACAATATATTTTATGGGTTCCTCTGCGAAAATTTTGATAAAGATAATCATGTGTTTCTCATATGTTTAAATACGATACAGAGATAATTTCTGAATATTTTCAATATTGTAAATAATAATATAATTCACTTTTGACTTGAATCAATTGACTATAAGATATTTTCATAAATTTTTGTAAATATTAACTTTTCTCATATACACACAGTATATATATTAATAACTTTCTTGAATTATGAGTAAAGAAAAGACAATTTTTCAAAAAAAATTTAAGTATAATAGAGAACAAATAATATTTCCTTCGAAAGTTTAGCTGGTTTAATATATATAATATGGCAGTTTAAGATACATTTTAAGACATGGCAGTTTAAGAGACATTTTTATTGTGTGCCTCAGTGGACAGGCTAAACATACATATGTTTTAATTTAGGAATAAAAACGCTGACAGCTGGGCTGTCAGCGTTATATAGAATTTAGCCATATAGTGAAGAACTCTGCTAGATGAGTCTCACTGACTCAGGAATTATCACTACCACAATATCAGTCAAGTAACACTTATACTTTAGAGTAAAGTGTAAACACTTTACAAGTGATGATCACATCTTACACAGTACCTTTATATAAAAAAAATAAGCCTAGGAATATATATTTACAAATACGACTACAAGATAATATATATTTAACATCCAATATTTATGCATATATCTAACAATTAAAATATCCATATATCTAACAGTTAAAGTTTACATGTATTGAACATGTACAGACGTAGCCATAAGCATGAAGACAGAGACCAGACCTCTGTAGCACTGATTTTTGTTCCAGAGTAACCGGTGGCGAACTATTTGACCGTATTGTGGAGAAAGGTTCCTACACAGAGAAAGATGCTGCTGATCTGATACGACAGGTGTTAGAAGCAGTTGATTACATGCACGACCAAGGTGTTGTCCACAGGGATCTCAAGGTAAAAACAACAGTTAATTATCTTTTTTCCAGGTCTGTTGTTATTATTATAATCATGGGGGCGCTAAACCCGTAGGATTATACAATGCATGTGGGGAGGGGGATGGAAGGTATTCAGGTTCATATCAGGGAACTGGAGCACAGATCTAATTCCCTAGATCAAGAGCCCCTCACCAGCGTCAAGGTACCTCCCTTCAGAGGCTTTCAGGTCTCTGTAGATTCATTCTTTTTCTGTTGTACCATCCTGTGTACAATTAATTATTTTATCTATTTGTGGTAGGGTCATTTTTAATTATTGTTAATTTTAGGCTATACAGGCGCTGCTGAGATATTTCCTCCCAGGCCTCTGTCCACCAGTCAACTTGTATTTTTTTTGGTAAACAAATTCTTCTTAAAATCCTTTTTAAATTAATGTTTCCAAGAATTTAAATTTTGTATTTCTATGACAGTCCTGTTGCTGGGTATAAAATAGTTGTTATTTGTTTATCAGAGTCTTAAATCAAGTTGTATAGATTGTTATTACGTCCATGTTGTGTACACCATGTTGTGTACACCATGTTGTGTACACCATGGTGTGTACACCATGTTGTGTGCACCATGTTGTATACACCATGTTGTATACACCATGTTGTGTACACCATGTTGTGTACACCATGTTGTGTACACCATGTTGTGTACACCATGCTGTGTACACCATGCTGTGTACACCATGTTGTGTACACCATGCTGTGTACACATGTGGTACACTGTTGTGTACCCCATGTTGTGTACACCATGCTGTGTACACCATGCTGTGTACACCATGCTGTGTACACCATGTTGTGTACACCATGCTGTGTACACCATGCTGTGTACACCATGCTGTGTACACCATGTTGTGTACACCATGTTGTGTACACCATGCTGTGTACACCATGCTGTGTACACCATGCTGTGTACACCATGTTGTGTACACCATGTTGTGTACACCATGTTGTGTACACCATGTTGGAAAGTTCACAGGTAAACCTGTACACTCGTCAAGCTTAAACATTTTCAGGGTAGAACTTTTACAGTGACATTGTATCAAGTATACCGCTGGTGGAGCTCATCCATGTATATTGTAACAATAATTTCGACGTTCTTGCTAAAATATTGACAGAAAATTAATTTCTGTGAGACAGAGTCACTCAGGCTGTGTATTACCAACGGTAAACATTTTGGTTAATTTGTTTGTACAGGTTAAAACTTCCTTAACTGACTGTGTTCAAGGTAAACTTGAACACAGTTTCGATCCACCAGTTTCGACCCACGAGTTAAGGTAGAAACATAGGCAGTTATACTTTATATTCTGTTACTGTAAATTCTTCCTCCGTAAGTCATGGGTGCCGTCAGAGGCGACTAAAATGCCGGGAGCAAGGGGCTATTAACCCCCTTCTCCTGTATACATTACTAAATTTTAAAAGAGAAACTTTCGCTTTTCTTTTAGGTCATCCTGCCTCGGTGGGATACGGCCGGTTTATTGAAAGGAAGAAAAAAAAGAAAAAAAAAAACATGTGAATCCCATCATTTCTATATTTTTTTCTCCTTTTGACGTCATTTGTAAATGGTTATTAGTAACGTGAATGTTGTATATCAATTGAAACTAAGTCGGTGAGGTGTGGAGAGATTTCCGAACTAGCTCTCGCTTCTCTGTTTTTATTTCAGTCATTATTAAAAAATACCCTACTTTTCAAATTTCACAGAAGATATATACATTTTTTTTTTTTTTGCGATTCGTTAAATTTCCGCCGTAACTGATTGCGCTGAATTATCACGCATG
>NC_069399.1:135103632-135143632 GCF_026875155.1 Cherax quadricarinatus | reverse complement strand
GGCATAGGACCCAGGAAAACAAGGAGATTAGTAGAAGAGCCAGAAACGAGTATGCGCAGATAAGGAGGGAGGCCCAGCGACAGTATGAAAACGACATAGCATCGAAAGTCAAATCTGACCCGAAACTGCTGTATAGCCACATTAGGAGGAAGACAACAGTCAAGGACCAGGTGATAAGGCTGAGGAAAGAAGGTGGAGAACTCACAAGAAACGATCAAGAGGTATGTGAGGAGCTCAACACGAGATTTAAGGAAGTATTTACAGTAGAGACAGGAAGGACTCTGGGGGGACAGACCAGATGGGGACACCAACAAGGAATACACCAACAAGTGTTGGACGACATACATACAGATGAGGAGGAGGTGAAGAAACTGCTAAGGGACATCGATACCTCAAAGGCAATGGGACCGGACAACATCTCTCCATGGGTCCTTAGAGAGGGAGCAGATATGTTGTGCGTACCACTTACCACAATCTTCAACACATCCCTGGAAACTGGGCAACTACCTGAGGTATGGAAGACGGCAAATGTAGTTCCCATTTTCAAAAAAGGAGACAGAAAAGAGGCACTAAACTATAGACCTGTGTCATTGACGTGTATAGTATGCAAAATTATGGAGAAGATTATCAGGAGGAGAGTGGTGGAGCACCTGGAACGGAACAGGAGTATAAATGCCAACCAGCACGGATTCACGGAAGGCAAATCCTGTGTCACAAACCTTCTGGAGTTTTACGATAAAATAACAGAAGTAAGACAAGAGAGAGAGGGGTGGGTTGATTGCATCTTCTTGGACTGCAAGAAGGCCTTTGACACAGTTCCTCACAAGAGATTAGTGCAGAAGCTAGAGCATCAGGCGCATATAACAGGAAGAGCACTGCAATGGATCAGAGAATACCTGACAGGGAGGCAACAACGAGTCATGGTACGTAATGATGTATCACAGTGGGCACCTGTGACGAGCGGGGTCCCACAGGGGTCGGTCCTAGGACCAGTGCTATTTTTGGTATATGTGAACGACATGACGGAAGGGTTAGACTCAGAAGTGTCCCTGTTTGCAGATGATGTGAAGTTAATGAGGAGAATTAAATCTGATGAGGACCAGGCAGGACTTCAAAGAGACCTGGACAGACTGGACACTGGTCCAGCAAATGGCTTCTCGAATTTAATCCTGCCAAATGCAAAGTCATGAAGATAGGGGAAGGGCACAGAAGACCACAGACAGAGTATAGGCTAGGTGGCCAAAGACTGCAAACCTCACTCAAGGAGAAAGATCTTGGGGTGAGTATAACACCGAGCATGTCTCCGGAAGCACACATCAATCAGATAACTGCTGCAGCATATGGGCGCCTGGCAAACCTGAGAACAGCATTCCGACACCTTAGTAAGGAATCATTCAAGACACTGTACACCGTGTATGTCAGGCCCATACTGGAGTATGCAGCACCTGTTTGGAACCCGCACTTGATAAAGCACGTCAAGAAACTAGAGAAAGTACAAAGGTTTGCAACAAGGTTAGTTCCAGAGCTAAGGGGAATGTCCTATGAAGAAAGATTAAGGGAAATCGGCCTGACGACACTGGAGGACAGGAGGGTCAGGGGAGACATGATAACGACATATAAAATACTGCGTGGAATAGACAAGGTGGACAAGGACAGGATGTTCCAGGGAGGGGACACAGAAACAAGAGGCCACAATTGGAAGTTGAAGACACAAATGAGTCAGAGAGATAGTAGGAAGTATTTCTTCAGTCATAGAGTTGTAAGGCAGTGGAATAGCCTAGAAAATGACGTAGTGGAGGCAGGAACCATACACAGTTTTAAGACGAGGTTTGATAAAGCTCTTGGAGCGGGGAGAGAGAGGACCCAGTAGCAACCGGTGAAGAGGCGGGGCCAGGAGCTAAGACTCGACCCCTGCAACCACAAATAGGTGAGTACAAATAGGTGAGTACACACACACACACACACACACACACACACACACACACACACACACACACACACACACACACACACACACACACACACACGCACACACACACACGCCACACACACACACACACACACACACACACACACACACACACGCACACACACACACCACACACACACACACACACACACACACAACACCACCACACACACACCACACACAACACACACACAACACACACACAAACACACACAACACACACACACACGCACACACACACACCACACACACACACACACACACACACACACACACACACCACACCACACACACCCACACACACACACACACACACACACACACACACCACACACACCACACACACCCACGACCACACACACACACACACCACACACCACACACACCACACACACACACACAACGACACACACACACACACACACACAAACCCACAACACACACACACACACACACACACACACACACACACACACACACACCACGCACGCACCACACACACACACACACACACACACACACACACACACACACACACACACACACACACACGCACACACACCACACACACACACACACAACACACACACACACACACCACACACACACACACACACACCACACACAACACACACACACACACACACCACACACACACACACACACACACCACACACACACCACACACACACACACACACACACACACACACACCACACACACACACACACACACACACACACACACACACACACACACACACACACACACACACCACTGCTGCCGTCCACAATTCCTCATAAACTATTTTAACGTTAGTTTAGTGTCGTGTTAACAAGTTTCAACAACTATAATACCACATAAAATATTATGGGTTGGAGTGAAAAAGAAATAAAAATGATCAGGGAGATATCTGCAATGCAAATCTATTTTTACCATATACTTTTACTGTATGTTTCTAAACATCAAACACATTTCCCCAAGAAAACATTTCCAACCCAGATTTATCAATCGCTGAACTAGAAATTCTTCACGACCAACATTTCCCAATATATGAAAATAGAATGCTGTTCTATATTAACTTTTTTTTATATCCCGAAAATAATATCTAGAAATTCGTAACATCTCGTCAAAGCTGCGTGTGTGTGTGTGTGTATATTATATATATATATATATATATATATATATATATATATATATATATATATATATATATATATATATATATTATATATATATATATATATATATATATATATATAATTTTCCCTACGAATACTAGTAAGTTCATTTTTATTTAATACCCACCAGTTATTATTCTGCCTTTATTATCAGCGAGTTTATGATACAGTTAATTTAGAATGCACCTGTCTCTTTATTATACAATGATACTACGAATAATTTTTTTATATTACAGCCTGAAAACCTCCTGTACTTCAGTCAAGACGAAGACAGCAAGATAATGATCAGCGACTTCGGCCTCAGTAAGATGGAAGACTCGGGCATCATGGCGACGGCATGTGGAACTCCTGGCTATGTTGGTGAGTTTCTTACTCATTTTTGTATTGATATTATATACTGTCATCCCATTGTTTTAGCTTTTTAAGATTATTGCATTTCCACTGAATAAGTTTTATGAAGTTCTCCAGTTCGAAGATCCTCTCAAGAGCTCTGCATGACGCCTCTGATCAAGTGTTGTCACTCCTGGACGCTCTCAAGAGCTCTGCATGACGCCTCTGATCAAGTGTTGTTACTCCTGGACGCTCTCAAGAGCTCTGCATGACGCCTCTGATCAAGTGTTGTCACTCCTGGACGCTCTCAAGAGCTCTGCATGACGCCTCTGATCAAGTGTTGTCACTCCTGGACGCTTTCATGAGCACTGGATGACGCCTCTGATCAAGTGCTGTCACTCCTGGACACTCTCAAGAGCTCTGCATGACTCCTCTGATCAAGTGTTGTCACTCCTGGATACTCTCAAGAGCTCTGCATGACGCCTCTGATCAAGTGTTGTCACTCCTGGACGCTTTCATGAGCACTGGATGACGCCTCTGATCAAGTGCTGTCACTCCTGGACACTCTCAAGAGCTCTGCATGACTCCTCTGATCAAGTGTTGTCACTCCTGGATACTCTCAAGAGCTCAGCATGACGCCTCTGATCAAGTGTTGTCACTCCTGGACGCTTTCATGAGCACTGGATGACGCCTCTGATCAAGTGCTGTCACTCCTGGACACTCTCAAGAGCTCTGCATGACGCCTCTGATCAAGTATTGTCACTCCTGGACACCTCAGGAAGCTTCATCCCAGTGATCGCTGTTTTACCAAGAAATACAACCTGAAAATTCCAAAGTTCACTGCCTATAATACTGTACATTCGGAGTAGGATTTTTTTATGTTTCAGCGTGGCCCCTGTCTTACACAAATGCATGTGATATAAATTCTTGAAGAATGAGACATGCATTCTTCTATACAAATACAGCCTGACACTGACACAATTCTTGATATACTTCTAGTAAGTAAGCATTATTTATTTTTCCACGTTGATGGTAATTAGTGGCAACAGACATTAATATATAATTCCCACTGGAAACCGTACGTCTTGTCAGCCATGTCAAGTTGACATCCATCGTGTTGAAACTCGCCAGTTACTCGTCACAAAGCGAACTCTTGAAAGGAAAAGGAACGAAGCAAATAAACAGTAATCTTTCTTCAACACTCGGAAATATTCTGTTGGTAAAGAGACGAGATTTCGGTGACCCAGCGGGTTTTATGAAACCACAAAGAGATAGGCTGGGTAGGTGCAAGGTGAGGAACAATGAAAGTGCTCGTCGTATCACATCGATTCCCAGACTTTTTTTACTTGACCATTACTTACTAATTTATAAGATCTTCCTCTCATACTATACTCATACTCTCATACTCATACTTCGACAAGTGTGACCATGGCGTAATAGCGCACAAAATGCGCGCTAAAGGAATAACAGGAAAAGTCGGTCGATGGATCTATAATTTCCTCACTAACAGAACACAGAGAGTAGTCGTCAACAGAGTAAAGTCCGAGGCAGCTACGGTGAAAAGCTCTGTTCCACAAGGCACAGTACTAGCTCCCATCTTGTTCCTCATCCTCATATCCGACATAGACAAGGATGTCAGCCACAGCACCGTGTCTTCCTTTGCAGATGACACCCGAATCTGCATGACAGTGTCTTCCATTGCAGACACTGCAAGGCTCCAGGCGGACATCAACCAAATCTTTCAGTGGGCTGCAGAAAACAATATGAAGTTCAACGATGAGAAATTTCAATTACTCAGATATGGTAAACATGAGGAAATTAAATCTTCATCAGAGTACAAAACAAATTCTGGCCACGAAATAGAGCGAAACACCAACGTCAAAGACCTGGGAGTGATTATGTCGGAGGATCTCACCTTCAAGGACCATAACATTGTATCAATCGCATCTGCTAGAAAAATGACAGGATGGATAATGAGAACCTTCAAAACTAGGGAGGCCAAGCCCATGATGACACTCTTCAGGTCACTTGTTCTATCTAGGCTGGAATATTGCTGCACTCTAACAGCACCTTTCAAGGCAGGTGAAATTGCCGACCTAGAAAATGTACAGAGAACTTTCACGGCGCGCATAACGGAGATAAAACACCTCAATTACTGGGAGCGCTTGAGGTTTCTAAACCTGTATTCCCTGGAACGCAGGAGGGAGAGATACATGATTATATACACCTGGAAAATCTAGAGGGACTAGTACCGAACTTGCACACGAAAATCACTCACTACGAAAGCAAAAGACTTGGCAGACGATGCACCATCCCCCCAATGAAAAGCAGGGGTGTCACTAGCACGTTAAGAGACCATACAATAAGTGTCAGGGGCCCGAGACTGTTCAACTGCCTCCCAGCACACATAAGGGGGATTACCAACAGACCCCTGGCAGTCTTCAAGCTGGCACTGGACAAGCACCTAAAGTCAGTTCCTGATCAGCCGGGCTGTGGCTCGTACGTTGGTTGGCGTGCAGCCAGCAGCAACAGCCTGGTTGATCAGGCGCTGATCCACCAGGAGGCCTGGTCACAGACCGGGCCGCGGGGGCGTTGACCCCCGAAACTCTCTCCAGGTAAACTCCAGGTAATACCAGGTTTTATCTGTTGGAGACTTGAAACATCGTTAGTAAATGGATCCACGTAACTGTATTTGTATCTCCTTACTACAATGTTGGTATCTCACATCATTACTTACCCAGTAAGTATTCTATGCTCAGTGGGATCCAATTATTCCCTTGAATGCAAACTTAAGTCAACGTGAACACAATTAGAAGCAGAGTCACGCACACTTGAAGGAGGAGGCGCATGGTAACTAAATGGGTAATCCAAACATCAATATTCTGACTGTTTAACAATAGTAACTTTGTTTATTAGTATGTTCTTACTCTGTGGATAATTTATCAAACTTTATTTGTAGTTAAATAATTTTTTGTCAGGTGTTAAATTAGAGGTCATACAATCACCTCTGAACTACGATAATAGTAAGAAAACTTACATATGTATGATTATTACTCAAGTTAAGATGTTCCAAAAAAAAAAAAATACATTAGCCTCAAAATGAAATGGATCATAATATTTTATCTGTAGATTTACAGACGTGAGCTCAGAATAACATTGATTACGAAACTTTGCGAAATTTAAATAACATAGGGGTTAAATTCCTAAACTTTTGGTTGTTTTCTCTGGAACTTTCGTCAAGTAAGATAAGAAGTTATTTAATAAAATACTGAAGTAATTAACAGAGAGGAAAACTTTAATGACAACTGGTAGTTCGTCTCGGAGGTCTATGACAGGAGCTTGGGACATGATGCAGTGCCAGGTAATGCATATGCCTCATCTATATTAAAAAAAAATATAATAATAATAACTTATTTTCAGGGACGACATTGTGAACGCATGTAATAAGTCATATTTAGGAATCAGTTTTGGGACGGCCATTTTAAAACCGAACTGAAGAGGGTAGAGTAAGTTTCGGGTGCCTAAGTACAATACGAGTATGGGTTGTTATCCGAGAAATTCATTGATTTACAAATAGCGTTGGTAAGAGCGGCAGTTCTGTAATGAGAAGTGTCTTGGCCTGAAATATCTCCCTTTCAAAACGGGAGGACTACTGCAATTTTTCATTGACGAGGCAAACAGCTGCACCAAACCCAACTGATAAAAGAAAGTGCATGAAGAAGAATAGTTGTGTTGAGTGAAGGTGTTGAATTACATGAACACGGATGTCATCCAGCCCAGCTGATGTTTTTGGCACTGATAGTATCAGTGTAAGTTCGCTGAGTGTGAAGGAGAAGTTGTAAAGTTTCTAAGTATGAGATGTATACCTCTAGTGGGGGTAGATTCCCACTGGGATCGTACTGAAGGAAAGACGAGCAAAAATGTAACCCTTGAGAAACACAAAATTCAGTCCGGGTTTGTTGTGGTTTTATCCTACTTGTGGTACAACGTAGTACCAGTGAAGACTTAAGTCTAATCAGCGTCTTGCTTACCAGAGTTAAAAATGGAACAATACAAGAAGCAGAGTAGTTAAGGATGGAATAAAAATTTGTGCAGAATATCATGGCACTTGAAGTGACATGATATTCTGTAAAAGTACAAAACCAGAGATAATTTTTGCTAGTATGTAGTTTTCGTTCTTGTAAGTACAGGAGAAAACTGGGAGAACAACATGAGGAGGTCTTCCAATTTCTTCTATATTCTCTATTAGACTGGTGTTACATTGTTACTAGAAATATATCTGTCAGAGCAGGTACTGGCTAGGTACTAATGAGGTTGGTTAGGTTAGGTAAGGTTCGTCAGGAAACAGAACAAGTGTTTCCTGACGCGGGTCTTAGTCAGATGATGACCCGCCATTGGAGCTTTTGGTCATCTGACCGAGGCCTTCCGCTGGCCTACCGGTCCACCCCTTTAAAAATTATGATCACTTATAACCACTGTTATTGATAGTGGTTATGAGGTTGGTAAAGTCGATATATGGTGGCAGTGGGAATATTAGTAATAAGAAATTTGTGAGTGGTAAATTGTAAGGAGTGAGATGTGTGGTAGTTAAGTGTGTAGGAACCGAGGGAGACGAGAATCTGAATTTAATGCATTGTTACGGCCAACTTTTTATGGTATATTTATGCATTTAGGTTTATATGAAGACCGTGTTGATTATCCTCGCTGAAGTTGAGATTTCATCTAGGTTCATTCCTGGATTTATCTGAAGTGCCGATATGACATCGGCACTTCAGGGAAGTGGGAAGTAGAGTGACGCAAGGGAAAGAAGAGGCTGTGAGGTGTTTGATGTCACTTAAAACAGAGAAATCTGTGTTGATAAACGCAAGGTAGTGAATAAATCGGGGACATGGGTGCATATATTTCTGGGACTACCAAAGGTGATAATGGCTGAGATAGTCAGATCAAAAATATACAAGGCGTGAGAGGACTAGTGGTTGGTAAGGCTATCCGTAGATGTAAGTTTTCACTCTTTTTTTTCTTTGAGATTGTAGTGTAAATGATGAAACAAAATAAAAGGTGAATAAGACTATATAGGCTGGGAGGTAGTAAAGTGTCAGTAGGTGAAGACGTAGGAACACTAGATATGAGAGCTTCATAGTGTTGAACCTGGATTGCTAATCAACACTAAGTGCTGAGTGTGTCTGGCAGCTCAGGACTAGGATCTTTTTTATTTGTTTTATTTTTGGGGGGAGGGGAATTAACTGGGTCATTATCTAATTATAAAATAGGTCTTCTTTTCCATCAAATAGGGTATTTCATTTTCTAAAAGAAAAATTGGGCACGGACAGGAACACATCGGGTGTGCTTCACAATTAGGGCACGAGGGAAGGTGGTCACAGGATGTATCATTTTACGTTCTGTTGCTCTGCAGATATATACTAAGGATGGGACTTCTCGGCACTCGAAAATTTGTTGAGCTACATTGCTAAAGTCTAATTTTATCCTTGACTTGCTCTTGAATATGTGGGCCACATTCTGTAAAATCTTGTTGAGTTATAGTGTGTGCGAGGGCAATCAAGGCAGGTGAAACTGCAAATGTAGAGAATGTACAGAGGACCTTCAATGCATGTATTAGTTCAGTCAAGCTCTTTAAATACTGGGAACATCTAAAGTCCATTGACCTGTACTCCCTGGAATGCAGGCGAGAAAGATACAACATAATGTACACCTGGAAAATCCTGAAGGGTCTTGTCCCAAATCTGCACATAATCACTCCTTAAAAAAGAAAAAAAATAGTCAGATGGTGCAACATACCCCTAATGAAAAGCAGAGGCATCATAGGTACAGTATGAGAAAACAAAATAGGTCTAGGGCCCAAGACAGTTCAACAGCCTCCCACCAGGCATAAGGGGAATAAACAACAGATCCCTGGCTGCCTTCAAGAGGGAATTGGACAGATACCTAAATTCAGTACCCGATCAGCCGGGCTGTGGTTCTTACGTTGGATTACGTGCGACCAGCAGTAACAGCATGGTAGATTAGTCCCTGATTCACATGGAGGCCTGGTCAAGGACTGGGCCGCGGGGGAGTTGACCCTCAGAACGACCTCCAGGTATACTCTAGGTAGGGAAGTAGATGTTGAAGTTGTATGATGTTGACTTTGTGAGAACACACAGCTGTGTCTCACAATACAAGGTGATCTTTCCTCTTCTTAGGTGACTGACTTCTATATGAGGGAACAAACAAGTTAGTGTAAGTCATGTTAAAAACTTCTGGCTCACTCTCTGTATTTTAAAATCTCGTCAGAATTTTATTTAAAATAATTGTAACGCACTGCACTACTTTCAGCTCCAGAGGTTTTGGCCCAGAAACCGTATGGCAAAGCGGTAGATGTCTGGAGTATAGGTGTGATAGCCTATATTCTTCTATGTGGTTATCCTCCTTTCTACGACGAAAATGATGCCAATCTTTTTGCACAGATTCTTAAAGGTAAGCCACGATATCAATTTCATTCAAATATTTATTGTTGTAAAAATTCATTGGTTATATTTTTTGCTATTAAGCTGTCTCTTAAGATGTCATAATGCGGTGTCCTGGAGCTCGGTTGCTAGCGCACTCAGCTCACACATTCGATCCTTGGTGCACTGGAGATATTAGGACGTGTTTCCTTAAGACAGCCGCTGTCCCTGTTCAGGTAGCAGTAAATAGGTACCTGGGTGTTAGCCGACTGATATTAATCGCATTCTGGGGGCAAAATAAACCTAATTTCCCTGAAATACTCTGCATAACCAGAGGCTTTCTGTATAGTATGGCATTGATTATTATTATTATTATTATTATTATTATTATTATTATTATTATTATTATTATTATTACATATAACATCTTAAGAGACAACTTGCTTGTCTTGAACTCATGAGATGAGACGATGTAACGCTGCAGGTAACTGCATCCTGGCACTACACAAACACTGGCACTGAAACGGCATAATTAATGATGAGCTAAACAGTGTCTATATTTGGATCACAAACAAGCTAACACACTTAATATAGATGAAACCTAGGCAATGTACTACACTTGAAAAACAACCAAACAACCAGTCACATTATTACAACCCAGGAGTCCCAAAGGCCTGTTATCCTGGGTGTAAAGGGAGCAAAATAAACACAGTAGAAAAACTTTTGACTTGTATTATCCTTCACCAATTTAGAATAGAAGTATGCACACTATATACACTATGTACAACAATAGGTATTAGTGCACTCCACGGTAAGCAAGGCAGAATAGAAGCCACTAGAGAGCAGACCATGCTTCAACCAGCTCTAGAATGGGAGTGACAATGGCAGACGGGTGAGTGGTACCCACATCACTTCTGCGATTGCCAAAACCATCTTCTCATTGGCTGGAACCTGGGTACTGATTGAACGACGGGGCCCTATCATCAACCCTTAGTAACTGGTTCGCTGGTTGGGGGAGATAGCCTTTCAATGAGGGTGTGTACATGTGGCGAATAAAGGTTATGTACTCTTTGCATGCCACACCCCCACCCCGAGAGGGCTCAGGATTAGGCTCCCACCTCCCATTGGTAACCGTGCTGCCATGGCACCATATAATGGGACCGCCTTTCCTCTCAACCATCCAACTCTTAGAGCTCAACTTTATTCATGACAAAAAGTCAAACCCTAAACTTAGAGCGAGACAGCAGACAATCGGGCTAACATAGGTCCAAAGTGTGGGAGGACGGTATCCCGCACTCCCTCACTAAAAAAAAAAAAAAAAACACAAGGGGACAAAAAAAAAAGAGCTTAAAAACGGTTACACATCCTAACCTAATATATAATTATAATTATAATTTTTAGATTCTAGATAGAGAGTCTGCCAACTTATTTTCTTTGCTGGCAATGTGTAATATTCTGAGAATAGGGTTGCAGTCGTAGACTCCATCTCATGAGCCTCGTATTGTGGTTCTTCATGGCTTGGAGATATGCTAGAGGGTTGTGGTCACTATAGACAGTGGCCACCTGGAAAGTCTGGCCCACGTAAACATCGAAGTGCTTCAAAGTTAGTACCAGCGCAAGGGCTTCTTTTTCAATAGTAGAGTAAGCCCTCTGGTGCAGCTGGAACTTTAGTGAGAAGAAGGCTACAGGCTGCAACTCCTCGTCCCCATTTTGCAACAGTACTGCCCCAACCCCAGACTCACAAGCATCAACCTGTAATGAAAAAGGTTTGGAGAAGTCTAGAGACAAAAGAATGGGTGCAGTACACAATAATCTTTTTGCTTTCGTAAAAGCATTTTGACATTCTAGGGTTCAATTAAAGGGAACTTTGTGACTGGTAAGAAAGGTAAGAGGGGCTACAATGTCTGAAAAATTTCTACAGAATTTTCTGTAAAACCCTATCATGTCTAGGAAACGTTGAAGAGATTTCCTATCATGGGGAATTGGGGAATCTTTAATAGTAAGAACTTTAGCAAATTTAGGAGCAACTTGGCCACTACCTACTTCATGGCCTAGAAAAGTAATAGTGGCCTGGCCAAAGGAAGACTTAGATAAATTAACAGTTAAATGGGAACTCTAAAAGTTCTCAAAGAGAGCCTTAAGTCTAAATAGGTGTTGATCCCAAGTATGTATCAGACACCACTACGATGTCATCCAGGTACACTGCTGTGCCTTCAAGTCCTTTAATAGCCTGATGGATAAGTTTCTGGAATGAAGAGGGGGAGTTTTTCATTCCGAAGGGGGTAACTGTATATTGATAATGACCTCCTGGAATTATGAAGGCAGAGATTTCCTTCACCTTATCCGTTAAAGGTACCTGATAGTAATCTTTAAGGTGATCTAACTTGGACACAAAAGTAGCCTTACTCACAAAGTCAATTATGTCATCCAGACGAGGAAGAGGGTAAGCATCTGTGATTGTGACCTCATTCACCTTACGGTAGTCTGTACACATACGAAAACCTCCATCAGCCTTTTTAACAAGGATGCACGGTGAAGCCCATGGACTAGATGACTCCTCCACTAACCCATGCTCTAACAGAAATTCTTCCTCCTGCTGAAGTAGCTTCTGCTTTTCAAGATTAGCTCTGTAGGGGGAGAGTTTAATAGGTTTAGAGTTTCCCACATCTATGTCACGATAACCTAACGTACATTTTCTCGGCACATCCAAAATAATATCAGGGTATGACTGTAGAAGCACAGTTAAACTTGTTGCTTGAGTTTCAGATAGTCCCGCCATTAAAGGGCTAGGGTCCTTGAGGAGGACAGAGTTTAGAAGCTTGACATTAATTTCAAAAATAGAGTGCAAAGAGTCAGAGTCGTCCTCAGAGGTAGAGAACAGAGTCATTACTGGGACTTTATCTGGTGTATGAAAAGATTTTAATTGATTAATGTGGTAAGTTGTAGTTTTTGAGGTCTTATCAAGGGGAGATACCACATAATTTACATCAGGTAATTTACTTACAATTTGCATAGGTCCCGTAAATCTAGCTTTCAAGGTGTGGCCAGGTATAGGTTCCTGTACCAACACCTTGTCTCCTGGATGGAAGGAGCAGAATTGTGCATTTCTGTCATACCTCTGTTTCATCTTATTTTGAGCTGCCTTTAGGTTAGCCTTGGCTATCTGATGTGCCACCTGCAACCTTGAAGATGGGTTGTAGTGTGTTGACCTAACATCTTCTCCCATCCATCCTTCTTTGAGCACCCGAAGAGGACCTCGTACATTGTGCCCAAAGATCAGCTCAAACGAACTGTACCCGGTAGACTCCTGCACAGTTTCTCTTATTGAAAACAGCAACAAAGGTAGTGATTCATCCCAATATGTAGGAAAATGCATACAAAAAGTTCTCATCATGGTTTTCAGCGTCTGATGGAATCTTTCCAAGGTGCCTTGGGACTGAGGATGATAGGCAATGGATAAGTTGTGGATTATCCCTAACCTAGTTAATGCTTCCCTAAATGCTTTGGCAGTGAAGTTAGTACCTTGATCACTTTGAATAGTTTTAGGAATGCCAAAACAAGAAATAAATCTGGTTAAAGCCTTGAGAATGGCTTTAGTATTAATACTGCGCATGGGAATTGCTTCAGGGTATCTAGTTACTCTATCCATAATGGTAAATAAGTACTGATTTCCAGACTTTGGCTTAGGTAGTGGACCTACACAATCTGTAATTAATTCTGCAAAAGGTTCTCCATCAGCAGGTATAGGCTGGAGAGGTGCAGGTTTAATGGAACGTCCAGGTTTCCCTACTTGCTGACATTCTCGGCAACACCGGATATAATTCTTCACATCCTGCCTTAATTTTGGCCAATAAAATTCTTTTGTGATTCTATATAATGTTTTAGTAATTCCTAGGTGACCTCCTAATGATGTATTATGAACTATATTCAATATTTGAGGTCTAAACTTTGTTGGAACCACTAACTTGTCTGACAGTTGCTGGCCCTCTATCTCCTTACCAGTCTCAGTGCAGATCAAATAGTCGTTTTTAAGTTTATACTTGACCGGATGATCTGAAAAGGATTTACCCATGGCTGCCTGAAAAGCGAAATTCAAAGAAGGGTCCTTTCATTGTTCCTCCCGGAAGGACAGTCCCTTGGGCATGGAAACAGAGATATCTGGCAATCCTGCAATCCTGAAATAGGAAGGCTTGATCTGGGTCTGTTCACTTAATTTACGAGGCCCTGGCCAGTTTTCCTCATAAAGCAAATTGGCTATTCCGAGATCAGAGTCATCCAAGGATAGGTCAGCATTCTCGCCAGACAACCCTTGGCCAACACCAGAGAAGAATTGATCGTTGGGTTCAGGACATACACTAGCAGTGGTAATGTTATTACCCAGTAATATGGCATCTTTCATGGGGAATCCCTCGGATACACCCACAGTCAAGTATCCAGTGAAATATTTGCACTGTACATAAATTCTATGCAAGGGGACAGAAAATATCACTCCGAATGCTTTCAGCAAAACAAAGGATTGCAATGAGGTGTTCTCGGAAAGGGAAAGTACTCCCTCTCTTATAAGTGAGCAATATGCTCCAGTATCTCTAAAGTTTCTGACTTCAGTTGTTTTTGAGTCTTCCTGAAGGGAAATATGACTCTGACAGTAATAAGGGGCCATCCCTTTCTCTACTTCTTTCAGGGACATGTTACTAGGGACACTATAGATTTTTCCCAAGGGTTGGGGTTTTTGGGGGCAGTTGGGAAGGATGTGACCTACTTTATTACAGAGGAAGCAGATGACAGGCTTGCCCTTAACTCTCTGCTGACGCTGCAACTGGTGTCGCTCTGGCTGGTGTCTCTCTGGATACTGTTGTCGAGTTGCACCATGTTGAGTGGTTTGTCTCTCACCAGGTGGACCATAAGTTGAGTAGCGTGGCTCACCAGGGGACTTAGTTGGCTGACGTAGACATTCTCCGGCTGGCACTTCATCCTCCAAGGTTGACGATCTCTGCTCATGCCAGGCTGTTGAAAAGAGATGGGACTGCTCGGACAAGGAGCGGTTAGTTTCAAAGGTATCAGCCAACCTGGCTGCCTCCAATGCAGTGGTTAAGTCACGATCCTGCAGAAAGGCTCTAACTTCTGGTCCCACAGACTCCAGCAGGTTGTCAACCAGAATAAGCTGCACGAGATTATCGAAGGTAGCAACACCACTTGCTTTACACCAGCTGGTAAAAGCTTTGGTCTGCTGTCACACAAAATCAACCAGGGATTGACCAAGCTGTCGTCTGCCTAATTTAAAGACTTTCTATACTTAGCTGAGATGCATGTATATGCTCCCAAAACTGTGGTCTTCACCACTTTATAATTGGAAAAATTAGTGTCATTTAACATTGACGTAAATTCCTGTGCCTTACCAAACAATGCTGTGTGAACCAACAATGCCCAATGCTGTTCCGGCCACCTCAAGGCTCGAGCCTGATTTTCGAAACTTTCGAAAAATTGTTCTGGTTCTGCCTCATTGAAGTGGGGAACAAGCTGTACTGCTTTCTGTAAACTAAAGTCATTTACAACTTGCGAAAACTGCCTTCTTTCTTTTTCCCTACCAAACTCTTCCTTGGCAAATGCCCTCTGTTCCCTAGTCTGCTCAAGACTGATTTTCGCCAACTCAAGTGCCAACACAGCTGATTCGCTTTCAGACAACCCTGTTGCACGAGACTGACAATTTTGCTCCGTTGATGTATCATTTTCCTCCTGCAAGAACATTGGAGTTTTATTCCTGGCTCCCGTAAAGGAAGAAGTCTGATGTGCCATCTCCTCTTCCCGAAGTTTGTCGGTTATAAGTGTACGTAGTCGCGCAGCTGTGAGAGTGCGTTTGCAATCAATGGCAATGGAATGAGCAATTTGCCAACAATGCTGTAGGGACAATTTAGGCAAGTTAAATATAGTATCTGCCGACACCAGACGTCTGACTCATCTAGGCGGCATACCTTAAAGTATAAGTTATTTGCTATGCACAGTACGATTGCAGAATACCCGTACCCCAACGTAACATGTTATTTGCAGAACACGCTTAGCTATGCACAGTGCGACTGCAGAATACGCACATATGCTTGCAAGGCAGATACACAATAGCAAAGCTGACTGCAAAATTTTCATGCAACAAGATTGACAATAGCAAAGCGAGCACACTGAACAAGCTAGTAAAGAGCTGTTGAGCGATCATACAATAGCAAGGCTGACCATAGCAAGGCAATTATTGCGACCCCTGAATGGGTCACAATGTATATAATGTATATTATCTGTTCATATAATTTTATATTGCTTATATTTGCGATAATAGCTAAATCGTAAATATATTGCTTTATATTATTATTATTATTATTATTATTATTATTATTATTATTATTATTATTATTATTATTATTATTATTAGACTAACAAACTTACCCTGAACACTGATAAAACCTATTTCATTCAGTTTGGAAACAAAGCTGCAAATGATCCAATTAACATTACGCTAAATGGATCATCAGTCACAAGACTCACAGAGGGAAAATTCCTAGGTATCCACCTTGACAGTAGCCTTAAGTTCCGGACACACATACAACAAATCACCAAGAAAATCTCCAAGACTGTAGGCATACTATCAAAGATAAGGTACTACGTTCCACAGTCAGCTCTCCTGGCACTGTATCATTCACTCATATACCCTTATCTTACATATGGAATTTGTGCATGGGGATCAACAACATCCAATCACCTAAAACCCCTAATAACCCAGCAAAAGGCAGCAGTAAGAATGATAACAATTTCCCACTCCTGCCAGCATACTCCACCAATTTTCAAAAGTCTGAATCTGCTTACCATTAAGAACATCCATACTTATTCATGTGCTTACTACATACACAGCACAATACACGCAAATATAAACCCCCCCACTCAAACTTTTCCTCACTAACCTAAACAGGACACATGACCACAACACAAGACACAGATCTCTTTTTGATATACCTCGTGTCAATATCACACTGTGTAAAAACTCTATGCACATAAAGGGCCCCAAAATATGGAATTCATTACCAGAAGATTTAGACAAACTCTACTCTTGGTCAGAAAAGTGGCAGATACAGTTCAATGTAGATAAATGCAAGGTTCTGAAGCTCGGGAGTGTCCATAACCCTAGCACTTATAAGTTAAATAATGTAGAACTTAGCCATACAGATTGCGAAAAGGACTTGGGGGTTATGGTAAGCAGCAACCTTAAACCAAGACAGCAATGCCTAAGCGTACGTAATAAGGCAAATAGATTACTGGGATTTATATCAAGAAGTGTAAGCAACAGAAGTCCAGAGGTCATACTGCAGCTTTATACATCATTAGTAAGGCCTCACCTAGATTATGCAGCTCAATTCTGGTCTCCATATTACAGAATGGACATAAATTCGTTAGAAAACATTCAGCGTAGGATGACTAAATTAATACATAGCATTAGAAATCTTCCTTATGAAGAAAGATTGAAGACTCTTAAGTTACATTCACTTGTTAGACGAAGAATGAGGGGAGACCTGATCGAAGTGTATAAGTGGAAGATAGGTATTAATAAAGGGGATATTAACAAGGTCTTGAGGATATCTCTCCAAGAGAGAACCCGCAGTAATGGATTTAAATTAGATAAGTTTAGATTTAGAAAGGACATTGGAAAGTATTGGTTTGGAAATAGGGTAGTTGATGAGTGGAACAGTCTACCTAGTTGGGTTATAGAGGCTAGGACTTTGGGTAGTTTCAAATTTAGGTTGGATAAGTACATGAGTGGGAGGGGTTGGATTTGAGTGGGACTTGCACATCAGAGCTTATTTCTTGGGTAGCATTGAAAATTGGGTTGGTCAAATGTTTGTTGGAAATAAATGGTATAAAATACCGACACAATGGCAATATAAACACAAATGCAGTATAATGTGATCCTTTATTGACTACGTTTCGCCCACACAGTGGGCTTTTTCAAGTCACAAACAGAACTGTTCTGTTTGTGACTTGAAAAAGCCCACTGTGTGGGCGAAACGTAGTCAATAAAGGATCACATTATACTGCATTTGTGTTTATATTGCCAAATGTTTGTTAGTGGGATGAATTGTAAAGGACCTGCCTAGTATGGGCCAACAGGCCTGCTGCAGTGTTCCTCCTTTCTCATGTTCTTATGTTAAGATATTAAAGTAACCCAGTCTGAAAATCAATTTAAGACTCTTCTCAAAAGCCACTTAATCACCCTAGACTAAATGCTAAATACTCAGTACACATTTACTCACCTATGTACTCCCACATCATAACTGAAACAATCACATTGAACCTTTTATCCATTGTTGACAGGAATATAATTGAATCATTGTTTTTCACAAAAGCATTTTAGAATATAAATATATCTTTGTATTTTACAAATTTTGATTCATTTATAATTAATATATTCTACTGTACAACTATGAAATAATTACTTTCTTACTGTACAACTATGATATACTACTCCTTAGTATTAAGTAGAATGTAAGCCAATAATGTTAAGTTAGCCCATAATGCCTAGGCATAATAGAGGCTCTCTTTGCATTGCAACCCACTATTGTATAGACACAGTCTCAATGTACTGTTTGCAAAGACATTAAATAAATAAATAAATAAATAAATATTATTTGGTAGGATGTAACATTTATATATTATTCAGTGCTCATAGTTCGAGTGCTAAGTAGCTGACAGCATTGTCTAACTACTGTGTTTTCTCTCCGCTCGTTACGCTGCCGGCTTGTGTGTTGCTAGGCAGCAGCAGTCCATGGAGAGTCACGTGATCGGGGGGGGGGGGGTGATCACACCTCACCTGGAGTAGTCTGTCTGGCCTGCTCGGTCTATTGTCTGTTGGACGTGCTTCTAGCAAGAGGTCCCTCTACTCCTCTCCCTTGTGGGCCCTTGGAAGATCGTCTCTGTCGCTTTCTTGTTGTTGGTTCTGTGCAACTCTTTTCACAGAACATTCCCTAGACTTAGTGATTTTCAACGTTGTACTGAGGTTGTGTGTCGCATAGACACTCTGAGATACTCAGGTCCTGAGCTGTAGCTTCTGACCTAAATTGTACTGGTATCTGTGTACTGTCACAGTCGGGGATTTTCTAATGCTGAACTTAGATTCAGTAGTATGGGAGTTTTGTGCCTTTTGTGGAGGATCTGCAGATGGTCCCTACTTAGTGTCGTTATGTTAGCTCCTTATTCCTGATTCTGTGTCGCTGTTGCTTGTTATATTGCTGTTCGGTTTATCAGTCGTTTTAGTGTTCAAGCAAGCTGTTCTGATTGCCAAGTTGGTCAAGAAGTTAGTTTATGTGAGGACTTTTAGTCAGTCACTGGTTAAGTCTAGTCAAGTCTTGAGACATAGCTAACTACTTAGAGCACTTACAGACATACACACAAACTTACTTGTATATATTTGTATTATGTTATTAAATGCTAACAATGTACCAGTCGGTACGTAAAAGCCATAATGATGTGATATGTGCCTTCAGCACAATACTACTGTACACGAGAGAAGTGTAGGAGCTTGTATCCTATATTATATTCAATTGATTACTTTAATTTACTTTGATCTTATATGCCTAGACTTTTTTGTTATTAATAAATTTATTAAATTTTAATTTCTTTAGTTAGTAGCCTGCCAGTTGTAATCCTGAAGCACTATTGAAACTTACTGAATTCTAATGGATAATTGGACCAGGATACTGACTACTTGTTGCAAAAACCCAGTAACAGGCTGGATGCTAGAAGGGCAGTCCTTTCTAGTATTCACTGGAGATCTCTATCATTATTAGAAATCGCATTTTTTGTAACAGCAATTGACACACAAAGTTTGTGAAGTGTTGGCAAAGCTAATGTAATGCCAGACAGCAAGCTACAAAATGTTCTTGCTTCCAGCGTCACCCTAGGCTCAACCCGTGCTCTAAGTCCAGCTCCAGCTCCCAGACAGGCTACCCATATTACAACCCAGGAGTCTCAAGGCCTGTTATCCTGGGTGTAAAGGGAGCAAAATAAACACAGAAGAAAAACTTTTGACTTGTATTATCCTTCACCAATTTAGAACAGAAGTATGTACACTATATACACTATGTACAACAATAGGTATTAGTGCACTCCACGGTAAGCAAGGCAGAATAGAAGCCACTAGAGAGCAGACCGTGCTTCAACCAGCTCTAGAATGGGAATGACAAGGGCAGACAGGTGTGTGGTACCCACAACACCTCTGCAATTTCCAAAACCATCTTCTCATTGGCTGGAACCTGGGTACTAATTGAACAACAGGGCTCCATCATCAACCCTTAGTATCTGGTTCGCTGGTTGGGGAGATAGCCTTTCAATGAGGGTGTGTACATGCGCCGAATAAAGATTACGTACTCTTTGCATGCCACACACATTAAATTTTGAGTATAAGTTTGTGCAATGGTTGCTAGGACACATGGATGTTGTGAGCACACAAATACTTCATTATGTAGATTTAACCCCCCCAGCCCCACCCAAAAAAAAAAAAATATTAGTTTGACTCATTTCCATAGACTCACAAATAGACACGCCTTCACTGGCCATATCATTACTAGAAAAATATTTCGAGGTTCGAGTATAAAGGACCATGGCATATTGTATGTATACCATTGTTCAAACACTTTCTTATAGAGTAAACCTGAGAATCTCTTCAATCGGTGCTCTCAATGTAGGAATCATATGAAGAAATTTGTCATTTAATTCCTCTATTGTATTATAGAGCATTAAACAGCGTACTTCATCTGGAGATTAGAAACACCAGATCCACGATCAAGTGTTTTAGTACTGCACTATAGTGTTACTTTCTTCTATTTAGTTAGTCACTATAGTAATATAGTTCTCCAGAGTGATCAGCCTCTGGCTCACTGACGAACTGAGGTTTCACCCTTGGGTAAGCAGAAGCATTGGGCATGTCCCGTAGCTCGATCACTAGCACACTCAGCTCACACACTGAGGTCCAAAGATCAAATCCCTAGTATGGCTGGAAAACATTAGGATGTGTTTCCCTAGGACAACTGTTGTCCATGTTCACCCATCAATATAAAATGGGTACCTGGGTGTTAGTGGACTGGTGCGAGTCGCATCCTGGGACAAAACTGACTTAATTTGCGGGAAATGCTCTGCATAATAATCGGCTTTCTATATAGTAGTACAATGAACCTCTACTTAAGAGTGCGTCCATGTGCGAGTTTTTCCAGATATGAGCAGCTGCTCAGTCGATTTTTTGCTTCCAGATGCGAGCAAAATTTCCAGATGCAAGCGGGCCTCAAGGGAGGTTAATTGACACTGGTGAGGGGGCTCTTGCTCTTGATCTAGGGAATTGGATCTCAGTTGTTTGTTGGACTATCTTATTGAAACTTGGGCAATGTATGATGAAAAGATGCTCCTTAACGTACACCAAAAATGAAAGAAATCAGACCATAAATAATGGAGTACACTTCTCAGGCATTAGCCTCCCCTTAGCGGTATATTTTCGTATGGTTTTTATGGTTGTATTCTCGTTTTATTTAGTCTCATGTGATAGAATGGAAGACATACTACAAAAATAAATATGGTTTTAATTGGTTTCACAGTGAAAAGTACCTTGAAATTGAGCTCAAAATAGCAGTAATGTTCAATTCTTTGGCGACATCAGTGGTAGATATCATGAGGTAGCAGTGGCAGACAATGTGAAACAGCAGTGGCAGACAACATGAAGCAACAGTGGCAGACATCATGAGGTAGCAGTGGCAGGCAACATGAAGCAGCAATGGCAGACATCATGAGGTAGCAGTGGCAGACAACATGAAGCAGCAGTGGCAAAGTGTAGCATCAAGAGTGTAGCAATTAAGTGTAGCATTAGGGGTGTAGCAGTTAAGTGTAGCATTAAGAGTGTAGCAATTAAGTGTAGCATTAAGAGTGTAGCAATTAAGTGAAGCATTAAGAGTGTAGCACTTATAAGTCACTCTATCTGACTATTTTGGGTTATCCTAGGTTCTCTACACATGTAGTCAGGAGCAGGAATGGCCACTGTGGTGGCCCTGTAAACCCCAACAACAATGGCTGCTGTAACCACCACTAGCCACATACCTAATGACATGTATTTCATTCATTCTAGTGTATATATCATGTTTCTATGTTATTAATATTGTTTATTATGTCATATTACATGAATTGTGATAGATAAATAAGCTGTCGAGTTGATATTAGGGAAATTATTAAAGTATTTTCTCGTGCCTGGAATTCCACTGGAACGAATTAATTCCATTTATTTATTTATTTATTTATTTATTTATTTATTTATTTATTTATTTTATGTCTTTGCAAACAGTACATTGAAATTTCAATTAATTTAAATGAGGAAAATTGACTCTGCGTATGAGCAAATCCAGTTGCGAGCAAGGTCATGGAACGGATTAAACTCGTAAGTAGAGGTTCCACTGTATGTCATTGATGTCAGGTATGCCTGTATATCATGTACATATACATGTAGAAATAAATATATTATTATTATTACACCTGCTGCCCTGTTCACTTAGCAGTAAGTAGGTACCTGGTCTTAGGTCACTGGTGTGGGTCGCATCCTTGGAGAAAGGATTAAAGGATTCCAGGGAAACTAAGACAGTCGATGACATCCTGGCTTTACTGGGTTATCTGGGTTATCAGCCCTCTGGGTTAGTGATATCGATCAAATCTTCATTTTCAGTGAGGCAGGTGACTTCTTGATGTTCTTGGGAAACAGAGAATATGGTATAGACTGATTTCTCATAGTACAGTAATAAACACAAGAGCTTTCATATATTTATTCTGTGTTTCAGTAAACTTAATTTAAATTATATTTAGGCTGTCCCTTTAATTAAACCCTTCCCCTCTCCCTGATTAACCAGGTTGTTGTTATTGATTCAGCATGAAGAGTGCATGAAATATCTTATAAATTAAATCAACATATCACGCCCAAAAAAGTTTAAACCTTACAGTGGGACAGAAACTAATACTGGGGACTAGAATATTATTTCCAGTTTTTGTGTTTATGTTTTAAGTTTTAGAAATTTTGGTTTATTGTTGTTATATTCATTGGGAACTACAGATAGAAGTTTGAGTTTAGAGTTAATACAGATTATTTTGGAAATATTCAAATATTCTGATTTAACGTAGTTATAATGTTCTTGCAGGTGAATTTGAGTTTGATTCTCCGTATTGGGACGAAATTAGTGATTCTGCGAAGGATTTTATTCGTCAGTTGATGTGTGTTGATGTTGAGAAAAGGTATACATGTAAGCAGTCTCTCGGTCATCCATGGTAAGACACTCTTTAGATATCCTGTAATTAACCAAATGATATCAATTCTCAAAATACTCAAAAATAAACTAGTGTGAGTTTTTTTTAGATTTGTCTACTAAGATTTTTTTAATCACAATTTCAAGATTCATTATGTTGTCATAAAGCTGGAATTTAAATCTCATGTAACCTAACGTGCTTCAAATATTTTAACTAACTCTCAGAATCACCAAAAAATTCTCATAAAACTCATAAAAACTTTGGATAAATCTTCTGGAACTCAAAACATTTCCTTTAAATTCGTATAAGCACAGCAGATAAAAGGTACATAATACCTACAATTTAATAAATAAAGCTTGTGTGTCATACCTGGGAATCTTTATTGGAGAAACATTTTGCTCTGCAGAGGCTTTATCAGTAAAATACAGAGACCTAAGGAAGATGACTTGGCAAGGCAACACCAGAGATAAAAGCAATGGAGCAATGATCTGCTAATAATAGTGGTCACATAAAGGTTGGGAGAGGCTTGTTAGTGGTAAAGTTTGTTGTGCGATGAAGCAGTAGCAGTAGTGGTGGACCAGCAAGGTTGTAAAAGGTTCTCCCCGTTATGAAAGCTGTGTGATATAAACACACTGGTCAAAGATATTCTCCAATGATTAGATCAAAGCTTTGGCTGACAAGTATGATTAGATCAAAGCTTTGTCTAACAAGGATGATTAGATCAAAACTTTGTCTAACAAGGATGATTACATCAAAGCTGTATAATACAAACAAGATGATAAACATGTGCAACATGTACCCACTTATTTGACAGACATTTCTTGCCCTCCATGGGAGAGTGGAATGTAACACTGATGGTGTTACATTGTAACAATTTCACAACAAAACATGAATCAGCCCAGGAAGAGCATAGTTGTCCCAGAGAAATACAGGAACAGAAGAAAATGCCTTGAATCGGCAATTATTTATGCCACAGACAACATTACCCAGGACCAGGGAAAGTTTGCAGTTCGCCGATTCCCCTGACTCGCATGCTCCTCAGAACACATACAACTCTCTTGACCTGATATTGTCAGTGTCGCACTTCACAACTTGTCACCTCCTGGCTATATATATATACTTACAGTATACTTACCATTGACTGTGAGAAAACTTGGTCGTTTTTTTAACCTCTTCAACCACTTAGTCGTTCACACTCGAGTATATGTACTAGCAAAGCTACTGAAAGTATTCGCTTCAGTAATATATGGCAGTTTACCACTCAGGTGCAGCTCTTTAGCCATACTAATGATTTCCTGTATCCACTCTAAATCTAAGTCTACCTAACTACTATGCTTTGCTGCGAGTTCAGTCTCGCCTAGTCATTTTCAGTACTTTCCTTACACACCCTCTACTAGTACATGTACATGCTTCATGCTAACATTAGTTCACATATTATATCCTCCTATTACTGTCGTTTAGGAGAGTGGACAATCAAGTCCCTATCCAACTATGTTGCATGATATGAAGCAATAGATATTCTGTTAGTATTTATATTATTAGGAAATAATATAATAATTAATCCTTAGTATTATGTTTTAATTAATATCACAATAATATATATATATATATATATATATATATATATATATATATATATATTATATATATTATATATATATATATATATATATATATATATACGTAAAAAACGTACCATCCGACTTAAGACCTACTCGACTTACGACCACTCGACTTATGACCATGTTTTTATGCCAAATTTCTGGGAAATGAACAACTATTTGTGTTGTACACAGTGTTTATCCTAAACCTTACAATATAAAATACAGTACTAACAGTATAAAAAGTAAAGTAAAACATGAAATACCAAAATAAAACAATAAAATAAAGTCATTACAAAAATGTTTTGTTGATATTCAGTAGTAAAGTTCGACTTACGACCATTTCGACTTACGACCGGTTTCTCGGAACCGAACTCGGTCATAAGTCGGATGGTAGTGTATATATATCTTTCTTTCAACAAACCAGCCATATCCCACCAAGGCAGGGTGGCCCAAAAAGAAAAACGAAAGTTTCTCTTTTTAAATTTAGTAATTTATACAGGAGAAGGGGTTACTAGCCCCTTGTTCCCAGCATTTTAGTCACCTCTTACAACACGCATGGCTTACGAAGGAAGAATTCCATTCCACTTCCCCATGGAGATAAGAGGAAATAAACAAGAACAAGAACTAGAAAGAAAATTGAAGAAAACCCAGAAGGGTGTGTACATATATGCTTGTAAATGTATGTGTAGTGTGACCTAAGTGTAAGTAGAAGTAGCAAGACGTACCTGAAATCTTGCATGTTTATTTATTTATTTATTTATTAATTTGAACATGATACAGAGAAGTACAAAAGAACACAGTTAAATGCAGCATGCCAAAGCCACTTGAATGCATAGCATTACGGGCAGGCTTAAAATTAACTTAAGATTAACTAAGCAATGAAGTATTCAGTGGTAAAACATTATTGTAAACAGATAACAATTAAGCACAAATGAGTATTACAAAAACAGGTCGTATGGTTGCTTGCATTGCTGTACAATCAGTATTTATTTATTTATTTATGGGCAGGCTTAAAATTAACTTAAGATTAACTAAGCAATGATATATTCAGTGGTACAAAAATTATTGTAAAACAGATAACAATTTAGTACAAATGAGTATTACAAAGACAGGTCATATGGTCATTTAATGTGTTGCTGTGTAATCAGTAGAATGGAGTATTATGTTAGGTAATGTAGTTAAATACGTAGTTAAATAGTTAAAAGACACCAGCAATCCTACCATCATGTAAAACAATTACAGGCTTTCATTTTACACTCACTTGGCAGGATAGTAATACCTCCCTGGGTGGTTGCTGTTTACCAACCTGCTACTGTGTAAAGGAAGAAAGTTGAAAGTGAACATAGAAAAGAGTAAGGTGATGAGGGTATCAAATGATTTAGATAAAGAGAAATTGGATATCAAATTGGGGAGGAGTATGGAAGAAGTGAATGTTTTCAGATATTTGGGAGTTGACGTGTCAGCGGATGGATTTATGAAGGATGAGGTTAATCATAGAATTGATGAAGGAAAAAAAGTGAGTGGTGCATTGAGGTATATGTGGAGGCAAAAAATGTTATCTATGTATGAAAGTATAGTAGTACCAACACTCTTATATGGGTGTGAAGCTTGGGTTGTAAATGCTGCAGCGAGGAGGTGGTTGGAGGCAGTGGAGATGTCCTGTCTAAGGGCAATGTGTGGTGTAAATATTATGCAGAAAATTAGGAGAAGGTGTGGAGTTAATAAAAGTATTAGTCAGAGGGCTGAAGAAGGTTTGTTGAGGTGGTTTGGTCATTTTGGAGAGCGTATAAATCTGTACAGAGAACCTTCACGGCGTGCATAACGGAGATAAAACACCTCAATTACTGGGAGCGCTTGAGGTTCCTGAACCTGTATTCCTGGAACGCAGGCGGGAGAGATACATGATTATATACACCTGCAAAATCCTAGAAGGACTAGTACCGAACTTGCACACGAAAATCACTCACTACGAAAGCAAAAGACTTGGCAGACGATGCAACATCCCCCCAATGAAAAGCAGGGGTGTCACTAGCACGTTAAGAGACCATACAATAAGTGTCAGGGGCCCGAGACTGTTCAACTGCCTCCCAGCATACATAAGGGGGATTACCAACAGACCCCTGGCAGTCTTCAAGCTGGCACTGGACAAGCACCTAAAGTCGGTTCCTGATCAGCCGGGCTGTGGCTCGTACGTTGGTTTGCGTGCAGCCAGCAGTAACAGCCTGGTTGATCAGGCTCTGATCCACCAGGAGGCCTGGTCACAGACCGGGCCGGGGGCGTTGACCCCCGGAACTCTCTCCAGGTAAACTCCAGGTAGGGGAAGGAAGGCAGGGTAGGGGTCATCCTCGAAAAGGTTGGATGGAGGGGGTAAAGGAGGTGTTGTGGGTGAGGGGTTTGGATTTCCAGCAAGTGTGCGTGAGCACGTTAGATAGGAGTGAATGGAGACAAATGGTATTTGGGACCTGACGAGCTGTTGGAGTGTGAGCAGAGTAATATTTAGTAAAGGGATTCAGGGAAACCGGTTATTTTATATAACCGGACTTGAGTCCTGGAAATGGGAAGTACAATGCCTGCACTCTAAAGGAGGGTTTTGAGATATTGGCAGATTGGAGGGATATATTGTGTATTTTTATATGTATATACTTCTAAACTGTTGTATTCTGGGCACCTCTGCAAAAACAGTGATTATGTGTGAGTGAGGTGAAAGTGTTGAATGATGATGAAAGTATTTTCTTTTTGGGAATTTTCTTTCTTTTTGGGTCACCCTGCCTCAGTGGGAGATGGCTGACTTGTTGAAAAAAAACAAAAAACAAAAAATATATATGCAGTGGACCCTCGACTAACGATCAGCTCCCAACTCGACCAGTTATGTAAGTGTATTTTTGTAAATGCTTTTGTACGTGAATTTTTGGGGGTCTGAAACGGACTAATCCATTTCACAATATTCCCTATGGGAACAAATTCAGTCGGTAACGGCACCCAAACAGACGTCTGAAATGAAATAAAATCGTTAGTCGAGGGTCCACTGTATATATATATATATATATATATACATATACAGTTGGACCCCCGCATAACGATCCCCTCCGAATGCGACCATTATGTAAGTGTATTTATGTAAGTGCGTTTGTACGTGTTATGTTTGGGGTCTTGAAATTGATTTAATCTACTTCACAATATTCCTTATGGGAACAATCGGTCAGTACTGGCCCTGAACCAGACTTCTGGATAAAGTGAAGAAAAATTGTTCACCGGGGGGGGCATTGTGTATTATATATAGTTATATATATCATAATTTGAATTATAGAGTGATGGAGTATAATGTATTTATACTAGTTTATATACAATAATATATATATAAATTAATAATATATATTTTATTATATAATTTTGACTGAATTGATATACATTATACTAAATAGTTCAGTGATCGCCGCATAACGATATAACTCCGAATGCGACATTATGATAATGATATTTTGTAAGTGCGTTTAGTAACGTGATGTTTGGGGGTTGAAATGGACTATTACTTCACAATATTTCTTTTGGGAACAAATTCTGGTCAGTATTGGACCTGAACTACTCTGGAGTGAAAAAATGTCGTTAACTGGTGGAACCACTATATAATATATATAAATATATATATATATATGTCGTGCCGATAGGCAGAACTTGTGATTTTGGCTTAAATAGCAACGCTCATCTTGCCATATAGGACAAGTGAAAATTTGTGTATGCAATAATTCGCCAAAATCATTCTGAACCTAACCGAAAAAAAATATATTTCACTGTGTTTGTTTAGTATTAAATATTGTAAAAATAAAATATATTTTTTGGGTTAGGCTAAAATAATTGGCTTGTTATAATAAGGTTAGGTAAGTTTTCAGTTCCTTTGCACAAAATTATAAATTTTACATAACATTAATGAAAAATTCTTCTTTAACGTACAAGGAAAATTTTAGATGGACTTAATTTTAAATGATTTTTTGCTAATTGACAGTTTTACATAATTTGGCACGAAGAGAGGGTGTTAATGTTGCAGTTTAAAAACTGTGTAAAGCACCTTCTGGCAAGACAGTGATGGAGTGAATGATGGTGAAAGTTTTTCTTTTCGTGCACCCTGCCTTGGTGGGAATCGCCGGTATGATGATATAATATAAAAAAAAATATATATATATTATATATTTTTATTATTTATTTTTATTATCACACTGGCCATTTCCCACCAAGGCAGGGTGGCCCGAAAAAGAAAAACTTTCACCATCATTCACTCCATCACTGTCTTGCCAGAAGGGTGCTTTACACTACAGTTTTTAAACTGCAACATTAACACCCTCCTTCAGAGGGCAGGCACTGTACTTCCCATCTCCAGGACTCAAGTCCGGCCTGCCGGTTTCCCTGAACCCCTTCATAAATGTTACTTTGCTCACACTCCAACAGCACGTCAAGTATTAAAAACCATTCATCTCCATTCACTCCTATAAAAACACGCTCACGCACGCCTGCTGGAAGTCCAAGCCCCTCGCACACAAAACCTCCTTTACCCGTCCCCCAAACCCTTTTCCCTAGGCCGACCCCTACCCCCCCTTTCCCTTTCCCACTACAGACTGATACACTCTTAAAGTCATTCTGTTTCACTCCATTCTCTCTACATGTCCGAACCACCTCAACCCAACCCTTCCTCAGCCCTCTGGACAACAGTTTTGGTAATCCCGCCCCTCCTCCTAACTTCCAAACTACAAATTCTCTGCATTATATTCACACCACACTTGCCCTCAGACATGCATCTCACTGCCTCCAGCCTTCTCCTCGCTGCAACATTCATCACCATGCTTCCACCCTATAAGAGCGTTGGTAAAAACTTTTACTCTCATACTTTCCCCCTTTTTGGGCCTCCAAGGACAAAGTTCTTTGTCTCCCAGACTCCTAAGTGCACCACTCACCCTTTTCCCGTCATCAGTTCTATGATTCACCTCATCTTTCATAGACCCTACGCTGACACGTCCACTCCCAAATATCTGAATACATTCACCTCCCCCTTTACTCTCCCCCTCCAATCTCATACCCAAATCTTTCATCACCTAATCTTTTTATCCTCATAACCTTACTCTTTCCTGTATTCACTTTTAATTTTCTTCTTTTGCACACCTACCAAATTCATCCACCAATCTCTGTAACTTTCTTCAGAATTCCCAAGAGCAAAGTGTCATCAGCAAAGAGCACTGTGACAACTCCCACTTTATGTGTGATTCTTTATCTTTTAACCCCAAGCCTCTTGTCAAGCCCCTCGCATTTACTTCTCTTACAACCCCATCTATAAATATATTAAAACAACCACGGTGACTTTCACACATCCTTGTCTAAGCCTACTTTTACTGGAAATAATTTCCCTCTTTCCTATGTACTCTAACTTGAGCCTCACTATCCTCGTAAAAACTCTTCACTGCTTTCAGTAACCTACCTCCTACAAAATTACACCTGCAACATCTGCCACATTGCCCCCTACCACCCTGTCATACCCTTTTTCCCAATCCATAAATCCCACAAAGACCTCTTTGCCTTATCTAAATACTGTTCACTTATATGTTTCACTGTAAACACCTGGTCACACCCCCCTCCCTTTCCTAAAGCCTCCTTGTTCATCTGCTATCCTATTCTCAGTCTTACTTTTAATTCTTTCAATAATAACTCTTCCATACACTTTACCAGGTATACTCAACAGACTTATCCCCCTATAATTTTTGCACTCTCTTTTGTCCCTTTGCCTTTATACAAAGGAACTATGCATGCTCTCTGCCAATCCCTAGGTCCCTTTTACCTCTTCCATACATTAATTAAATAATTGCACCAACCACCCCAAAACTATATCCCCACCTGCTTTTAACATTTCTTCTTTACCCCATCAATCCCGGCTGCCTTACCCCCTTTCATTTTACTACTGCCTCACGAAACTTCCCCACACTCAAAAACTGGCTCTTCCTCACTCCTACAAGATGTTATTCCCCCTTTGCCCTATCACGAAATCACAGCTTCCCTATCTTCATAAACATTTAAAATTCCTCAAATATTGCCCCCATCTTCCCAATACCTCTAATTCTCCTTTTAAATAACTCCCTCTCCTATTTTTAACTGACAAATCCTTTTTGTTCTCTAGGCTTCCTGAACTTGTTAATCTCACTCCAAAACTTTTTTTTAAATTTTCAACAAAATTTGTTGATAACATCTCACCCACTTCTTCATTTGCTCTCTTTTTACATTGCTTCCCCACTCTCTTAACCTCTCTCTTTTTTCCATATACTTTTCCCCTCCTTGCATCACTTCTACTTTGTAAAAACTTCTCATATGCTAACTTTTTCTCCCTTACTACTCTCTTTACATCTCATTCCACAATCGCTCCTTTCCCTCCGCCCCCACTTTCCTGTAAACCAAAACTTCTGCGAACACTCAACACTACATTTTAAACCTACCCATACCTCTTCGACCCCATTGCCTTTTGCTCTCATTAGCCCATCTATCCCCCAGTAGCTGTTTTATCTTTCCCTAACTGCCCCCTCTTTTAGTTTATAAACCTTCACTCTCTCTTCCCCGATGCTTCTATTCTCCTTTTATCCCCTCTACCTTTTACTCTCAGTGTAAACTACAACTAGAAAGTGATCTGATATATCTGTGGCCCTCTATAAACATGTACATCCTGAAGTCTACTCAACAGTCTTTTATCTACCAATACATAAACCAACAAACTACTGTCATTTCGCCCTACATCATATCTTGTATACTTATTTATCCTCTTTTTCTTAAAATATGTATTACCTATAACTAAACCCCTTTCTTACAAGTTCAATCAAAGGGCTCCATTATTTATTTACACCTGGCACCCCAAACTTACTACCACCCCTCTCTAAAAGTTTCTCCTACTTTAGCATTCAGGTCCCCTACCACCAATTACTCTCTCACTTGGTTCAAAGGCTCCTATACTTCTCTCTCTCTCCTCTGCTTCCTTCTTCTCCAGGGGCATACACACTTATTATGACCCCCTTCTCGCATCCAACCCTTTTCTTTTAAACCACATAATTCTTGCATTTACACATTCATATTCTCTTTTCTCCTTCCATAACTGATCATTCAAAAAATTACTGTACCCCTTCCTTTGCTCTAACTCTCTCAGATACTCCAGATTTAATCCCCTTTATTTCCCCCCCCCGAAAAATCCCCTACCCCCCTTTAGCTTTGTTTCGCTTAGGGCCAGGACATCCAACTTCTTTTCATTCATAACATCAGCAATCATCTGTTTCTTGTCATCTGCACTACATCCACGCACATTCAAGCATCCCAGTTTTATAAAGTTTTTCTTCTTCTCTTTTTTAGTAAATGTCTACAGGAGAAGGGGTTACTAGCCCATTGCTCCCCGGATTTTAGTCACCTCATACGACAACACACACACACAATATATATATATATATATATATATAATTTTATATATATATATAATATAATATATATATATAAATTATTTTTGTAAACAAAAATATATTATATATTAAATATATATTAATATTTTAATATTAATTATTTTTTTTTATAAAAATAAATTAATATTTTTTTATTTTAAATTATATATACAATAATAATTTATTATATAAATATTAGTTTTTTTATTTTTTCTTAATATTTATTTATTACTTTTTTTATATATTAAATGGATAAGTTCCCCTTGGGCCCTAGGGATAAGCACAAACCGGGAAAAAAGGGCAGTCTTTTCCAAAATTCTAAATGAAAAAAAATTGGGGGAAACTAAAGGCTGGGTGTTAATGTAGGGAAAAAGTTTTGGGAGAAGGAAGCTTTTCCTCTTTGTGCAAAGCTGTATGGGGGATTTCAATGGAAGAAATTGGAAGGCAGGGGCAAATATTTAACAAAAAGATTGGCAAGGAGAGATACCCAGGCCGGAAAAAGGGACACAAAAATTTAAATTCAAAATGGTTAAATAAAATTTTGGAAATGTTTAATAAGGTTTTTAAATAAAAAGGAGATTAGGGAGAAGGAGTTTCATTTAAAACCCTGATTTTAAACAAATTAATAAGGGGGGATTTAACAAATTAAAATTTATAATATATAAATTTTTTTAGGGGAAATTAAATATTTTTATTATATTTAAATAATTTATAATATATATATTATTAAAAAATATATAAATATACAATAATGGACCCCGGGAAAGATAATTTTTTTATAAAAGGTTATGTTCCCGGGTGCAGTATGACCGAAATTTGTCCCATTTTTAAAGGAATAATTTGAAATAAAATTTGTAAAGGAACCCCCAAAAAACAGTAAAGATTATAAATAAACTTTAAAAGGAATTCGGAGGTATCGTTTGGCGGGGGTCATGAATATATATTTTAATTAATATTTTTAAATCTTATATTAAATGGGGGAAGAATTTTTTTTAGAGGGGTTTAGGGCAGGAGGAATTTTTATAGAATATGTGAAGTAGATAGGGCTTTAGGGAAAAATAACCTTTCAAAGGTTTTTCAAAAAATTATAAAAGGGCGATTTGGAGGTGAAAGTAAAAGGGGGGGTCACGATAAATAAAATTAAAAAATTTTAATATAATAATATAAAAAATTATATTAAAATTAAAATAAATTATATTTTATTAAAACAATGGGATTTAAAGAGGGGGAGGGGGATAAGATGGGAAAATTTTAACTTTTTAATGTTTGGAAAGGGAGCGGTATTTACACTAGGAGGATCTTTTAAATGAAAAAACCTTAAAAGGGGGAGGCACTGACTTACTAGGAATAAGGGGGGTTTCGCTGGGAAAATTCATAAATGTTACTTGCTCAATATAGGTTCAAGTGTTTACCTTTGTTATTAAATTTTAAAAAGGGCGGTATGGGGGTTTGGGTGGAAGTTAAGCCCATTGAACAAAAATTTTTAAATTTTAAACCTTTCCAGGGATTACGGTTTTAATAAGACTTGATAACCGAAGTATTTGCGGCCATTTTCAAGTGGGAAATAACAATTTACCCCCCCGGGAAAAATTTTGGAACATATTTAATTAAAATACGAATTTTGCATTTTTATTTAAAAGCTTGATAGATCTATGAAACTTCTTGTTTCAAATTATAATGGTTAACCCCATAAGGCGTGGGAAAACTTTATCCAATAACCCTCTTTTGTAAAGGAAAAGTTCTTGTGTCTTAAAAGGGGCTTAAGTCACCATATTTTTTATATAAATTTATGATTTTTTTAAAAGGATAAAAACATTTCGGGAAAATTATTAAAAAATTAATCAAATTTAAAAAAATTTTCACATTACTTTTTTGTTATCTTCTTTTTTCGAAAAAAGCAAATTATTTTTTTGAAATTTTAAATAAAAATTTTAATCTGAAAAAAGGGGGAGGGGTTTTAAAAAGATAAAGAAAATTTCATTTCCCCCATCATAGCCTTTACTAAATTTTAAAAATAATTTATTTATTTTAAAAAACAATATATATATATTTATATATATATAAATTTTTTTATATATTATATATATATATATTATAAATATATATATATTATATATTTAAATATTATATATTATTTATTATCACCTGGCCGATTCCCACCAAGGCGGGGTGCCCGAAGAAAAGAAAAACTTTCACCTTTCATTCACTCCATCACTGTCTTGCCAGAGGGGTGCTTTTACACTACAGTTTTTAAACTGCAACATAACACCCCCCCTTCAGAGTGCAGGCACTGTACTTCCATCTCCAGGATCAAGCCCGGCCTGCGGTTTCCTAAACCCCCTTCATAAAGTTACTTTGCTCACACTCCAACAGCACGTCAAGTATTAAAAACCATTTGTCTCCATTCACTCCTATCAAAACACGTTGCATACCGGGCTGGAAGTCCAAGCCCCTCGCACACAAAACCTCCTTTACCCCCTCTCTCCAACCTTTCCTAGGCCGCCCCCTTTACCCGCCTTCCTTCACTACAGACTGATACACTCTTAAAAGTCATTCTGTTGGGCTCCATTCTCTCTACATGTCCGAACCACCTCAACAACCCTTCCTCAGCCCTCTGGACAACAGTTTTGGTAATCCCGCACCTCCTCCTAATTTCCAAACTACGAATTCTCTGCATTATATTCACACCACACATTGCCCTGATATGACATCTCCACTGCCTCCAGCCTTCTCTCGCTGAAAACATTCATCACCCATGCTTCACACCCATATAAGAGCGTTGGTAAAACTATTACTCCCCATACTTTCCCCCTCTTTGCCTCCAAGGAAAAAGTTCTTTGTTCCACAGACCCCTTAAGTGCACCACTCACTCTTTTTCCCTCATCAATTCTATGATTCACCTCATTCTTTCATAGACCCACCCGCTGACACGTCACTCCCAAATATCTGAATACATTCACCTCCTCCTTTACTCTCTCCCTCCAATCTGATATTCAATCTTTCATCACCCAATCTTTTGTTATCTCATAACCTTACTCTTTCCTGTATTCACCTTTAATTTTCTTCTTTTGCACACCCTACCAAAATTTATCCACCAATCTCTGCAACTTCTCTTCAGAATCTCCCCAAAAGCACAGTGTCATCAGCAAAGAGCAGCTGTGACAACTCCCACTTTGTGTGTGATTCTTTATCTTTTAACTCCACGCCTCTTGTCAAGACCCTCGCATTTACTTCTCTTACAACCCCCATTAAAAATATATAAAAAACCCCACGGGACATCACAACCCTTGTTAAGGCCTACTTTTATGGGAAAATAATTTCCCTTTTTCCTACATATTTAAACTTGAGCCTCCTACCCCTTAAAAACTCTTCACTGCTTTCGTAACCTACCCCAAACCCATACATTTGTAACATCTGCCACATTCCCCCCCTATCCCCCCTGTATAGCCTTTTCCAAATCCCTAAATCCCACAAAGGCCTTTTTAGCTTATCTAAATATGTTACTTATATGTTTCACTGTAAACACCTGGTCACCCCCCCTCCCTTTTCCCAAAAGCCCCCTTGTTCATTGCTATCTTTTTCCCCGTCTTACTTTTAAATTCTTTCATAATAACTTACCATACACTTTACCGGGGAATCAGAGACTTATCCCCCATAATTTTTGCCTCTCTTTTACCCCCTTTTGCCTTTATACAAAGGAACTATGAGCTCTTCCCAAAACCCTAGGTCCCTTTCCCCTCTTCCTACATTTATTAAATAATTCCCCAAAATCCAAATATATCCCCCCCTGTTTTTAACATTTTATCTTTATCCAATCAACCCCGGCTGCCTTCCCCCTTTCATTTTACCTACTGCCTCACGAATTTCCCCCCACACTCACAACTGGTTTCCCTCACCCCTCAAGATGTTATTCCCTCCTTGCCCTATACACGAAATCACAGCTTCCCTATCTCATAAACATTTTAACAATTCCTCAAAATATTCCCCCCCATTTCCCCAAAACCCTCAACTTCCTTTTTAATAACTTCCTTCCTTTTTTTAACTGAAAAAATCCATTTGTTCTCTAGGCTTTTTAAATTTTTAAATTCACTCCAAAATTTTTTCTTATTTTAACAAAATTTTTTTGATAAATCTCACCCACTCTCTCATTTGCTCTCTTTTTACATTGTTCCCCACTTTTTAAAACCTCTCTCTTTTTCTCCAATACTTTCCCTTTGCATACTTTATTTGAAAAAACTTTATATGCTAACTTTTTTCCTTACTACTTCTTTAATAAATTTCCACCAATCGCTCCTCTTCCCCCCCGCACCCATTTCCTTAACAAAACTTCTGCCGAACATTTAAAACATACATTTTTTAAAACCCCCCCCTACCTTTCGCCCCTTGCCTTGCTCCATTAGCCCATCTATCCTCCAATAGCTGTTTATATCTTTCCCCTAACGCCCCCTCTTTTGTTTTTTAAACCTTACCTCTTTCCCTGATGTTTTATTTCCTTGTATCCTCTCCCTTTTTTCTCTAGTGTAGCTCAACTGGAAAGGGGATTGATATATCTGTGGCCCCTCTTAAACTGTACATCCTAAGTTACTAAAACAGTTTTTATCTCCAAACAAAAATCAACAAACTACTGTCATTTCGCCCTACTATATCTTGTATACTTTTTACCCTCTTTTTCTTAAAATATGTATTACCTAAAACAAAACCCCCTTTCTAAAAAGTTCAATCAAGGGCTCCCTTATCATTTACACCCGGCACCCCAAAAATTACCCACCACACCCTCTCTAAAAGTTTCTCCTACTTTTGCATTCAGGTCCCCTCCACAATTACTCTCTCACTTGGGTTTAAAGGTCCTATAATTCATTAACATCTCCAAAATCTCTCTCTCTCCTCTGCATTCCTCTTTTCCCCGGTGCATAAGTTATTAGACCCACTTCTCGACCCCAACCCTTTTCTTTAAACCCCAAAAATTCTTGAATTTACACATTATTTCCTTTTCTCTTTCCCTAACTGATCATTTAAAATTACTGCTACCCCTTCCCTTTTCTCTAAATTTCAGATACCCAGATTTAAAACCCTTTATTTCCCCCCACTGAAACTCTCCTTCCCCCTTCAGCTTTGTTTGCTTTGGGCCAGGACATCCAACTTCTTTTTCTTCATAACATCAGCAATCATCTGTTTTTTGCATCCGCACACATCCCCCAATTAAGATCCCCCGTTTTTAAAGTTTTTTTTTTCTCTTTTTTGTAAATGTCTACAGGAGAAGGGGTTACTAGCCCATTGCTCCCCGGATTTTAGTGCTTATATGACCGCATGGGTTACGGAAAGGGGGGAAAAATTCTTTCCACTTCCCCCTGGAAATAGAAGAAAAAAAGAAGAAACAAGAACTATTTTGAAAAAGGAGAAAAAACCAGATGTTGTATATATATATGCAGTGGTGTCTGTGAAGGTTTTTCCAAGTGTTAGTAGGAGTAGAGATTCCCTGTTATCTAGCGTGTTTATGAGAAAAAAAAGAAACCCGCAAACCTCCATCATGCAAAACAGTTTCAGGTTTTTTTTTTCACAGCATCTGGGAGGCGTGTACTTCCCTGGGTGGTTGCTGTTACCAAACCTTTTACTACATTTATATTATTATATTTTTTTTTTTTTTTAGCAAGTCGGCCGGGTGACCCAAAACGAAAGTAAACCTCCAAAAAGAAAATACTTTCATCATCATTCAACACTTTCACCTCACTCACACATAATCACTGTTTTTGCACAGGTGCCCAGAACACAACAGTTTAGAAGCACATATGTATAAAGATACACAACATATCCCTCCAAACTGCCAATATCCAAACCCCTCCTTTAAAGTGCAGGCATTGTACTTCCCATTTCCAGTTCTCAAATCTGGCTATATAAAAATAACTGGTTTCCCTGAATCCCTTCACTAAATATTACCCTGTTCACACTCCAACAGCTCGTCAGGTCCCAAATACCATTCGACTCCATTCACTCCTATCTAACACGCTCACGCATGCTTGCTGCAAGTCCAAGCCCCTCGCCCACAAAACCTCCTTTACCCCCTCCCTTCAACCTTTTCGAGGACGACCCCTACCCCACCTTCCTTTCCCTACAGATTTATAGGCTCTCCATGTCTTTCTACTTTGATCCATTCTCTCTCAACAACCCCTCTTCAGCCCTCTGACTAATATTTTTATTAACTCCACACCTTCTCCTAATTTCCACACTCCGAATTCTCTGCATAATATTTACACCACACATTGGCCTTAGACAGGACATTTCCACTGCCTCCTCGCTGCAGCATTTACAACCTAAGCTTCACACCCATATAAGAGTGTTGGTATCACTATACTTTCATACATTCCCTTCTTTGCCTCCATAGATAATGTTTTTTGTCTCCACATATACCTCAAACCTCAGTGCACCATTCACCTTTTTTCCTTCATCAATTCTATGGTTAAGCTCATCCTTAATACATCCATCCACTGAGACATCAACTCCCAAATATCTGAAAACATTCACTTCTTCCGTACTCCTCCTCTCCAATTTGATATCCAATTTTTCTTTATCTAAATCATTTGATACCCTCATCACCTTACTCTTTCCTATGTTCACTTTCAACTTTCTTCCTTTACACACTCTCCTAAACTCGTCCACTAACCTTTGCAACTTTTCTGTAGAATCTCCCATAAGCACAGTATCACCAGCAAAAAGTAACTGTGTCAATTCCCATTTTGTATTTGATTCCCCATAATTTAATCCCACCCCTCTCCCCAACACCCAAGCATTTATTTCTTTTACAACCCCATCTATAAATATATTAAACAACCATGGTGACATTACACATCCCTGTCTAAGACCCACCTTCACCAGGAAGTAGTCTCCCTCTCTTCTACACACCCTAACCTGAGCCTCACTATCCTCATAAAAACTTCCTTTACACACTCTCCTAAACTCGTCCACTAACCTTTGCAACTTTTCTGTAGAATCTCCCATAAGCACAGTATCACCAGCAAAAAGTAACTGTGTCAATTCCCATTTTGTATTTGATTCCCCATAATTTAATCCCACCCCTCTCCCCAACACCCAAGCATTTATTTCTTTTACAACCCCATCTATAACTATATTAAACAACCATGGTGACATTACACATCCCTGTCTAAGACCCACCTTCACCAGGAAGTAGTCTCCCTCTCTTCTACACACCCTAACCTGAGCCTCACTATCCTCATAAAAACTCTTTACAGCATTTAGTAACTTACTACCTATTCCATATACTACTTGCAACATCTGCCACATTGCTCCCCAATCCACTCTATCATATGCCTTTTTTAAATCCATAAATGCAATGAAAACTTCCCTACCTTTATCTAAATACTGTTCACATATATGCTTCAATGTAAACACTTGATCTACACATCCCCTACCCACTCTAAAACCTCCTTGCTCATTCACAATCCTGCATTCTGTCTTGCCTCTACTTCTTTCATTAATAACCCTACCATACACTTTTCCTGGTATACTCAGTAAATTTATTCCTCTGTAATTTTTACAATCTCTTTTGTCCCCCTTCCCTTTATATAAAGGAATTATACATGCTCTCTGACAGCCCCTAGGTACCTTCCCCTCTTTCATATATTTATCAAACAAAAATACCAACCACTCCAACACTCTATCCACCCCCCCTGCTTTTAACATTTCTGTCATGATCCCATCAATTCCAGCTGCTTTA
>NC_069399.1:134976132-135098632 GCF_026875155.1 Cherax quadricarinatus | reverse complement strand
TTTACAATTCATCCCACTAAGAAAAACAGTGTCTCATCACTCATCACTACATCTTCAATAAAGGTGTCATTTATTCTTCACTCAGTAAAGTATATTGTGCATGTATCCTTCTTTTTCTGTGTAGGAAAATGTATATTGCATGTGGTAAAAAAAATTTTTTCATGCTTTTGGGTGTGTGGAACGGATTAATTGGATTTCCATTATTTCTTATGGGGAAAATTAATTCAACTAACGATAATTTCATCTAACGATGAGCTTTCTGGAATGGATTAATATCGTAAGCCAAGGGTACACTGAATATGTGTGTGTGTAAAAAGGGTGAGTCAAGAGGCTGCTGCAATGCTGAAACCAACTCAGCTCGGTTTTGGCGTTCAACAGGGCTGTGAAGCAGCTGCCCACACAGCACGAATGTATATCAACAATGTGTCCGATGAAAAAGCCTTGGTCAAATTGGACTTTGCCAATGCTTTCAACTCAGTCAGAAGGGATGCTGCTCTCCAAGCAGTTTATAGAAACTTCTCTTCCCTTTATCCCTTCATAGAATCGCCCCCTTTCTATTCTGTTTAGTCATCAAGGAAGTCACGGAAGCACTCTCCAGTGAGCTCAATATCTGGTTCCTGGATGATGGTACCCTAGCTGGCACAACAGAATCTCTCCTAGAAGACATCAGTAAAATTAAAGACATGGGAGAAAGCCTGGGCCTTTCTTTAAACCCCACCAGATGTGAAATAGTTTCTACCAATCGAAGGATGATCCAGAATATTAGCGCCGTTTTACCAGGAGCACGAGCCATTGATCCAGCCAACAGCACTCTCCTTGGTGCTCCTCTTGGGTCCAATGCCATCGATCTGATCCTAGAAAAAAAGTCTCAGACCTCCAGACGATGGAAAGCAGGATGAAAGACATTGACACACATGATGCCTTCTACTTACTCACCAGGTACCTCTCAATCCCAAAACTTACCTACTTTCTACTTTCTGAGATGCTCCCCAGCCTTCAGCAGTCCAAAACTCAAGGAATATGACTCTCCTTAAGACCATGCTGGAGAGTGTATTGAATCTTTCCCTTGAAGATGGACAGTAGTTGCAAGCCTCACTTCCAGTCAGGCTTGGGGGGCTGGGAGTATGCAGATCCTCCCAGATTGCTCTCCTAGCTTTCCTATCCTCTTCCATAGCATCAAACAAGTTGATAACCTCAGTGACTTAGCCGGAATACAGGACCCTAGCTATGCCAGTGCCATCACCGAATGGAAGACTCTTGCTGCTTCAGCACCAAACCCTAGTGCAGCACTGGCTCACAAACAGTCAAGCTGGGATGGCCCAATTGCTGAAAAGGTGCTTGCCAATATGCTCAGGGCTGCAACATCAGATAGGGAGACTGCCCGTATCCAGGCTGTGAGTGCACCTCACTCCGGGGACTTTCTCCAAACAGTTCCCATATCGGCAATGGGAGCGCGACTCCACCCTAAGACCCTCTGTACTGCAGTGGCTCTGCGCCTTGCTACCCCAATTCACACAGAATATATGTGTATTTGCAGCGAAGTGCAAGTAGACCAATACGGTCTACATGGTCTTAACTGTTCTAAAACCAAGGGCTGGCATGCAAGACACAGTGAGGTCAACAACATCATAAAGAGAACCCTTGCTACAGCTGGATGCCCAGCTGAGAGGGAGCCCCGATCACTAGAAGCCAACAATACCCACAGCCCAGCAAACCACCCCAATGGGATCACCATCTATCCTTGGAAGAATGGCAAGCTCTTAGCGTGGGACTATACCTGTGTGTCCACACTGGCTGACACCTATATCCATCACAGTGTGGGGTGACAGGGAGGAGTACAAGATCAGCAAGTACAGGGACATAAGCCAACAGTATCAATTTGTCCCAGTGGGATCAGAGACCTTGGGATCATGGGGAAAAAATGCCACACATTTCCTTAAAGAATTGGGTTCCAGACTCATCGACACCACCAGGGACCCAAGGGCAGCCACTTTCATGTTCCAGCGCCTCAGCATGGCTATCCAGAGGGGAAATGCTTGCTGCTTACTTGACTCGCGTCCGGCCTCGGAGGAGCTGGAGGAAATTCATGATCTCTAATACATTGTACCATTGTATTCATGTTTGTGTTCTTTGTAAATGTATTCTGTTTATTAATAAATGCTCACATAGAATATAAAATATAGGGGGTGGTAGGAGAAGAAAATATTCAAACAGCTCCGGGGAGAACCTTGAGTTTTCACTGAGGTATGTTTATTGTCTTCTCTGAGGATGAGGGTCCCCAGTCCAGGTATATATATATATATATATGTATATATATATATATATATATATATATATATATATATATATATATTATATATATATATATTATATATATATATATATATATATATATATATATTATATATATATATATTACGTATACATATGTTGCAGCAGCTAACCACCCAAAAACTTCTTCTTATTGTTCACTTTAAGCCAGAAACTTTTGCCACATCAGCCGAGTAGCTGTTCTATATATTGATATAGGCTTCTTTCAAGGACAGGGAGAATTGCTTCCATTCCTCAGAGCAAGAGCTCTTTACTGGCATCAAGACACTATTCCTCCTGCAGGGTCTCAGCTCCTGGGTTGCCTCATTTCTAAAGGGGCATTTTGAGTAAGTATATATCATGGCACTGTATATCATCCCTGGCACATCGCTATCAACTCACTGATGCCACTGCTCGTTTTCAGGATTTCTGGTAATGCGGCAAGCGACAGAAATATCCACAGCTCCGTTTCCGAACAGCTCAAGAAAAATTTTGCAAAGAGCCGATGGAGGGTAAATATATCCAAACTGCATGTTTCATTACATCTCTTATTTTTCATTGGAATTCTCTTAAAAACTGTATATAGATCCTTTTTGCAATTACTGTCCATCTGACACTTCCAGGCCTGTCAAGCTCTAAGAGACAAGGCATGTGTCATACTGTCATTCTAATTAGTTAGGGTAAGGGTTAGATGTGTAACAAAATAATACCAGCTGTGTCACAGTTACCATATGCACTTCAGTGCATATTCCTATTTTTTCCCTTAGCATTTTAGCATACATAATTTGCATATGCACTCAATTTGTTTGTGCTAAATAGTAAAGGGTGAGAGATTTGACCTGTGGGGACTTGGCAGGCCTTTACTTCTGCATTTTTTAATTCACACCAATTTCTTGTCTTGTCTGTGTTCATCTATATTCTTCTCTAAGGTTTGAGGTCGGAGATCAGTAAGCTGCTGTAAAGGTAATGTTGACATTTGTGTGATGCTCTTAGCTCTTTACAAGATCTTCCCAACTGCAGTACAGTACTAAATTATTTTTTGAATGAGACACTGTTACTTCACTAATAGTAAATATCAATCCTTTTCTATCAGCAATTTGTCATAGACCTTGTTAAAAAGAATTTTGTTTTTATATGACATTTTATGTATATATTTTGGTAGGTGTTTATGTATGTGTGTATATGTACTTGCATGCATATGTAACTACCTATCTGAGTTTCCAGGGAAAATATGTATCCTTTGATATAATTCAACAGTGTTGAAAGTTATATGAAAGACTCTTCTTGCTCATGAAGACCATTTCACGATACATGACCTGGTGTGAGAGAACCTTCTCAACCAGGACTGAGCAGCAGGTGGCATCAACACTCTCACAATACCTGTTTTTATTAACATTATTAATATTATATTAATGGAAGAGTGCTAAAGCCATAGAGGTAATAGAGCACGTGGAGAATGGAAGGTAATTAGGCTTGCTTTGAGGAAGGGAAGGGTAGCTTCAGTTTCTTGGATCATGACTTTCTCACCAGTATCGAAGCACTTGCTTTGGAGGGTATGAAGGGTTGCTCCTAGGAAAGGTAAGTGTCTGCATGCACTGTGGGATAAGTGCCACACTTCCTCTGACCGTAGAACACATCACTTGCTTAAACTTAAGTTGACCTTCAGATGGGAAGAAATTCAGAAGAGGTTATTAAAAGACTTGATTTTAAATTTTTAAAATTTGCATTTTTTTAAGTATTACAAGATTTGGTTTAAAATTAATTTGTTGTTACCAAAATGGTTTTCAGTACCAACTCTTATGCTGTATTGTGCTTGTATTCACGTAATTATTCAGCATTCTTCAGTGTTACGTATCTACATTTCTTATCATTCATGACATATGACACTGCAGTTACCTTGTTTGTCATTCTGATAATCATATCAGGATATCTATAAGTAACACGTATTATGTTAGCTAATTGATACATCACCTCAGAATCGCTAAGCTTTTCATTCACTTACCCGAGGAAATTATTGATAATGTTTTGTTCACTCCTGGAGTATTTGCAAGTCACATTTGCTTGCCTTGATTCGCACCTTAATTCTGCTATGCTGCAGAGCAAACTACACTGTCTTATCTCTAACAACCCTTGGCCCAAATTTTCCTGTCACACATTCCCTTTATCAACTTGAATATATTAATGGCCTTTACAATGACATTCACCTGATTAGTTTCTTTGATTCCTTTCACATAGAATCACCCGCCCACCATTCGTGCTGCTCTTATCCCTACCCTTGATGGCCTTCTTTTTCTAAGAATCACAACCTTCCTTGTCGCTATTAGCTTTGACTTCTCTTAAACCTCTTACTAATATTGTTGTCTTTCCTTCTGATATAGGCAGTGTTATGGTTGTTAGTGATCGAAGTGATTACCTCCAATAGACCAAGTTTTTGCTCTCTGACTCTTGTACCTACACAACTCTTGTTTACAATCCTCGTGATTGCATCATGAGTACTTTCAACACCAAACCTCGCACTGTCTCTAATCTCTGATCATCTAACTAGAACTTATTAAGTAATTCTATATTATCTGTCCTTTTCTGCTAAATGGTACTATTAAATCTTTCTAAATTTAGAAGATCTGTGTCTCTCTTGCCTCCTGTAGAAAATATTTTCCATGCATATTAAAGAATTAAATAATAAGAGTTCATTTTTAATTATAAATAAATCTAAGATAGCCGTCTATAGGGGGTATGTGAATTTGGGCTGTATTCAGGGTGTGAGATGGACTGTCTACTCTCCTAGTCATAGCATTCCCAGATGAATTGAAGAATACCGTTATATGTTGCCTATCTAGAATTTCAGTTTGGTTTTCAGTGTCTCTCAGTTGTACACTGTGATTCAAGATGTTACTGGTTATTCACATCTGGGAGAGAATTTCATGAAAAACATAAGATGTGGCATTTGCTCTCTTACTTGAGTGAATTTCTTTAGGCACTGCTAGATGTACATTTTATTATTATTGGAGCCCACACAATAGAGCTTACACTGACTCATCATAGTGGTATTGCATTGTTCAGGATATTGAGACGAGGGATACAACTGTTAAGAAGCACTCACTACCCACACGAGTCCGAGATACGGGACCAACACAGTTGCTAAGAGTAGAGAAAGGTTCACTGAACAATGGTATAAGATACAACAGGGCTAGTTTAATTGCATGACAAGGTTTCTCCTGTTATGTGGTAAGTGGCACACGTCGGGACATAAGCAGAATTTTTCACCAGTGTTTTCTTAATGCCCAGGTGTCCACCCATGGTACTTTTGTCCACTGTTTCTATTGCTCTGATCCATTTGCATTCCGAGAGCACCAAAATAAATCATTTTTCCTTTCTGAGGCTTCTCCACACCAAGTGGTATGGACTTGTACAAAAAGTGTCATTTTTATTGACCACATTTGCTACAGAGACTGCACAAAGAAAAGCAAGAGTGTTATGGTGCTCCTCTGCTCTGTTACTGAAAGATATCAACTGCGATTCTACAGAACCAGGTATTCGTAAAGCCTCTCGATGAGAGAGAGAGACACAGCTGGATCCTGTCCAGCATATGATCTAACCCTAGTTCACTATCATGTGTTCCTCTTCTGTGTCTTGCCTCAGCTCCTATACAATAAACATGATCACATCACAGCCGCCATTGGAAGTACAGTGGACCCTCGACCAACGATGGCATCGTATAACGTTAAATTCGACTAGCGATACATTTTAACGCTAACATTTTGCCTCGACTGACGCTAAAAAAACTGGACTAATGATATTCGTTCTCGGGTACCAATTAATATCGTTAGTCGAGGGTCCACTGTATCTCCAGCACAGAGTCAGTAGGTCATTCCAGAATTTGTTGATTGTGTGTCACAGACCATGAGAAATTCTTTACACACAGAACCCATGAAAAACTTTCAAAAAGAAAGCTATGCATAAGTATTTAAGATTCAGCAACACCTTAGGCTTCTCAGAAGATATTAGCCTAATGAGGCAGGCGGAACACTTACTACTGAGGACCACAAGACAATGGTTGGGCATGTATATCCAGGCTAGCAGTCCGACCCATTAGTGTAGTTCCCATTATTATTACTCATATCCTCTTGCTGGCTATAGACCATTTTCATCCAACAAGGGTTGCCTACAGCTGGACCTGAACTGACACATACTGTTGGATTAGAGCTCAAATCTCAGTTTGCCATTGTCAACGTTCTTCATTTACACTGTTCTAGAATGAGGCAATCATAATGTCATGTGGAACCTTATATTTGAACTTAGACTGAGACTGATTTAATGATTTCCTCTCAGTAGTCGCACGTCGCCTATTTTCAGGTGTCTCGATGACCCATGGAGGCTCAGGTTGGCAAACCCTCTCAGAAATATTATGTTTATTATATCATCCACTTGGTGGTGCTTCCATGCCCCGAGCTTCAACAACTGATGCACCTCATAGGTATCTGTGAATTCACTCACTTCCATGACTGATGAATAATTCATATCTTCCAGATATTCCTGGATATCATCAGTCATGTCAAAGAAAATAGTCCTGGGACAGCAACACTCCCACCAGTTTGTTGAAATCACATTTAGAACTGAGTCCCCATCAATTCAATATAATTAGGTATTCCAGAGTAACTGTTACTTATAAATACATGTTGGGTCCTATAGCCCCATAACAGTCTCACACTGAGAACATGGAAGGACGAGCAAGATAGTGTTACACCTTCTTCAGTCATTGTTCCATCACCATTCACAGACTTACCTGGTTATTCTCAGGTCAGAGAACAAGCCCTTAAGGAAATGGCATTCCTCTGATATGGTATTCTCAGTAACAAAGACATCTAACACTACAGCTGTGCTAGACAAGAAAGAGGGCTAGAGGAGGAGAACTCAATAGGCATCACACCAGGAGTAAACCTGGAGAGGGTTTTGGGGATCAATGCCCCCACAGCCCGGTCTGTGACAGGACATTTAGGATACAAGGTACAAAATTCAATAGTTACATGGTTGTTTAATATACAGTGGAACCTCAGCTTACGAACACCCCACCATGCGAATTTTTCAAGATACGAACCGTCATTTGGTCGATTTTTTGCTTCTGGATACAAAGGAAATTTCAGGATGCAAATTTCCCCCTCAAGGGAGGTTCCTTAAATAAATAAATAAAAAAGATATTTATTTCTTTGCAAAGATTACTATATGTGCTTACATATCATAATATGATTGGAGCAAAGAAAGCCACTATCATTCTGAGGCATTTCAGGCAGACTTAACCTAATACTAATAGACTACTTCAGCCTAGACAGGTGAAAAGTGTACTTGTAGTGGTTACCAATGTTTTGCTGATGGTGGCACCAACTACTGGCAGCCTTTTGAAGTTTCTCATTATTATTATTATTATTATTATTATTATTATTATTATTATTATTATTATTATTATTATTATTATTATTACATTGCATTATTATTATTATTACATTATATTATTATTATTATTGTTATAATAATTATTATTAGTAGTAGTATGTATGTGGTGATGGGCTCTTGGTCTATGGAATTGGATCTGTGCTCCAGTTCCCTAAATTAATAATAATAATAATAATTATAATACATATGTAATAATAATAATAATATTATTATTATTATTATTATTATTATTATTATTATTATTATTTTTTATTTTTATTATCACACTGGCCGATTCCCACCAAGGCAGGGTGGCCCGAAAAAGAAAAACTTTCACCATCATTCACTCCATCACTGTCTTGCCAGAAGGGTGCTTTACACTACAGTTTTTAAACTGCAACATTAACACCCCTCCTTCAGAGTGCAGGCACTGTACTTCCCATCTCCAGGACTCAAGTCCGGCCTGCCGGTTTCCCTGAATCCCTTCATAAATGTTACTTTGCTCACACTCCAACAGCACGTCAAGTATTAAAAACCATTTGTCTCCATTCACTCCTATCAAACACGCTCACGCATGCCTGCTGGAAGTCCAAGCCCCTCGCACACAAAACCTCCTTTACCCCCTCCCTCCAACCCTTCCTAGGCCGACCCCTACCCCGCCTTCCTTCCACTACAGACTGATACACTCTTGAAGTCATTCTGTTTCGCTCCATTCTCTCTACATGTCCGAACCACCTCAACAACCCTTCCTCAGCCCTCTGGACAACAGTTTTGGTAATCCCGCACCTCCTCCTAACTTCCAAACTACGAATTCTCTGCATTATATTCACACCACACATTGCCCTCAGACATGACATCTCCACTGCCTCCAGCCTTCTCCTCGCTGCAACATTCATCACCCACGCTTCACACCCATATAAGAGCGTTGGTAAAACTATACTCTCATACATTCCCCTCTTTGCCTCCAAGGACAAAGTTCTTTGTCTCCACAGACTCCTAAGTGCACCACTCACTCTTTTTCCCTCATCAATTCTATGATTCACCTCATCTTTCATAGACCCATCCGCTGACACGTCCACTCCCAAATATCTGAATACGTTCACCTCCTCCATACTCTCTCCCTCCAATCTGATATTCAATCTTTCATCACCTAATCTTTTTGTTATCCTCATAACCTTACTCTTTCCTGTATTCACCTTTAATTTTCTTCTTTTGCACACCCTACCAAATTCATCCACCAATCTCTGCAGCTTCTCTTCAGAATCACCCAAGAGCACAGTGTCATCAGCAAAGAGCAGCTGTGACAACTCCCACTTTGTGTGTGATTCTTTATCTTTTAACTCCACGCCTCTTGCCAAGACCCTCGCATTTACTTCTCTTACAACCCCATCTATAAAATATATTAAACAACCACGGTGACATCACACATCCTTGTCAAAGGGCCTACTTTTACTGGGAAAAAATTTCCCTCTTTCCTACATACTCTAACTTGAGCCTCACTGTCCTCGTAAAAACTCTTCACTGCTTTCAGTAACCTACCTCCTACACCATACACTTGCAACATCTGCCACATTGCCCCCCTATCCACCCTGTCATACGCCTTTTCCAAATCCATAAATGCCACAAAGACCTCTTTAGCCTTATCTAAATACTGTTTCACTTATATGTTTCACTGTAAACACCTGGTCCACACACCCCCTACCTTTCCTAAAGCCTCCTTGTTCATCTGCTATCCTATTCTCCGTCTTACTCTTAATTCTTTCAATTATAACTCTACCATACACTTTACCAGGTACACTCAACAGACTTATCCCCCTATAATTTTTGCACTCTCTTTTATCCCCTTTGCCTTTATACAAAGGAACTATGCATGCTCTCTGCCCAATCCCGAGGTACCTTACCCTCTTCCATACATTTATTAAATAATTGCACCAACCACTCCAAAACTATATCCCCACCTGCTTTTAAAATTTCTATCTTTATCCCATCAATCCCGGCTGCCTTACCCCCTTTCATTTTACCTACTGCCTCACGAACTTCCCCCACACACACAACTGGCTCTTCCTCACTCCTACAAGATGTTATTCCTCCTTGCCCTATACACGAAATCACAGCTTCCCTATCTTCATCAACATTTAACAATTCCTCAAAATATTCCCTCCATCTTCCCCAAAACCTCTAACTCTCCATTTAATAACTCTCCTCTCCTATTTTTAACTGACAAATCCATTTGTTCTCTAGGCTTTCTTAACTTGTTAATCTCACTCCAAAACTTTTTCTTATTTTCAACAAAATTTGTTGATAACAATCTTTACCCACTCTCTCATTTGCTCTCTTTTTACATTGCTTCACCACTCTCTTAAAACCCCTCTCTTTTTCTCCATATACTCTTCCCTCCTTGCATCACTTCTACTTTGTTAAAAAACTTCTCATATGCTAACTTTTTCTCCCTTACTACTCTCTTTACATCATCATTCCACCAATCGCTCCTCTTCCCTCCTGCACCCACTTTCCTGTAACCACAAACTTCTGCTGAACACTCTAACACTACATTTTTAAACCTACCCCATACCTCTTCGACCCCATTGCCTATGCTCTCATTAGCCCATCTATCCTCCAATAGCTGTTTATATCTTACCCTAACTGCCTCCTCTTTTAGTTTATAAACCTTCACCTCTCTCTTCCCTGATGCTTCTATTCTCCTTGTATCCCATCTACCTTTTACTCTCAGTGTAGCTACAACTAGAAAGTGATCTGATATATCTGTGGCCCCTCTATAAACATGTACATCCTGAAGTCTACTCAACAGTCTTTTATCTACCAATACATAATCCAACAAACTACTGTCATTTCGCCCTACATCATATCGTGTATACTTATTTATCCTCTTTTTCTTAAAATATGTATTACCTATAACTAAACCCCTTTCTATACAAAGTTCAATCAAAGGGCTCCCATTATCATTTACACCTGGCACACCCCAAACTTACCTACCACACCCTCTCTAAAAGTTTCTCCTACTTTAGCATTCAGGTCCCCTACCACAATTACTCTCTCACTTGGTTCAAAGGCTCCTATACATTCACTTAACATCTCCCAAAATCTCTCTCTCTCCTCTGCATTCCTCTCTTCTCCAGGTGCATACACGCTTATTATGACCCACTTCTCGCATCCAACCTTTACTTTAATCCACATAATTCTTGAATTTACACATTCATATTCTCTTTTCTCCTTCCATAACTGATCATTTAACATTACTGCTACCCCTTCCTTTGCTCTAACTCTCTCAGATACTCCAGATTTAATCCCATTTATTTCCCCCCACTGAAACTCTCCTACCCCCTTCAGCTTTGTTTCGCTTAGAGCCAGGACATCCAACTTCTTTTCATTCATAACATCAGCAATCATCTGTTTCTTGTCATCCGCACTACATCCACGCACATTTAAGCACCCCAGTTTTATAAAGTTTTTCTTCTTCTCTTTTTTAGTAAATGTATACAGGAGAAGGGGTTACTAGCCCATTGCTCCCGGCGTTTTAGTCGCCTCATACGACACGCATGGCTTACGGAGGAAAGATTCTTTTCCACTTCCCCATGGACAATAGAAGAAATAAAAAAGAACAAGAGCTATTTAGAAAAAGGAGAAAAACCTAGATGTATGTATATATATATATGCATGTGCGTGTCTGTGAAGTGTGACCAAAGTGTAAGTAGGAGTAGCAAGATATCCCTGTTATCTAGCGTGTTTATGAGACAGAAAAAGAAACCAGCAATCCTACCATCATGCAAAACAGTTACAGGTTTTTGTTTCACAGTCATCTGGCAGGACGGTAGTACTTCCCTGGGTGGTTGCTGTCTACCAACCTACTACCTATTATTATTAGTATGTACGTATTATTATTATTATTACATACGTATTATAATTATTATTATTAATTTAGGGAACTGGAGCACAGATCCAATTCCATAGATCAAAAGCCCATCACTACGTACATACTAATAATAATTATTATAACAATAATAATACAATGTAATAATAATAATAATAATAATAATAATAATAATAATAATAATAATAATAATAATAATAATACAGTATAATAGTAATAATGATATGTTGTCATTCTTAGACATTTTTCGTTTTTTTTTTTTTTTTCATATTTTTGTGCCAAATGCTTCAAAATAGAAATTGGTAACCCTCTGGGTGGGTGTAGGTACAGCTGCTATGACCACAGCTATCTCAGTACCAACCAAGAGCCAAAAGGAAGAGGAGGTATGCCGCTCTGAGTGATCGCAGCAGACCCTTGGGATGCATAATTTTGTCTTATACATGTATTGTACAAATTTCTTACACAATGCCTCACCCAAAGAGACAGTATTTGCATACAATCAGCAAGAAGTGATTAGAAACTATGAAAAAACCTAGAGAAATGAAGAAGGCAGCAGCATAGAGTGGGGCAGCTGGCTGCCACCACTACCACTCTGGCCGCTGCCACCACCACCACCACCACTCTGGCTGCCGCCACCACCACCAATACCACTCTGGCCACAGTGATCATGTCTGCACTTATATATATATCTGTCTTGACCACACCTGTGGTTACATATGTGACAACCTCACCACTAATCATAGATAAACACAAGCTAGGTGTGGGGTTATGGACTGGGAAGATACTAGAGTGGGAGAGTAAACGGTGGATGCTTTCTGCCACTGCTGGTGTCACCATCACTTGCCATATTGTGGCCTATTTTATTCATTCTAGAGTATACAGTGGAACCTCAAATTTCGAACATATCGCTTATCAAACTTTTTGAAAATAGAACCCTTTTTTTGAACCAACTTTGTCCCTATTGTCGAACTCGCCCCTATTTTCGAACCGCCGGGTACCGGACCTGTCCGGCAGCCCGCTTTGTCCGCGTCCCCACGCAAGCACCATGAGCCAGTCTGGTTTTGTTGATACTTGAGTGAACGCTAACCTGCGCTCTCCTTCAAACATTTTACGATTATTTCATTGTGTTCAGTGCTTGTGGGACTGTGAAATAAGCTACAATGGGAGCAATGAAACTTGCTAGTGGTACCCCTGTGGTAAAGAAAGTGAGAAACACCATAGATGTGAAGAAGGAAACAATACAGAAGTGGAATGATGTCCAAGTGGAATGATGTCCAAATGTTTGTCGAGAAGTACCACCCTGAGTAAGCTGAAACAAGCCATCTTTGCAACAAGTTCAGTGACAGAACCATGTCCCATTTTAGGGAAATCTTAAAGAGGCACCAGACACAGAGGACTGTGGACAGTTGTTTTGTGAGACAGGGGTCCAGTGACTCTCAAGTTGGTCCTAGTGGCATTAAAAGACAGAGAAGAGAAGTAACCCCAGAGAGGGCTTTGATATCTGAAGTCCTCATGGAGGGGGATTACCATTCCAAACAGTAACCCCAACTCCCTCTCTCCTCCTCCCTATCTTCCAGATGCCATCACCAATCTTCAATAAAGGTAAGTAAAATGTTATTTTATATGTTTATTTAAATTTATTAATATATAATTGAACACTATATTTGTTGTGTGTATGTAAAACTATAATTAATCTCTATAAAATGTATTTTTTTGGTGAATATTTTTGGGTTTCTGGAACGGATTAATTGTATTTCCATTATTTCTTATGGGAAATATTGCTAAGCTTTTCAGACTTTTAAAATTTAGAACTAACTCCTGGAACAGATTAAGTTCGATATTTAAGGTTCCACTGTATATCATGTTTCTGTGTTATTAATATTGTTTATTATGTTATATTAGATAAATTGTGATAGATAACTCAGCTGTAGACTTGATATTGACAATGATACTAGCAATACGACATGACTTATGTCATCTTTCACCCTAATCTTGCCACCCTCAACACCATTGTTAACGAGGAGCTGCTCAAAATATCGACTTGGATGACAGCCAATAAACTTACACTTAACATTGACAAAACCTACTATATTATGTTTGGCAGCAGAGCAGGAGTTGCGCAAATTAACATTAAGATCGACAACACTCTAATTGCCAGACATAATGAGGGCAAATTCCTAGGCCTATACCTCGACAACAGCCTGAATTTCAGCACCCATATAAAATACATAACCAAAAAAGTATCCAAAACGGTTGGGATCCTCTCCAAGATATGATACTACGTGCCGCAAAATGCCCTTCTCACACTATACCACTCACTTATTTATCTATACCTCACCTATGCTATTTGTGCTTGAGGATCAACTGCAGCAACTCACCTAAAGCCAATAATAACCCAACAAAAAGCCGCAGTAAGAATAATCACTAAATCCCATCCTTGGCAACACCCCCCCCCCTCCACTCTTCATAGATCTAAACTTACTCCCTGTTCAGAACATCCACACTTACTACTGTGCAATCTACATCTACAGGACCTTAAATTCCAATCTAAGTCTGACAGAAATGCCTAGCCATGCTAGGTGTTCTAGTGGCACCCTCTGTAATTAGTATTTTACTACATGTAAACCACACAATAACCAAATTCTGTAAACTCAGCATTGTAATCCTTATAGAGCATAAACTCTGAATTTGAATATTAACCTTGACCTAAAATGCTTTCTTGATAGTTGTGACAGAACCCACAGGCATAACACCAGACACAAGCATCTCTATGACATTCCCCATGTCCGACTGAACCTTTACAAAAATTCAATGTATGTCAAAGGCCCTAAAATCTGGAACACCCTCCCTGAATACTCTAGAACTGCAGACACATTCATCACCTTCAAAACTACCATTAGAAAACATCTAATCTCCTGATACACCCCATCAACTAATTACATGAATACCACCTGGTGGTTCACACTTACACTCACTCACCCACTTGACCATAAACATAGAAATATCAATCTTAATCTTAAAATAATGAATCCTAACTAGTCATAAGTTGGCCTGTGATACTCCAATACTGAAACTATGTATTGTGCGAAAACAAAAGCATTCACATTGCTAAACTCACAAACTAGTATTTAGTCACTTAGCCATAATACCAACTTACCACATAATTTGTAATATTTTAAAGTTAAGAATTAATCTAAGTCTGCCCAAAATGCCTAGCCATGCTAGGTGTTCTAGTGGCCCCCTCTGTAATTAGTATTTTAAACATGTAAACCACACAATATCCAAATTCTGTAAACTCAGCATTGTAATCCTTATAGAGAATAAATTTGATTTGATTTGATATTTTGTCATGCCTCCTGAGAGGATGAAACGAATTAATTGCATTTCAATTAATTTAAATTAGGAAAATTGACTCAGCATACGAACAACTCAGGATACGAACAAGGTCACGGAACAGATTAAATTCGTAAGCAGAGGTTCCATTGTATTTATAGATGGGGTTGTAAAAGAAGTAAATGCTAGGGTGTTTGGGAGAGGGGTGGGATTAAATTATGGGGAATCTAAAACAAAATGGGAATTGACACAGTTACTTTTTGCTGATGATACTGTGCTTATGGGAGATTCTAAAGAAAAGCTGCAAAGGTTAGTGGACGAGTTGGAGAGAATGTGTAGAATTAGAAAGTTGAAAGTGAACATAGAAAAGAGTAAGGTGATGAGGGTATCAAATGATTTAGATAAAGAAAAATTGGATATCAAATTGGAAAGGAGTATGGAAGAAGTGAATGTTTTCAGATACTTGGGAGTTGACGTGTCAGCGGATGAATGTATGAAGGATGAGGTTAACCATAGAATTGATGAAGGAAGAAAGGTGAGTGGTGCATTCAGGTATATGTGGAGACAAAGAACATTATCTGTGGAGGCAAAGAAGGGAATGTATGAAAGTATAGTAGTACCAACAATCTTATATGGGTGTGAAGCTTGGGTTGTAAATGCTGCAGCAAGGAGGCAGTTGGAGGCAGTGGAGATGTCCTGTCTAAGGGCAATGTGTGGTGTAAATATTATGCAGAGAATTCGGAGTGTGGAAATTAGAAGGTGTAGAGTTAATAAAAGTATTAGACAGAGGGCTGAAGAGGGCTGTAGGGAAAGGAAGGCAGGGTAGGGGTCATCCTTGAAAAGGTTGGAGGGAGGGGGTAAAGGAGGTTTTGTGGGCGAGAGGCTTGGACTTCCAGCAAGCATGCGTGAGCGTGTTAGATAGGATTGAATGGAGATGTGTGGTATTTGAGACCTGACGAGCTGTTGGAGTGTAAGCAGGGTAATATTTAGAGAAGGGATTCAGGGAAACTGGTTATTTTTATATAGCTGGACTTGAGTACTGGAAATGGAAAATACAGTGCCTGCACTTTAAAAGAGGGGTTTGGGATTGACAGTTTGGAGGGATATGTTGTATCTTTATATGTATGTGCTTCTAAACTGTTGTGTTCTGAGCACCTCTGCAAAAACAGTGATTATGTATGAGTGAGGTGAAAGTGTTGAAGGATAATGAAAGTATTTTCTTTTTGGGGATTTTCTTTCTTTTTGGGTCATCCTGCCTCGGTGGGAGACGGCCAACTTGTTAAAAAGAAAAAAAAAATGTATCAGAAATCTTCCCTAGGAGGATAGATTGAGGGCCCTGAATCTGCACTCTCTGGAAAGGCATAGAATTAGGAGGGATATGATTGAGGTATATAAATGGAAAACAGGAATAAATAAAGGGAATGTAAATATTGCACCAAAAATATCTAGTTGAGACAGGACTCACAGCAATGGTTTCAAGTTGGAAAAATGCAGATTCAGGAAAGATATAGGTAAGCACTGGTTTGGTAAGAGAGTTGTGGATGAGTGGAACAAACTCCCGAGTACCGTCATAGAAGCTAAGACGTTGTGTAGTTATAAAAATAGGCTAGATAAATACACGAGTGGGTGTGGGTGGGTGTGAGTTGAACCTGACTAGCTTGTGCTAATAGGTCTGATGCAGTGCTCCTTCCTTCTTAAGTGGATGTGACCTGACCTGACTGGCTTGGGTCATTGCTTAAGCCAGTAGGTGACCTGGACCTTGCCTTGCATGAGCCAGTAGGCCTGCTGCAGTGTTCCTTCTTTCTTATGTTCTTATATTTTCAAAACTGGTCATATACCCACAGAAGGATCACTCATATAAGGATACACTATACTAAAACATGCAATGCACACTTGCATGATACACGTTTCTAAATCGTATATTATACTTCTGCCTTACTCAAAAAAAAAAAAAATCATTGTTGGTAAAGAAATGCAAAGACAGAGCAAAACAGTGATATTTATACTGGTCAACCCAAAGAAACATTGTATTAAATCACACCAGCAACCATTAAAGAAAACTATACCATCTCTTAACAGGTGGTTTACATGAAATTCTGTCATAACCACAGCTGGCATCCAGTTGACACATAGGTCCTTCTGCAGGCTAGAATACTTCCATTAGTTTATCCCTTTCTGTACTTCATATATATTGTTTAGCCTCGGGCAGTGCTATGGCTCCCATTACTTTTTTTAGCAGCAGGAATATATACTCTGCCTGACCAAGATTTGTTCAGACCAGCGCTGCCTTCTATTCACTCACCCCTCGGTTTAGACCAGCGCTGCCTTCTACTGGCCCATGCCTCGGTCTTTCTCCCTCTCCCTCCAATTTTTTGTATTTTACACATGGCTTAGACCCATTTATTATATTTTACTAATACTATTATTAATTACGTATTGCAATAAATTATAACTCTAGAATATAAATCTGACACATAATAATGAATAAAACACACATTTAATGTTGTGTTTTCACATGATACCCTGTGAAAACACATTGGAACATTCTGACCAGCCGAACATCAACAAGCATGAATCTTCCAGTCTTAATACAGTTTTCAATTAATGCCTTTTGCAATAATATTAATATTATTATTTATTATTATTATTAACACACTGGCCAATTCCCACCAAGGCAGGGTGGCCCGAAAAAGAAAAACTTTCACCATCATTCACTCTATCACTGTCTTGACTCAAATTTCATACACATATACAACAAATTTCTAAGAAAATTTCCAAGACTGTAGGCATACTATCGAAGATACGGTACTATGTTCCACAGTCAGCCCTCCTGGCCCTTTATCACTCTCTTATTTACCCCTATCTCACCTATGGAATTTGTGCATGGGGCTCAACAACAACTAACCATCTCAGACCACTAATTACCCAACAAAAGGCTGCAGTTAGAATGATAACAAATTCTCACTACAGGCAGCACACTCCACCAATATTCAAAACACTCAACCTACTCACCATACAAAACATCCATACTTATTATTGCACCTATTACATACATAGAACACTTAACTCTGATATTAACCCTCCCCTCAAACATCTTGCCAACCTCAACAGAACACATGACCATAATACAAGGCACAGATCACTCTTTGATGTTCCTCGTGTCCATCTCACGCTATGCAAAAACTCAATGCACATAAAAGGCCCCAAAATCTGGAATTCATTACCTGTAAATATAAAAGAAACACTACCTGTTTATAAATTCAAGTCTCTTCTCAAAGTTCACTTAGTCACCCAAAACCAAATAAATACTGAATAACTGAACCATATAAATTGTATATCCTAAATGTTACTCACAATTATATCACACAAATGTTAAACCTAACTTTGTTATTTTTTTTTTAAATACACTACCTGAATGAACAGCAATGCATGCAACCACATGACCTGTCTTTGTAATACTCATTTGTATTTTATAGTTATCTGTTTACAATAATGTCTTATCACTGATTTCATCATTGCTTAGTTAATCTTAAGTTAATTTTAAGCCAGCCTGTAATGCTATGCATATAAGTGGCTTTGGCATGCTGCTCTTACCTGTATTTTTTTGTACCTCTGTATGTATGCTAAAATTTAAAAAGAAATAAAATAAATAAATAAATAAATAAGGGTGCTTTACACTACAGTTTTTAAACTGCAACATTAACACCCCTCCTTCAGAGTGCAGGCACTGTACTTCCCATCTCCAGGACTCAAGTCCGGCCTGCCGGTTTCCCTAAATCCCTTCATAAATGTTACTTTGCCCACACTCCAACAGCACATCAAGTATTAAAAACCATTTGTCTCCATTCACTCCTATCAAACACTAAACATTAAACAGATATTACACTGTTTGTATTCATTATACCTGGGCCTAACTTTGTTTACAATTGCAAAGAGGTAAAGACTGCAAATATTTCACAATGCCAGCACATAAATAATAGTAGCAATAATAATAATAATAATAATAATAATAATAATTTCTGATGCTTTTCACCAAGATAATTTATACACCACTTGTGACAATTTAATTAGGGGGTTCAGTAGCTTTATTAGAGGTAATAAATAAGAGTGCATGTATGTTATACACTGTCACCTCAGACAGGATAATGGTATAGTGGCAATCATCACAGTGACCTGCCTGGTCACTGTGAGGGAAAGGATAATGATACAATCATCTTCTGCCACAAGTTATGCTAGTTTGAAATGCATCACTCAGGTGATGCCGACTGTTGCTTACACCTCTGGACAGCTGCTAGTTCATATAAGACTGTCCACCCCACCCCTGCTCATACCTGGTTGAGAAGTTACTCTCAGGACACAGAAAGTATTATAAAATGGCATTTATAAGTGTGTTTTATACGTTCTCATGTGTGTGATTACCTGTTTGTGGTTGTGTGTGTGTGTGTGTGTGTGTGTGTGTGTGTGTGTGTGTGTGTGTGTGTGTGTGTGTGTGTGTGTGTGTGTGTGTGTGTGTGTGTGTGTGTGTGAACATACATTCACATAGTTTCCTTTGCACTGGTCAAGTCATGGCTCTTGGTCCTGCCTCTTAACTTTTATCTACCTAATTCACAGATATCTGGCCCTCAGGGACTGATCGTATATACTCCTGCAACTGTGTATAGTGTTTGAATACACTACATCTTCATTTTGTGTATTCCATTTACTCACCTTCCCAATATTGAAAAAGTACTTCCTAACTTCCCTGTACCTCATCATCTTAACCCCATCTATGTTTTTTGACTCCCTTTCCTTGTATTTCAAACAGGCTCTCCTTGTTGTCTCTGTCTAGTTCTCTGAATATTTTGTATGTCGTGATTATGGATCCCCTGATCCTTCTTTCTTATAATGTTGTTAGTCTGAATTCCCCCAACTCCAGCACTAATCTCATTTGAATATTCTGTAGCTTCTTAATAAGTTTCATCAGATGCAGGTTCCACACTGGTTCCACATACTCTAATCTAAGCTAACGTAAGTTGTGTCCTAAATGAACTTCTGGTCAGGTTCCTGAAAGTTGTTCTAGTGTTTCATATGAGACTTTTGGCAATACCTGTTGGAGTTCTAGTGTTTCATATGTACTTTTGGTAATACCTGTTGGAGAAATTTTCATTTCCAGTTCTTCTCCTTGCAGTCAGGTTCGATTCAAGGGCGGGAAGATCAGATCCATTTCCTTGGATCACAAGCCCTCACTGGTGTCAAGAAGTTTTCCATGGAGAGTCTGATCTCACAACCATTATGCTCATATTCCCATTTTCTTCATTTAATTGTCTGTTTTCGTGAGCATCAAACTGTAGCTCCTGGTTCGTGCTTCTTAATCACCTTTATACATTGTCCTGTATAAAGGTTGTACTGTTTACTTCATCCCTGAGGTGCTGGATGTACACGGAAGCTCCTCCCTTAAATCTAACTAGTACTTTATTTCAGCGTTTTGTTTTCTTTCGTATCTATCATTCTTAGGCTCACTATCTACTTTACCGATATCTCTGAGTATCTTCAATGTTGTTAGGTAAGACACACATGAAACAGTTAGGTATCTTTATGTCAAAACATTTCGCCTACACAGTAGGCTTCTTCAGTTGAGTACAGAAAAGTTGATAGAAGCAGAAGAGACGTGAAGACAATGTAATCAGTCCATCACCTCTGAAGTTTTGAGGTGGTCAGTCCCTCAGTCTGGAGAAGAGTATTGTTCCATAGTCTGAAACAATATGGAGTTGAATTGACAGGATGGAGCCTTATATACCACCAGGAGGTGAGATGTAGGTCACTACTAGAGATAAGAATGTAATCGTTGGGAGGTCACGTCCCTCTCAAATCCAGCCATATATGAAAAAAAGTGATATGAAAAAAACCTGGAAAACTCAATCTGAAATCCTTGGAACTAAAAAGTTATCCAAAAACAAAGCAATCAAACTAACAAAATCAGATGAACCCCTACTCACTCCAACCGAAACAGCAAACAGACTTAATGTTTTCTTCTCCACCATAGGAAAAAATCTAGCAAACAAAATACCAAGCACAAATGCCCGTCAATCAGACTACCTCATAGGAACCTACCCAAATACGCTATTCCTAGCTCCAACCAACCCCACTGAAGTTATGCTCATCATAAACACCCTTAAAAACAAGGCAGGAGACATAAACAACTTGCCTGTTTTATGTACAAAAAGCTTCTCAAGTATTGTCACCAATTATTGCAACGCTCTTTAACAAATCCATTGAATCATCTACCTTCCCAACAATCCTCAAAATAGCGAGGGTCACTCCGATCCATAAAGGAGGTGACCAAGCTGACTTGAATAACTATAGACCAATATCTAACTTACCACTGCTCTCTAAAATCTTTGAAAAATTAAGTCATAGAAGGATCTATTCCTACCTCGTTTCACACAACATATTAAACCCTTGTCAGTTTGGATTCAGGAATAATAAAAGCACAAATGATGCTATCATACACATGCTAGAACTAATATATACTGCACTTGAAAAGAAAGAAGTCCCGCTGGGCATTTTCATTGATTTACGTAAAGCTTTCGATACAGTCTACCATGAACTACTGTACTCCAAATTAATGCACTATGGTATCAGAGGCCACTCCCTCAACTACCTAAAGTCATACCTTAGTAACAGAACTCAATATGTGTATGCAAATGATGCAAACTCCTCCACCCAACCAATCACAGTAGGAGTCCCACAAGGAAGCATCCTTGGACCACTCCTCTTTCTCACCTACATCAATGATCTACCGAATTCATCACAGCTACTCAAACCCATATTATTTGCAGATGACACTACATATGTATTTTCCCACCCAAACACAGTCATACTAGCAAACACAGTCAATGCTGAATTACAGAAAATATCTGCCTGGATGATGACTAACAAACTTACCCTGAACACTGATAAAACCTATTTCATTCAGTTTGGAAACAAAGCTGCAAATGATCCAATTAACATTATGCTAAATGGATCATCAGTCACAAGACTCACAGAGGGAAAATTCCTAGGTATCCACCTTGACAGTAGCCTTAAGTTCCAGACACATGTACAACAAATCACCAAGAAAATCTCCAAGACTGTAGGCATACTATCAAAGATAAGGTACTACGTTCCACAATCAGCTCTCCTGGCACTGTACCATTCACTCATATACCCTTATCTTACATATGGAATTTGTGCATGGGGATCAACAACATCCAATCACCTAAAACCCCTAATAACCCAGCAAAAGGCAGCAGTAAGAATGATAACAAATTCCCACTCCCTCCAGCATACTCCACCAATTTTCAAAAGTCTGAATCTGCTTACCATTAAGAACATCCATACTTATTCACGTGCTTACTACATACACAGCACAATACACGCAAATATAAACCCCCACTCAAACTTTTCCTCACCAACCTAAACAGAACACATGACCACAACACAAAACACAGATCTCTTTTTGATATACCTCGTGTCCATATCACACTGTGTAAAAACTCTATGCACATAAAGGGCCCCAGAATATGGAATTCATTACCAGAAGATATTAAAGTAACCCAGTCTGAAAATCAATTTAAGACTCTTCTCAAAAGCCACTTAATCACCCTAGACTAAATGCTAAATACTCAGTACACATTTACTCACTTATGTACTCCCACATCATAACTGAAACAATCACATTGAACCTTTCATCCATTGTTGACAGGAATATAATTGAATCATTGTTTTTCAAAAAAGCCTTTTAGAATATAAATATATCTTTGTATTTTACAAATTTTGATTCATTTATAATTAATATTCTACTGTACAACTATGAAATAATTACTTTCCTATTGTACAACTATGATATACTACTCCTTAGTATTAAGTAGAATGTAAGCCAATAATGTTAAGTTAGCCCATAATGCCTAGGCATAATAGAGGCTCTCTTTGCATTGCAACCCACTATTGTATACACACAATCTCAATGTACTATTTGTAAAGACATTAAATAAATAAATAAATAAATAAATAAAGTAGAAGTTGTCCAAGTTGTTTTCTGTTCTGCACCCACAAACTGAAAAAAACAAAACAAGAATATTGTCCTAACTAAACCTAACGAAACACCACTACATCCCACTGACACAACTAACAAGATAAACGACTTCTTCTCAACCATAGGATCTAATCTTGCCAGTAAAATCCCACGTACCAACGCCCATGCCGGGGACTACCTAGATGGGAATTTCCAAATTCCTTCTATCTTGTACCAACTGAGCCCACTGAAGTCACTGAGATTATAAAGTCACTTAAAAATAACTCAGGGAACCTGTCTCATGTCCCACCATTATTGTACAAGCAAGCGGCCCATGTCCTCTCGCATGCTATTTCATTACTTTTTAACAAGTCACTAAAAACTAGCACCCTCCCAAAACTACTCAAGACAGCAAGAGTTACACCAATACATAAAGGTGGTGACCCTACAGATGTAAACAACTATAGGCCAATATCAAACTTACCATTGCTATCCAAAAATCTTCGAGAAACTCGTGCACAGGAGACTGTATTCATTTATAACAGCACAAAACATACTTAACCCCTGCCAATTTGGTTTCAGGAAAAATAAAAGCACTAATGATGCAATTGTAAAAATGCTAGATCTGCTTTACACAGCATTGGAAAATAAGGAACATCCACTAGGAATTTTTATTGACCTAAGAAAAGCTTTTGACACAGTAGACCATGGTATCCTATTCCACAAACTTGACCATTATGGTATAAGAGGCCATGCGCTTGCATATTTCAAATCCTACCTTACTAATAGGTATCAGTATGTCACCATTAAAGACACAGCATCATCAACATGGCCACTTGATACTGGAGTTCCTTGGACCCCTGCTCTTCCTCATTTACATCAATGATCTTCCAAACGTATCCCAACACCTGAAACCCATTCTCTTTGCTGATGACATGACTTATGTCATCTCTCACCCTAATCTTGCCACCCTCAACACCATTGTTAATGAGGAGCTGTTCAAAATATCAACTTGGATGACAGCCAATAAACTTACACTTAACACAGACAAAACCTACTGTATTATGCTTGGTAGCAGAGCAGGTGCTGCACAACTAAACATTGAGATTGACAGCACTCTAATTGCCAGACATAATGAGGGCAAATTCCTAGGCCTATACCTCGACAACAACCTGAATTTCAGCACCCATATCCAACACATATCAAAAAAAGTATCCAAAACAGTTGGGATCCTCTCCAAGACACAATACTACGTGCCACAAAATGCCCTTCTCACACTATACCATTCACTCATTTATCCATACCTCACCTATGCTATTTGTGCTTGGGGTTCAACTGCAGCAATACACCTAAAGCCAATAATAACTCAACAAAAAGCCGCAGTAAGAATAATCACTAAATCTCATCCCTGGCAACACACCCCCCCACTCTTCATAGATCTAAACTTACTCCCTGTTCAGAACATCCACACTTACTACTGTGCAATCTACATATACAGGACCTTAAATTCCAATACTAACCTTGACCTAAAATGCTTTCTTGATAGTTGTGACAGGACCCACAAGCATAACACCAGACACAAACATCTCTACGACATTCCCCGTGTCCGACTAAATCTATACAAAAATTCAATGTATGTCAAAGGCCCTAAAATCTGGAACACCCTACCTGAAAACTCTAGAACTGCAGACACATTCATCACCTTCAAAACTACCGTTAGAAAACATCTTATCTCCCTAATACACCCCGTCAACTAACTACATAAAAACCACCTGGTGGTTCACACTTACACTCACTCGCTCACCCATTTGACTATAAGCACAGAAATACGTATCTTAATCTTAAAATAATGATTCCTAACTAGTTACAAGTTTGCCTGTGATACTCCAATATAGAACCTATGTATTGTGCCAAAACAAAAGCATTCACATTGCTAAACTCACAAACTAGTATTTAGTCACTTAGTATTTAGTCAACTTACTCCATAATTTGTAATAATTTAGGGTTAAGAATTAATCTAAGTTTGCCCGAAATGCCTAGCCTTGCTAGGTGTTCTAGTGGCCCCCTCTGCAATTAGTATTTTATTACATGTAAACCACACAATAACCAAAATCTGTAAACCTCGCATTGTAATCCTTATAGAGAATAAACTTGATTTGATTGTGTTGCAGTGTCTGACAGAGTGAATATTAAAATGGTATGAAATACCGACAGGTTGTTAGGTAAGACACATAACCTAACTGTTGCATATGTGTCTTACCTAACAACCTGTCAGTGTTTTATACCATTTTAACCCTTTGACTGTTTTGGTCATATATATATATGTCTTACGAGCCACCGTTTTCGACGTATATATACTCATAAATTCTAGCGGCTTCAAATCAAGCAGGAGAAAGTTGGTAGGCCCACATGTGAGAGATTGGGTCTGTGTGCACCATACAAAAAAAATCCTGCAGCATGCAGTGCATAATGAGAAAAAAAAACTCCGACTTTTTTTTAATTAAAATGCTGACTTTGTGGTCTATTTTCGTGTAGTATTTATGGTTGTATTCTCGTTTTCTTGGTCTCATTTGATAGCATGGAAAACATGTTATAGAAATAGAGGTGATTTTGATTGGTTTTACTATGAAAAGAACCTTGAAATGGAGCTCAAAGTAGGGGAAATGTTTGATTTTTGCCGATGTTCAAAAGTCAACAAATGATGTCATTTTCCAATAAATGTCCAAGTAGCCATTCTAATATGCAGTCATGAATGGGTTGAATTTATTTATACAATTATTACAATATTGCAGTAGTCTGCGTATCAGTAAATCTTTTATTTTTTGTTTGAATAAAAACTCAAAATAGAAAGCAAGAGTAATATCAGAAGGGCCTGGAGACGTGACTAATGAACAAAGAAAATGTTATTTTAGAGCCAGGAATGTCTGCATTGTTCATTTTGGACCTATTTTGAAATTGTTATACTTTTTAATTTTCGTGAAATTGGCCAAATTGCAAATTTCTGACCACGTTATTGGGTAGTTGAAATCGGTAAATGGGCAGTTTCTTGTACTCAATCGATAGAAAAAAATGGAGTTCTAAAGAAATAGCTATGAGTTTGGTTGATTGGAACAATGGAATTAGCCGAAAATAGGGCTCAAAGTGGGCGAAATTGCCGACTCATAAATATCGCTGAGGTCGCTAAGTTTGCAAGAGCGTAATTCCGTCAGTTTTCCATCAAATTTTGTTCTTTTGGTGTCATTACAATGGGAAAAGATTCTCTATCATTTCATAAGAAAAAATATTTTTTTTTTTTTTTAATTTTGCGGCACCAGGAGACACCTCAGGATTTGGGGTTGTGACAGTCAAAGTGTTAATATTCACTCTGTCAGACACTGCAACACAATGGTATCTTGGTACAGAACAGAAAACAACTTGGATAACTTATACTAGTGAGAATGGCTGGATTTGAGAGGGACGTACCCCTCAAGGAAGGTTCCTTGATGTTGGTGAGGGGCTCTCGATTTAAGGAATTGGATCTGTGCTCCAGTTCCCTGAATTAAGCCTGAATGCCTTCCACATCCCCCCCCAGGCGCTGTATAATCCTCCGGGTTTAGTGCTTCCCCCTTGATTATAATAATAATTGAGAGGGACGTGACCTCCCAACGACTACATTCTTATCTCTAGTAGTGACCGACATCTCACCTCCTGGTGGTATATAAGGCTCCATCCTGTCACTTCAACTCCATATTGTTTCAAACTATGGAACAATACTCTTCTCCTGACTGAGGGACTGACCACCTCAAAACCTCAAAGGTGATGGACTGATTACATCGTCTTTACGTCTCTTCTGCTTCTATCAACTTTTCTGTACTCGACTGAAGAAGCCTACTGTGTAGGCAAAACGTTTCAAAATAAGATACCTAACTGTTGCATATGTGTCTTACCTAACAACCTGTCAGTATTTTATACCATTTTAATATTCAGTCTTCAATGTTGTAACCATGTCTTATCTGCTCCTTCATGTTTCTGTAGTCTGTTCCCATAGCTCAAGATATTTATCTAAAAAACAACCACCTTGTATCAAGTCTGTAAAGTTTCTAGAGCTATCTAATGTACTTGATGCTTGGGTTCTATATTACACTAGAGTAACATTAGTCTTGTTGTGTGTGGTATGTCATTCTTAAAAATACTTGTTTATCTAGCAATCTTTTGCTCTTCAAGAGTTTTATCCATTTTTTCTTTTTTCGTGATGATGCTCATGAGTGTGTGAGGTCTCACTTCCATGTCCTATTTCTTCTCAATACCAATGTAATGTGTAACATTTAGCATGTGTTTGTCAGTTGATATTTCTGTAGCTTTCATATATTAAAGAGGAATGGGAGTACAACTCTATTTCCTTGGAGTAAAAAACTTCGTCATTAAAGCTTGAAGCTACGTTCGTGTAATGTCAAGATCCAGGTAAATAATTCATAGACGTCTAAATTCATTTGATCATTCCTCTAACTTTTTATATTCACTTCTCTTCATTGAATCTCATTAAGTCTCTGAGCTGCCATGTTTCCTGTAATAATTCTAAGTCCTTTCTTGTTTCATCACTCTCCAGAACAACAGGTTTTTGTACCCTTTGTTTGGAATAAGTTGTTTGATGCAATTTGAGCGAATTCAGTATTTATTCCTGGTAATATTTTCAACTTGTGTGTCTTTGTGTACTGACCTATATGTGGTTTTGTGTTCTCACCTATTTGTACTCACCTATTTGTGGTTGCAGGGGTCAAAACTCAGCTTCTGCCCCTGCCTCTTCCCTGATCGCTACTAGGTCCTCTCTCTCCCTGCTCCATAAGCTTTATCATACCTCGTCTTAAAGCTATGTATGGTTCCTGCCTCCACTACATCACTTGCTAGACTATTCCACTTCCTGACAACTCTATGACTGAAGAAACACTTCCTAACATCCCTTTGACTCATCTGAGTCTTCATCTTCCAACTGTGGCTCCTTGTTTCTGTGTCCCATCTGTGGAACATCCTATCTCTGTCCACCTTATCTATTCCATGCAGTATTTTGTATGTCGTTATCATGTCTCCCCTAATCTTCCTGTCCTCCAGTGTGGTCAGGCTTATTTCCCTCAACCTTTCTTCGTAGGGCATTCCCCTTAGCTCTGGAACTATCCTTGTTGCAAACCTTTGCACTTTCTCTAATTTTTTGACATGCTTGACCAGGTGTAGGTTCCAAACTGGTGCTGCATACTCCAGTATGGGCCTAATGTACATGGTGTACAGTGCCTTGAACGATACGTGTGTGTGTGTGTGTGTGTGTGTGTGTTTGTTTTAAGTAAGCTAAGAAAACTCATCTAATAATATGTAAATAGCTTTGCTAGATATTTGTAACTTTTCTTTGTTGATCATTTATTTCTTATACTGGTGGAAAGTCTTGTAAAGGCATAATTAAATACCATCTGTTGATCTTCTCTCTCCTTTTTGAGTCACAATACCAAATTTTAAGCATTCACTTTTCATTATGTCAGAGGAAGTGTGGATATAAAATGCAAATAAACTTTTGTATATTATTCATATAAAAAAGTCTATGGAGGTCCAATTTGTCTGGAGAGGAGCATCATTGTCAACTAAAATGACTGGTGGGAAATCCTAAGTTTTGCATCATAAACCATATTAATTTCTTTAGTATCCAATTCTGTCTAGGATGAATGTCGGATAAATAACTAGAAATTACATCAACCCAAATATTAAAATTTCTTGATCAAAATTTAACTAGTTTGATGATGCAAGACCTACTAGGAGTCAGTTGAAATATTTTACCCAGAAATGAAGTCAGTAATCATGAAAGACACAATTTAGATATTATGTAGTGATCATTATTAGCCGAAGTTTTATCTGGAAGTTTGAGACGGGCCGTTCTATTCATTTAAAACAATGGTTACATATCTTTAATATTCTGTCTCTTGCCAGACATCTGATTTTTCGTTAATTATATCAGTCCAAATGCAAATGATGCTGTTATATGTGATAATAGTTACCAAATAATGCTGTTATGTGTGATAATAGTTACTTTTAATAAGTTTCCACTTTATCCATTATTATAGTGTGATGAGAATAAGAATTTATTATGCATAAGATTATGTAAATTTTAAATAAGTCAGATTTCTTTTCCTGTTCATGTAAAGATGAGGACAGAGTATTTGCACACAGTCGCTCATATCAAAGTAATTTTTGTTTTTTTCAGCTGGTAATTTTGATCAGTGTTGACTTAATTTTTGATGTATGAGTTTGATGCAAGAAATGCTCTACTGCTTAATTAGAAGGTTCATGGCACTGCTTAAGATCTCCAGATATGACAGGGGCTCCATATGCCTGGGTTTGAATATCACAGGACAAACTCAAGAAACAAGGTCTGAGCAAGTGGACTAATGTTCGTCTCTTGAAACTCTAGGACATTACTAGAGGGTTTAAGGCTTTGTGAGGAGCAAACTTTGAAAGGGCTGTAACTTGTCTCTTGCAGCAACTAATGCATGCAATCGTGCTGGTTCACAAGATGCAGCGACTGGCCCTTTCCTCCACGAACATGGAGGTGGACACTCCTCCCGCCTGTCCCCCGATTACGGAGGAGGCAGAGGCGAGGGAGGATGAGGAGGAGGAGGAGGAGGCTGTGGTTAACCCAGGTCAGCCTGCCACCACCCACTAGTCATCACCCAGCACATGGAACTGCCTCCAACCATAGCCTAAATGTTTTGAGATATGACCTAAATGTTTGCCATAAGACTTAAATGCTTTGCAAGAAAACATAATACTACATAAGTGTTTGTAACTTTGTATAACTATGTTTTATACAGTACCCTAATGTTTTGTAATACAGTATCTTCCAATTTGTTTTGGAAAAATAATACTAATTCAATAATATTTAGCCAGATCTGCAGTATTGATGAACGTTCATTAAGTTGATGTTTTCTGAGCACAGTGTACATGTACAACACTAGAGATTTATTATTACAGTATTGCATAATAACTAGCTGTACATTGCAACTTGCATTATCCAACTGTATAGCACTATGACTTAAGAACCTCTTTCATACTCTTCCATTTTTGCCTTGTTTCTATTGTTTTCTGAATTAACACAAACACTATACCTTTGTCATACTTTTTAATATATTTTGAGCCAAGTTCTCTACTAGGACTCAACACATACACTTGATCACTTGTATTTTGACAACCAAAAATGTTTTACATAAGTGTAAGCAACTTTCCCCCTTTTTATTATCTCGAGCTGAAATTTAAGTGTATTAAAATCTATTAGAAAATACTAAAATGCTCCCAGTATTCATAGTTTTGCAATTAGTGACAAAACATAAAATAATTACAGTTGTGTGTGGAAAAAGCGAAAATGCGTCACAAAAAAATCAATAAATAATTTGTATAATTGTCTTATATTTGCTATGCATATTATGCATACAAATATTTGCTTAAATAATTAGTCTGCCATCTATTAAAAGTGGCAGACGAGCCAGCAATAAAAAATAATCTATAACTTACCTTGGTTTCTTGCTTGACAACACTGACGAGAGGATACTCACTGAATTTAGTAAATACAGCCTTTCCTCACTTAACAACGGAGTTCCATTCCTAAGATCACGTCGGTAAACGAATTCGTCACAAAGTGAGGAGCATACTATAATGGTATTGAGTTTGTGTCAGCCATCTTTGATATTGTTTTAATGTCACCTTTGCACCATTTATAACATTTCTGGTATATTTTTAAATGTTTATACACTAGTTTACGCACCATTTATAACATTTCTGCTATATTTTTAAATGTTTATACACTAGTTTACTCTGTATTGTAATAAACAGAATAGAGGAAATCAGCTCTAATATACATTATTTAGGTATGAATGCTAGTCAGAGAACCCGTCGTAAGTCCGAGTCGTCGGTAAACGAGTATGTCACTAAGTGAGGAGAGGCTGTACTTAAGAGGAGTAGAAGGTGTTGCTATAAGTGACTCAGAATTCAGTCACTTGCAGTGCTGGATAAATAATTTTTTGGGAAAAGATTCTTACCCTGTCCTTTTTTTTTTTGACCTTTTCTTCCCCCTCCCCCCTTTCCCCCACATAATCTGACTCAGAAACACACTTAATGATCTCGGAAACACAGTGATCTCAGAAACACACTTAATGATCTCGGAAACACAGTGATCTTAGAAACACATTTAATGATCTCAGAAGCACAATTAATGATCTCAGAAACTCAATGATCTCACTCAGAAACACACTTAATGATCTCACTCAGAAACACATTAATGATCTCACTCAGAAACACATTAATGATCTCACTCAGAAACACACTTATTAATGTCATTAAGAAACACTTAATGAGATCATTCATCATGTAAACTACACTTGCAGTATTCATTACTCTTATTCTTCCCCTTTTTTGTTTAAATTGAAGGGAAGAACCGAACTCATGAAGGTCATACAGCTCCTGTGGTAAGGTAGATAATCATCTTTGATCAAAGGAAAGAAAGGGTAGCTCAGATTCCTTGGATACAGAGGCCATCAACAGCACCTAAGCATCTTGCCTGAACCATAATTTTATATTTCTTAATTTCCACTTACTGTCACTAACCACTTGGCAAGAAGAGCTTACAAGTTGTTCCCCTATACATCAGCCCATTAGTGGAAATACTCTCATTACATTGTTTATCCACAGGACATTGGTACATATTTAAATTATATTTTTATATTCAATACATATAAAATATTTAGACCTTGAAGTTGCCTTTAATGGCATCATACACACTAACACCGAAGTTAGCCATGACTTCCACCATGGTAATGTCGTGCCAAATGGGTAAAACTTGAGATTTTGGCTTAAATAGCAATGCTCTTCTTGCCGAATAAGGCAACAAAAATTTCTGCATGCAGTAATTTTGCAAAAATCATTCTGTCCCTAATGAAAAAAAATATATTTCATTGTTTGTTTATTACTAAATTAGTGGGTAGGTAAGACACATAAGCAACAGTTAGGCAACTTTATTCCGAAACGTTTCACTACACAGTAGGCGAAACGTTTCGGAATAAAGTTGCCTAACTGTTGCCTATGTGTCTTACCTACCAACCTGTCGGTAGTGTATACCATTTTGAAGATACTAAATTAGTGTAAACTTATATAAAATATATTTTATTGGATTAGGATAAATTAAATTGCACTTGTTTTAATAAGATTCGGTAAGTTTTCTAAGGTTCTTTTGGTACAAAATTATTAATTTTTACATCAACATTAATGAAAAATATATCTTTAAATGTATATAAGAGAAAATTTTAGAAAGGACTTAATTTTAAATGAGTTCTTGGCAGTTAACTAGTTTTACCTATTTGGCATGACATATATACATATATTATACATATATACATACATACATACATACATACATATACATATATTTTATATTATATATATATATTATATATATATATATATATATTAAAGGTGAATTACAGGAAAGAGTAAGGTTATGAGGATAACAAAAAGATTAGGTGATGAAAGATTGAATATCAGATTGGAGGGAGAGAGTTATGGAGGAGGTGAACGTATTCAGATATTTGGGAGTGGACGTGTCAGCGGATGGGTCTATGAAAGATGAGGTGAATCATAGAATTGATGAGGGGAAAAAAAGTGAGTGGTGCACTTAAGAGTCTGTGGAGACAAAGAACTTTGTCCTTGGAGGCAAAGAGGGGAATGTATGAGAGTATAGTTTTACCAACGCTCTTATATGGGTGTGAGCGTGGGTGATGGAATGTTGCAGCAAAGGGGAAGGGTAGAGGTAGTGGAGATGTCATGTCTGAGGGCAAATGTGTGGTGTGAAAATAATGCAGAGAAATTCGTAGTTTGGAAGTTAGGAGGAGGTGCGGGATTACCAAAACTGTTGTCCAGAGGGCTGAGGAAGGGTTGTTGAGGTGGTTCGGACATGTAGAGAGAATGGAGCGAAACGAATGACTTTAAAAGTGTATCAGTCTGTGTGGAAGGAAGGCGGGGTAGGGGTCGGCCTTGGAAAGGTTGGAGGGGGGGGGTAAAGGAGGTTTTGTGTGCGAGGGCTTGGACTTCCAGCAGGGATGCATGAGCGTGTTTGATAGGAGTGAATGGAGGGCCCAAAAGGTTTTTAATACTTGACGTGCTGTTGGAGTGTGAGCAAAGTAACATTTATGAAGGGATTCAGGGAAACCGGCAGGCCGGACTTGAGTCCTGGAGATGGGAAGTACAGTGCCTGCACTCTGAAGGAGGGGTGTTAATGTTGCAGTTTAAAAACTGTAGTGTAGAGCACCCTTCTGGCAAGACAGTGATGGGGGGAATGATGGTGAAAGTTTTTATTTTTCGGGCCACCCTGCCTTGGTGGGAATCGGCCAGTGTGATAATAAAAAAAATATATATATATATATATATATATATTGACACAGTTACTTTTTGCTGATGATACTGTGCTTATGGGAGATTCTAAAGAAAAATTGCAAAGGTTAGTGGATGAGTTTGAGATGTGTGTAAAGGTGAAGTTGAAAGTGAACATAGAAAAGAGTAAGGTGATGAGGGTATCAAATGATTTAGATAAAGAAAAATTGGATATCAAATTGGGGAGGAGGAGTATGGAAGAAGTGAATGTTTTCAGATACTTGGGAGTTGACGTGTCGGCGGATGGATTTATGAAGGATGAGGTTAATCATAGAATTGATGAGGGAAAAAAGGTGAGTGGTGCTTTGAGGTTATGTGGAGTTTAAAAAGTTATCTATGGAGGCAAGAAAGGGAATGTATGAAAGTATAGTAGTACCAACACTCTTATATGGATGTGAAGTTGGGTGGTAAATGCAGCAGCGAGGAGACGGTTGGAGGCAGTGGAGATGTCCTGTCTAAGGGCAATGTGTGGTGTAAAATTTTTATGCAGAAAATTCGGAGTGTGGAATTAGGAGAAGGTGTGGAGTTAATAAAGCATTAGTCAGAGGGCAGAAGAGGGGTTGTTGAGGTGGTTTGGTCATTTAGAGAGAATGGATCAAAGTAGAAAAGACATGGAAAGGGATATAAATCTATAGGGGAAGGAAAGAGGGGTAGGGGTCGTCCTCGAAAGGGTTGGAAAGAGGGGGTAAAGGAGGTTTTGGGGCGAGGGGCTTGGACTTCCAGCAAGCGTGCATGAGCGTGTTAGATAGGAGTGAATGGGGGACAAAAGATACTTGGGACCTGACGATCTGTTGGAGTGTGAGCAGGGTAATATTTAGTGAAGGGATTCAGGAAACCGGTTTTTCATATAGACGGACTTGGGGTCCTGGAAATGGGAAAATACAATGCCTGCACTTTAAAGGAGTGGTTTGGGGTTTGGCAGTTTGGAGGGATATGTTGTGTATCTTTATACGTATATGCTTCTAAACTGTTGTATTCTGAGCACCTCTGTAAAAGCAGTGATAATGTGTGAGTGTGGTGGAAAGTGTTGAATGATGATGAAAGTATTTTCTTTTTGGGGGTTTTCTTTCTTTTTTGGGTCAAACCCCGCCTCAGTGGGGACGACCGACTTGTTGAAAAAAAAAAAATATATATATATAATATATATATATATATATATATATATATTTTATTTTTATATATACAGTAGGGCCCCACTTATACGGCGGGTTAGGTTCCAGGCTGTCGCCAGAAAGCAGACATTGCCGGAAGGCAGAACTCCATTTTTTTCCATTTATAAATGCATATAAATGCCCGACAACAAGTTTACCTAAATTATATTAAAGTTAGTAATAGAACTAGGCATAAAAACACACAAGGTAAATACAGTCACAGTAAATTCATTACTTATTTTAAAAGTATTTGTAATCTTAATGTAGGGAGAGAGGTGAGTAGTATTTATTTGTAGGAAGTCAGGTGCAAGGTAGCCCAGGTGTAGGTAGCACTGGCTCCCCATCTCATACTTAATATACGATATTTAAAACATCCCAGAGAAGTAAAATGCACATACAGTACACTCATTATTTACCTTAAAATATGTGTAGTCTTAATATAGGAAGAGAGGTGAGTAGTACAGTGGACCCCCGCATAACGATTACCTCCGAATGCGACCAATTATGTAAGTGTAATTATGTAAGTGCGTTTGTACGTGTATGTTTGGGGGTCTGAAATGGACTAATCTACTTCACAATATTCCTTATGGGAACAAATTCGGTCAGTACTGGCACCTGAACATACTTCTGGAGTGAAAAAATATCGTTAACCAGGGGTCCACTGTATTTATTTGTATAAAGTCAGTGTAGGTAGCCGGTAGGTGCAGCCCGCCTGGGCTACACCTACCGGCTACCTACACTGTGGCCCAGAACCATATTATTGACATCGACATGCCTTGTTCACTGAATTTAATCATTTCTAACAACTACCTTTAGATGCCATCATAAACGAAGGTAGAAGTAATGAATAATTCATGCCGAAAATTGTAAACAAAAACAGAGTGAGGGAGTGGCTGGGCCAAACGCAGATTCATACACGTTTTCTCTGATGGCTGAACAGAGAAAACATAATGTTGTCCCATCTAGAAACCCATCAGTTACACAACCCAGGGCAACATGGGTTTAGAACAGGTCGCTCCTGTCTGTCTCAACTACTGGATCACTACGACAAGGTCCTAAATGCACTAGAAGACAAAAAGAATGCAGATGTAATATATACAGACTTTGCAAAAGCCTTCGACAAGTGTGACCATGGCGTAATAGCGCACAAAATGCGCGCTAAAGGAATAACGGAAAAGTTGGTCGATGGTCTATAATTTCCTCACTAACAGAACAACAGAGAGTAGCGTCAACAGAGTAAGTCCGAGGCAGCTACGGTGAAAAGCTCTGTTCCACAGGCACAGTTTCTAGCTCCCATCTTGTTCCTCATCCTCATATCCGACATAGACAAGGATGTCAGCCACAGCACCGTGTCTTCCTTTGCAGATGACACCCGAATCTGCATGACAGTGTCTTCCATTGCAGACACTGCAAGGCTCCAGGCGGACATCAACCAAATCTTTCAGTGGGCTGCAGAAAACAATATGAAGTTCAACGATGAGAAATTTTCAATTACTCAGATATGGTAAAATGGGGAAATTAAATCTTCATAGAGTACAAAACAAATTCTGGCACAAAATAGAGCGAAACACCCAAAGTCAAAGACTGGAGGGGATTATGTCGGAGGATCTCACCTTCAAGGACCATAAATTGTTTCAATCGATCTGTAGAAAAAAGACAGGATGGATAATGAGAACCTTCAAAACTAGGGAGGCCAAGCCCATGATGACACTCTTCAGGTCACTTGTTCTTCTAGGCTGGAATATTGCTGCACTCTAACAGCACCTTTCAAGGCAGGTGAAATTTCCGACCTAGAAAATGTACCGAGAACTTTCACGGCGCGCATAACGGGATAAAACCCTCAATTACTGGGAGCGCTTGAGGTTTCTAAACCTGTATTCCCTGGAACGCAGGAGGGAGAGTACATGATTATATACCCCGGGAAAAACCCAAGGGGACTAGTACCGAACTTGCACACGAAAATCACTCACTACGAAAGCAAAAGACTTGGCAGACGATGGCACCATCCCCCCAATGAAAAGCAGGGGTGTCACTAGCACGTTAAGAGACCATACAATAAGTGTCAGGGGACCGAGACTGTTCAACTGCCTCCCAGCACACATAAGGGGGATTACCAACAGACCCCTGGCAGTCTTCAAGCTGGCACTGGACAAGCACCTAAAGGCAGTTCCTGATCAGCCGGGCTGTGGCTGTACGTTGGTTTGCGTGCAGCCAGCAGCAACAGCCTGGTTGATAAGGCGTGATCCACCAGGAGGCCTGGTCACAGACCGGGCCGCGGGGGCGTTGACCCCCGAAACTCTCTCCAGGTAAACTCCAGGTAAACTCCACCCTGCTACCACACAGCTCCACAAGTATTATTATCAGAGCACACATAAAATATGCAAAAAATTTGCCAGACAACAAGTTTACACTAACTTATATTAAGTTAGCAATAGAAATAGGCATTAAAAACACAATAAAAGGTAAGATACATACAGAGTACACTTATTACTTACCTTAAAATATTAATATTAATGTGTGAGAGGTGAGTGGCAGGGTGTTTATTGAATAAAATCATAATGGCACACAATCATCCTCTAACTTGGCACTTAAAGCAAGAGGCTTACGACTTCTCTTTTTATCACAGCTAACCTTAGACGCCCGCAATGAGGCCAACTAGTTAACGAAAGAGTAAACGAGAGAGAGAACGAGATACAGAGTTGAGACAATGTAAGAACACAAACTGAACAGGTAGTGGACGATCACTTGGTCAGGCGAAATAAATGCGTATTAATATGTGTCTATTTTTAGTTCATTCACGTCCATTTGTAAGAGTTTGTAAAACATTTACCTCAATATTTTTTTAATTTAATAATAATTACCTCACAATACAAATACTCTTACATTGTGTACAAGTTGTACAAGTTAGTTTAGAATAAACAAACAGCAACACACCATTTTTAGAGTGAATGAAGATAATATTGTAATATTAATAATAATAATAATAATATTATTATTATTATTTATATTAATAATAATAATAATAATTATTATTAATTATAAAAAGCACTAAACCCACAAGGGTCGTGAATTGCTATACATAGAGTAAAGGCATACGAAAAGAATATTTTTCTACAGTTACCCCCCAGTGTTTGACTAGAGAAAACGTAATTCTTCCGACACTACCTACACAGCTGCTTTGTAAACAAATCTCATATTTACATCAATTTTTATTCTGAGTGTATGTATCATGTTTATATGCTATGTAATGGGTTTCATATATAATTTTGAGGAAAATATCATAGATGGATTAATGAAAATGCCTATATTGATGTAAAATAAGACATTTAGTGTTCCCAAGAGTGATTATTATTACGTAGTATTGGAGTCATGAGTAGAGAGAGACTTAGCGATTTTAATGTGTACCTGCACACCAGCACAGTGTGTAAGTATACAGTGGAACCTCAAATATCGAACTTTCTTCAGTCCAGAAGGCTGTCCAAGTGCCGTTACCGAATGAATTTATTCCCATCAGGAATAATGTAAATTAGATTAGTCCATTTCAAACCCTCAAAAAGACACTTATAAAAGCACTTTCAAAAATACACTTACATAATTGGTTGAGTTGGGAGCAGTTCGATTTTTGAGGTTCCACTGTATTTAGGTACAGGTACACATAAGTATAATTATCAGAGTACATATAAAATATGCAGTAACTTTAAAACACTTGAAATTATGGAAAGTTTCCTGACATAATAGAAGTGGTCATGGAAAATATAAACAAACCGGGTGGGGGGGTGCCGTATTTGAAAGACCGTTTGCCATATAGCAAATTTCGGTCATAATTTGACATCGCCGTATTAGCGGAACGCCGTAAGGCGAAATGCTGTAAAGCGGGGCCTTACTGTGTATATATATTATATATTATATATATATATATATTATATATTTATATATATTATATATATATATATATATACGTATATATATACAGTGGACCCCGATTAACGATCTTTTTTCATTCCAGAAGTATGTTCAGGTACCAGTACTGCCCGATTTTGTTCCCATAAGGAATATTGTGAAGTAGATTAGTCCATTTTCAGAACCCCAAAACATACATTACAAACGCACTTACATAAATACACTTACTAATGGTCGCATTTGGGGGTGGTCGTTAAGCGGGGGCCCACTGTATATACAGTGGACCCCGATAACAAAATCACCCCCGAATGCGACCAATTATGTAAGTGTATTTATGTAAGTGGGGTTTGTACTTGTATGTTTTGGGGGTTGAAAGGGAAACTAATCTACTTCACAATATTCTTATGTGAACAAATTTCGGTCAGTACTGGCACCGAACATACTTCTGGAGTGAAAAAATATCGTTACCGGGGGTCACTGAAATGTATGTATGTATGTTGTGTGTGTTATATATTTATATATATATTTAATATATATATATATATTTTATAATTTTTATATATATATATATTATATATTTATATTTTATATATATATGTCGGCCGAATAGGCAGAACTTGCGATCTTGGCTTAAATAGAAACCCGCTCATCTTGCCATATAGGACAAGTGAAAATTTTGTGTATGCAAAAAATTTCGCCAAAATCTTCTGAACCGAACGAAAAAAAATATATTTCACTGTGTTTCTTTAGTATTTAATTATTGTAAACAAATCTAAAATATATTTAGTTGGGTTAGGCTCAAATAAATTGCGCTTGTTATAATAAGGTTAGGTAAGTTTCTGAGTTCCTTTTGGTGCAAAATTATAAATTTTTACATCAACATTAATGAAATAAATATATCTTTAAACGTATAAGAGAAAATTTTAGAAAGGACTTAATTTTAAACGAGTTCTTGCAAATTGACCAGTTTTACATATTCGGCACGTCATATATAGATATATTTATATATAGCTCTTGTTCTTCTTTATTTCTTCTATTGTCCATGGGGAAGTGGAAAAGAATCTTTCCTCCGTAAGCCATGCATGTCGTATGAGGCGACTAAAATGCCGGGAGCAATGGGCTAGTAACCCCTTCCCCTGTAGACATTTACAAATAAAGAGAAGAAGAAAAACTTTATAAAACTGGGATCCTTAAATGTGCGTGGATGTAGTGCGGATGACAAGAAACAGATGATTGCTGATGTTATGAATGAAAAGAAGTTAGATGTCCTGGCCCTAAGCGAAACAAAGTGAAGGGGTAGGGGAGTTCAGGGGGGGGAAAAAAATGGGATTAAACCCGGAGTATCTGAGAGAGTTAGAGCAAAGGAAGGGGAAAGCAGTAATGTTAAATGATCATTTTATGGAAGGAGAAAACAAAAATATGAATGTGTAAATTCAAGAATTATGTGGATTAAATAAAGGTTGGATGCGGAAGTGGGTTATAATAAGCGTGTATGCACCTGGAGAAGAGGGGAATGCAGAGGAGAGGGGGAGATTTGGGAGTGTTAAGTGAATGTATAGGAGCCTTTGAACCAAGTGAGAGATGAGGATTGGGGTAGGGACATGAATGCTAAAGTAGGAGAAACTTTTAGAGAGGGTGTGGTAGGTAAGTTTGGGGTGCCCTTTGATTGAACTTTGTATAGAAAGGGGTTTAGTTATAGGTAATACATATTTTAAGAAAAAGAGGATAAATAAGTATACAAGATATGATGTGGGCCCAAAAAGACAGTAGTTTGTTGGATTATGTATTGGTAGATAAAAGGGCTGTTGAGTTAGACTCAGGATGTACATGTTTATAGAGGGGCCACAGATATATCAGATCACTTTCTAGTTGTAGCTACACTGAGAGTAAAAGGTAGATGGGATACAAGGAGAATAGAAACATCAGGGAAGAGGGAGGTGAAGGTTTATAAACTAAAGAGGAGGCAGTTAGGTAAGATATTAAACAGCTATTGGAGGATAATGGGTAATTGAGAGCATAGGCAATGGGGTCGAAGAGGTATGGGGTAGGTTTAAAAATGTAGTGTTAGAGTGTTCAGCAGAAGTTTATGGTTACAGGAAAGTGGGTGCGGGAGGGAAGAGGAGCGATTTGGGGGAATGATGATGTAAAGAGAGTAGTAAAAGGGGGAAAAAGTTAGCATATGAGAAGTTTTTACAAGTAGAAGTGATGCAAGGAGGGAAGAGTATATGGAGAAAAAGAGAGAGGTTTAAAAGAGTGGTGAAGGGAATGTAAAAAGAGAGCAAATGAGAGAGTGGGTGAGATGTTTATCAGCAAATTTTGTTTTAAATAAGAAAAAATTTTGGAGTGAGATTAACAAGTTAAGAAAGCCTAGAGAACAAATGGATTTGTCTTTTAAAAAATAGGAGAGGCGATTTTTAAAATGGGAGGTTAGGGGGTATTGGGAAGTGGAGGGAATATTTTGGGGGGAATTTTTTAAATTTTGATGAAGATGGGGGAAGCTGTGATTTCGTGTTAGGAAAAGGAAAAATAACTTTTTGTAGGAGTGAAAAAGGGGCCTTTTGTGAGGTGGGGGGAATTCGTGAGGCAGAAAGGTAAAATGAAAGGGGGTAAGGCGCCGGGATTGGGGGTTTAAAGATAAAAATTTTAAAAAGCAGGTGGGGATATAGTTTTGGGTGGTTGGTGCAATTTTTTTAATAAATGTATGGAAGGGAAAAAGGGTTTCCCTTTGGGGTTTGGGCGAGAGCATGATAGTTCCTTTTTTATAAAGGCAAGGGGATAAAAGAGAGTGCAAAAACTTTGGGGGAAAAGTTGCTGAGTATCCCGGGTTTAAAGTGTATGGTAGATTTATTATTGAAAAAATTTAAGGGTTTAAGACGGAAAATTGGATAGCAGAGGAAAAAGGAGGTTTAAAAAAAGGGGAGGGGGTGTGTGGCCCAAGGTGTTTACATTTGGAAAACATAAAAAGTAAACCCGTTTTTAGAAAAGGGCCCAAAGGGAGGTTTTTGGGGGATTTAGGGTTTGGAAAAGGGTTGACAGGGTGGTTGGGGGGGCCCAAGGTTTTGAGCAAAACAGAATGATTCCCAAGAGTTTTCCCCAGTTTAGGGAAGGAAGGGGGGGTAGGGGTCAGCCTGGGAAAAGGGTTGGAGGGGGGGGGTAAAGGAGGTTTTTTTGTGGGGAGGGGCTTGGCTTCCAGCGGGCATGCTTGGCGTGTTTGATGGGAAAGGAAATTGGAGACAAATGGTTTTAATACTTGACATGCTGTTGGAGTGTGAGCCAAAGAAAATTTATAAAGGGGGTTTTCGGGGAAAACCCCGGGCAGGCCGGATTTGGGAGTCCTGGAGGGGGAAAAGTACGTGCCTGCACTCTGAAGGAGGGGTGTTAAATTTTTGCTTTTAAAAAAACTGTAGTGTAAAGCCCCCTTCTGGTAAGGGGCAGTGAGGGAGTGATTAATGGGGGAAAGTTTTTCTTTTCGGGCCACCCGGCCCTTTGGGGGGAATCGGCCGTGGATAAAAAAAAAAAAATAAAAAATAATTTTATAATTTTTTATTTACGTGGACCCCCGGGTTTAAAGAAATTTTTTTAACCCGGTAGGTTTTAGGGGCCCGTAAATGACCGGGAAATTTTTTCCCATAAGGAAAAATTTGAAGTAGATTAGTCCAAATTTAGACCCCCCAAACATACACGTACAAACGCCTTACATAAATTCACCCTTTCAAATTGGTCGCTTTTGGGGTGATGGAAGCGGGGGTTCCCCCTGTTTTATTATATTTATTTTTATATATAATATATTTTATATTATATATTTATATTTATATTTTATATAATTTTTATATTTGTATATTTATTTTTTTTTTTATTTTTTTTATTAAACATGAAAAGTAAATGGGTAATTTTCTCAAATTCTTCCCATACATCAAAATTTTTTTTATCAGTCAAAGTGTTCACTCTTCTTCAGATTTGCCCAAGGGGTGTGGAAAGGGCCCCTTACCTCAAGGATAATTTCACACTTCATTTATTGCCTTCTTATGAAATTTTTGCCTTTATAGTATTCTTTTTGTGAGATTTTTTCCATTTTTTTCAATTAATTTTTAATAAATTTCTTTTAAAGTAAATTTTTTTTGTTGGAAAAAATCAAAACCCATCATCAAAAGCCTGATTAGTCCGAGACCCAGGCCCTTTAAATTTGTGGATGGCGATGAAGCCTTCCCCCCACCCTGTGCCCCGAGTTTTTTCCCCATGGGCGGAGGATGACCCCCCGCCACCCTTTTTTGCAAAGCACCAAAATTTTGGGTTTTCCACTTCGTGAAATGCGACAAAATTTGGGAAAAAAAATGGAAAAGGGCCCCTTTTTGGAAAATGTCAGGCTATTAACTTTGGGTGCCTTTCTTGGTGTTTGGGTTTTCCCCGTGCTGCATTGAAATCCCTTTTTTTCATTGTAAAATAAAAAACCTAATTCTGTCTTTCATTAAAATTTTTAGTTTTCAATAAAAGTTGTTTTTCGTTTTATGTTTAAATTTTACTTTTTAGTGATCCACTTTTATAGGCATAAACTAGTGTTTGTTAATTTTTACACGGCGGCTTTAGGTATCTGAAAAAAACTATCATAATTTTTTGGGGGTTTTTTTTGTAAGATTTATTGGGATACTATTAAAATACTATTATAAATTTTAAGTATCTTCATGGGAAAAAAAGGTACATGTTTTATCTAATTTGAAACTTGTAAAAAAATTGTCGTTCAAGTGTTGGGCCCAATTTCAGCTTTTAAACGACAAAAATAAAAAAAATGCAACCCCCTCCTTTTTTGGGAAAGACTTTTTACTGACCCATTAAAAATTTTTCTCTGAAGAAATGAAGGGAAAAGGGGGTGACCCTTTTTTGATTTGGCCACAAAAATTTTAAGAGAAGAGTTCACTTGACAGGGATCTGGAAATGAACATAGAACAAAATTAAGGAAAAATGATTTAAAGGGGGGATTGGGGGACCCCCAAAAAATAGGGGGAAATATACGTCAAACCCAAAGGGACATTGCAGCATGTCACTGGAAAGAGCAGATGAAGAGGGTTTTGTCTGCAGAAAATTGGGCCCCACTTAAAAGCAAGACTGTTTGGGCCCACCAAGGCCAACCCGAGAGGGAGAGAGAGAGAAAGAGGGGTGTAGGAGGCTCCTATGCATAAAGGGAAAACTTATGAATTTTTAGCGTGCCAAGAAGGTATTATTCTTGGACTAGAGGCATGAGAGTACTGGAGAAAAAGTTTGATGCACACAGATTCCCGGCCCACAAGGAGGCGGTTGAAAGATGCAGAAGCCAATGTCAAGTACTCCAAGCAGAGAAGGTGGCAATAGAGAGGTATCCCAGCGTGCCACCAAAGAACAAAATGTCAAGGAGTGAAGTTCTCAACAGAATAGCCCAATTAGGTAGCACAGCAGTTGATCTGCCAGGGAAATGAGATTCTTAGTAAGGCACAGTGGAAAGAGACAGATAAATTCTTACACACAGGAGATCTTTACAGGAGAAAGAGGTCACTAGATGCACACAAGTTGAAACAAAGAAACTGAGCCTGGGCAAAACTACTTTCAGAAAAGACCAACAGGGTTGAAGACAATGAGAGGTAACCCTGGTTCCTCCAAGTTCAGCAAGGACAAAAAAATAACGAGGATATGAGAGTCCTGTGAGCTAGGACACAACAACTGCAATCTTCCACCCATTATTGGAAGCAACTGTTATGAATTAGTATTATATTCATCAGTAAGAACCAGACTTGTAGGGGGTCATGCAATGCAGTCGAGTTGGAAAGGCAGTGTGCACTGAACCCCAGTGGCTGGGAGATCCATCCATCACTGGAGAGCCTATAAACAGATACTGACAGATTTCACGTCCACCCTGGGACCTGCAACAATGATTGGGATTCCAGGAGTGTGTAGAGCAGCAACTGACCATCGAAGGGAACAGAGAGATGAAGATTGGTGCTCCCACCATGGAAGGAAATGTCAAAGGAGGAGGAATTACATGAAGAATAAGGATGTTTGTCATCTGGGATGCCAGTGGAACAACTTGAAGATTAACAATTGCAGATTACTAAATTTATCAAAAATGTAAACCCGTAGGGATCATTTAGCACCTCATGACAGAAGTGAAAGAGGTAGTAGAGAGGGAGGGAGGAAGAACAGCAACAGAAAAAATGGGAAATGAGAATCATTAATACTAGTGCAAACAGGTGTTAATTAAGAAACCATTTAGCAAGTCTTCAGAAAGAAGAGGACCATCAGAGAAGAGGGTACACAAAGTAAATATGTCAAGCAGAAAACATTGGAAATGAGGTAGGCATACTTTCTGACGAATGGAATATTTGATCAAAAGATTTTGAACTCAGAACTTCCTGACAGTCTCACAGAGTGATGGGCACGTGCACCTTCCCTTCCTCCAACTACGAATGTGGAGCGAAATAAACATACTCCCTATGACCACAAAGACCTTGACAGAGAGGTTGAAGATCATGGTTGCAAACCAGGTGGTCAACTCACAGCTGGTGTCTCAGCCAAGCAAGACACCAGCTGAGTTAGGGTGAAGAGAGGGAGGGTCCTTGTGCCTCCAAATAATAATAATCTGTTAGGTGTGGTTCATAATGCTTTTAGCTTCACACTGCAACTCTGGGGCAACTCTTCTTTGAGCTGTTGGTGAATTAAGGACTATATAGAGCATCCCAGACCATACCGGAGATATTAGAGGTGAGCAATAGGTGTGACATATTCCAAAGAGGGTGCGCCATGGTATCTCATGGAAACTAATCAATAGCATTTTTTACTCTTCCTCCGAGTCTACAACTGTATCTTTCATATGTGTTCATTGTGTTTCATTTTCTAATGGAATTACATGATCAGTGTCACCTTTTAGTTGTCTGAGGCATCTTCTTTTATAATCAAATATTTTGTTCAACTATCTTATTGCTGGACTCAGTCCTGAAACATTCTTCTATCAGCATTTGTAATCTGAATAGATGAGATGCTTTTTCTTCAAACTGTGTTGTGGAACTTCTTTAGTCAAGCTCTTTTGAAATCATTCATTTTTTAAATCATTCTCTACAGTATCCTCGTAGCAGAAGTTTAATTTTAGTAACAACAACTGTAAATCTTTGAACTTTCTATAGAGCCACAGTACTAACTGAAGTGAAAACTGTAAATGGTAGTTTCCTAACATGAATCAGTAAGTCAGTCATCCCTAATTATTTTGTTCAAAGTACAAGTTACAGCCAATACATTCTGAGACTAAATCTTTTACATGAGCACTGATTGTTAAAAATTAAATTACATTTCTCAGTTTCTCAGTACATATCTCCTTAAATGATATTGTTGTATCTATTTTTATGAGGATCATAAGAGAAAACAAGTATCACTATAGTATTTTACACACTTCATGATAAGCTCTTGGTGCCCCATGAATTTGTTCCACACAGTCAGTCAGAAAACAGCATGAAATAAATCCTGATTCACTGTTTGACTTTTTGAGATAAATTCTTAGTATATCAAGCCTTCATTGTGATTATATATATTTGTAGTCACAGGAGCAAGAGCTATGCTCAGAGTGTCCCATCTTCATTGCTTAGTTTGTCATATGGTTTTCTGAAGTTACCAGTGATTGTATCACACTACCTCATCTTGGATCTTTATTCCAACAAACAACCACTCTATTTCTGATGAAATATTTTCTATTCCATTTTCAGCTTGATACTGAATATTCTTTATCTTTCTTTTGATATTGCTAAGAGATCTTCCTTGAATTGTGACAGCTGCCTACTATATACAGTACTGGAAAGAGTTTACTTGATACTCTTTAAGTGGATGATTTCTTAAACATTAGGCATGCATTCAGGCAACACCTTTCACTGTTTCAATCTAGTGTTTGAACAATATGAGCATATTTAGTTTCTCTAAGTTTTTCATCTACACTTCATAAAAAAGCTATTGAATCTTAGCCTCAAAATGTAACTAATGTTATTTTGATAACATATTAGGTTACAGCATACAGCATTTACGAAGGATTCCCATAATTCATCGATGCTATACAAAGATCATTTGGGTGATTTTTATCCACATGTAGCCTGAATTTTGCTTTTTAGTAAGTTTAATTTTTCGATGTCTTTTATAATGTAGCAAGCAGGTATAAACACCTGTTTCTGATGTCTTCAGAAACGTTTAAATAATTGATGCTGAAGCTGTCATTTGATTCATGGAGACTGAATTGTCTTGAAGGAGTAATTATTTTTCAAAATATAAATAATCAGTGAGTTTCAGCTTCTCAAAAACAGAACAAAATTTTCAGAAATACCAGCTTAAAATTTGATATAAAGAGATCCCCAACTCCTGATCTTCATACATCCGATCAATGAAAATTCATCTCCGCCCTAAGGACATTCACAGACATGGAAAGTTTATCGTAACTGCAATGTGAAGATGTAGATAGTTGGTCCATCAAAGTAGAGCCATTCGAAGATAAGAGGAGAGGAATCTACACATCCTGGCAACAAGCTGAGAAATACTGATTTGCCGCTTTCACCAACCAAGAACAGTGAAGGGTCCCCAGAAGTAGGGAAAAAGCCATGTAATTTAAGTATACAATAATTGAATCCATTTCCCTGTGGGTTATATGTGACCCTGCAAGAAAATCCAGAAGACGAATTCTCAGAACATTCTGTTTACCCCGTCTGATGCGAAATTCTATAATCCTAGAGGACTGGGGAATCATATTAAGGGTGGTGGAGACTGAAGGTGTGTTAAGTCCAAAATCTGCACTTAAAGCTGATAAATGTGGGTGAAGATTCAAGAGGCTATCAAGAATGTGAACAGCTGATACCCAGTAAGTGGAGGAAGACATAACAGCAAACGTTTCGGTGAATCAATACAATTTTGATGAATGATGGTTTCTCTAGTTGGACCACGAAGAAGATGCAGAAAAAAAAACCTGGGTAGAACATCTCGGATGAGAGGATGTCTGGAGGAGGGAATCATGAGAGATGGACAGACCTAGAGGACTTTCAAGGACCTCATAAGTTGAACAATGTGCTTGTAACATTTCCCAGAAATGGCTTTCATGCTCTGGGCCCAGATTAGGAATCCCTGTAGTGAAAGTTTCTACTAAGGAAGCCAGGATAACTATGAGAATTAGAACGAGAGCAGACAGGAACCTCAGATGTCTATGCGAACTCCTTGTTATTGGTGGACTGGATTTAGAGGGATCAAAATGTCTCAGAGAGACAGGGAAAATGACACAGGCAGAGGTCCTTGTGTGTAGAGTCTATGCTTTTTGTGAATTGCCCAAGAGAAATCAGGTGTGATGGAGACAGTATATGAGGGAATTCCCAGCTCGAGAAGCCTGGAACTGGGGTAGATGAATCCAATGAATAGCAGTGAACTGATTAGCCATTATCGCCCCTTGCAGTAGAGTCTGACTGCTAAGCATTACTTGTTGTTCTGACACCAAAGAAGCCAGGAAAGGTGAAATGTGTTTTGCATTGGCACATATCTTTATAATGAAAGTAAGCTGCTGGGAGACTGGTACGCCCTTGTAAAAAAGAATAGTCAGCATGACAGTAGACATCAGAAATGTCCATGAGAAAGCCCAACCTTGCTAGTACAGCACCAGACCCATGACAATCATAGGGAGTGAGAAATAATTAATCATATGCAACAGTTTATGGAAAGGTACAGTTGCAGAAAAAACAGCTCTTCTACTCTCTCTTCTGAGTAGAAATAATATCTGGTCACTCGTACATAGTAAATGCTATATTCATGAATGAATTAGTGCACCTTCTAATAACAATGGTAATGGGTTGACAAAATTAATTGCCAGTACTTTCTGTGTTTATTTTATTTATTTTATTATCACACCGGCCGATTCCCACCAAGGCAGGGTGGCCCGAAAAAGAAAAACTTTCACCATCATTCACTCCATCACTGTCTTGCCAGAAGGGTGCTTTACACTACAGTTTTTAAACTGCAACATTAACACCCCTCCTTCAGAGTGCAGGCACTGTACTTCCCATCTCCAGGACTCAAGTCCGGCCTGCCGGTTTCCCTGAATCCCTTCATAAATGTTACTTTGCTCACACTCCAACAGCACGTCAAGTATTAAAAACCATTTGTCTCCATTCACTCCTATCAAACACGCTCACGCATGCCTGCTGGAAGTCCAAGCCCCTCGCACACAAAACCCCTTTACCCCCTCCCTCCAACCCTTCCTAGGCCGACCCCTACCCCGCCTTCCTTCCACTACAGACTGATACACTCTTGAAGTCATTCTATTTCGCTCCATTCTCTCTACATGTCCGAACCACTCAACAACCCTTCCTCAGCCCTCTGGACAACAGTTTTGGTAATCCCGCACCTCCTCCTAACTTCCAAACTACGAATTCTCTGCATTATATTCACACCACACATTGCCCTCAGACATGACATCTCCACTGCCTCCAGCCTTCTCCTCGCTGCAACATTCATCACCCACGCTTCACACCCATATAAGAGCGTTGGTAAAACTATACTCTCATACATTCCCCTCTTTGCCTCCAAGGACAAAGTTTTTTGGGTCTTCCACAGACTCCTAAGTGCACCACTCACTCTTTTTTCCCTCATCAATTCTATGATTCACCTAAATCTTTCATAGACCCATCCGCTGACACGTCCACTCCCAAATATCTGAAAACGTTCACCTCCTCCATACTCTCTCCCTCCAATCTGATATTCAATCTTTCATCACCTAATCTTTTTGTTATCCTCATAACCTTACTCTTTCCTGTTTTTCACCTTTAATTTTTCTTCTTTTGCCACCCTACCAAATTCATCCACCAATCTCTGCAACCTTCTCTTCAGAATCTCCCAAGAGCACAGTGTCATCAGCAAAGAGCAGCTTGACAACTCCCACTTTGTGTGGATTCTTTATCTTTTAACTCCACGCCTCTTGCCAAGACCCTCGCCCTTTACTTCTCTTACAAACCCCATCTATAAAAATATTAAACAACCACGGTGACATCACACATCCTTGTCTAAGGCCTACTTTTTTCTGGGAAAAAATTTCCCTCTTTCCTACATACTCTAAAATTGAGCCTCACTATCCTCTAAAAACTCTTCACTGCTTTCAGTAACCTACCTCCTACACCATACACTTGCAACATCTGCCCCATTGCCCCCCTATCCACCCTGTCATACGCCTTTCCAAATCCATAAATCCACAAAGACCTCTTTAGCCTTATTAAATACTGTTCACTTATATGTTTCACTGTAAACACCTGTCCACACACCCCCTACCTTTTCCCAAAGCCTCCTTGTCATCTGCTATCCTATTCTCCGTCTTACTCTTAATTCTTTCAATTATAACTCTACCATACACTTTACCAGGGACACTCAACAGACTTATCCCCCCTATAATTTTTGCACTCTCTTTATCCCCTTTGCCTTTATACAAAGGAACTATGCATGCTCTCTGCCAATCCCTAGGTACCTTACCTCTTCCATACATTTATTAAATAATTGCACCAACCACTCCAAAACTATATCCCCACCTGCTTTTAACATTTCTATCTTTATCCCATCAATCCCGGCTGCCTTACCCCCTTTCATTTTACCTATCTGCCTCACGAACTTCCCCCACACTCACAACTGGCTCTTCCTCACTCCTACAAGATGTTATTCCTCCTGCCCTATACACGAAATCACAGCTTCCCTATCTTCATCAACATTTAACAATTCCTCAAAATATTCCTTCCATCTTCCCAATACCTCTAACTCTCCATTTAATAACTCTCCTCTCCTATTTTTTAACTGACAAATCATTTGTTCTCTAGGCTTTCTTAACTTGTTAATCTCACTCCAAAACTTTTTCTTATTTTTCAACAAAATTTGTTGATAACATCTCACCCACTCTCTCATTTGCTCTCTTTTTACATTGCTTCACCACTTCTCTTAACTTCTCTCTTTTTCTCCATATACTCTTCCCTCCTTGCATCACTTCTACTTTGTAAAAACTTCTCATATGCTAACTTTTCTCCCTTACTACTCTCTTTACATCATCATTCCACCAATCGCTCCTCTTCCCTCCTGCACCCACTTCCTGTAACCACAAACTTCTGCTGAACACTCTAACACTACATTTTTAAACCTACCCCATACCTCTTCGACCCCATTGCCTATGCTCCATAAGCCCATCTATCCTCCAATAGCTGTTTATATCTTACCCTAACTGCCTCCTCTTTTAGTTTATAAACCTTCACCTCTCTCTTCCCTGATGCTTCTATTCTCCTTGTATCCCATCTACCTTTACTCTCAGTGTAGCTACAACTAGAAAGTGATCTGATATATCTGTGGGCCCCTCTATAAACATGTACATCCTGAAGTCTACTCAACAGTCTTTTATCTACCAATACATAATCCAACAAACTACTGTCATTTCGCCCTACATCATATCGTGTTACTTATTTATCCTCTTTTTCTTAAAATATGTATTACCTATAACTAAACCCCTTTCTATACAAAGTTCAATCAAAGGGCTCCCATTATCATTTACACCTGGCACCCAAACTTACCTACCACACCCTCTCTAAAAGTTTCTCCTACTTTAGCATTCAAGTCCCCTACCACAATTACTCTCTCACTTGGTTCAAAGGCTCCTATACATTCACTTAACATCTCCCAAAATCTCTCTCTCTCCTCTGCATTCCTCTCTTCTCCAGGTGCATACACGCTTATTATGACCCACTTCTCGCATCCAACCTTTACTTTAATCCACATAATTCTTGAATTTACACATTCATATTCTCTTTTCTCCTTCCATAACTGATCATTTAACATTACTGCTACCCCTTCCTTTGCTCTAACTCTCTCAGATACTCCAGATTTAATCCCATTTATTTCCCCCCACTGAAACTTTTCCTACCCCCTTCAGCTTTGTTTCGCTTAGGGCCAGGACATCCAACTTCTTTTCATTCATAACATCAGCAATCATCTGTTTCTTGTCATCCGCACTACATCCACGCACATTTAAGCAACCCAGTTTTATAAAGTTTTTTATTCTCTTTTTTAGTAATTGTATACAGGAGAAGGGGTTACTAGCCCATTGCTCCCGGCATTTTAGTCGCCTCATACGACACGCATGGCTTACGGGGGAAAGATTCTTTTCCACTTCCCCATGGACAATAGAAGAAATAAAAAGAACAAGAGCTATTTAGAAAAAGGAGAAAAACCTAGATGTATGTATATATATATATGCATGTGCGTGTCTGTGAAGTGTGACCAAAGTGTAAGTAGGAGTAGCAAGATATCCCTGTTATCTTAGCGTGTTTATGAGACAGAAAAAGAAACCAGCAATCCTACCATCAAAGCAAAACAGTTACAGGTTTTTGTTTCACAGTCATCTGGCAGGACGGTAGTACTTCCCTGGGTGGTTGCTGTCTACCAACCTACTGTGTATCCATATAAAAGTAGATTTGTGAATGCAAACATGAATTAATTACCATTCGGATATTATGTGCAGTATTATAAAGCTATAAAAATGATTTGAAAAGGTGACTGAATACATGTATATTGTAAGAGAACTGTATGAAGCAGCTGAAGCAGTTGAGTGATTAAGTGAGGCTCAGTCTACATAATGTCTTACAAAATATTGCTAATTTGTATAATATATAATTTTAAACAATACTCCACAAACCAAAGTGAGCTGTAAAATATATATACTATGTTGTAGCTAATTTTAATGCTAATTGTCACCTGTTTAACCTTGCATATTCTGTATGTGTATATATAATACATATATATATATATATATATATATATATATATATATATATATATATATATATACACCTACCATCCGACTTACGACCGTATTTTTTATGCCAAATTTCTGGGAAATAAACAACTATTTGTGTTGTACACAGTCTTTATCCTAAACCTTACAGTATAAAATACAGTACTAACAACATAAAAAGTAAAGTAAAACATGAAATACTAAAATAAAACAATAAAATAAAGTCATTACAAAATATATTGTTGATATTCAGTAGTAAAGTTCGAGTTACGACCGGTTTCTCGGAACTGAACTCGGTCGTAAGTCGGATGGTAGGTGTATATATATATATATATATACATATATATATATATATATATATATATATATATATATATATATATATATATATATATATATATATATATATATATTATATATATATAATATAATGTCTCCATGGGGAAGTGGAATAGAATTCTTCCTCCGTAAGCCATGCGTGTCGTAAGAGGCGACTAAAATGCGGGGAGCAAGGGGCTATTAACCCCTTCTCCTGAAATAATTAACTAAATTTAAAAGGTGAAACTTTTATTTTTTCCTTTTGGCCACCCCCCTCAGTGGATAAGGCTGGTGCATTGAAAGAAAGAAAGATGTATATATATGTTTATATATATTTTAATATATGTTTATATATAATATATATTATATTATAATATATACATATATATATAAATATAATATATATATATATTATAATATATTTTTATAATATATATATAATATATTTTATATATAATTATATATATATAAATATATATATATATAATATAAATAAAATATATATATAATATATATAAATAATATAATATATAAATATATATAATATATAAAATATATAAATAAAATAATATATATATAAATATTATATATATATATATAAATATATATATAAATATATATATATATATATAATATATATATAAAATATAATATATAAAATATATATATATAATATAATATATATATATATATATAATATATATATATAAAAATATATATATATTTATATATATACAGTGGACCCCCACATAACATGGCACGCATAGCGATTTTTCCGCATAACGATTATTTTTATCGCAAAATTTTGCCCCGCATACCGTTAAAAACCCGCATACCGATTTTCGTCCGAGACGCGTCCAATGTGCCCTCAGCCACCCCTCACATGTGCCGCTCCGCCCCCATTTTTTTCCAGCCAGCCTCCGCGGTAACATCCAAGCATACACTCGAATATTTCGTATTATTACAGTATTTTCGGTGCTGTTTCTGGAAAATAAGTGACCATGGGCCCCAAGAAAGTTTCTAGTGCCAACCCTGTGGTAAAAAGGGTGAGAATAAGTAGGGAAAATTTAAGAAAGATTTTGAAGGGTTTTTGGGGCTAACCCTGAGAAGCCTATGCCAGTTGTGGGAAACCATTTTGCCTACTTCAAAGATTAAGGAAATTGTGCAGAGTGGGGTTTAACTGCAAACCTTTATAGATGAAAAAACACCCTGACACAGCTTTGCAAGCCGTGCTTGTGACTATTTTAATGACAATGTTATGGCCCATTTTAGGAAAGTCTTTAAGGAACGGGAGGTACAGAGCTCTATGGACAGATTTGTTGTGCGACAGAGGTCCAGTGACTCTCAAGCTGGTCCTAAGTGGCATTAAAAGAAGAAGGGAAGTAACCCCAGAAAAGGACTTGCAACCTCAAGTCCTAATGGAAGGGGGTTCCCCTTCTAAACAGTAAGAAGATAATCTCTCCCCTCCTCCCCTCCCATCAATCATCACCAGATCTTCAAAAAAGTAAGTGTCATGTAATTGTGCATGCCTTTTTCAGTTTGTGTGTATTAAAATTAACATTTCATGTGGGAAAAAAAATTTTTTTCATACTTTTGGGCGTCTTGCACGGATTAATTTATTTCCAATTATTTTTTTATGGGGAAAATTCATTCGCATAACGATTATTTCGCATAACGATTAGCCCTCTTGCACGGATTAAAAAACGTTAAACCGGGGGTCCACTGATATATAATAAAACAATATATAAATATATAATATAAAAATATATATATATTTTATATATATATAATATATATATATAAATATATAAAATATATATATATATTATATATATATATATATATATATATATAAAATATATATAATATATATATATATTATGCAATAAGATCACAGTAAACAGGTGATTTCAGAATATGCAAAACAACCACTGTGAAAGAATAGAGAAATTCCAAGCGCTTTTGTGACTACTCGCATCGTCTAACGTTAAATCCGACTAGCAATACATTTTAACGCAAAAATTTTGCCTCGACCAGCGCTAAAAAACCCGACCAAAAGCAATTCATTCCGTTTGAGACACGTCCACTTGTGGCCTGAGCGTGCCTCACTTGTCCCGTGGGTGCCAGTGTTTACAAGCCAGCCATCCACCGTGGTCCCATCCAAACATACAATCGGAACATTTCATATTATCACAGCGTTTGTAGTGATTGCACCTGCAAAATAAGTCACCATGGGCCCCAAGAAAGCTTCTAGTGCCAACCCTACAGCAAAAAGGGTGAGAATTACTATGGATATGAAGAAAGAGATCATTGCTAAGTATGAAAGTGGACTGCGTGTCTCCGAGCTGGCCAGGTTGTACATAAAACCTCAATCAACCATCGCTACTATTGTGGGCAAGAAAACAGCAATCAAGGAAGCTGTTCTTGCCAAAGGTGCAACTATGTTTTCGAAACTGAGATCGCAAGTGAAGAAGATGTTGAGAGACTGTTATTGGTGTGGATAAACGAAAAACAGATACCAGGAGATAGCATCTCTCAAACGATCATATGTGAAAAGGCTAGGATGTTGCATGACGATTTAATTAAAAAAATGCCTGCAACTAGTGGTGATGTGAGTGAATTTAAGGCCAGCAAAGGTTGGTTTGAGAGATTTAAGAACGTAGTGGTATACATAGTGTGATAAGGCATGGGAGGCTGCCAGTTCGGACCACAAAGGGGCTGAAAAAATATGTGCAGGAATTCAAGGAGTACATACAGTGAAGGATTGAAACCTGAACAAGTGTTTAATTGTGACAAAACAGGCCTGTTTTGGAAGAAAATGCCAAGCAGGACCTACATTACTCAGGAGGAAAAGGCACTCCCAGGACATAAGCCTATGAAAGACAGGCTTACTCTGTTGATGTGTGCTAATGCTAGTGGTGATTGCAAAGTGAAGCCTTTATTGGTGTATCACTCTAAACTCCCAGAGTGTTTAGGAAAAACAATGTCTCAAAGCTAATTTGTTGTGCTGTGGAGGGCAAATAGTAAGGCATGGGTCACTAGGGACTTTTTCTATGACTGGTTACACCATGCATTTGCCCCCAATGTGAAAAATTACTTCCTGGAAAATAAATTGGACCTTAAGTGCCTCCTGGTATTAGACAGTGCTTCTGGTCATCCTTCAGACATGGCAGAGCGACTTTCTGGGGACATGAGCTTCATTAAGGTCAAGTTTTTGCCTCCTAATACCGCTCCTCTCCTGCAGCCCATGGACCAGCAGGTCATTGCAAACTTCAAAAAACTCTACCAAAAGCTATGTTTGAAAGGTGCTTTGTAGTGACCTCAAAACTCAATTGACTCTAAAAAGGTTTTGGAGAGATCACTTTAGCATCCTCAATTGTGTAAACATTACAGGTAAGGCTTGAGAGGAAGTGACTAAGAGGACCTTGAACTCTGCTTGGGAAAAAAATGTGGCCAGAATTTTGTAGACAAAGGGATTTTTAAGGGTTTGAGGCTAACCCTGGGAACCTATGCCAGTTGAGGAATCCATTGTGGCATTGGGGAAGTTCTTTGGGGGTTTGGGGGTTAGTAGAGAGGATGTGGAAGAGTTGGGGGAGGAGGACAATGAAAACTAACCACGATGACTGCTAGAAACATCTTCAACAGCAAGAGGCCACACCTGAGGAAAAATGCTTCGGAGGAGGGATAGAGAAATCGAAAAAGTTCCTACTTCAAAGATTAAGGGAAAAGTGTGCAATGTGGCTTAAAGTGCAAACCTTTTTGATGAAAATCACCCTCACACAGCTTTGCAAGCCGTGCTGGTGACTATTACACTGACAATGTTTGAAACACTTTGGAAATGTCATAAAGGAACGGGAGTACAGGGCTCTAAAGGGCGATAGTTGTGCGACAGAGTTCCAGTATCAACAGTCCTAGTGGCATTAAAAGGGAAAAGGGGAAGTAACCCTGGAAAGGACTTGCCACCCCAAGTCCTAAGGGAAGGGGGATTCCCCTTCAAACACTAACACCATCAACACTCTCCCCTCCCCCACCCCATCAACATCACCAGATCTTCAATAAAGGTAAGTGTCATGAAAACTGTGCATTCTTTTTCAGTTTTGTGTATAAAATTTTTTATTTCAGTGGTAAAAATTTTTTTCAATACTTTGGGGTTTAGGAATGGTTTAATTTGATTTCCATATTTCTTAGGGGGAAAAATTAACTCGCAAACAAAATTTTTCGATTAATGATAGCTCTCAGGACGATTAATTTTTGGTCGGGGGTCCACGTGTTGTATAATGTATTATATAATAATATAATATATATATTTTATAATAAATATATAATTCAAGGTAGAGGTTGGTAGACAGCAACCCCCCGGGGAGGTACTACCGTCCTCCCAATAGGAAAACAAAGCCTGTAATTGTTTTACATGATGGTAGGGCTGGTGTCCTTTTTTCTGCTCATGAACAGCAAGATTTTAGGGACGTCTTGCTACTTCTACAAAAACTTAGGGCACACTACACATACATGTACAACACATTTAAACACACCCCTCTGGGTTTCTCTATTTCTTTCTAGTTCTTATTCTTGTTTTATTTTTCCCCTTAACTCCAGGGAATGGAAAAAATTCTTTCCCCCGTAGCCAGCTGTTGTAAGAGGGGAACTAAAATCCGGGAGCAAGGGCAGAAACCCCTTTTCCTTAATATTACTAAATGTAAAAGGGAAACTTTCGTTTTCCTTTTGGGGCCCCCCCGCCCCGGGGGAAAAACGGCCGTGGTTGAAAGAAAGAAAGAAAAAATATATATTTTTATATTTGTTTAAACCCCCGGGTGAACCCTCAGTTTCTTTTTGGGTTTAAACAAACAAATTTGGACAGAGAGGTTTTGGGTAAAAAATAGTAAACCTCCGGGGAAATTTTAATTTTTAAAAAGTGTATATTTTTTACAAAAAAAAAAACCACAAAAATAATATTTTAAGAAATGTTTTTTTTGTTCTATATATCCAAAATATATAAGGGTTTTATAACTATGATTAGGAGGGGATCCAGATAAACATATATGTACAGAGATTATTTTGTGACTAAAGTCTTATTTTTCCCCAATTTGGAAGCAGTCATAATAAAACAGAGTATGTCCGGGCCGGATATCAACCTTGGCCAGTTACCAGAGACGAGCAGGAGTGTTCTCGTTGGCTGCTACTTCTTCACTGCTTGTCCGTCAACCTTGAGTATACAGGTCAGGTGGGTCATGTGACTCACCAACACTCAGTAGAGTAGTTGACCAAAAAGGGGGGGGGGGAAGGGGCGTGTAACCACTGAACACTACAGATTAACCATACACCAGTACACTGGGCGGAAGGCATGTTACTATACCTTCAATTAAACTTATCATGGCCATGTTACATAAATAATAATAATTGTTAATAAGAATAAGCCTTAATAATACAAGGACGTTCATTTCCAATTTAGCTATTAAAGGAAATAACCGCAATGTAATATTAAAGAAAGGTTAACAATAGGGGCATGACACCCCGGCCCACAAGCAAATATCTCGGCGTTTAAGATGCTGATGGTGTGGAAGAAACCATCCAGCTGGTGTAAGATGACAAGGGGATGGAGGTACATCTCTCCGAGCTCAGTCATCCACTTCCTAGAACTGGACCAGAAACACTGCTAGACTGCAAAGAATTTCCGTAGTTAGGCAATATATTAGGACCGAGAGAGGGCATCAGCTAAAACGTTGCTCGAACCCTTTATATGAAATATGGAGATACGGTAAGGTTGGATCCTTAAATTTAAGCCCAGTGTAATATTCTAACATTTTTTTATTTCATAGAATTTATGAAAGTTAGAGGATTATGGTCTGAGGAAATATTTATCACATGAGGAGTACAACCGAGGTATACGTCAAAGTGTTCCAATGACAAGACTAAAGCCAGGGCTTCTTTTTCTATGGTTGAATAAGATCTTTGATATTCTTTCAATTTATAGGAAAAATAACATATTGGATGCAGAATATTACTGTTTTGGAAAGATTGCAATAAGACAGCACCTATTGCGGCATCGCTGGCATCAACATGGAGGGTGAAAGGAATTTGGAAATTGGGTGCACGCAATACTGGGGTGGAGGAAAGGAAACGTTTTAAACATTTAAAAGCTTGCTCACGATTTTCGTCCCAATTAAATTTATATTTAGGACTGGTCAATCTAGTAAGGGGGGAGGCAACTTGAGCAAAGTTTGGGCAAAAACGCCTGTAATAAGTAGCCATTCCCAAAAACCGTTGTAGGGCTTTCCTGTCCTGAGGCGTTGGAAAATATAAAATAGCTTGGACCTTTAATTGGTCGGGGGCTACTAGTCCCTTCCCTATTTTAAAACTGAGATATTTAATCTGGGCTTTACCAAAGTCACATTTTTGTAAATTTACAGTGAAATTGTATTTCTGCAACGCTTTCAGTAGTTGCTCTAATCTTTCTAAATGAGATTGCCAATCATCACTAAAAACCACCAGGTCGTCTAAGTATGCCTCTACACCTTCTAAGGGTTGGACTAAAATGTTCATAATTCTCTGGAAAGTGGAGGCGGCGTTACACAAGCCAAAAGGCATAACCTTATACGTAAATAGTCCGTTCTTAACTATGAACCCGGAAATCTCTTGGGCCCTAGGAGTTAACGGTACCTGGTAATATCCTCTCAATAAGTCTAATCTGGTCACAAAGTTGGCACCGGCCACAGCATCTATTAAATCATCAATCCTGGGTAATGGAAACCCATCTGGCTTGGTGACTGAATTTACTTTACGATAATCCGTGCATAGGCGTACGGTACCATCGGGTTTTGGGACCAATAAACAGGGAGAGGCCCAAGGTGTCCAACTGGGTTCTATCAAATTATATTCCAGTAATGTGTTTATCTCTTGCTGAATTAATTCTTGCTTAGCAGGGGAGACCCGGTAAGGGGATTGCTTTATTGGACTATCTTCTAACAATTCAATATCGTGAAAACCCAAGGTACAAGGAGTAGGGATATCTTTGAAGATGGAGTTATATTTAGTGATTAACTCTTTTATTTGAGATTTTTGAGGGGTAGGAAGAACTTCCAGGAAAAGGTCTAGTTGTTTCAAAACTTCTGAATTATGTAGTCGAAATTCTCTTACTTCTCTTACGGTATCATTCCTAATTTCTGTGGATGAAGGTTGAATAGAGGTGATATTAGTAAGGAGAAGGTTAGACTCATACTTCTTTAAGTTATCTATGTGATACCTCTTAATTTTCTTACGACGTCCTGGTTCACGGACCAGATAATTCACCTCATTTTCTTTGTTTACTATCTCATACGGCCCCAAATATTGAGGTTTTAAAGAATGTCCTGGAATTAAGTTTTTAACTAACACTAATTCATTTGGAGAGAATGAACGTGATTTAGCTTTTTGGTCGTACGATTTCTTCATTTTGGCTTGAGCTTCTGTTAGATTCACGGCAGCTAAGCTTTTTAATTTGGAGAGATGTTCTTTCCAAAGCAAAGGACTGGGATGAAGAGGTCCTCTCTTCCCTATCCAAGAATCTCGTAATATGGCTAGGGGTCCTCGTACCTGATGTCCAAAAATCAAGTCAAATGGAGAGTATTTAGTACTTTCCTGTTCAGCTTCGCGGAGGGCGAAGAGAAGAAAGGGCAAACCTTCGTCCCATTCACGAGAATATTGCTCACAGTAAGCACATAAAGTAGATTTAAGGGTTTAGTGGAATCTTTCTAGCAGTCCTTGTGACTGGGGATGATATGCTGTAGAGAGGATCTGTCTTACTCCTAATCGAGACATAGCCTCTTTAAAAACCTTCGACGTAAAATTAGAACCTTGGTCAGATTGAATTTCACGTGGTATGCCTTCTTGCGCAAAGAAGCGTATTAAAGCTCTTACTATATTTCTGGAATTAATTTTGGACATTGGGATAGCATCAGGATACCGCGTTGCCATATCTATGATAGTAAAGATGTACTGGTTACCCCTTTTTGTGCGGGGCAACGGTCCTACACAATCAATAACTAATCTTTCAAAAGGTTCTTCAGGACATTTTATTGGAAGTAAAGGGGCAGACGGGGGATTGTGCACCATTTTGCCTATTATTTGACAAACGTGGTATTTCCGTATTTCGTCAGCAATATAAGTCCTCATCTGAGGCCAAAAAAAATATATCCTAATCTTTTTCTTGGTCTTACGGGATCCTAAATGACCTCCCAGTGGATTATCATGTGCTAGTTCAAATACCATATTACGCAAGGTCGATGGCACCACTAACAAGTTTCCCTTTGAACTAGAGTCATTATCATTATTTCTCCTCCAAAGAAAACCATCCTCATCTAAAAGGAAACCTTCCTCTTTATCTTTATTGGTTAAACTTTTATCATCCTTTAGAGCTATAAGAAATTCTTCTTTATTACATTTTCTAGCTAGGTCCGCAGGGACCGGTAAAACATTCTTAGTGTCACCTGTGGGTCTCGACTGAATTGCTTCGCTAAACAGGAAGTTCAAACCTAATTCGTCGGATATTTCTAATGGCTGTGGAATATCCACATTTTTAGAGTTTTTAGCCATGGCTCTGGTGATCACATTAAGGGGAAATAAATCTAGCCCTGCCTCAGAAGCCTCTAATGCATAATTTATATCACAAGGATTATCTAAAACCAGAGGCTCTTTGGGTATCTCCAAATGATCAGTTTCGTTCCCGATTAATAGATCTACGCCGGCAATGGGGAAAGGTTTATCTGAAAGTCCCACATTGATCCAGCCTACATTTTTAGATTTTGCCACCGAAGTGGCTAGTTTATTGTGCACCCCATATCATAGCCTACATATCCAGGCAATTCTACATAAATTCTTATAATAGGGACCTTTATTATTGTGCCTCCGTAAGCCTCTAATAATACATCCAGCCGGGGTTCATTACTAGTAGGTAACTTTACCAGGTTTGATCTTAACAAAGAGAGAGAGCTGCCAGTATCTCAAAAGGTCGTGATGTTTACTAACCTCTCTTTACAGAGTCCGAACTTCCCCTTGGAAAAGTAGGGTTGTTGGTGTCGTAGTTCCAGCCTCGGGTGTCTGTAGCAAAGAATTCAAAAAAGAAGGAATATCTGCTTCTCCATTCTCAGTCTCTGGATCCTGCTCATCTGGAAAAAGGACATTCTGTATCATACATCTGACTGTCTGGGCAGTAAATGACTGTCGTATTTTATGCCCAAGCTTCGTGCTAATTGCCAACAAGATTGAAGCTTCAAATTCTGTAATCTCTCCCTTGTTATATCTTCAAACCTCTCTGCCATTTCTACATTCATTTTAAACGAAATTCAATGTTATGCTCCCGGACACAGGCCCCCACTTGTTACACTCCAAGGGTTGTAACCACTCAGTTTCTTTCTGGTTAGAGCATAACAACTTTGGACAGAGAGGTTGGGGTAATAATAGTAATCCTCCAGAAATTTAATTTTAATGTAGTATATTTGATACAACAAAAAGCCACAAATAATATTATATAAGTTAAGAATGTTTGTTTGTTCTATATAGTCCAAAATATATAAGGCTTTTATAACATATGATTAGGAGGAGATCCTAGATATAACATATATGTACAGAGATTACTTTAGTGACTAAAGTCTTATTTCCCAATTTGGAAGCAGTCATAATAAAACAGAATATGTCCAGGCCGGATAATCAACCTTGGCCAGTTACCAGAGACGAGCAGGAGTGTTCTCGTTAGCTGCTACTTCTTCACTGCTTGTCCCTCAACCTTGAGTATACAGGTCAGGTGGGTCACGTGACTCACCAACACTCAGTAGAGTAGTTGACCAAAAAGGGGGCGGGAGAAAGGGGGGTGTAACCACTGAACACCACAGATTAACCATACACCAGTACACCAGGCGGAAGGCATGTTACTGTACCTTCAATTAAACTTATCATGGCCATGCTACATAAATAATAATAATTGTTAATAAGAATAAGCCTTAATAATACAAGGACGTTCATTTCCAATTTAGCTATTAAAGGAAATAACCGCAATGTAATATTAAAGAAAGGTTAACAATAGCAGCATGACAATATATATATATATATATATATATATATATATATATATATATATATATATATATATATAATATATATATATATATATATATAATAATATATATGCAAAACAACCACATACATACATACAGTGGACCCCCGGTTTGCGATATTAATCAGTTCCTGAGGGCTCATCGTAAACCAAAATTATTGGAAAGCGAATCAATTTTCCCCATAAGAAATAATGGAAATCAAATTAATCCGTGCAAGACACCCAAAAGTATGAACAAAAAAATTTTACCACATGAAATATTAAGTTTAATGCACACAAACTGAAGAAGACATGCACAGTTTGCAGTATGTACTCTACTAACAATAGAATACATGACACTTACCTTTAATGAAGATCTGGTGATGACTGATGGGATGGGAGGAGGGGAGTGTCAAACTTATTATTTGGAAGGGGAATCCCCTTCCATTAGGACTTGAGGTAGCAAGTCCTTTTCCGGAGTTACTTCCCTTCTTCTTTTAATACCACTAGGACCAGCTTGAGAGTCACTGGACTTCTGTCGCACAACATATCTGTCCATAGAGGCCTGTACCTCTCGTTCCTGTATGACTTTCCTGAAGTTGTTCACAATAATGTCATTGTACAGGTTGCCAACACAGCTTGCAGTAGCTGTGTGAGGGAGATTTTCATCAAAAAAGGTTTGCACTTTAAGCCACTTAGCACACATTTCCTTAATCTTTGAAGTAGGCAACTTCTTTAATTTCTCCATTCCCTCCTCCGAAGCAGTTTCCTCAGGTCTGGCCTCTTGCTGTTGAAGATGATCTAGCAGCTCATCAGTGGTTAGTTCGTCATTGTTCTCCTCCACCAACTCTTCCACATAATCCCCACTAACCTCCAACCCCAAGGACTTCCCCAATGCCACAATGGATTCCTCAACTGGCATAGGATTCCCAGGGTTAGCCTCAAACCCTTCGAAATCCCTTTTGTCTACACATTCTGGCCACAGTTTCTTCCAGGCAGAGTTCAAGGTCCTCTTAGTCACTCCCTCCCAAGCCTTACCTATAAGGTTTACACAATTGAGGATATTAAAGTGATCCTTCCAAAACTCCTTTAGAGTCAATAGAGTGTCTGTGGTCACTTGAAAGCACCTTTCCAACATAGCTTTTGTGTACAGTTTCTTGAAGTTGGAAATGACCTGCTGGTCCATGGGCTGCAGGAGAGAAGTGGTATTAGGAGGCAAAAACTTGACCTTAATGAAGCTCATGTCCCCAGAAAGTCACTCTGCCAAGTCTGTAGGATGACCAGGGGCATTGTCTAATACCAGGAGGCACTTAAGGTCTAATTTCTTTTCAATTAGGTAGTTTTTTACATTGGGGGCAAATGTATGGTGTAACCAGTCATAGAAAAAGTCCCTAGTGACCCATGCCTTACTGTTTGCCCTCCACAGTACACACAAATTAGCCTTGAGGATATTCTTTTGCCTGAACGCTCTGGGAGTTTCTGAGTGATACACCAATAAAGGCTTCACTTTGCAATCACCACTAGCATTGGCACACATCAGAAGAGTAAGCCTGTCTTTCATAGGCTTATGTCCTGGGAGTGCCTTTTCCTCCTGAGTAATGAAGGTCCTGCTTGGCAATTTCTTCCAAAACAAGCCTGTTTTGCTGCAGTTAAACACTTGTTCAGGTTTAAATTCTTCACTGTCTATGTTATCCTGGAATTCCTTCACATATTTTTCAGCTGCTTTTTGGTCCAAACTGGCAGCCTCACCATGCCTAATCACACTATGTATGCCACTACAATTCTTAAATCTTTCAAACCAACCTTTGCTGGCCTTAAATTCATTCAAATCACCACTAGTTGCAGGCAATTTCTTTACCAAATCGTCATACAACTGCCTAGCCTTTTCACAAATGATCGCTTGAGAGATGCTATCTCCTGCTATCTGTTTTTCATTTACCCACACCAATAACAGTCTCTCAACATCTTCTAACACTTGCGGTCGCTGTTTCGTAATCACAGTTGCACCTTTTGCAACAACAGCTTCCTTGATTGCCGTTTTCCTGGTCACTATAGTAGAGATGGTTGATTGGGGTTTTGTATACAACTTGGCCAGCTCCGACACACGCACTCCACTTTCGTACTTTGCAATTATCTCTTTCTTCATTTCAATAGTCATTAGCACCCTTTTTCTTGAAGGGTTGGCATTAGAAGCTTTCTTGGGGCCCATGGTGACTTATTTTGCAGAAACAAGCACCAAAAACACTGTGATAAAATGGAATGTACCGAATGTATCCTCAGATGCGAGCACACTGACTGGCTTGTAAACGGGGCAGTTCAGGCCACACGTGGACACGTCTCAGACGAATCACGTATACCGAGTTTTGTAACAGGAACCAAGGCAAAATTTTTGCGATACAATGCATCGAATACAGGATTTATCGGATACCGATGGCATCGCAAACCGGGGGTCCACTGTATATATACAGTGGACCCTCGGCCAACGATGGCATCGTATAACGTTAAATCCGACTAGCGATACATTTTAACGCTAACATTTTGCCTCGACTAATGCTAAAAAAATTTGACTAACGATATTCGTTCTCGGGAACCAATTAATATCGTTAGTCAAGGGTCCACTGTATATATGTATATATATACGTGTATTTATAGTATATATATGTGTGTGTATATATATATATATATATATATATATATATATATATATATATATATATATATATATATATATATATATATATAATATGCAGTGGACCCCCGCTTAATGATCACCTCCATTGCGACCAATTATGTAAGTGTATTTATGTAAGTGCGTTTGTACGTGTATGTTTGGGGGTCTGAAATGGACTAATCTACTTCACAATATTCCTTATGGGAACAAATTCGGTCAGTACTGGCACCTGAACATACTTCTGGAATGAAAAAATATCGTTAACAGGGGGTCCACTGTGTGTGTGTATATATATATATATATAAATAAAATATAAAATATATATATATATATATATATATAATATATATATATATATATATATATATATATATATTTTTTTTTTTTTTCAACAAGTCGGCCGTCTCCCACCGAGGCAGGGTGACCCAAAAAAGAAAGAAAATCCCCAAAAAGAAAATACTTTCATCATCATTCAACACTTTCACCACACTCGCACATTATCACTGTTTTTGCAGAGGTGCTCAGAATACAACAGTCTAGAAGCATAAACATATAAAGATACACAACATATATATATATATATATATATAATATATATATATATATATATATATATATATATACATGTATATATATATGCATGTATATATATATATATATATATATATATATTATATATATATATATATATATATATATATATATATATATATATATATATATATATATATACAGTGGACCCCCGGTTAACGAACTTTTTTCATTCCAGTAGTATGTTCAGGTGCCAGTACTGACCGAATTTTTTCCCATAAGGAATATTGTGAAGTAGATTAGTCCATTTCAGACCCCCAAACATACACGTACAAACGCACTTACATAAATACACTTACATAATTGGTCGCATTTGGAGGTGATCGTTAAGCGGGGGTCCACTGTATATATATATATATATATATATACAGTGGACCCCCGGTTAACGAACTTTTTTTCATTCCAGTAGTATGTTCAGGTGCCAGTACTGACCGAATTTTTTCCCATAAGGAATATTGTGAAGTAGATTAGTCCATTTCAGACCCCTAAACATACACGTACAAACGCACTTACATAAATACACTTACATAATTGGTCGCATTTGGAGGTGATCGTTAAGCGGGGGTCCACTGTATATATATATATATATATACATATACATATATACCTACCATCCGACTTACGACCGAGTTCGGTTCCGAGAAACCGGTCGTAAGTCGAAATGGACGTAAGTCGAACTTTACTACTGAATATCAACATTACAATTTTGTAATGATTTTATTTTATTGTTTTATTTTGGTATTTCATGTTTTACTTTACTTATGCTGTTAGTACTGTATTTTATACTGTAAGGTTTAGGATAAACACTGTGTACAACACAAATAGTTGTTTATTTCCCAGAAATTTGGCAAAAAAAAACACGGTCCTAAGTCGAGTGGTCGTAAGTCGAGCAGGTCGTAAGTCGGATGGTAGGTGTGTGTGTGTATATATATATATATATTTTTTTTTTTTATTATCACACTGGCCGATTCCCACCAAGGCAGGGTGGCCCGAAAAAGAAAAACTTTCACCATCATTCACTCCATCACTGTCTTGCCAGAAGGGTGCTTTACACTACAGTTTTTAAACTGCAACATTAACACCCCTCCTTCAGAGTGCAGGCACTGTACTTCCCATCTCCAGGACTCAAGTCCGGCCTGCCGGTTTCCCTGAACCCCTTCATAAATGTTACTTTGCTCACACTCCAACAGCACGTCAAGTATTAAAAACCATTTGTCTCCATTCACTCCTATCAAACACGCTCACGCATGCCTGCTGGAAGTCCAAGCCCCTCGCACACAAAACCTCCTTTACCCCCTCTCTCCAACCTTTTCTAGGCCGACCTCTACCCCGCCTTCCTTCTACTACAGACTGATACACTCTTGAAGTCATTCTGTTTCGCTCCATTCTCTCTACATGTCCGAACCACCTCAACAACCTTTCCTCAGCCCTCTGGACAACAGTTTTGGTAATCCCGCACCTCCTCCTAACTTCCAAACTACGAATTCTCTGCATTATATTCACACCACACATTGCCCTCAGACATGACATCTCCACTGCCTCCAGCCTTCTCCTCGCTGCAACATTCATCACCCATGCTTCACACCCATATAAGAGCGTGAAGCATGGGTGATGAATGTTGCAGCGAGGAGAAGGCTGGAGGCAGTGGAGATGTCATGTCTGAGGGCAATATGTGTATTAAAATTAATATTTCATGTGTTAAATTTTTTTTTTTCAATACTTTTGGGTGTCTTGCACGGATTAATTTGATTTCCATTATTTCTTATGGGGAAAATTAACTTAATTAACGATTATTTTGACTAACGATGAGTTCTCAGGAATGGATTAATAGCGTTAGTCGAGGGTCCATTGTATATACAGGAGGGCCCCACTTATATGGCGGGTTAGGTTCCAGGCTACCGCCGTAAAGCGGAAACCGCCGTAAAGTGGAACGCCCTTTTCCTCCACTTAAAAATGCATACAAACACTAGATAACAAGTTTACACTAACATATATTATGTTAGCAATAGAACCAGGCATCAAAAAACAATGAAAAAGTACAATACACACATAGTGCACTCATTACTTACCTTAAAATATTTATAGTCTTAATCTAGGGTGAGACAAGTAGTATTTATTGTAAGAAATCAAGTGTGATATGTATGGTAGTCCCCGGCTACCTTACCAGCCAACCCCCCACACATACTATTAAAAATTTTTAAGAATCCCAGAGCAATAAAATGTATACAGTTCACTCTTACTTCCCCTTAAAAATATGGGGTGAGATGAGTAGTATTTTTGAAAAAAATAAAGGTGGTATGTATGGGTCACCCAGGCTCCCATACCAGAGAGAAAGAAAGAGTGCAAGAGAGGAAGGCGCAGAGTTATTAAACAAACCAGGCGAAGGTAATTTTGTAAACAGTGTAACTTTGGGTTTGTGTACAAGACATTTGTACAGGTTGTCCCCTACATTGATAGGGTAAATAAAAAAAGAAAAACTCCCATTCTCATGTAACATCATTTTGAGAAGAAATGAGGTCTGAGTGCAAGGGAAAGAAAGTCACTCTGATTTTTTTGGGGTTATCCTGGGTTTTTTTCTCTCCATACGTTTTGTTTTATTTTAGTATCGTGTTTATTATATAATTTTGAAAAAAATATCACGGATGGTTTAATAAAATTGTATATTCAAATATACAACATTTAATGATCACCAAGCTCAGACAGCGAAAAAAACAAACGAACGGGTTGGGGATGATACCGGTCGGGGGCGAAATAGAGGTTTTAATCTGTCCAGTTTTATTTCATTCATGTACATTTGTAAGAGTTTGTAAAATTTTTTCCTTATAATATTTTATTTTTTTAAAAATTAAATCACGAAAAAATACTTTACACTGGTCAAGAAATCAGAATTAAGCTAAAAAAGGAAGCTACAAAAGGGAAATTTTTTTCTACAGTTATCCTAAAACAGGTGAGGGGCAGAGAAAATGTAATTTTTCCCACATTCACAAACCTTTGGTAAACATTCTTTATATTTGTAAAAATTTTTTATACTGTGGGTGCTGTATCATGTTTGTGTGTTAATAAGTTTTTTCTTATATAATTTTAAAAAAAATATAAGATAATTAAGGAAAGTCTATTTTAACGTAAAATGCGACTTTAAAGGGCCCCAAAAGAAATTTAAATTTATTACTTTTTATTATTATTTTTTTTTATTATTATTATTATTGCATAAAGGGTTAAGAGACTTTAGTGTTTTTTAATGTGTACCTACATGCCAGCACAGTGTGAAAGTTTATTTGGTACAGGTTTACACAAGTTTAATTATCAAGTAAAATACATATAAAATATAAATAATTTTAAAACAATTGAAATTTTGGAAAGTTTTCCAGACATAATAAGGAGATTTCGGGGAGAATGTAAACAAACTCGGGGGGGGCCGTGTGACCGTATTAGAAAGCGGGTGGGGGGAGCCGTATACATTTTTGGGTCAAAATTTTAAAATTTGCCCGTATTAGGGGAAACCCCCAAAAAGCGAAATCCCGAAAAGCGGGGCCCTCCTGTATATAATTATATATTATATTTTTAAATTATATATATAAATAATATTATTTATAATATATATATAATATTCAAGTAGGGTTGTAGACACAACCGCCCAGGGGGGTACTACCGCCCTGCCAAGTGATTTAAAAAAACAAAGCCTGTATTGTTTTACATGATGGAGGATTGCGGGTGTCCTTTTTTCTGTCTCATGAACATGCAAGATTTCAGGTCGTCTTGCTACTTTACCTTACACTTAGGTCACACTCACATACTGTACAAGCACATATATACAACCCTCTGGGTTTTCTTCTTTTTTTCTTTCTATTTTTATTTTTTTTATTTCCTCTTTCTCCATGGGAAGTGGAAACAGAATTCTTCCTCCGAAGCCATGCGTGTTGTAAAAAGGAAACTAAAATGCCGGGGCAAGGGGCTAGAACCCTCTTCCCCTGTAATTTTACTAATTAAAGGAGAAAACTTTGTTTTTTTTTTGGGGCCCCCCCGCCTCGGGGGGTAGGGCCCTTGTGTTGAAAGAAAGAAAGATATATAATATAATAAATATATATATATATATATAAATATAATATAAATATATTATATAAATATATTTTTATTATATAATATATAAAATTATATATAATATATATTTTTTTAAAAATTAATATATATATATTTTTATATAATTAAATATATATAATATTATATATATATTATATAAATATATATATATATAAAATTATGATAGGAGCCTTTGAACCAAGGAGAGGATTGTTAGGGACTTAATGCTAAAGTAGGAGAAACTTTTAGAGAGGGTGTGGTAGGTAAGTTTGGGGTCCAGGTTTTAAATGAAAAGGGGGCCCCTTTGATTGAACTTTGTATAGAAAGGGGTTTAGTTATGGGTAATAAATTTTTTAAAAAAAGAGGATAAAATAAGTATACACGAAATATGTGGGGGCAAAATGACAGTAGTTTTTTGGGATTATTATTGGTAGATAAAAGATGTTGATAGATTCGGGATGTAAATGTTTATAGGGGGCCACAGATATATAAATCACTTTTTAGTTTAGCTACCTGAAGTAAAAGTAGAGGGTTTACAAGGAGAATAAAGCATCAGGAAGAGAGGGTAAAAGGTTTATAAACTAAAAAGGGGAATTTAGGGTAAGATTAAACAGCTTTTGGAGGATAGAGGGGCTAATGAGCATGGGCAAGGGGTCGAAGAGGTATGGGTGGGGTTTAAAAAAATGTAGTGTTAGAGTGTTCAGCAGAATTTGGGGTTACAGGAAAGTGGGTGCAGGAGGGAAGAGGAGCGTTTTGGTGAATGATATGAAAAGAGGTGTAGGGAGAAAAAAGTTGATATGAGAAGTTTTAAAAGTAAAGTGATGCAAGGGGGGAAGAGTTTGGGGAAAAAAAGAGAGAATTTTAAGGGGAGGGTGAAGCAAGTAAAAAAGGAGCAATGAGAGAGGGGGGTGAGATGTTATCAAAAAATTTTTTTTGAAAATAAGAAAAATTTTTGGGGGTTGAAAAAACAATTTAAAAAAGCCTAGAAAACAAATGGTTTTGTCAGTTAAAAATAGGAGAGGAGAGTTTTTAAAATGGAGAGTTAGAGGTTTTGGGAAGATGGAGGGAATTTTTGAGGAATTGTTAAATGTTGATGAAGATAGGGAAGCTGTGATTTCGTGTATAGGGAAAAGGGGAATAACATCTTGTGGGGAGGAAGACCCAGTTGGGGAGTGGGGGGAATTTCGTGAGGCAGTGGGTTTTAAATAAAAGGGGGAAAAAGGACCGGGTTGAGGGAAAAGATAGAAATGTTAAAAGGGTGGGGATATTTTTGGGAGTGTTGGTGCAATTATTAATAAATGTATGGAAGAGGGTAAGGTCCCTGGGGTTTGGCAGAGAGCTCATGTTCCTTTGTAAAAAGGCAAAGGGATAAAAGGATAAAAAAATTAAAGGGGAAAGCTGTTGAGTGACCGGGTAAAGTGAGGGTAGATTATAATTAAAGAATTAAGAGTAAGACGGAAAATAGGATAGCAGATGAACAAGGAGCTTTAGAAAGGTAGGGGTGTGGGGCCCCGGGTGTTTACGGGAAAAACAAATAGGAACAGTATTTAGATAAGGCAAAAGAGGTTTTTTGGGGCATTTTGGATTTGGAAAAGGCGTAACGGGGGGATAGGGGGGCAATGTGGCAGATTTTTCAAGTGTAGGTGTAGGAGGTAGGTTCGAAACATAAAGATTTTTTACGAGGATAGTGGGGCTAAAGTTAGAGTATGTAGGAAAGGGGGGAAATTTTTTCCCGTAAAAAGGCCTTAGACAAGATGTGTGATGTCCCCCGGGGTTTTGTTTAATATTTTATAGATGGGGTTTAAGAAATAAATGCGAGGGTTTTGGGCAAGGGGCGGGGGAGTTAAAAGATAAAGAATCACCAAAAAGTGGGGTTGTCACGCGCTTTTTGCTGATGACCTGTGCTCTTGGGATTCTAAGAGAAAAGTTGCAGAGATTGGTGGATGAATTTTTGGTAGGGTGTGAAAAAGAAAAAATTAAAGGTGAAACGGGAAAGAGAAAGGGTTATGAGGATAAAAAAAAGATTGGGTGATAAAAGATTAATATCAATTGGAGGGAGAGAGTATGGAGGGGGAAACGTATTCAGATATTTGGGATGGACGTGTCACGGATGGGTCTATGAAGATGAGGGAAACTAGAATTGATGGGGGAAAAAAGGTGAGTGATGACTTAGGAGTCTGGGAGAAAAGAACTTTGTTTTGGAGGCAAAAGAGGGGAATGTATAGGTAAGTTTTACCAACGCTTTTATATGGGTTGAAGCGTGGGTGATAATGTTGCGCGGGGAGAAGGCTGGGGCAGGGGAGATGTGTGTCTAGGGGCAAGTGTGGGGTGAAAAAAAGCAGAGAATTCGTATTTGGAAGTTAGGAGGAGGTGCGGTTACCAAAACTGTTGTCCAGAGGGCTGAGGAAGGGTTGTTGAGGTGGTTCGGACTGTAGGAGAATGGAGCGAAACAAAATGATTCAAGAGTGTACAGTCTGTATGGAAGGAAGGCGGGGTGGGGGTCGGCCTAGGAAGGGTTGGAGGGAGGGGAAAAGGGAGTTTTGTGTGCGGGGGTTGGGACTTCAGCGGGGCATGCCGTGAGGTTTTTGAAGGAGTGAATGGAGACAAATGGTTTTTAATTTGACGGCTTTTGAGGTGGCAAAGTAAACATTTATAAGGGATTCGGGGAAAAACCGGGGGCCCGGGATTTGAGCCCTGGAGAGGGGAAGAAAAGTGCCTGCACTCTGAAGGAGGGGTGTTTAATGTTGAGTTTAAAAACTGTATTTAAAGCACCCTTCTGGCAAACAGGATGGGTGAATGTGGTGAAATTTTTTCTTTTTGGGGCCACCCTCCTTGGGGGGAAAACCGCCAGTGTGATAATAAAATTTAAAAAAAAAAATTTAAAAGTTAAAAAAGCTAGGGAAAGTATGGATTTGTCATTAAAAACAGAGTGGGGGAGTTAGAAATAGGGAGAGGGAGGTATTAGGTAGAGGCGAAAATATTTGAGGAATTTTTTAATGTTAAGGAAGAAAGGGGGGGCGGAAATTTTCATGCACTGGCCGGGAGGTATACCATTTTTTAGGAGTGAAAAAAGAGCAAAATGAAAGTGTGGTGGAGGTACGTGAGGCATTGTAAAATGAAAGGGGTAAAGCACTGGAACTGAGGGATCTGACAGAAATTTTTAAAAAAGGGGGGAATAGTTTTGGGAGGGGTTGGTACTTTTTTTAATAAATGTAAAAGAGGGGAAAGGGACCTGGGGGATTGGCGGAGGATGTATAGTCCCCTTTATAAAAGGGAAAGGGGACAAAAGAATGTAAAAATTATAAGGAATAAGTTTATGAGTATACCAGGAAAAGTATACGGAGGGTTTTAAAATTGAAGAATTAGAGGTAAGACAGAATGTAAATTGCGGACGACAAGGGGCTTCAGAGTGGGTGGGGGATGTGTAGATAAAGTTTTTACATTGAAGCATATATGTGAACGTATTTAGAAAAAGGGTAGGGAAGTTTTTATTGCATTTAGATTTAGAAAAGGCATTTAGAGGATAGAGGACAATGGGGCAGATGTTGAAAAGTACAGTGGACCCCCGCATAACGATTACCTCCGGATGTGACCAATTTTGTAAGTGTATTTTGTAATGCTTTTAGTGTATTTTTGGGGGGTCTGAAATGGCTTTATTCACAATATTTTTTAGGGGAACAAATTCGTCAGACGGGCACCATCATCCCGGAGGAAAATTAACGTTCCCGGGGGGTCCACTGTATGGAAAATTGGTAAGTTACTAAATGCGTAAAGAGTTTTTATGAGGATAGTGAGGGTCAGGTTAGGGTTGGTGAAGAAGGGGGAAAAACTTCCCGTAAAAGTAGGTCTGACGGGAGTGTAATGTCACCATGGTTTTTTTAAAATATTTATAAAGGGGGGTTTTAAAAAAAGTAAATGCTAGGGTGTTAAGGGGAGGGGGGGGTTAAATTATGGGGGAAACAAATTCAAAAGGGAAATTGACACAGTTACTTTTTGCTGATGATACTGCTTATGGGGGATTTAAAGAAAAATTGCAAAGGTTTGTGGATGATTTGAGAATGTGTGTAAAAGGGAAAAGTTGAAAGTGAAATAGAAAAAAAGTAAGGTGATGAGGGTACAAAAGATTTTGATAAAGAAAAAAATTTGGGTATCAAATTGGGGGGGAGGAGTATGAAAGAAGTGAATGTTTTTAGATACTTGGGGTTGACGTGCGGCGGATGGATTTATGAAGGATGAGGTTAATCATAGAATTGATGAGGGAAAAAAAGGGGAGTGGTGGTTGAGGTATTTTGGATCAAAAAAAGTTATCTATGGGGGCAAAGAAGGGGAAAGTATGAAATATATAGTACCAAAACTATTATATTGGGAAGCTTGGGGGAAATGCAGCGCGAGGAGATGGTTTGGGGGCAGTGGGGATGTCCTGTTAAGGGCAATGTGTGTGTAAATAATTTTTCAGAAAAATTCGGATTGGAAATTTGGAGAAGGTGTGGAGTTAATAAAACATTTGCAGAGGGGAGAAAGGGGTTTTGAGGTGGTTGGTCATTTAGAGAGAATGGGTAAAGTAGAATGACTGGAAAACATATAAAACTTAGGGAAGGAAAGAGGGGTAGGGGGCGTCCTCGAAAAAGGGTTTGGAAAAAGGGGGGAAAGGAGGTTTTGTGGGTGAGGGCTTGGACTTCCAAAACGTGCAGACGGGTTTAATAGGATGAATGGGACGAAAGATATTGGACTACATCTGTTGGATTTTGAGCGGGTAATATTTAGTGAAGGGGGTTCAGGGAAACCGGGTTTTTTTCATTAGTCCCCGGAAAAGGGAAAACAATGCCCGCACTTTAAAGGAGGGGGGTTTGGGATATTGGCTTTTTGGGGGGGATAATTTTTTGTATTTATACTATATCTTCTAAACTGTTGTAATTTTAGCACCTTGCAAAACAGTGTAATGTGTGAGTGTGGTGAAAGGTTGAATGAATGAAGTATTTTTTTTGGGGGGTTTCTTTTTTTTGTTTTGGGTTTACCCTGCCTCGTGAGAGACGACCGACTTGTTGGAAAAAAAAAAAAAAAAAAAAAAATATATATATATATATTTAAAAAAAAAATAAATAAATATATATATATATATTATAATAAATATATATATATATATATATAAAATATATATATATAATTATAATATATATATATATTTAATATATATTATATTTTAAAAATGGCCCTCGACTAACGCTATGAATCCATTCCCGAAACTCATCGTTAGAAAAAAAATCGTTAGTCAAGTTAAATTTTTCCCCAAAGAAATAATGGGGAAAACAAATTAATCCGTGCAAACACCCCCAAAAATTTGAAAAAAAAATTTTTAAAACATAAATTTATTTAAATACACAAAACGAGAAGAAAAATGCACATTACTGACACTTACCTTTATTGAAGATCTGGGGATGATTAATGGGGGGGAAGAGGGGATGTGTTGATGGTCTTTTTGTTTAGAAGGGGAATCCCCTTCCATTAGGACTTTAGGTGGCAAGTCCTTTTTGGGGTTACTTTTCCCCTTTTTTTTTAATGCCCTAGGACCCCTGAGAGTCATGGGCCTCTGTCGCACAACATATTGCCCAAGAGGCCTGTACCTCCCGTTTCCCTTTATGACATTCCTGAAGTTTTCACAACTTTTCAGTGTCACCTTAAACCTTGTTCAGGTTTCAGTCCTTCATGTCTATGTACTCCTGTTCCGCCCTATTTTTTAGCTGCTTTTTGTCCAAAATGGGAGCCTCACCTGCCTTATCACACATGTATGCCCCTACGTTCTTAAAAACTTCAAACCCAACCCTTTCGGCCTTTTAAATTTCCCCACATCACCATAGTTGCTGGCATTTTTCTAATTAAAAACGTCATGCAAATTCCCAGCCTTTCACTATGATCGCTTGAGAGATGCTATCTCCTGCTATTGTTTTTCGTTTATCCTACCCAAAAACAGTCTCTAACATCTTCTATCCTTTGGGTCTCGTTTCGAAAACATAGTTCACCTTTTTGGCAAGAACGCTTCCTTGATTTCCGTTTTCTTGCCACAATAGTAGTGAGGTTTATTGGGGGTTTTTTGTACAGCCCCGGCCGCTCGGAGACATGCACTCCACTTTCATACTTAGCAATGATTCTTTCTTTATATCCATATAATTCTCACCCTTTTTGCTGTAGGGGTTGGCACTGAAGCTTTTTTGGGGGCCCCTGGTGACTTTTTTTTTAGGGGCAATCGCTAAAAAAGGGTGTGATAAATGAAATTTCCATTGTATGCCTTGAAGCGCTGCTGTGGCTGGGTGGTTTAAACACGGCCAGAAGTGGGCGCGCTCAGACGAAGAATGTGTTGCGAATTTTTTAGCGCTAAACGAGGCAAAATTTTTGGGGGTAAAATGTATCGCTATCAGATTTATCGTTAAACGATGCCATCGTGGTCGGGGTCCCGTATATATATTATATATATATATATAAATAATATTTTATATATAATATAATATATAATATTATATAATATATTATATATATATTTTTACATGGACCCCCGCTAAACGATCCCCCAAATGCGACCAATTATGTAAGGGGATTTATTAAGTGCGTTGTACGTGTAGTTTGGGGGGCTGAAATGGACTAATCTACTTCACAAAATTCCTTATGGGAAAAAAAACGGGAGTACTGGCACCCGAACAACTACTGGAAAAAAAAAATTCGTTAACCGGGGTCCACGTAATATTATATATAAATTATTATATATATTATATATATATAAAAATAAAATATTATATATAATATTATAAAATTATATATATAATAAATATATATAATATATATATATATTATTATATTTATAATTTTGTATAGGTTGGGAGACGCAACCACCCAGGGGGGTACTACCGTTCTGCCAAGTGGTGTAAAAAAGGGAAAGCCTGTAATTGTTTTACATGAGGGAGGGTTTTCTGGGTCTTTGTCTGTCCATAAATATGCAAATTACAGGCTCTTTTCTACTTCTACTTTTCCTTATCACTAAACATACATTACAGTTTACCCTTATACACACTCATCAGTTTTTTTTTGATTTTTATCTTAGTTTTTTGTTCTAATACTTTTCCTTTTAATCCAAGGAAAGTGGGAAAAAGAATCTTTCCTCCTAACCCTGCATGTTGTAAAAGAAATAAAATGCCGGGAAAAAGGGCAGTAATCCCTTTTCCGTAAAAAAAATAAAAAAAAATAAGAAGAAGAAAATTGTCAAAGTGGGGAAATTTGAATGTGCGTAGATGTTGTGCGAATGAAAAAAAAGATGATGTGGTTTAAATGAGAAAAACTGGGAAACCTGCCCTTTAAATGAAACAAAGTGAAGGGGGGGGGTGAGTTTAGTGGAGAGGAATAAATGGGATTAGGTCAGGGGTTCTAAAGAGTTAGAGCAAAAAGGGGTAGCAAAAAGTTGAAGGAAAAGCTATGGAGGAAAAGAGGACATAAATTTTAAATTCAAGGATTATGGGAGTAAAAAAAGGTTGGATGTGAGAAATGGGGTATATAAAAGGTTTTTTGCACCTGGGGGAAAACAGAAATATAGAGGAGAGAGAGGTTTTGGGAAAAAGTTGAGTAATTGCGTGGGAGTTTTGAACCAAGGGGAGAGATTGTGGTTGGGGATTTTAATGCTAAAATGGGAAAAAATGTTGGGAGGGTAGTAGGGAAATTTGGGTGCCAGGGGGAAAAAAATGGGAGCCTTTAATTGAGCTATGTTAGAAAAAGGTTTGGTAATAAGAATACATATTTTATGAAAAAAAGGATAAATAATATACAAGGGGATGATTGCATGTAATGAAAGTAGTTTTTAGATTATGTATTTGGGTAAAATTTTTGGGCAGGGTCCAGGGGGTACCGTTTATAAGGGGCAAGATATTGGATCATTATTAGTTGAGCTCATTAAGTAAGAGGAGATGGATAAAAAGGGAAAATGGCAACAACAATAAGAGAGAGGTGAAAGTGTATAAATAAAGGGGGGAGGGTTTCGGGTAAAAATAAGCAAACTATTGGCAGAAAGGGGGGCTGGTGCAGGTAGAGTAGTGGGGGGGTTGAAGAGGGGGAATAGTTTTTAAAAAGCAGTATTAAAAAGTGGGGCAGAATTTTTTGGTTATAGGGGGGGGGTCAGGGGAAAGGGATGATTGGTGGAAAAGATGAAATAAAGGGTGTGATAAAAGAAAAAAGGAGTTAGAGAGGTATTTTCAAAGCAGAAGTGTTATAAAAGGTAAGGGATATGGAAGTAAAAGAAAAGGGAAAGGGACTGGTGGAGGGCAAAAGGAGAGCAATGATAGAGTGGGAGAGTACTGCAAGGAATTTAATAAAAAAGAAAAAAAAATTTTGGAGTGAGTTTTAAAAAAGTTAAAAAAGCCTAGGAACAAATGGATTTATCAGTTAAAAACAGAGAAGGGGGGTTTGTAGATGGGGAGTGGGGGTTTTGGGTAGATGGCGAGAATTTTTGAGGAAATTTTTTAAAGTCGACGAAGAAAAGGGGGGCGGGAATTTCATGCACTGGCCAGGGAGGTATATCATCTTTTAGGGGGTGAAGAGAGCAGGATGTGAGTGTGGGGGAGGTGCGGAGGTATTACGTAGAAGAAAGGGGGGGAAAGCAGCTGGAACTGACGGGGTCAGACAGAAATGTTTTAAAAACAGGGGGGGAAAAAGTTGGGGGGTTTGGGATTTTTGTTTAAAAAAAATGATGAAAAAAGGGGAAGGTACCTAGGGATTGGGGAGAGCGTGTATAGTCCCTTTTTATAATGGGGGAGAGCATGTAAAGTCCCTTTATATAAAGGGGAAGGGGGGCAAAGAGACTGCAAAAATTATAAGGAAAAAGTTTTTGAGTATACCCCGGGAAAAATTAAGTAGGGTTTCTATTGAAAAAAAAGAGGGAAGACAGAATGTAGAAATTTCGGATGAGCAAGGAGGTTTAGAGTGGGTAGGGGGTTGTGATCAAGTGTTTACATTGACATATATGTGACATTTTTTTGATAAAAGTAGGTCTTAGACAGGGGTGTTAATGTCACCCTGGTTTTTTAATTATTTTTTAGAGGGTTGTAAAAAAGTAAATGCTAGGGTGTTGGGGGAGGGGTGGGATTAAATTTTGGGGAATTAAATCAAATGGAAGTGACACGTTTCTTTTTGTGATGAAACGTGCTGGAGTTTTTAGACCTATGACCGCGGGGTTTAATCCCGGCCCGGGGGGAGGTTTTTTTCAATGTTTTGGGATTTCTTGATCTTTGGGGTTTTAAATTTGCTGCAGCAAGGAGGCGGGTTGGAGGCAGTGGAGTCTCATGTCAAAAAGCAATTTTGTGGTGTAAATATTATGCAGAAAATTCAGAGTGTGGAAATTAGGAGAAGGTGTGGAGTTAATAAAAGTAGGATGACATGGAGAGCATATAAATCTGTAGTTACTTTTTGCTGGTGATACTGTGCTTATGGGAGATTCTAAAGAAAAATTGCAAAGGTTAGTGGATGAGTTTGGGAATGTGTGTAAAGGTAGAAAGTTGAAAGTGAACATAGAAAAGAGTAAGGTGATGAGGGTATCTGGAGTTTATCTGGAGAGAGTTCCGGGGGTCAACGCCCCCGCGGCCTGGTCTGTGACCAGGCCTCCTTAGGTCAGTGTCCCAGGATGCGACCCACACCAGTCGACTAACACCCAGGTACCCATTTTACTGATGGGGAACATAGACAACAGGTGGAAAGAAACACGTCCAATGTTTCTACTCTGGCTGGGAATCGAACCCAGGCCCTCACCGTGTGAAGCGAGAGCGTTAACCACCAGGCCACCAGATAAAGAAAAATTGGATATCAAATTGGGGAGGAGGAGTATGGAAGAAGTGAATGTTTTCAGATACTTGGGAGATGACGTGTCGGCGGATGGATTTATGAAGGATGAGGTTAATCATAGAACTGATGAGGGAAAAAAGGTGAGTGGTGCGTTGAGGTATATGTGGAGTCAAAAAATGCTATCTATGGAGGCAAAGAAGGGAATGTATGAAAGTATAGTTTTACCAACACTCTTATATGGATGTGAAGCTTGGGTGGTAAATGCAGCAGTGAGGAGACGGTTGGAGGCAGTGGAGATGTCCTGTCTAAGGGCAATGTGTGGTGTAAATATTATGCAGAAAATTCGGAGTGTGGAAATTAGGAGAAGGTGTGGAGTTAATAAAAGCATTAGTCAGAGGGCAGAAGAGGGGTTGTTGAGGTGGTTTGGTCATTTAGAGAGAATGGGTCAACGTAGAATGACATGGAAAGCATATAAATCTATAGGGGAAGGAAGGAGGGGTAGGGGTCATCCTCAAAAGGGTTGGAGAGAGGGGGTAAAGGAGGTTTTGTGGGCGAGGGGCTTGGACTTCCAGCAAGCGTGCGTGAGCGTGTTAGGAGTGAATGGAGACGAATGATACTTGGGACCGTACGATCTGTTGGAGTGTGAGCAGGGTAATATTTAGTAAAGGGATTCAGGGAAACCAGTTATTTTCATATAGTCGGACTTGAGTCCTGGAAATGGGAAGTACAATGCCTGCACTTTAAAGGAGGGGTTTGGGATATTGGCAGTTTGGAGGGATATGTTGTATATCTTTATACGTATATGCTTCTAAACTGTTGTATTCTGAGCACCTCTGCAAAAACAGTGATAATGTGTGAGTGTGGTGAAAGTGTTGAATGATGATGAAAGCATTTTCTTTTTTGGGGATTTTCTTTCTTTTTTGGGTCACCCTGCCTTGGTGGGAGACGGCCAACTTGTTGGAAAAAAAAAAAAAAAAAAAAAAAAAAAAAAATAATATATATATATATAATATATATATATATATATATATATATTATATATATATATTATATTATATATATATATATAATATATATATATATATATATATATATATATATATAATTATTATATATATATATATATATATATATATATATGCAAAACAACCACTCTGAAAGAATAGAGAAATTCCAAGTGCTTTCGTGACTACTCACATTATCAAAGAACTATGAAAGTAAAGCATCCAAGGAAGCTATATAAGGGGTCTGGCCAGCACCTCACTATCAGATCCCACAACGGTTAAACACCTGACGCGCGCCGACCCAACTTGGATAGGTCCTTTGCACAACTCACCCACAAACTATTCTACCCAAGAAAATTTAAAAATTATTATTTGTCCAGTGTATTATTAAATTCTTCCCAACCAAAGGAAATATTCATATTATTGTCAAAACTGCTTTTTATGAAACAAGATTCAATTATATTCCTGTCGACCATGGACTTGCTTGATATTACTTTCTCAACTTTTTGAAAATCAATTGGATGGTTAAAATCTCTTACATGAATAAATAGAGCATTGGAATCTTGTCCAGTTCTAATGCTATATTTATGTTGTTTTAATCTTAGTTCGAAATTTTTACCAGTTTGACCGTAATAAACTTTATCGCAAATTTTACAAGGAATCTTATAGACACATCCATCAGCATTTTGGGGGGAATTCTTTATCAAAAGTTTTTTTTACTGTATCAAGATTTTTGAATACAACTTTAATATTAAAAGTCTTAAGAAGAGAAGGCATATCAACCAAGTTTTCATGGTAAGGGAGAACCAACATATTTTTAGTTGAATAAGGCTGGTTGTCCCTTTTTGGATTGTAAAAAGTATTTCTAGCAACTTTAAAAGATTTATCAATTACATTTCTTGGGTATTTTAATCATTACCTATTTCATAAATTTTGGATATTTCCTCATCTATGAACTCAGGACTACAGATTCGTAAAGCTCTCAAAAACATTGATGAGAAAACAGACATTTTTGACTCTATTTTGATGCAGGAAAAATATGGACTGGGAACAGTTTTTTGTGGGTTTTCTAAAAATTTTTAAAATTGAATTCATTATTCCCTTTTAAAAATTAAAACATTAGAAAGGAAGGGTTTATTTTCTTCAAACTCAAAGTAAAGTTATGAAGGACAAATTCCAATTCCCATTTATTCAGTAAGAATTTTAACCACCCAATTGTTTTTTCAAAAATTTGGAAAGTGTATCAGCAAGTCCAGGTGACAGGAAAAATTGAATCTTGTTTCATAAAAAGATTTTGAAAAATAATATAATATTTCCTTTTGGTTTATTAAATTAGACCCATTTAAATTAATAAATTTTGGGGAAGAATTTAAAAATACACTGGACAAATATTTTTTTTTAAATTTTTTTGGGGTAGAATAGTTTGGGGTAGTTGTGCAAAGGCCTATCCAAGTTGGGTCGGCGCGGGGTCAGGTGTTTAACCTTTTGTGGGATTGATGTGGGGTGGGCCAGACCCCTTTATAGCTTCCTGGATGCTTTACTTTCATAGTTCCTTGAAAATGTGATAGTCACGAAAGCGTTGGAATTTCTTTTATTCTTTCGGGGGTTTTTTTGATATTGAAATCACCTTTTTTCTGTGACTTATTGCATATAATATTATATACACACACCTCCCACCCGACTTACGACCTCTGACTTAGACCCTCGCTTCGCCCGTTTTTTTTTATCCCAAATTTTCTGGGAAAAAAAACTTTTGTGTTGTACACAGTGTTTTTTCAAATTGTATAAAATACAGACTAAAAACAAAAAAGTAAAGTAAAACTGAAATACAAAAAAAACATAAAATAAAGTCTTTAAAAAAATTTTTTTGATTTCAAGTAAATTTCGATTTACGCCTTTTCGACTTACGACGGTTTTCGTTGTATGTATGTTGTATGTATCCCAGGAAAAGGGAGGCGGACTTGAGTCCTGGAGATGGGAAGTACAGTCCCGCACTTGAAGGAGGGGTGTTATGTTGCAGTTTAAAAATGTAGTGAAACACCTTCTGGCAAGACAGTGATGGAGTGAAAGATGGGGAAAGTTTTTTTTTTTGGGGCCCCCCTGCCTTGGTGGGAATCGGCCGGTGTGATAATAAAAAAAATAATATATATATATATATATATATATATATATATATATATATATATATACATACTATACATACATATACATACTATATACATACATACATACATACATATATATTTTCAAAGTATGCAATGTTAATCAGGTGAATATTAGCATTAAAATTAACTACAACATAGCTTATATTACAGCTCACTTTGGTAAGTGGAGTATTGTTTTAAATTATATACTATTATACAAATTACATTGGGTCACCCTGCCTCTGTGGGAGATGGCTGACTTGTTGAAAAAAAAAAAAATACCAATATTTTGTAAGACATTATGTAGACTTAGCCTCACTTAATTAATCACCCAATTTGTCCTTCAATATTATGCCTCACCTGCTTCTTAACAATTCTCTGGCAATATATCCAGTCACCTTTTCAAATATTTTTTGATGGTTTTATAATATTACATATAGTACAGTGGACCCTCGACTAATGATATTAATTGGTACCCGAGACCGAATATCGTTAGTCGAGTTTTTTTAGTGTTAGTCGAGGCAAAATGTTAGCGTTAAAATGTATCGCTAGTCGGATTTAACGTTAGATGATGCCATCGTTGGTTGAGGGTCCACTGTAATATCTGAACAGTAATTAATTCATGTTTGCCATCATAAACATACTTTTACATAAATACTGTAGATGGTACCGACAATTAATTTTGTCAACCAGTTATCATCGTCATTGCAAGGTGCGCTAATTCGTTCATAAAAACAGCCTTTACTTGTCTGTTTATTACGTCTAAGTTGCCTGATATTATTTCTACACAGGAGGGAGAGTAGAGGAACTTTATTCCTGCAACTGTACAGCCAATGCAAAAGAACCCCTCTGTGCACAGAAATCAAGAACGGGTAAGCCTTGTGGATATGTGACTGGAAAGAGCCCACTTTGGGGGCGAGAAATTGTCAATAGAGGATTGCACTACAGTGAATCTGTCTCTCCTTTTCAGTCGTTTTCGTATTTTATGACATTTCTCTCTACCTGTGAAGGACACTGACCCACCTTCCTCCCCATCCAATCACAATGTTGCCCTCAGAAACCTGCTGCTCCTGCTGTCCTCCTCTACATATTCCTTCTCTTGTTGCCAACATATCTCCTATTTCTGCATAATCGCTACCATCACACACTGACTTTGCAAGTCATCATAGCCCATAGTCACTACCTGGTTTCTGATGTCGTTGCAATACTGACTATATTACAGTGGAATATCAAGGGATTCAGAGGAAAACTAGGGAAAGGGGTGCAAATGCTTCAGTTGTTGCTCTCACAGTTTTCCCCAGTAAACATCTGTTTACTGGAACCGAAATTATGTTCCATTGTTGGAATTCCCATTACAGGCTGTGTTTTATTACAATCACTCGATCCTTTTTCCGACCAGACATACAGTGGAAGTGCATTTCTTGTGCGTAGTGATATACGTACATTTTTCTCGACTTTTAGTTCGTACTCCACTTCATTATACTGCAGCCCATGTCAGTTAGGGCAAGTGGTGCACTGTCTGTTCTTTGTATTACTCCGCTTCAGGCTCATCATCCATCCTTGGTGTGTAATTTGTACTTTCTTCCTTACCTCTGCCACTACTTTTATTAAGTGATTTTAATGTTCATCATTTGTTCTGGGTAAAACCTCACTGTGGTTCAGTGGTTCTAATGGAAACCAGTTAGAGGCTTTGTTCATTTCTCTCCTTTTCCATGCATTAAACACTGGCATTTAAATCCTCCCACCCACATGTTTTCTTGCATATATCTCTCTATATGCTAATCTTCTGTTGTGCTGGACTTTGGTCTGCTGTATCTGATCTTCATTACAGTGATCATTTCCCTCTTCTCATTTCTTCTTATTCATACACTCATCTCTCTCTTTTTGCTTCTTGATTCGCCAGCACTCTCCCGGCCCGGGTCTTTTCCAGATGGTGACCTGGCCTTGGCTCCCAGTCTTGGGAGTGTCTCAGACCTATGTCTGCCATGGGAGGAGGTAAAAGTACAGTGGACCCCCGGTTAACGATATTTTTTCATTCCAGAAGCATGTTCAGGTGCCAGTACTGACCGAATTTTTTCCCATAAGGAATATTGTGAAGTACGTTAGTCCATTTCAGACCCCCAAACATACACGTACAAACGCACTTACATAAATACACTTACATAATTGGTCGCATTTGGAGGTGATCGTTAAGCGGGGGTCCACTGTATCTCCTCATTTTCTGGGACCAACTGTCCCCAGGCCTAGCCACATTCCCTGCCCTCACGGGACTCATAGGGAGAAATTAGGCCTCTGGTCTGCCTTCTTCCCTGCCCCAGGGGGGCTCGTGGGAATAGTTGTCTCCTTTTTGCTCCCATTGGCAGTTTGAGCAGTCAGATTGGGCATTGTATACATGTTATACCTCATTTCTTGATATTCCCCCCCTTTCATCCTTTCCAAACGAGTTGTTACAACTTTTTTTATCAACTCTGTTTACCTGAACCTCGGGTAAACATTATTGAAAACGTGTACCCTGGTGGTCTCCCGGCTATGCTCATGCTGTGCACTTGAAACACACTGAATGGGGACTCATAGGGAGAAATTAGGCCTCTGGTCTGCCTTCTTCCCTGCCCCAGGGGGGCTCGTGAGAATAGTTGTCTCCTTTTTGCTCCCATTGGCAGTTTGAGCAGTCAGATTGAGCGTTGTATACATGTTATACCTCATTTCTTGATATTCCCCCTCTTTCACCCTTTCCAAACGAGTTGTTACAACTTTTTTTTATCAACTCTGTTTACCTGAACCTCGGGTAAACATTATTGAAAACGTGTACCCTAGTGGTCTCCCGGCTATGCTCATGCTGTGCACTTGAAACACACTGAATGGCCCACTGCCATTACAACAGAACTATGGACGGGTTCCTTGATTTTGAATAGATTAAAGTAGTAGCCAATTGTGTTATATGGGTAAAGAGACATAATTGTTGGTGAGCTTACATGTCCATTGTAACTACTGCCCGATCTATGTGTGCAGTCTAGAAAAGGATATAGAAGTTGATTGGCAGGTTCTCTGGACCTTGCTTCCATTCTTATGGTTACTGAGTATAGCACTGCAGACCCTGTTGAGGTTACCATAGCAAATGGACATCACCTTATATGTATATCCCCAGGGCTACATCTCTTCCCCCTTATTTCTTTCCTCCAAACCCAAGAGGAAATCAGCACTGGTAGATTTTACTTCTCCCGTTCAGAAACCTTGTAACCTGCCCTTCATGCTCAGTAAACTCACCTCAACACTATCCACTTGCCAACCAATATCAGCTGGGTCTGATAACATCCCTGTTCATATGCTTCAACACTTAACTCCTACGAATCTCTTCATCCCTTTACATCTTTTTTAATCTCATTTGGTCCCTAGGGAGTGTCCATCTTCAGTGGAAAACAGCCATTGTCATACCTTTTTTGTAAGTCAGATACTTCTGGCCATGACGTTTTGCATTACAGATCAATTGCTCTTATTGGTACAATTTGTAGGTTGTGGAGTGCTTGGTTAACAAATGTTAACCTGAAATTGTCTCTCCCCTCATCAAATTGGTTTTCTTTCTACCATCGACTCTTTTAAGTCTCAAGGATATATATATCTATAATGCTTTTCCTGTCAATCGGAAATGCCTATGACACTACATGGCATCAAAGCATTTTAGCTAAAGCTATTTCCTTAGGCTTCCGAGGCAACCTGTCACTTTCCCTTAGAGATTTCTCATAAACACTGTCAGTCCACCATACCTTAATAGATTATACTGTCTATCAGCGGTCACCCAGAATTCACTTGTGATATCTGCACCACCCTAAGATACTCTGACATCCTCACTGAAAATCCCACCGTTGATGCAGTCTCTCTCTTTGACATTTTAACAGAAAGTTGCCTATTGCACCAACTTTAATTTAAATTTTACTCTTGCTTTCTCCCCTCCCTCCACTAACCCCCGACTTTTGCACACCCCTGCCACTTACCCCTACCCTTTCTACATTTCTTGTTTTACATAGCTCTTTTTCCAGCAGTTTATGAGGCTTTTGGGTTGAGTGCTAAAACTGATTAGTATAAATGATAATAATGATGTAAACTGAGGAATAAGAGGTGCCAACAAAAGGACCCCTTCCTCCATGAAGATCAAGTGTTGGGTATATATATATATATGGATGGATCTCAGTAATAAGTTAGGCAGTGTGTCTTCTCTCTCTCTCCTTTGATTGGCTCAAGTTCTCTCAAATGTGGGAGTAGAATTTTCTTTCCACAGTTTCTCATAAAACTATTACTTGCTTGACAACTTTAAGCTGTAATAAGGTTTCCATAATTAACAGATCGAATAAAAAGTTCTTTGAGCTCTTCTACAATAAACTACTAATAATTTAATGTATTTTTGCTTAGCTGGGGCAGTTTTGTTTAGCTGGGAAACTTTTGTTTAGTTGATGACTTTTAAGCATGAATCAGGTATGTCAGAAGACATTGATGAAAGAAGCCGAGCTTTTTTTTTTCTTTTTTTTTTTTTTTTTCATTTTGACTATTGTAAAATGTTGGATTTCATCTCTGAAACTTGACTTCTTCCAACTATAGGTTTATTTTCATGGAATTTCATTTAATTTTTAAATACTGCTAAAGCATATTTTCATTTAATACGAGCAGAGAATTAACTGGACAAATCTCATTTAAAAACATCTGAATATTCTTCGTAACATTTAATTTTTTTTAACTAAGTATAAAGACATTCATCACAGTGTTTATTTTTTTCATTCCACACAAAACAATGATATAATACATTTTTTTTAACTGAGAGGCTCATTAATAACTTCATTTTTCATTGTGGCATTACAGGATGTATAATACAACTATAGTTTATTTGTACACAGATTGATACAAATGAAAAATGTGAAGCTGTATTACTCAAAACTAAAATGCAAAACAATTAACATTTCCTGTAAGGAAAAATAATACACCAGGAGAAAAAAATAAATTTTTGTGTGTAGTAAGTTCAATATATAAAACTTGGTCATAATTACTTGATATGGAGGCAGTGTCCTACTAGCTCTCTGGTGCTTAATAACATCACATAACATTGTATAGAGCTCTTTATAGTGACACTCTTTGATTTTGTTTAGCCAAGGCTTCCAGATTAGTATCTTTAGTATCGAGTTAGAGCCCAGGGTGGGGTGGGAGAAGCTTTTTGTTAGTGAGGGGCTCTTGATCCAGGGAATTGAAGCTACTTTTGCATTCCTTGGATCAAGCCTAATTACCTCCATATCCCAAATTCTGTATGACCTCTGTGGGTATATGACGTATCTTTGAATATAATTTACAATAATAATAATATATGAATATGAGTAATCAAGAAGCTGTTATTTATAAACAAAATCATTTTGCACTGTCACTTTACTGCAGTCATTGGTCTAACTTAATGTAGTACTAAAAACAATATATTGTATGCTGAAGGCATGTGCAAGAGGTCCCGCAACTTACCAACGAGTTGTCTTCCTGGTTTTTCGATTTACCGACAATTTTTTTCTATAGAGAGCAATAATTGAAAGAAGAGTTGTGCCACACACATGTCCGTACTGTGGCTCAGTGGTTGTAAAAAATTTAACTGCTGGGTAGGTGGCCCGTTTGTAAGTGCGGGTGTGTGTGTGTGTGTGTATGTAATGCTTGTACAGCGTAAGTTGGGGGACGTATTGTACAGAACTGTCGTAGTTTGAAATTACAATGTTATTTTGTAATTTTGGCTACATTATTGCTAGACCATGTAATTTAGTTGTAAAATAAAAAGTTACATTAGTTACACGAGACTCAGTAGTTAGATAAGCACCAGAGTGCCTGGCGTGGTGACTGTGGCTTTGTGTTAGACCAGGTTTTTGTCTGCTAACAGTGTGTGCTTTTAAGGGGAATGGCAGTCCAGACCCCTCTGGCTTCACCAAGAAGGGTTTTTTTAAACCTGAAAGTTTTAAAGCCCCAAAAATCCCTGTTAGTGTAAAAATGTGTTTTTTATAGATATTAGAATTATCCTTCATTGAATTTCAATAGCACAATTTTAATTTTTTTTTCAGTGTTTGTTGTTGGTTAGTCTCATCAGACATTTATTTGTATGTTTCCCTTTTATTAAAAGCAAGTCATAGGGAAGTTTCTCATCTCTGCAGTTCTTCAAAATTCAGTATCTACTGACTGAACTGGTCACAAGTGTTAACATCCCTCTCCCTGGCTAGGAAGGTATCTTTAGTTTGTGAGTTTAACACATATTTAACAGAAAATTTTTTAATTTCTTAACTCTTGTACATAATCCCTAATGTAAAATTCTTTTTTAAATTCAAAATATTATTTCTAAATAAGATTAGTAAAAGTTTGATGGTACCAATTCTCCCTATTTGACTTATTTATTTTGGAAAAAATTTAAATTTTGATATAATTTGTTTTTGCTCTTTTAGTCTCTAAGGAAAAACATAAAAGGGGTTTTAAAACGGTAAAAAGTCAGATTTGTCAGTAACTTGCATATGTTAGAGTGGAAGGTTTTATCAACCTCTTTACAGTCAATGAAAATTAATATCCCCCAAAATTGCAATGAAGGAGCCAAAACAGAAGTTATGAAATTGTCTTTGCTGAAATTTTCTGTCAATTTTTTTTAACAAGTCCGTCTTGGCAAGGGTGTTTTTCATAATGTGACTTAAAGTCCCCCTGTTTCTTTAAGGAGTTTATCGTTTTTACCCCCCAGGAAGGAGTTTTTTTTTTCCTTTTTGTTATTTGGTGATGATGGAAATCCTTGATAAAACGACTATGCTAAATCAAGAATTGTTCAACAGTGATATCACTTGAAATATTTCTGATTTTTTAATATAATTTTATTATTCTTCTCTCTGTTTCTTCTGACTGTGTCTCACTCTCTCTGTCTCTCTCTCTCTCTTGCTTAACAGAAACATCCACTACGGTCACAACAAAGGGTAAACGTTATGTTCCGTGTGGAAGGAGAGGGAGAATATCGTTGGTACTGGGCGACACCTGACACAAGAAGTCTTGACACTCCTCTTTCTCTTCCTCTTAACATTCCTCTTCCTTTCCCAATTCCTCCTCCTCCCCTCCTCCCCTTTTTCCTTCTCCTCCTGGTAGATGTTCACCTATCCACACACCGACCGCTACCTTCAAACATTACAAAGTCAGCCCATTGGTATTCAGTGCTTTTGGCATTATTAGTGACCTAATTATTGACACTTACAGAGCAAACATACAATCACAGATCATGAAAGATTACGAGAAAATATATATGGGAGATTCACTTCCACCTTCATCAAGGAGAACAAGAGGGTACTAAAGAAGAGGAAAAACAAAAGGCAATGCCAAAATATACTAGAAAGAGTTTCTTTATGAATACAATGACAGAAGGCACTAAGTGCTACATCCACAGGAAGTCACTTTTAAAAATATAAGACCACCTAATCCCTTGAGATAAAACACTAAGAACAGAGCTCGACTTCCTTAACCACAAACGATGAAGACTCAACACCAAGAGTGCACAGTTCAGCCCCTCAAACTACAGATTGATAAACACTTAATTGGAAACAATGCAGAAAATACCATAGCCTAAAATATTTACATAATTTTAAACAAGTCAGAAATAAACGTTCCAATGCAAGGAAAAGAAACAGCAAACAAGATCGTAGTGTAACACATCAAGTATTTAAACTGATAATGGTGATAAAATTACAGAGAAAAAGACGAAATATTTGTAGTTAATATATATGAAGTTTCAGAGCGTGTTTACAGACTAAAGTCTAAATAATGTAGACTTGAACTTCCGTTTGCAACAGTAATGTGGTCATGATAAACACCTGTCGATAAAATTGAAAAATATTTGTAATATATTACAATATGTTTGTAAGAGCTGAGTTCTAAACTGTATGAGGGAGTGACTTGATGCTGCTGTTGAACCTTTGATCCAAGGTTCTTCAAGGTAGTGACTGATGTTGCTAATGGATCTTTGTTCCAAGGTTCTTCAGGGTAATGACTAGATGTTGGTGATGGATCTTTGATCCAAGGTTCTTCAAGGTAGTGACTTGATGTTGCTGTTGAGCCTTTGATGCAGGGTTCATCAAGGAAGTGACTTAATGCTGCTGAAGGGAGATTATGTGAGAAATTGGAGCTACCCTTAGATTCCTCAGATTCAAGACTGACTAGGTTTCGGTCTCTGGGAGCTGCATGACCTATACGACTTTAGCACTTCCTCATCAATATAGTAATAACACTATTGCACTGACTGTTAACTCTAATAATGCTCTTATATGTTCATACAGAAAGAAGATACAGCAAATTTTATGTAACACAAACTGGGAGAAAAAGAGGAATGAACTGCAGACTGAGAAAGTAACAGTGTCGTGTACACTAGAAAACATAAGTTTTCAGAGTGAGTTGTAGATTACTGTGATGGAAATCAAGAGAAGGAAGTATGAGCTATAACAACTACCTGATGTAATAATTTGAAAAAAAAAAAAAATTATATTATCATGTACATTATTCATCATCCAAGCTGTGTATTATAATCATTTGGAAGTGGCAGCAATTAATGTATTAGATGTCAGTCACTGCCGAAAGGATGCTAGACAGCGTTCGTTCTCAGGGAGTCGTGGATCAATGGATTCTTTTACAAGAGGAAGGGCAACTGCTATAACCATGGGAAGCTTTAACAAACATTACGATAAACGGAACACTGAAGACGGGACACCACAAGCTTAGATCTGCTCCTTTAGCTATAAAGCTTAGCTCTGCTCCTTTAACTACTCATAGATAATTACAAATGGATAATCTCATCCTGTGAGCGTACCTTGCTTATACAATGCTGGCCCTCAGTACTAAGTGCCATAGAGCTTGTAGTGTACAGTATCTCGATGACCTACAACATGGTAGCATATGTTGCTAAAATTATGAGGAAGATACAGTTAGAGGAGGACAGTAAGAGGTTTCAAGGTGATCTGGATTTACTACTGAAATGGTTGAACAACAGTTAACAGATATGTACATGGATAGCAAAGTGCTGTTGACATCATTCTTAAAGCCTAAATTCGAGTGTACAGGGATAATGCTTTCTGCATCTAAAGAAATAAGTGAATAAAATATAAAAAATTCAAAACTATGCTTCAATATACCTCTCAAATCTTAAAAATAAAAATATGAGCAAGAAAGAGATACAGAAAACAGCAGTCCTGACAGTCCTGAAGACTGACAGGAGGAAAAAAGGAATCATGATAACCACGTTATGAAAGATCATGAAAGGATGCAAAAACTGAACGAAGATGATGTCTGAGAAACCTCAACAGAGAAAACAAGATGTACCTCTGACCTGTGACCTATTAGGGTATAATTATAAACAGAAATAAATGGTACAGAGACACTACTACTACAAGTTCCTCTTCATAGACAGATTGAGATAATATTGAAATGGACTGGAGTTGGAGTTAGTAACTTGACAAAATTACATGACAAACTAAATATTGAAAATGGAACACCTTAAGAATAGCAGCTCCGCTTCAGTAACAATAAACAGGTAATCACATACCAAACCTTTACCTCCATGAGAACTAAAAAAGGTGCAGAAGCTAGTGGTGAGGAACTCAACTGATTCACCTTCTTCTGGCCTTAACACTGCTGGGAGAGTAAACCAAAAACGTAAATGTAGCATAAACACTGGGCTGAAGTTTTGCACAAGTTTCCCGAAGGCACTACTAATCCGATTTTCTTCATCTCAAGTTTACATGGGAATCCACTGCACTGTATTTTAGCTGTGATATTGATGAGCTCTGTCAACTGCTGTTGCCGAGTTGGTCGACTACAGCAGCCAGTCATACACGCTCTGATGAGCCATCCCTTGTTATCAATTACAGTGGAACCTCAAATATCGAACTTTCTTCAGTCCAGAAGGCTGTTCGAGTGCCTTTACCAAATGAACTTATTCCCATCAGGAATAATGTAAATTAGCTTAGTCCATTTCAGACCCTCAAAAATACACTTATAAAAGCACTTACAAAAATACACTTACATAATTGGTTGTGTTGGGTGCAGTTCGATTTTTGAGGTTCCACTGTATTAGCACTTGCAATCCTCCACAAAATCTTGTCTAACAATTATATTATTAATAAAAGGCTTGAGTATCACATGCTTTAAGACTTGTTAAGCTATCAGAGGAGCTGTACCATCAATGAATCTTTATCAACATCCGGGGTTCCAGACTATTCAACATCTTACCAGAAGATATCAGAAAGATTAGATTTTGCCACCGAAGTGGCTAGTTTATTGTGCACCCCATATCCATCCTGTGGATGGTAGTGCAAGAGCATATGGATACACAAAAGGCCTAGGAACTAGGCCCCAAAGGTTTAACAGGAGTACATATGGATTTATATCTACAGATCTATAGTTCACTTATCTGTTACAAGCAAATTTAGGAAATTCGCTTAGTATATCTGGTATCTTATTTTCATTAATAAGATATCTTATCCTGTCACATAGGTTATTATACTGTCTATCTCTGTATTCCTCAATAAGTGGACAATTAAGCACATAGTGTTCAAGACAGTGACCATATGCCTGTTCACATAATTTACATTTAGTTTGAGAAACAACGCTGGAACAAGTGTAGAAACCTTCAAAAGAAAACTAGACAAGTATCGTCACCAGGTGCCAGATCAACCAGGCTGTGATGGATATGTAAGGGAGCGGGCCTCTAGCAGCAACAGCCTGGTTGACCAGGCAAGCACCAGACAAGCCTGGCCCGTGGCCGGGCTCTGAAAGTAGTGAAACTCTCGAAACCCTTCAAAGGTATATCAAAGGAAATACATACATGTACATGTAACGCCTTTGCTAAATGTTACCTTGCTATGACCAACTTTTTTTCGGCTTAACATTAGCTTATGGCAGTATATAGCTATGTCACATTTTGTCCCAAGCCAGTTCTTTTGGCCTATGAGGCCTGGTTCATTTGTTTTATGTAAAAACTACTTTGACAACAGTGTTCGGTCTTGAGCCTTATTAAATGGCTCGCTGTATTACGTACAGTGGTCCCTCGTTTATCATAATTAATCCGTTCCTGGAGGTGTTACTATTATCGAAATCTATGATTTTCGAATCAATTTTCCCCATAAGAAATAATGTAAATACAATTAATCTGCTCCTGACACCCAGAAGTATTAAAACAAAAAATTTTTTTACATGAAATATAGATGTAGTACATAAACAATACAATGGGACATGATGAATGAAACATTAACAGCATAACACTTACCTTTATTGGCGATTCTTCTTAGTGTATGGAAGACTGGAGGAGGAGAGAGATTGGATTATTTACAGTTTGGAAGGGGAATCCCCTTCCATCAACACCTCAGGTACCAATTGCTTTTCTGGGGTTACTTCTCTTCTCTGTTTCTTAATGCCACTAGGACCAGCTTGAAAGTGACTGGAGTCCTGTCTCACAAAATAACTGTGGAGAGAGCTCTGTTTCTGGCGTCTCTTTAACACTTCCCTAAAATGAGCCAAGACTTTGTCACTGTACATGTTGCCAACTGGCTTGCAACAGCCTTGTCAGGGTGATGTTTCTCCATAAATCTTTCCATCTTACCCCACATTTCAAAAATCTCCTTAATTTCTGAAGAAGGCACCTTCTTCCATCTCTGTTCCTCCTCCTCTGCTTCAAGATTCTGAGCTGCGATCTGTTGCTCTTCCTGCTGAAACTCTTGCCCCTTTCATATTGTTCAATGATGTTTTTCTTAAATTCAATCGTATTTCTCACCTTCTTTACCACAGGCTTGGCACTAGGAGCTTTCTTTGGAGCCATGGTAGCTTATTTAGTACTTGCAAGCACTAAAATGAATGGGATATTATGAAATATTTCGTATGAGCAAGTGAGGGGACCGTCGCTCACTGGTAAACAATGCTACACTGGCTGGGAAGGGAGGCCGCTCCGGCTCAGAGCGTGCGTACGCGTCCCAGACGAACTACCATTCGTGAGCCAATCTAAGATTAGCGAGCCCATGTTTTTACAAAAATATCGCTACGATTTCCGAAAATTATGACTCTTGAGCCCTACGATTATCGAGGGACCACTGTGTACTGGTACTTTCATGTGGTGCCCACTATCCTAGTTGGGCCACATTTCTTACGCTCGAGTACTTAGTATCCAGAATGTGTCCTGTAACGTTCCTTCTGCATCCAGTCATTAAATATTTCCAACTACTCTTGTGAGGATCTACATTACAGCTTGTCAGTCTGGAAAACTCTGTCACTGCCTCTTGAACTCCAGCTGTCATGGTCTCCTTGAAAGCTGCTTTCATAGCTCATTAAATTTGTTTATAAAAATTTCTCTTATTTATCCAAAGATAGTAAACAAATTCTTTGTCTTTCATTTGGTTTTGGTTTTATGTAGGTGATTATGTACTGGATAGTTCGTTACCTATACAATGTCTCTCACCAGTCTAGACACCATTCATTATCAAGGATTAAATCTAAGCCTAGAGGTCTTTACCTGCAAAATCCATTATTCCTATAATTTTATACATTTTCATGAAATTGACAATCTTTCAAGCTATTAAAATTATAACAGATGTTTGTATATCTAAGAGTTTGTTTTGTCTCCCCTCCCCATTACATCTCTTTGATGACTGTTTGAGTTTCTCATCTCTTTGTTGTTCTTTGTCTGGTGGTGACAGCATTGCTTTTCAAACTTAATGATACTAGTTTAGTTGATAGGCTTTAACTCCCATTAATCAGCCTACCAGTCACACTGGAAACTCCCTGAGGACCAAGTCTGCCCTCTTTCTGCCCCCCCTCCCACCCCTTCCATCTCGTGAACTTATGTTTCTTCTCTGGACTCTCTCCCTGGACTCACTCTCTCCCTGGACTCACTCTCTCCCTGGATTCACTCACTCCCTGGACTCACTCTCTCCCTGAACTCACACTCTCCCTGGACTCACTTTCTCCCTGGACTCTCTCTCCCTGTATCATTTTAAATTGTACTCAAATTTTGTGTATCATTCCAGTCATGGTATTGTGCCTTTTTTTGTTATTGAAGGCTCAGGTCCACAGCTGCCTTTTTTGGTCATGTTTTAAAGGGTGTCTACCACAATTGGCTAATATTTTTACTGCACAGTTTTGTGCACTATTGCTACGATGTGCATTTCATCGCTTGCTGTAATCTACTACTCAAAAAGTCGTGACTCATATCGTTGACTCTTAAGATTCACTTGGCCAGACCTTTAAATCTTTACATCTCTTTGTCCTTCGCATCAAGGTTTTGGTTGTCACATCTCTAGTAAATGTTGAATTTCACCATCGCTATGTCCCTAGTAATTCTAATACACAGGGCAATGATCTTGCGCACTCATATGCATATATTTGCTATTAGTATTTGGTTAGATTTTTCTCCAGTCATAGCACAACTCTTTCAAAATTGCTGGCAACATAGTTTGTATGATTTTTTTACCAGTATGTTTTTAACTAATCTACAACTGGGCTCTGGCTTTCTTCATTTTAGTGCTCTTGGTTGTATGGAAAAAGTTTTCTTGTGACTGCATTTGTCACAAAAGACTCCGATGCTCATATTAAAATATCGACCAAAAAAATAAGTTTGTGTCATTCTCACTAAAAAAAACTACCATCGTGACGCTGCCAGACACAAGTTACCTTCAACATCGCTTTCTAAAATATGCGTTCTTTAGTTACATATTAGAAAGGGAGTAGTATCATAGAACTATCATGGTATGCAAGGAGATTCTATAAATTTTTTCCTTGAAAAGGTCTATGTTAGTCACCCCTTGCAGTCACAGTCAACAAAACATTTGGATTCATTGGATTTATCAAACGTAATCAATCTAATAAAGAGTTGCAGATAATCATCATGAAAAAAGAAAATACAATATTGTCAACAAGAAGACTATATTAGCTTGTGTGACACCAAGCTATAAAAAAAAAAAAAATCACACAATCAAAGGAACTAGAAGATAGCAACAAAGGCAGTCACAAATGTCTACAAGAAACTCAATCTGGAGAAAGTGAAGTGCTAAAGCCATGTGGGCCCATTCAATGAATGTAGTAGTGGGCACGCGATCCTCGTAAGGTACACGGAAGACACACACACTACTTATTTGTGCTCACCTAGCATCAACAGATCAAAATGAATACATATACAAATCATCAGCCACCAAGCCACCCGAGCCTGGGTCTTGTGTCAACAAACAGACAGTGTATTAACAGGGATATTGAACTGGGACCACTTACTGTGTGAGGACACAACTGTTGATGTGGTGCTCAGCGTGATGAGGGAGAGGAGCTACCACAATAATGTTTAGTATATCAAAGAAAGAATATATAATAAACAAACCCGGGGTCAAGCAAAAAAATTTAATTGACTTAAGACACATCTTCCTGAAGGCAGCCGCTGAATCAGAGATAAGTCAGTCAATGCCTCACAATAAATCAGACAGGAACTCTTTCACAAGCTCAAACAATTCATTAAACAAAATCCTGAGAAAATTTTCTAATTGTAAGTTCGAGACGACCAAATAATTTCAGAATACAGTGGACCCCCGCCTTACGATCAGCTTCCAATGCGACCAATTATGTAAGTGTATTTATGTAAGTGCTTTTGTACGTGTATTTTTGGAGGTCTGAAATGGACTAATCTAATTCACAATATTCCTTATGGGAACAAATTCGTTCGGTAACAGCACCTGAACATACTTCTGGAATGAAATTATATTGTAAGGCGGGGGTCCACTGTATACCAAAAGAAACTGAACGTTTGAATTAACCTGTTAATATCAATATCTCAGAAAGCAAAAAGAAACCTGATACTATAGTTAATCTTGACTGAAAGACTCGTCTCTGCATCAGCAGTGTGCTCTGAGAAGGTTCATTCGTATAAATTATTTCAAAATTAGAAGTTTGATCTTGGCCCATAGATAATACAGTGTTTAATGATGTAATGCTCACAGATATAGGTTACAATGCTCAAATATCTACTAGGGCATAAGAAAGGAATTTATAGGCGTATCAAAAGAGGTGAGGGTCATCTTATGAATCAGTATATTGACATTAAGAGGGACATTAAAAAGGGGATAAGAAAAGCTAAAAGGGACTATGAAATTAAAGTTGCTAGGGATTCTAAAACTAACCCAAAAAGTTTTTTCCAGGTCTATAGAACAAAAGTTAGAGATAAGATAGGTCCCCTTAAAAATAACTATGGGCACCTTACTGACAAAGAGAATGAAATGTGCTCGATTTTTAATAATTATTTTCTCTCAGTTTTTACACAGGAAGACACTAACAATATTCCAGTAATTAATTTTTATAGTGGGCTAGAAGAAGATAAATTATATAACATCACAGTCACTAGTGAAATGGTTGTGAAGCAGATAGACAGACTGAAGCAAAATAAGTCGCCGGGTCCTGATGAGGTTTTTTCAAGGGTTCTTAAGGAATGCAAAATGGAACTCTGTGAACCATTAACTAATATTTTTAATTTATCTCTTCAAACAGGTGTAGTGTCTGATATGTGGAAGATGGCTAATGTAATTCCTATTTTTAAAACAGGGGACAAGTCGTTACCGTCAAAGTTACCGCCCAATAAGCCTGACCTCAATTGTAGGCAAATTACTAGAGTCAATTATAGCTGAGATTATAAGAAGCCATCTCGATAAGCATAGCTTGATTAATGATACTCAGCATGGATTCACAATTATCATTATAATCAAAAAGAAGCGCTAAGCCACAAGGACTATACAGCTTGGATTCACAAGAGGCCAGTCTTGTCTAACTAATTTATTAACTTTCTTCAGTAAAGCTTTTGAGGCTGTTGACCACGATAAAGAATTTGATATTATTTACTTAGATTTTAGTAAGGCTTTTGATAGAGTTCCGCACCATAAACTGTTAAAGAAAGTGGCAGCTCATGGCATTGGGGGAAAAGTGCTCTCGTGGATCAAGTCATGGCTCACTCACAGGAAGCAGAGTGTGTCCATAAATGGGGTTAAATCCGAGTGGGGATCTGTAACAAGTGGCGTTCCACAGGGATCAGTCTTGGGCCCGTTGTTGTTTATAATATATATCAATGATCTTGATGAGGGAATTACTAGTGATATGAGCAAATTCGCCGATGACACAAAGATAGGTAGGATAATTGATTCAAACGTAGATGTTATGGAACTTCAGGAGGATTTAAATAAACTCTATTCTTGGTCAGAAAAGTGGCAGATGCAGTTCAATGTAGATAAATGCAAGGTTCTGAAGCTTGGAAGTGCCCATAACCCTAGTACTTATAAGTTAAATGATGTAGAACTTAGCCATACAGATTGCGAAAAGGACTTGGGGGTTATGGTGAGCAGCAACCTTAAACCAAGACAGCAATGCCTAAGTGTACGTAATAAGGCAAATAGATTACTGGGATTTATATCAAGAAGTGTAAGCAACAGAAGTCCAGAGGTCATACTGCAGCTTTATACATCATTAGTAAGGCCTCACCTAGATTATGCAGCTCAGTTCTGGTCTCCATATTACAGAATGGACATAAATTCGTTAGAAAACATTCAGCGTAGGATGACTAAATTAATACATAGCATTAGAAATCTTCCTTATGAAGAAAGATTGAAGACTCTTAAGTTACATTCACTTGTTAGACGAAGAATGAGGGGAGACCTGATCGAAGTGTATAAGTGGAAGATAGGTATTAATAAAGGGGATATTAATAAGGTCTTGAGGATGTCTCTCCAAGAGAGAACCCGCAGTAATGGATTTAAATTAGATAAGTTTAGATTTAGAAAGGACATAGGAAAGTATTGGTTTGGAAATAGGGTAGTTGATGAGTGGAACAGTCTACCTAGTTGGGTTATTGAGGCTGGGACTTTGGGTAGTTTCAAATTTAGGTTGGATAAATACATGAGTGTGAGGGGTTGGATTTGAGTAGGACTTTCACATCAGAGCTTATATTCTTGGGTGGCATTGAAAATTGGGTTGGGCAAATGTTTTGTTAGTGGGATGAATTGTAAGGGACCTGCCTAGTATGGGCCAACAGGCCTCCTGCAGTGTTCCTCCTTTATGTTCTTATGTTCTTATATCATAATTTTTAGCATGCTTTCTAAAATCTAACCCAAAAGACATTATTTGGATTAATAACTCAAAGGAATAAAAACCCAGGATAAACCAAGCAGTGTGGTGTATTTCCTATTTAGGTCCTCCTCCAGATGTGACCCCAAAAAAAATCGATTAACTCCTAGTTACCAATTTTGTACTAGGCAAAAGAAGCAGAATGTGTAAAACAACTTTCCCATATGTCCTGCCTTACCTAAGGATTGACCAAAGTACGTACTTCTGAGTGTGAGCCTCTAGCACTGTCACTGCGATACAAGGTACCTATCCTCACATTTTCACAGCTAAAGAATCCACCAAGATTCATTTTCACTAACCATCTGTGCTATGGATACCATCTACCACACACCAATAGATGTATGTCTCATAGTGTATATGTATGCTGAGAGTTTAGAGACTATAGTATTCCTGATTTATACCATCCACTTTATACCAGGATCTTTCCTAAATAGCCATTTGCAGCCGAAGCGCAGAAAGAAGAGTCACTATGCCTATGGATAACACTGGTGGCAGGTCACCACCATCCTCTCCATGTATTCCGTGTCTTTCTTGTCACTAACCGAAAAACACCCATTTTCATACAAATTACTTTAAATAAAAGTGAACATTGCAATTTCAACATATGAAAAGCATTCGTAGTTTTCTTTGATATGTTTTGACTGGGGAGCAATAGCTGCATCACCGAATCTGATAAGACTTAATTACCAACAGGGATTTAAATAATTTTATAAGATCATGGCAATAGTTATTGAAAACAAAAGAAAGTACCAAGATGAAGAAGTGCATATGATCTATTTAATCCCTATCTGGTCAATAGTCTTTCAACCTAATGAATTAACCAATTAACCTGGACTGCATAAAAGTGTCGAAATTACCAAAGGTTTACTTTACGGCTAGTTTTAGTTACTACATTATTACACTACTGTACATAAAATTGAAAAAAAAAAAAGATGCTTGATATAAATATTTGCTTAAAACAGCAGTTTGTTGTAATAGATTGGGAACAGTAAACTGTGAAAGGGACATAATTTAAGAGTAATCCAAGACTTTGTAAGAGGAAACAATGAAAATGTGGAATGTACAAGAATGGTATACAATACCAACAAGATGAAAATTTAGACATGTGCAACATCTGGGTATATTTATTGTAGACGTTTCGCCTACCAGTGGCTTCATCAATACAGATTCTAGGACAATATTTGAAGACAGTAGAACTATATACAAAAGATGAGGTAATCACACCAACTCCAAGGCTGAGGGACTGATTACCACTTTTTTTGTATATAGTTCTACTGTCTTCAAATATTGTCCTAGAATCTGTATTGATGAAGCCACTGGATGGCAAAACATCTACAATAAAGATACACAGGTGTTGCACATGTGTCTAAATCTTCAAAATGTGGAATGCATACATATAATTTGCACAAAAATATGGTCTGTTGTTGCTCAGTATTCTCATCATTGTAATAAAAAAAACATTTAGTTTAGGTCTTGCGTGCATTAGTAGATTTGTAGGATTTGTTAGAGATTTTGTAGTGTTTCTTGAGTTGTTGAATGAATCTACAGTCTGAACTACGCTGGCTGTTATGCCATCCAATATTAACACAGTAGCAGCAGTGGCTTAAAGTAAATAGCAAATATTTTTAGTTCTCTTGATTTTCTGCTATTAAGCAATTAATACAGTGTATAAATAATAAATTAAACATAATTTGCTGAAAATTAACAAAATTTACTGGCTGGAATGTGTTTATATGTTTTATAAACAAAATATATGTTTTGGAAGAAATTATTATTTAGAGAGAACAGTAAGTTATTATAAAATAATAACAATGTCATTTCACGGTTTCAACTTTTTTATTTACAGCAGGCCTACCACGCAACAGCCGTGATCCGCCAAATGAGGCTATTGGCACTGAGCACTCAGCGTGAAAAGAAGGAGAGTGAGTCAAGCGATACCAACGCCAACACCAAAGCACCAAGAGAAAATGCCCATTAGTTGTTCTTTTGCTCATTACTTTGATTTTTTTTATAAGAAATGTGATGCGGTTAGGCTGTCTTCAGTTCTTGTTTGCATTTCTAAAGACTATGCCTTGCAGTTACGTTGCAACATTTAGTCTCGTACAAATGCCAACTGAATTTCAGAAGTCTACCAAGTTAACACCACCTTTGGTTCTTCTGGTATCTTGGTTAATCTTCAGGCTTTGACTGTGGTTCAGTGAGCAGCCTGTATAGAAGGCTTGGGAGTCTTCTACTTGTGATTGATTCAAGAGTCTAATAGTTATTTTTATATAATAATTGCAGATATTTTTCACTTGCAGTCTTTAGTAGTATTCCAGTTTTTAAACAAAACCTTGCATGTGGTATAGGAGTGATATCATAAAAGAAACAATCAAATTTGATTTTGAAACTAATTATACCCAGCGAATTAGAATGACGACTATGATCTTGATATCGAGGATGCATTAACGGACACTTATTAAGAACATGTGACTGCAGTAATCCTTCAGATTTAACCTACTAAAATAAACAACTGTGCAGTGTTCGATGCATCATATACTACAAACATCCTTTATGTAAACCAGAGCTATCCCATGTTTTATATAACACGGTTAAGGAAAAAATTAAGATGTTTTGTTTAATACAATTGTGAATTCAAAAGACGGGCAAATTGTCACTTGATAATTTCCTATCAGGAATATTCTGTGTGTGATGGGAAGAATTCTATTGTTATTTTAGCTTAGCAGATGTTAATTTCTTAACCATTTATGAATTTTATGGTGTTGGAAAATCACTTCTGTCCATCTAAGGACCTATTGTCTTTCATATAACACACGATGTTTTGAAATGTTCAGGAGAATGGCAACTGTATGAATTCCAAATAGTAGATATATATATATATATATATATAATATATATATATATATATATAATATATATATATATATATATATATATATATATATTATATATATATATATATATATATATAATATATATATATATATATTATATAAATATTTATTCACATAGGCAGTGACTCTCTCTGTTAATCAAATTTTATATTTGTGCTGTTGCCTCTAGACTTGTAAATTTGCTAAAACTAAGTCTGGCTGGGACTTGCTAGAGTCTCTAGACAAGCTGTGTTTTTGATCTACGCAACAATTTATAAATTTCTAAGTGCAATTTCTCAGCGGTAATAGTGTTTTTTTTTTTATTTAAGAGTTGACTATTCTTGATGTTTTGTAGTAGTCCTTTTGGCCCTGAAAATAAAGCATCTTGTGGGGCTTCAGTGAATTTTTCTTGATGGTTTGCTCCTTAACTTTTTTTTTCTAGACTATTAAATTAAGTATTATAATGTTGAAGAGAGTTAAGCATCATGAAACATTTTGAAATTTAGGTCTTTACTAAACTTTAGTAAGGGCTTCAGTGTCAGGGTTTAACACTGATGTATATACACATCAATAGCACAAAATTCCGATGACTTGCTGAAACTCAAGTCAAAACTGTTATTTATTTACCTTCATGAACCTATTTACTTTAAGCCACTTTACAGCTTTTGCAAAAGTATACAAGGAAAACAAGATATAATAATAATATATATATATATATATATATATATATATATATATATATATATATTATATATATATATATATATATATATATATATATATATATATATATATATAAATGTATATATATATATATATATCAATAACACTTCGACTAGCTGGGGGCTACAACCTGTGTTGTTTTAGCCCGCCTCATGGTGAATTAAAATTCACGACACACTAACCCATTGGACCATCCAATCCAATGAGTTAGAGCGTCGTGAATTTTCACTCACCGTGAGGCAGGCTAAAACAACATGGGTTTAAGCCCTCAGCTAGTCACAGTGTTGTTATTGATTATATATGACTCGTTCATGGTCACAATAATATATATGTATATATATATATATATGTCATGCCGAATATGTAAAACTGGTCAATTAGCAAGAACTCATTTAAAATTAAGTCCTTTCGAAAATTTTCTCTTATACGTTTAAAGATATATTTTTTTTCATTAATGTTAATGTAAAAATTTATAATTTTGCACCAAAAGGAACTTAGAAAACTTACCTAACCTTATTATAACAAGAGCAATTTATTTTAGCCTAACCGAACTAAATATATTTTTGATTTGTTTACAATAATTTAATACTAAACAAACACAGTGAAATATTTTTTTTGTTAGGTTCAGAATGATTTTGGCGAAATTATTGCATACACAAATTTTCACTTGTTCTATATGGCAAGATGAACGTTGCTATTTAAAGCCAAGATAGCAAGTTCTGCCTATTCGGCACGATATATATAATATATATATATATATATATTATATATGTATATATTATATATATATTTTATATATATATATATATATATATATATATATATATATATATATATATAAAATTAATTTTATATATATAAATATATATATATATATATATAATTATATATGTGCAATAAGATCACAGTAAACAGGTGATTCAAAATATGCAAAACAACCACTCTGAAAGAATAGAGAAATTCCAAGCACTTTCGTGACACTCGTGGTTGTTTTGCATATTATAATATTTATAATATATATAATATATATATATATATATAATATATATATATATATATATATATATATATATATATATATATATATATATATATATTATATATATATATATAAAATGTATATATATTCTGTTCAATGCTTTGACTTGAGCTTTCAGCAATTGTTAATGGATATTCACTGTAGTATTCACGAAATAGATGTGTATTCCTATTTTTGTAAATTTCATCAATAATAGCAACCTTATTAGGTAGTAGTTGAATCTATTTGTAGTTAATAGAATTTTTCAAATCTTGCATTTGTAGGGAATAAAGTAGTATGCAGACATTTAAACGACTTAGTATTATCTGATTGCATGACATTGTAATTAAATTGCTTATATAAAAAAAGATTGGTGATGGTATTATAGGCTGCATTCGATAAACTTTGATTTGTAATTTCTGACTTTAAAAACTAAATTGAGGACATCACTGAAGGTCTTTGGATTGAGCTATGTAATAATATCTTAGGACATTACGGTGTTGGAAGACCGGCTGATGGTTGCCCACTGAACGGGTCATCATCTGATATATTGGAAGTTATTTATCTTCAACAAGACACCAGTATTATGCTGAAACTGTGTAGTATTGTGTGTAGTCTTGAATGAGAGCCATGAAGGAAGCAGTGTATAGGTTTGTTAACTAATGAAGTGAAAGGTACATCATCCCACTATGCCTTTAATAAATTTATACTGTGTATGTGTTGAATCCAAACTCTAAAGTTTTCTGATATTTTTATTTGAAGAAAATGTACTATTTTTGTGGGAAGGAAGCTGTCGAGTGAACTGAGAGGCTGGCAGTCATAGGTTTGAACCACCAAAAGTGACACCAACTTTTTTTTTTTCAGTCTTTGTGTCTTAACTATACCTACAAAGAAATGCTGAGAAAGACAGTGACAGAATTTGTTTTGCCATGATAAAGTATTTACTCGTGTCTGGATTTTTAATCCAGGTGTTAGTAATGATGAGGATAGCACTGTAGAATATTAGTTAAGAATTATTGATTATATAAAATCCTACTAAAGTTAGAATTTAAATGATAAGTTTTATCATGCATTGTTTTCAAAACATTTTGACTATTGGGGATACACAATTTATGGGGGAGGGGGGTCTTCTCACATGCGCCATCCATGAGAGGTATTGTTCCTCTCACTAAAGTCTTGCTTTACAGAACAGTCAACTATGTATGTGGATATACTTATGTGTTTCATTTCTGCTGATGCACTGCTTAGCCAGTAAGATTTCTACCTGTCAAGGTTCATGAAGTTAGCTTGTCTAAAAACACTCGTTTGCTTGTACTTATAAGCAACACAAAACAATGGCATCTTTCAACTGTAGTATGCATGTATGCCTTACTTGAGAGGTGCAGCAGTTGAGGTATTACTGCCAAGCTGGATCTCTGAAAGTGATAGTAATGCATACGAAGCATTTTCCCAGCATCACGACTGGAATAATTACTGAAAGTGAAATTGAAAGTGTTCTGTTTAGGTGATATTCTTTTTTTGTGAAGAGAATGTCATAGAATTTTGATGTTATCCACAATCCTTTCATATATTTTCAGTACAGGTATACAACATTAAATATTGACTGTACTTCAGTTAGCATGTAAATAACACAGGTAGGCTATATAAGGTTATATAATACCACTGAACATGTTACTTTACTAGGTATGTAGAATTTTTCCCGGGTCCATTGAATCTGAGTATGCCTGGATAATATTGTATGATTATCTAATGAAGAGCACTTTCACTACCAGCTTTACACTAGAAAATATTAATGTAGAGTATGACTTAACCTGAAATGGTTAAGAAATGGTTAAGAAATGGTTAACTTATTCTTACGGTTAAAAATAAATTGGGTCTTGTCCTTAAGCTAGAATAAATACTGACCAACCAATTTTCTCCGAGCCTTTAAATCTTGTCATTCCATTATCAATACAACGCTTCATGTCAAGAAGTGATATTTTTTCCAACTTCATTTTGTTGTATTTTGTAAAAATATTATTTATATTACTTTAAGTATTTAGGTTTTAAAAAACTGTTTCAGTTACTTAGATAAATGGTAGCACTATTTGTCAAATATTGGAGACTGGCATTTTGGGATAGCAATTTTTCTAGGTTATACAGTATGCAGTGCAGTATCTATTATTAATTATATTGTTTTAGAATAATAGTTAAAACTGTTGAGAAATCTAAACAGTGTCAATAAATACTGAAGAAAAGGCCCTGTTTAGCCATTGGAACTTTTTACAAACATGAATTTCAACTGCTAAATACATGTATATTTAATAAAAGCTCGCTATGTAGTCTATGCCGAGTTTGCATTAGTGGGCATAACTATGAGACAGTTAAGAGAAGACTGTTTATCACATTGAAACAGTCACCAGTATAATTTTTAATATGATCTACAACCTTCGATTACATGACTGTTTCATGATAAAAACAATAAAAGTTGAAAATCAGCATGTGTTTTCTTTCAGGAAATAAGAATAATACTTTTATTCTCTGTATACACCATCATTTCTGTCCTATCTGCATTAATTCGTTCCCAGAGGTGGTCCAAATATACAGTGTTTACCTGGAGAGGGTTTCAGGGGTCAACGCCCCCGCAGCTCAGTCACCGAATACTGTAAACCTGGATTTATTTTTCTCAAAAAGACGAAGAAGTCTTCAGAGGAATCTTGAGGGAAATATGGTGTTGGTCCAGATGTGGTCTAGTAGGGAAACACTAGTCTCTGTAACTCTTGTAGGTTTTGTTACTGTTGGCAGCAACATGCAGTTACTCATTGTGTTTGTGAATTCAGTAACATGTGGGTCTTGGTCTTGTAGGAGATTGATATTGAAGTCACCTGAGAGTAGTAAGTGATCTTTGTTCATGCGTGCATCAGTTATACTTCCTAGGTTTTCACTAAAACAGCTAATGTTTGACTGAGGTACTCTGTAGATGTTTATCACTGTGAGAGGTTTTTGTAGGTATTTGGATTTGAATTTAGCTATTATATATTCCCCATGTTCATCCCTTGTGCAAGTATTAGTGATACATTCTAGTTGGTCTGAGTAGTATATAGCTGTGCCACCCCCTTGTTGATCTGGCCTACAGTTGTGTATGGCTGTGTAACCAGGAATGGCATAGACATCTGTAGTATCAGGCTTTAGCCAGGTTTCAGTGAGAGTAATGATGGACATACTGGCATGCAGGGAATTTAGTAATGCTATGAGGTCATCATAATGTTTACTTAAAGATCTGATATTGTAGTTAGAGAGAGTTATGTTGTTGTTGGCTCTGAGAAGTGCCTTTGATTGTTCTGCTGTGTAGTAATTACAGTTAATGTTTGATTCATTTAAGTCATTAGATAAGAGGTTGGTATCAGGATCAATGCTTGTTATCATAAGATTTATAGTGAATCTATAGTTAGAATTAAATATAAGACAAAGTAAATATTCTAAAGCTATAAAATAGCATCCGAATTATTTTAACAAATGTAAAAAAAATGAGCTAAGGTAGCTATTTAAAGCTAAAATAAATGAGGCAATATAAAAGGGACTAAAATAATTTGTGGTGAACAAAAAAGTGGTAATCAAATAAATGAATATAATGGCAAAATAATGAGCTTATTACACTTCAGAACCTGAGAATAGCACCTTGATTATTTTAACAATTGTGAATATATGAACTAAGGTTGTTATATAAAGCTAAAATAAAAGAGAGAGAGAAAAAAAAAAAGGGGACTAAATTAAGTAATGGTAAACAAAGTTAAAATGACAGATAGTCACTATGATATAATATTGATTTGGGAGTAAGATCTGATTTGTTATATATAATAAGTTGAGCAATATATTGTACTATAAAAGATAGTTAAGGGCCTTGAACAATGATATAATTGAAATATACACTAATTGCACACACAACATAGTCACTAAGATATGAAAATAATCTTAGCGTAGGACTTATAATATAAACTTATAATATAAAAATACAAATTAAAATGGTACTTGCAATTGCACTAGGGTCTGGTATAGGTTGTTAACAAGATCAAGAGTATAACTAGATTTAAACTGACAAAATAAAATTCACAAATTAAAGTACCAAAAGAATAATAAGTTAAAAATAACAATGGCAATGACTTGGTTATAATATGATAGTAAGATGGTAGACAGGTACACAGGTACATGGGTACACAGGTACACAGGTACAAAGGATAATATAGAGGTTGGAGTTGAATATACAAACTTGAAAATTTGGCAACAAAATGTTATGAAAAGTATAAAATAATGATTAATGTACAAAAGTAAAATTGACTGGTAGTAAATATGGTGTTTAATAAAATTTTAGAAAGTAATAATGATTACAAAAAAGTGAAAAAGTAATGTTTATTTCATTCAATATTGCACTGGTAGTTATACTTGAGGTTATTTGGCAGTACAAGGTAATTAAGAGTACTCAAAGATAGTAAATGTGGTATTAAAACAGGTTATGCAAATTAGACAAGTAATGGTAATTAAATGATGTCAAAAATGTTAAGAGAAAATTATACTGATAGTAAAAATGGTAATTAATTATTAATTTTAGTAAGTAATATCAATTAATAGTATTTAAAAAATATATGAGATAGTAATATGGACAGAGAAAGTATCAATTCAGCTAATATTTAAGCAAACAATAGTAAATAAGAAAATTACATAAGGTGACTTATGCTTACTAGTAAAATCACAAAATGAGGTAGTTGAATTTTTTAATTACTAAGAGATTGTACTATGAAATTTGAACAATAATGGAGCAAAACATACACTACACTAAGTAGGCTTTTAGGCTGGACATTGTTTAGTTATTCTCTGTAAGATTAGTATCCCCGAGAAATCATGATGGATCATTCTCATTCGTGATTGTGTACAGTTGACCTACATTCGTTTTCCTAACTAGAATTTTCCCATCCCGTGTGAAGCATTGGTGTATTGTGTCATTATTCTCCCGCTTAAGTTTTCTGACTATACAGGAAGTTCTGACGTTTTTTGGTAAGACACTCGTTTATATATACCTCTTTTTTACTTTATTTTTATTTTTTTTATTAACACACTGGCCGATTCCCACCAAGGCAGGGTGGCCCGAAAAAGAAAAACTTTCACCATCATTCACTCCATCACTGTCTTGCCAGAAGGGTGCTTTACACTACAGTTTTTAAACTGCAACATTAACACCCCTCCTTCAGAGTGCAGGCACTGTACTTCCCATCTCCAGGACTCAAGTCTGGCCTGCCGGTTTCCCTGAACCCCTTCATAAATGTTACTTTGCTCACACTCCAACAGCACGTCAAGTATTAAAAACCATTTGTCTCCATTCACTCCTATCAAACACGCTCACACATGCCTGCTGGAAGTCCAGGCACTCGCAAACAAAACCTCCTTTACCCCTCCCTCCAACCTTTCCTAGGCAAACCCCTACCCTGCCTTCCTTCCACTTCAGACTGATACACTCTTGAAGTCATTCTGTTTCGCTCCATTCTCTCTACATATCCGAACCACCTCAACAACCCTTCCTCAGCCCTCTGGACAACAGTTTTGGTAATCCCGCACCTCCTCCTAACTGCCAAACTACGAATTCTCTGCATTATATTCACACCACACATTGCCCTCAGACATGACATCTCCACTGCCTCCAGCCTTCTCCTCGCTGCAACATTCATCACCCATGCTTCACACCCATATAAGAGCGTTGGTAAAACTATACTCTCATACATTCCCCTCTTTGCCTCCAAAGACAAAGTTCTTTGTCTCCACAGACTCCTAAGTGCACTGCTCACCCTTTTCCAATCATCAATTCTATGATTCACCTCATCTTTCATAGACCCATCCGCTGACACGTCAACTCCCAAATATCTGAATACATTCACCTCCTCCATACTCTCTCCCTCCAATCTGATATCCAATCTTTCATCACCTAATCTTTTTTTTATCCTCATAACCTTACTCTTTCCTGTATTCACTTTTAATTTTCTTCTTTTGCATACCCTACCAAATTCATCCACCAACCTCTGCAACTTCTCTTCAGAATCTCCCAAGAGCACAGTGTCATCAGCAAAGAGCAACTGTGACAACTCCCACTTTATGCGTGATTCTTTACCTTTTAACTCCACGCCTCTTGCCAAGACCCTCGCATTTACTTCTCTTACAACCCCATCTATAAATATATTAAACAACCATGGTGACATCACACATCCTTGTCTAAGGCCTACTTTTACTGGGAAATAATCTCCCTCTTTCCTACACACTAACTTGAGCCTCACTATCCTTGTAAAAACTATTCACTGCTTTCAGTAACCTACCTCCTACACCATACACCTGCCACATTGCCCCCCTATCCACCCTGTCATACGCCTTTTCCAAATCCATAAATGCCACAAAAACCTCTTTAGCCTTATCTAAATACTGTTCACCTATATGTTTCACTGTAAACACCTGGTCCACACACCCCCTACCTTTTCTCAAGCCTCCTTGCTCATTTGCTATCCTATTCTCCATCTTACTCTTAATTCTTTCAATAATAACTCTACCATACACTTTACCAAGTATACTCAACAGACTTATCCCCCTATAATTTTTGCACTCTCTTTTGTCCCCTTTGCCTTTATACAAAGGAACTATGCATGCTCTCTGCCAATCCCTAGGTACCTTACCCTCTTCCATACATTTATTAAATAATAGTACCAACTACTCCAAAACTATATCCCCACCTGCTTTTAACATTTCTATCTTTATCCCATCAATCCCGGCTGCCTTACCCCCTTTCATTTTACCTACTGCCTCACGAACTACCCCCACACTCACAACTGGCTCTTCCTCACTCCTACAAGATGTTATTCCTCCTTGCCCTATGCACGAAATCACAGCTTCCCTATCTTCATCAATATTTAACAATTCCTCAAAATATTCCTTCCATCTTCCCAATACCTCTAACTCTCCATTTAATAACTCTCCTCTCCTATTTTTAACTGACAAATCCATTTGTTCTCTAGGCTTCCTTAGCTTGTTAATCTCACTCCAAAACTTTTTCTTATTTTCAACAAAATTTGTTGATAACATCTCACCCACTCTCTCATTTGCTCTCTTTTTACATTGCTTCACCACTCTCTTAACCTCTCTCTTTTTCTCCATATACTCTTCCCTCCTTGCATCACTTCTACTTTGTAAAAACTTCTCATATGCTAACTTTTTCTCCCTTACTACTCTCTTTACATCATCATTCCACCAATCGCTCCTCTTCCCTCCCGCACCCACTTCCCTGTAACCACAAACTTCTGCTGAGCACTCTAACACTACATTTTTCAACCTACCCCATACCTCTTCGACTCCATTGCCAATGCTCTCATTAGCCCATCTATCCTCCAATAGCTGTTTATATCTTACCCTAACTGCCTCCTCTTTTAGTTTATGAACCTTCACCTCTCTCTTCCCTGATGCTTCTATTCTCCTTGTATCCCATCTACCTTTTACTCTCAGTGTAGCTACAACTAGAAAGTGATCTGATATATCTGTGGCCCCTCTATAAACATGTACATCCTGAAGTCTACTCAACAGTCTTTTATCTACCAATACATAATCCAACAAACTACTGTCATTTCGCCCTACATCATATCTTGTATACTTATCCTCTTTTTCTTAAAATATGTATTACCTATAACTAAACCCCTTTCTATACAAAGTTCAATCAAAGGGCTCCCATTATCATTTACACCTGGCACCCCAAACTTACCTACCACACCCTCTCTAAAAGTTTCTCCTACTTTAGCATTCAGGTCCCCTACCACAATTACTCTCTCACTTGGTTCAAAGGTTCCTATACATTCACTTACAATCTCCCAAAATCTCTCTCTCTCCTCTCGATTCCTCTTCTCCAGGTGCATACACCCTTATCATAACCCACTTTTCGCATCCAACCTTTACTTTAATCCACATAATCCTTGAATTTACACATTCATATTGTCTTTTCTCCTTCCATAACTGATCCTTGAACATTACTGCTACCCCTTCCTTAGCTCTAAGTCTCAGATACTCCTGATTTAATCCCATTTATTTCCCCCCACCGAAACTCCCCTACAATTATTGTCTTTTTTCCTGTCATGTGAGTGGAATCTAAGCATAACACTTTTTCTACCATGGGATCCTAGTAACATGGCTTCTTTTATTTCTGACTCTGGTACAATAACACTTGTTTGGTCCTTTATGGTCTGCAGAGTAATTTCTTTACTGTTTGTTTGGTTCATATCACTGGGAAAAAGTGGACTGTTAACTATTACTGCGTCCGATAGTTTATCTTGCTCAGTTTTATCTTCTTGGAGAGCAAAGTAGTCACTGAACTGGTTATCTAAGTTGTTCTTCCAGTCTTTTACTGCTTCTTCAACCTTTGTATTAAGATATTATTTGTTCTGTATGGCTATCTATGACTGTTTGGATGGTCTTGCCATAGTTAGTCATTCCTGGTGTTGATAACTTTTGTTCAAGACTGAGGATTTTGTTCTCGAGTTGTGTCATCCTGGTGTCTTGTTTTGTTAGTGTCTCTCGAAGATTCATATTTTCAATAACTAAGTTGGAGATACATGACTTTAGGGTATCTGGATCGTTGGTCATACCTGAGAGACTACTTGGTAGGTTGAATCCGGGGAAGAGGGGAGGATGGGCTGGTGGCAGCCATGTTTGTTGTTATTGTTGTGGTGTGGCCTTGAGTGGTGGTGGGTGGGGTGGTTGCTGGGCCGGCGTCCTCCTGGCTACACTTGTTGAATACTTGGTTTTTCGGTGTTTTCTTGCTGGCCTTGGTGCTATTTCCTCTTAGATTGCGCCTCATAATACTACAGGAATTGTTGTAGCTAAGAAGAAGTTGTAGTTATACAAATTATTATTATTATAATCAAGGGGGAAGCGCTAGATAAGATAAGATAAGATTTCGTTCGGATTTTTAACCCCGGAGGGTTAGCCACCCAGGATAACCCAAGAAAGTCAGTGCGTCATCGAGGACTGTCTAACTTATTTCCATTGGGGTCCTTAATCTTGTCCCCCAGGATGCGACCCACACCAGTCGACTAACACCCAGGTACCTATTTACTGCTAGGTGAACAGGACAATAGGTGTAAGGAAACGTGTCGGAATTTCCACCCGCCGGGAATCGAACCCGGGCCCTCCGTGTGTGAAGCGGGAGTTTTAGCCACCAGGCCACCGGGCCTGGTGGATTATACAGCGCCTGGGGGGGGGGGGGATGTGGAAGGCATTCAGGCTTAATTCGGGGAACTGGAGCACAGATCCAATTCCCTAAATCAAGAGCCCCTCACCAACATCAAGGAACCTTCCTTGAGGGGTAGTTATACAAATTATTATTATAATCAAGGGGGAAGCGTTAAACCCGGAGGATTATACAGCGCCTGGGGGGGGGGCATGTGGAAGGCATTCAGGCTTAATTCGGGGAACTGGAGCACAGATCCAATTCCCTAAATCAAGAGCCCCTCACCAACATCAAGGAACCTTCCTTGAGGGGTAGTTATACAAATTATTATTATAATCAGGGGGAAGCGTTAAACCCGGAGGATTATACAGCGCCTGGGGGGGGGGCATTGTGGAAGGCATTCAGGCTTAATTCGGGGAACTGGAGCACAGATCCAATTCCCTAAATCAAGAGCCCCTCACCAACATCAAGGAACCTTCCTTGAGGGGTAATTATACAAAGCTTAGGGTTACGTTGTTCGGCTGGCAGCGGGGTGTTGCTTTGGGTTTGAGCAGTCTTCCTTTGATCTCATTATTTTCGGTTTGTAGGTTTCACTGTTGGTAATCTTTGGTCATTCTGGGTGCTAGGTTGGGTAGTACAGTTTTGCTTGTAACTAGGTCATCATAAGAGCATTGGTGGCTCTGATAGTTGGAGAAAAGTACAGAGCTTGGAGGTCGCTCCTCTCAAGGAAGGTTCCTTGATGTTGGTGAGGGGCTCTTGATTTAGGGAATTGGATCTGTGCTCCAGTTCCCCGAATTAAGCCTGAATGCCTTCCACATCCCCCCCCCCGGGCGCTGTATAATCCGCCGGGTTTAAGCGCTTTCCCTTTGATTATTAATATAATGGAGGTCGCTGCTGTTGTTTATCCTTTGTGAATATTATTTCTTTTTCTTATTCATTAATTTTCCTGAGGGGAAGGGGGGAAGCCAGCGTTTTGTAATACTGTTTGAAGTTGTCAGAGCTGAGTAAGTCTAAACACTGAATGATCATAAAAATAATTCTTATTTTTTTCGTGTCACCCTACCTGGGTGAGAGTTTGATAAATGTTTAATAATAATTAATAATTGTATTAATAAAATAAAACGAAAAAAAGATCCTCTAATATCGAATACTAAAATTATAAAACTAAAAATCTCTAGTAACAGTGTTGAGAGTTGCTTCCTCGAGAGAGGAATTATCAGGATAACTGAAAGAGCAGGAACAGACGACGTGTTCTCTCATGGCGGCTGGGCAGTTCTCCAGTGTGTCTTGCAAGTTGTTAAAAGGGCTCACCAAGTCTTCACAATTAATGATCGTAAAATGATTCCTTTTTTTTTTCGTGTCACCCTACCTCGGTTGTGTGAGTTGGTAGATGTTTAATAATAACTAATAATTGTTATTAATTAAAATCAAACGAAAAAGATCCCTCTAATATCGATACTAATACTAAAACGAAGCGATAAACCCTGTGGGTTATTCTAACCCAAAGGTTATCCAAAGGCTTTTTTGTTGGCGTCTTCAGCTGCGGGTATAGAAGCAGTTGCTCTGCGAGGGCTTTACAATTTTTCGAGATGTGATGTCGCTAGCTGCGGCTTCACGAGCTGCGGCATCACGAGCTGCGATTTCTCGAGCAGTTGCTCTGCCCCTCTTTACAGATTTTCGAAAGGTGATTTTCACGAGCTGCGGCTTCTCGAGCTGCGCTTCACGGCTGCAGCTACCAGCTGCGAATTCACGAGCTGCGAATTCTCATGAATGCAGCTATTCACGAGCGCGGCTTCTCGAGGCTGCAGCTTCTCGAGCTGCGGCTTTTCGTGCTGCGAATTCACGAGCTGCAAATTTCACGAGCTGCCGAAATCACGAGCTGCGAATTCACGAGCTGCTGGCTTCTCGAGCTGCGGCTTTCTCGAGCTGTGGCTTCTCGAGTGGCGGGCTTCTCGAGCCTGCCGGCTTCTCGAGCTGCGGCTTCACGAGCTGCGGCTTCTCGAGCTGCAGCTTCTCGAGCTGCCGGCCTCACGAGCTTGCGAATTCACGAAGCTGCGAATTCACGAGCTGCGCCTTCACGAGCTGCGGTTCTCGAGCTGCGGACTTCTCGAGCTGCGAATTCATGAGCTGCGGCTTCACAGCTGCGGCCTCACGAGCTGCGACTCACGAGTGCGGCCTCACGAGCTGGACCTCACGAGAGCTGCGGGCCTCACGAGCTGCGGCCTCACGGCTGCGGCTCAGAGCTGCGGCTCTCACGAGCTGCGGCTTCTCGAGCTGCGCTTCACGAGCTGCGGCTTCACGAGCTGTTGGCTCACGGAGAGCTGCGGTCCTCACGAGCTGCTGCGGCCTCACGAGATGCGGCTTCTCGAGCTGTGGTTCACGAGCTGTGGCTTCACGGCTGATGGCCTTCACGAAGCTGCGGCCTCACGGAGCTTGCGGCCTCACGAGCTGCGGCCTCACGAAGCTGCGGGCCCTCACGAGCTGCGGCCTCACGAGCTGCGGCTTCTCGAGCTGCGGCTTCTCGAGAAGATGCAGGCTTTCACGAGCTGCGGCTTCACGAGCTGCGGCTTTCACGAGCTGCGGCTTCTCGAGCTGCGGCTTCACGAGTTGCGGGCTTCACGAGCTGCGGCTTCACGAGATGCGGCTTCTCGAGCTGTGCTTCTCGAGCTGCCTGCTTAGTGGCTGCGGTCTCCCGAGCAGCTGCGGCCCTCACGAAAGCTGCGGCAACACGAGCTGCGGCTTCTCGAGCTGCGGATTCACGAGCTGCAGCTTCACGAGCTGTGGGCTTCACGAGCTGCGCCTACGAGCTGCGGGCCTCACGAGCTGCGGCCTCACGAGCTGCGGCCTCACGAGGCTGCGGCTTCTTGAGCTGCGGCTTCTCGAGCTGCGGCTTCACGAGCTGCTGCTTCACGAGCTGCGGCTTCACGAGCTGCGGCCTTCTCGAGCTGCGGTTCACGAGCTGCGCTTCACGAGCTGCTGCTTCACGAGCTGCGGCTTCACGAGATGCGGCTTCACGAAGAGCTGCGGCTTCACGAGATGCGGCTTCAAGAGCTGGGGGGCTCACGAGCTTCGGTTCTCGAGCTGCGGCTTCTAGTTTCTGCGGCTTCAAGAGCTGCGGCTTTACGAGCAGCGGCTTTACGATGCAGCGACTTCACGAGGCTGCGGCTTACGAGCAGGGCTTCACCAGCTTGTGGCTTTACGAGCAAGAGGCTTTACGAGCTGCGGCTTCATCATTCTTCTCTGGCCTCGGCCTCTCTTGCTTGCCTCCTGGTTTCGGGGCCTCCCGGGACTCGGCCTCCCAGGCCATTTCTTCTCTGGCCTTTGCCTTCTAGCCTTTGCTCTCTAACCTTGAGCCTCCCTATCTTGTCCATTGCGTGCCGCAATTTCGCGATGGATGTCTTAACGTTGGGCAGCTGCTACTTACGGACTGCTTTCACCGCTACTTCGTAAGCAAACTGCCCTTCCTAATGGAGGCCGTTCTCGCTCAGCCTCTGTAGCGCCGCAGCTTCAAGAGCTTGTTGCCCGCGAGCTGTTTCGTTCATTGCTCCCTTGTTCAAACCTGGGCTGCCTGTGGACATCGGTCATGGGCATGTATCGTCTAGCGAAGATATGGTCAGCGGCAGTTGGTGTTCTAACGCAGGACAGTGGCATTTTGTCGAAACCACTAGTATGTAGTTATAAACTCAATAATGTTATCAGTAATACAACCGACAACGAACAGATGTTAGATATTGTTACTTAATTAGGCTTGAGGTTCTTCGAATATCAGTGGAATAATTATAGTGACCTTGGAATTTTAACTTGAATTAGGTACGAAGGTCAATAGAATATCCAGTGTGAATAATTATAGCGACATAGGGAATTGCGTGTGAATTCAGTTTTACTTTGTGGCCCGTTGATAGTGCGTCATAGTAGTAGTGGTAGTACATCTGTCTAGTAGCAGTAGTAGTAGTAGTAGTAGTAGTAGTAGTAGTGTCAGTAGAAGCAGAAGCAATCGTTAAAACTAGGAGGCATTGTCATTATTAGTAGTTAGTTCCATTTTTTTGGTTTATGCCATTATTTTTCATTTTGTTATATTATTATATTTTATAATTATGTGAAGTGTTTGTAGTGATGGTTGTGGTGAAGGTGTGATGCTGGCTGTAGTGATGGTTGTGGTGATTGTTTGTTGGTGATAGGTTGTAGTGATGGATGTATGATGGTTGTGTAATGGTTGTGATGATGGTTGTGATGATGGTGGTGATGATGGTAGTGATGATGAGTTGTATGATGGTTGTAGTGATGGTTGTGGTGAATTGTTGTGATGATGGTTTGTGATGATGGTTGTAGTGATTGGCTGTGATTGTGTGTGGTGATGGTTGGCGCTCGCGCTTGGTTGTGGGATGGTTGTGGTGATGGATTGTGGTGATGGTTGTGATGATGGTTGTGGTGATGGTTGTGATGATGGTTGTGGGTGGATGGTTGTGGTGAGGGTTGTGGTGATGAGTTGTGGTGATGGTTGTGGTAATGGTTGTGGTGATGGTTGTGGTGATGGTTGTGGTGCATGGTTGTGGTGATGGTTGTGGTGATGGTTGTGAGGCGATTGTGGTGATGGTGGTGGTGGATGGTTTGTGGTGGATGGCTGTAAAAAAAGTTGGATGGTTGTGGGTGATTGTTGTGGTGATGGTGTAGTGATGGTTGTGGTGATGGTTTGTGGTAATGGTTGTGGTGATGGCCTGTAAGTGATGGTTGTGGTTGTGGTTGTGGTGTTGGTTGTGGTGATGGTTTGTGGTGATGGTTATGGTGATGGTTGTGGTGATGTTTGTACTCAAAATTTCAGTGTGTATGATTTGAAACGAGCTTGGAATTAGACGTACAATCACCTTAGTAGTAGTGGTAGCACGTAGTACATCGTGGTAGTAGTAGTTAGTTTAATATGTTTATTAGCACCCATTACCCATCCTGTGGGCGGTGTCAAAAGTTTACGAGGATAATATGGAGTCCAGGGAGGGCCTCAAAGTTTTGATAGCTCTGAGCAAGTTACAGAGGCAATGAATTCACAATTTACAAAGGTAATGAATCACAATTTACAATGGTAATGAATCCAGTAGGGTTCTAGTCACCAATCTGACAAGTTACAAAGGTATTTACAGCATTACAGAGGTACACGATGGGTCCAGGGGGACTGCGGCTCCAAAGTTTTGATGCTGCTGAACTAGGTACGAGGTTAATGAATCACAAGTTACAAAGGTAATGATCTCACAAGTTACAAAGGTAAATGTACAATATGTAAGGAATGGTTACTTACGTGTATACATGTGCAATCATGGAACAAATTTTAGAGTAATGAGCAATTACACTTCACACCCGCGTCACAACTGTATGTGAGTTCTTGGTGCAATGTTGATTGCTGAGTCTACTCTCTCCCTTCACACACACACACACACATAGTGGTAGTAGTGGTAGCACGTTCGTAGTTACATCGTGGTAGTAGTAGAAGTGGTAGTAGTAGTTAGTGTTAGCGCGTCGCTTCGTGTAGTAGTAGTGGTAGCACGTAGTTAGTACATAGTGGTAGTTGTAGTAGTGATAGTAGTAGTGTTGGTAGTAGTGGTAGCAACCGTAGTACATCGTGTAGTAGTAGTAGTGATAGTAGTAGTAGTGGTTGTAGTAGTTGATAAGTTACATTTGTTGTGTTTGGCTTTATTATTATTATTATTATTTATATCTATTTTATTATTTTATTATTATTATTATTTTAATTTTTTTTATCACATGGGCGATTCCCTACAAGGAGGGTGGCCCCGAAAAAGAAAAAAAAACTTTCACCATCCTTCACTACCATCACTGTCTTGCCAGAAGGAGTGCTTTACATACAGTTTTTTAACACTGCAACATTAACACCCCTCCTTCAGAGTGCAGGCCACTGTACTCCATCTCCAGGACTCAAGTCCCGGCCTCGGTTTCCTGAACCTTATAAATGTTACTTTGCTCACACTCCAACAGCACGTCAAGTATTATAAACCATTTGTCTCCGTTCACTATTCAAACACGATCACGCATACCTGCCTGGAAGTCCAAGCCCCTGCGCACTAACCTCCTTACCCCGTCCCTCAACCTTTCTAGGGCCGACCCCGACCCCGCCTTCCTTCCATACAGACTGATACACCTTCTGAAGTCACTCTGTTTCCTCCATTCTCTCTACAATGTCCGAACCACCTCAACAACCCTCTCAGCCCCCTGGACAACAGTTTTGGTAATCCAGCACCTTCCTCCTACTCCAAATTCGAATTCCTCTCTGCATTATATTCACACACACATTTGCCCTCAGGACATGGACATCCTCCATGCCTCCAGCCTTCTCCTCGCTCTGCAACTTTCATCACCCATGCTTCACCACCCATATAAGAGAGTTGGTTTAAAACTTATACTCTTCATACATTCCCCTCTTTGCCTCCAAGGGACAAAGTTCTTGTTACACTGGATCCTATGTGCACCACTCACCCTGTTTTCCCCTCATCAATTTTATGATTTCACCTCATCTTTCATAGACCCATCCGCTGACTTGTCCACTCCCAAAATAATCTGAATTACATTTCAAACTCATCCTTACTCTCTCCCTCCAATCTGATATCCATCTTTCATACCTATTTTTTTGTTATTCTTCCTAGACCTTACTCTTTCCTGTATTCACTTTTAATTTTCTTCTTTTGCATACCCTACCAAATTCATCCACAACCTCTGCAACTTCTCTTCAGAATCTCCCAAGAGCCCACAGTGTCTAAGCAAAGGGGCAAAACTGTGACAACTCCCATTTTGTGTGTTTCTTTATCTTTTAAAACTCACGCCTTTGCCCAAGACCGCGCATTTACTTCTCTTCAACCCCATTCTATAAATATATTAAACAACCACGGTCGTGACATCCACACATCCTTGGTCTAAGGCTCTACTCTTTACTGGGAATAATTTCCCTCTTTCCGAACAGACTCTAACTTGAACCTCACTCTCCTCGAAAAACTCTTCACTGGCTTTCAGTAACCTTCCTCTACACCATTCATTGCAAACATCTTGCCACATTGACCCCCTATCCACCCTGTCCATACGCCTTTTTCCAAATCCTTAATTGCACAAAGAACCTCTTTAGCTTTATCTAAATACTGTCTTCACTTCTATATGTTTCACTGTAAACACCTGGTCCACACACACCCCTACTTTCCTAAAGCTCCTTGTTATTGCTATCCTATTCTCCGTATACTCATAATTATTTCAATGACTAACTCTACCATACACTTTACCAGGTTATACGCCCCCCCTCAACAAGACTTATCCACCCTATAATTTTTGCACTCTCTTTTGTCCCCTTTGTCTTTATACAAGGGAACTATTGCATGCTCTTGCGTACAATCCCCTAGGTACCTTACCCTCTTCCATACATTTTATAAAATAATTGCACAACACTCCAAAACTATATCCCACCTGCTTTTAACATTTCTATCTCTAATCCCATTCAATACCGGCTGCTTACCTCCTTTCATTTTACCTACTGCTCACGAACTTCCCCCACACTCACAACTGGCTCTTCCCTCACTCCTACAAGATGGTATTCCTCCGTGCACTATACACGAAATCTCAGCCTTCCCTATTTTCATCATATTTAACAATTCCTCTAAATATTCCCTCCATCTTCCCAAATACCTCTATTTATTATTTTATTATTATTATTATTATTATATATTATTATTACTATTATTATTATTATTATTATTATATTGATATTAATATGAAATGTGTTTGTGGTTATAAGTGCCTGTGGTGGTAAAAGTGACGGATTTGTAAAGGGGTGTGGGAATTGTGTGTTTGTTGTGGTGGCTGTGGTGACGATTGTATTGTTATGGTGGATGTCTGGTGGTTGTGTGGTTGTAATGATTGTGTTGAGGATTGTATTTGAGTTAATGGTTTGCGAAAATGATTATGAGTAATTATTTGAATTTATTGTGGGTGATTTTTTGTGGCGTGATTGAAGTGACTACTAGTAGTGAGAGTTGTAGTGATAGCTGTAATGAAGATTGTGGTGATGGCTGTGGTGATGGTAGTTGCGGGTTTGTATCGTAATTGTCTTGTGGTGTTGGTTATAGCGTTGGTTATAGGTGGTTGTAGTGTAATTGTTGGAATAGTTTGTTGTCGATATTTGTAGTGATAATGGCGATAGTTATAGTGATGGATGTACATAGTTATTGCTGTGGTGATGGGTTAGTGGCAATAGGAGTTCTGTGGTGGATGTATGATGTTTAAGTGTTGGTTGTAGAGATGGTTGTAGAGAATGATTGTAGTTACGGTTGTTGTGATAGTTGTAATGATGATTGTAGGTGGATGGTCGTGGCGATAGTGATAGTTATGATTGTTGAAGATGGTAATGCGATGGCGGGAATGACTGATGCAAGATGATTGTAGTATGGTAGTATGGTAGTATTGTGTATGGTAGTATGGGCAGTATATGGTAGTATGGTAGTATGGTAGTATGGTAGTATGGTAGTATTGTAGTATGGTAGTATGGTAGTATTGTAGTATGGTAGTATGGTAGTATGGTAGTATG
>NC_069399.1:134913632-134968632 GCF_026875155.1 Cherax quadricarinatus | reverse complement strand
CCAGGCCACCGTACCGTGTCCATCTCCAGGACCACCGTACCATGTCCATCCTCAGGCCACCGTGCGTGTCCATCTCCGGGGCCACCGTACAGTGTCCATCCTCCAGGCCACCGTACCATGTCCATCCTCCAGGCCACCGTACCGTGTCCATCCTCCAGGCCACCGTACCATGTCCATCCTCCAGGCCACCGTACCGTGTCCATCCTCCAGGCCACCGTACCATGTCCATCCTCCAGGCCACCGTACTGAAATGCGTAGGGAGACACTGGTCAGAGAAATAGCAAGCATCGAACTTAAGCTAAAAGAATCCTTTAGGAGTCAGGAATCGCGGGAAGAACTAAAAGCCATAAATGAAATCGAAAGAAACCCAAAGTATTTCTTCTCCTATGCCAAATCAAAATCGAGAACAACGTCCAGTATTGGGCCCCTACTTAAACAAGATGGGTCCTACACAGATGACAGCAAGGAAATGAGTGAGCTACTCAAGTCCCAATATTGACTCAGTTTTCTAGGCAAAGCCGCCCTAAACCAGACTGAGAGTCGAGATCAAAATGATATTTTTTATAGAGAGAGCACAAATTTTGATTAAACACAGCCTATCGATGTTATCCTGACGCATATGACTTCGAACAGGCGATAAATGACATGCCCATGCACTCTGCCCCAGGGCCAGACTATGGAACTCCACCCGCTGTGTTCATTCAAGGATCTGCAAGAAGCCCCTATCACGAGCCTTTTCCATCCTATGGAGAGGGAGCATGGAACATGGGGTCTCCTCAGTTACTAAAAACAACAGTACATGCCCCACTCCACAAAGGGGCAGTAAAGCAACGCAAGAACTACAGACCAATAGCACTAACATCCATATCTTAAAAATCTTTGAAAGGGTTCCTAAAGAAGCAAGATCACCACCCATTAGAAAACCCATCAGTTTACAAACCCAGGGCAAATGGGTTTAGAACAGGTCGCTCCTGTCTGCCCTCAACTATTGGATCACTACGACAAGGTCTAAATGCACTAGAGACAATAAGGAATGCAGATGTAATATATACAGACTTGCAAAAGCCTTCGAAAGTGTGACCATGGCGTAATAGCGACCAAAATGCGTGCTAAAGGAATAAAGGAAAAGTCGGTCGATGGATCTATAATTTCCTCCACTAACAGAACACAGAAAGTAGTCGTCAACAGGAGTAAAGTCGGAGGACAGCTACGGTGAAAGCTCCTGTTCCCCAGGGGCACCAGTTACTCGCTCCCATCTTGTTCCTCATCTCATATCCGACATAGACAAGGATGTCAGCACAGCACCTGTCTTCCTTTGCAGATGACACCCGAATCTGCATGACAGTGTCTTCCATTGCAGACACTGCAAGGCTCCAGGCGGACATCAACCAAATCTTTCAGTGGGCTGCAGAAAACAATATGAAGTTCAACGATGAGAAATTTCAATTACTCAGATATGGTAAACATGAGGAAATTAAATCTTCATCAGAGTACAAAACAAATTCTGGCCACAAAATAGGGCGAAACACCAACGTCAAAGACCTGGGAGTGATTATGTCGGAGGATCTCCTTCAAGGACCATGACATTGTATCAATCGCATCTGCTAGAAAAATTACAGGATGGATAATGAGAACCTTCAAAACTAGGGAGGCCAAGCCCATGATGAACTCTTCAGGTCACTTGTTCTATCTAGGCTGGAATATTGCTGCACTCTAACAGCACCTTTCAAGGCAGGTGAAATTGCGACCTAGAAAATGTACAGAGAACTTTCACGGCACGCATAACGGAGATAAAACACCTCAATTATGTGGGAGCGCTTGAGGTTTCTAAACCTGTATTCCCTGGAACGCAGGAGGGAGAGATACATGATTATATACACCTGGAAATCCTAGAGGGATCTAGTACCTGAACTTGCACACGAAAATCACTCACTACAAAGCAAAAACTTTGGCAGACGATGCAACATCCCCCAATGGAAAAGCAGGGGTGTCACTAGCACGTTAAAGAGACCATACAATAAGTGTCAGGGGCCGCGAACTGTTCAACTGCCTCCCAGCACACACATAAGGGGGATTTACCAAACAGACCCCCTGGAAGTCTTCAACTGGCACTGGACAAGCCCTAAAGTCCGTTCCTGATCAGCCGGCTGTGCTCGACGGTTGGTTTTGCGTGCACCAGCAAGCAACATCCTGGTTGATCAAGGGGCTCTGATCCACCAGGAGGCCTGGTCACAGACCGGGCCGCGGGGGCGTTGACCCCCGGAACTCTCTCCAGGTAAACTCCAGGTAAACCATGTCCATCCTCCAGGCCACCGTACCGTGTCCCGCCTCCAGGCCACCGTACCATGTCCATCCTCCAGGCCACCGTACCATGTCCAGCCTCCAGGCCACCGTACCATGTCCAGCCTCCAAGCCACCGTACCGTGTCTCGCCTCCAGGCCACCGTACCATGTCCATCCTCCAGGCCACCGTACCATGTCCAGCCTCCAGGCCACCGTACCATGCCCAGCCTTCCAGGCCAACCGTACCATGCAGTCCAGCCTCCCAGGCCACCGTACCATGTTCCAGGCCCTCGTCCTGTCAGTACCGTTCGTAGTCACTGGAGAGATAAGCGCTCGTGAATTAATGCACTGTGAGGCGAACATTAATATACACAATATCGATTCTATAGATATATAGTCGAAGGCCATGATACATAGCTTTGTCTAACTAATAAAGATCACAGTCAACGATGTACTTTGAGTTTAACTGATTAAAATTCGTAATTGGATTTATGTGGGACAGAGAGTAGGGGAGGTGAGGATTTAGGAGGGAGGGGATTGGGAGGGGGGAAAAGGGAAGACCTTGTTATCTTACCAGTATCTCTCTCCTTTGGGTTGTCAGACAACAACAATATTACTCTCAGGTAAGAAACCCTTACGGGTGAAAGGGGAGAGGTGTGACAGGGTGAAGAATAGTGGTGAGAGATATTTCAAGTTTTAAGGCAAAGAGCCAGGGCTTAACCACTGCGTACATTATGGTCTTGGTTGAGGGTCTGGTTCTGGGCTTGGTTGAGCATTCGCAATGGTGCCGCGAAGGGGACTGGACTTGGTCCGGCAATGGTCACAGCAATGGAGGCAGAAGGCGCAATTGGGGCGTGCGCCACCATCGCAGGTCATTCTGTTGTCCTGCCTCTAGGTATGCAAGTGGCGGGGGAGAGGAGGCTGAGGTTGGCGGGAAAAGAAAAAAGACGTCGAAAGGTCCACAACTGCAGAGGGCAGAAAGAGTTTTAGAGGGAAGATTTATGTGTAAAGGAGGGAGTGGGTCAGGTTGTAGAGAGATTGGAAAAGGTTAGATGTTTTCAGGTCGCCTGATTATTTCGTCTAGAAGGTTTGTCCAGGTGTCTTGGTGAGTTCGAGTGTCGTCAATTTGTCTGTCACTGAGATTTCTTCTCCAGAATAACGTTCAATGCCGAGTGCCAGTCCTGATGTGGAGAGACACGCTGGTGGCAAAGTTCGTCCCACCTCACTCCTAACACCACCGCAGAGCACGATTTCTGGATCTCGTGTAGCTTTAGAGATGTTCGCGTTTTTGGCAGCGAGTGACAAGCCGAGAGGTGTATAAGAGAGAAGGGGACGATGAGAGCCCTTATATAGATGGAGTTTGGTGGTGGTTTGCGCCTCTGAGCTTGTACATCTACAGCCTAGGGCAGAACTGGCCAAGGTTTCTTCAAACATTTATGTGGGTGTGTAGTCTGAGTCTCTGGCGTCTAGGTTTACACCTAAGACTGTGGTGCTGTGAGTTCTGGGATGGGTGTCGTGTGGTAGTGGTTCTGAGGTAGAGCGGTAGGGGTGGCCGTCCTTTGGGGAAAGTTAGGTGATTTTGGATTTGGCGGCATTTGTTTTTGATTCGCCACAGGATCTGCCCATGCACTTATTCACGCCCACCTCACGTTGAGTTCTTTGAGTGAGAGGTATCTGTTGCGTCGTGTGTGGTGAGTTGTGTGATGTCGCAGCGTATGACACAGTGTGAGTGTGTTGTGGTGTGCAGGGTCGGGTGATGTCATTTATTTTAAAGGATTGTACAAGGTGGGGAGAGGACAAGCCTTGGGGAACTCCAGCGTGCAGGTAGTGATCAGAGAGACAGTTCCTGAATTTATTCTCATCAAGGCCCCCATCAGGAAGTTGCGAGTAACTTTTTGACATTCAGGGAAGGTCATAAGGATTAACACAACTTGTAATTTTTATTCAGCCCGAGTGCCAGACCCGTGTCGAAGGGGCTTTCTCCACCTCCTTAGAACAGGCCGTTTTGCACAGCTTGGGCCTCATTTATTCGAATATAATTCAGGATAATGTTAGAGCTTGCCTGCGTAGAGCGGTTGTTTTGGCGGAGCCAAATTGTCGGTCAGTTTTAGTAGGTGGTTTGTCTCTAGGTGCGTCCTTAGTCTGTGATTTATAAGTCTTTCAATGTCTTCCCAAGGGTCTCCAGTAGCTGATGGGTCGTAAGTTTCTTGGTCAGTCGGGTTTTGCCAGGTTTTGGGATGAGTGTGGCTATGGCAGATTTAAATAAGGAGGGGAAGTATCCGGAAGGCAGCAGGCATAGTAGAGTCTGTGAGTGCTGAGATGACAAGTCCGGTGGTGTCGAAGTTATGTGGTGGGATATTCCTAGAAGCTCCTGGGCTCTGGGAGGAAGTCTTCAGGATTGAGGCTTTGACTGAAGGGTGGGAGAAAGGGGTGTTTAGAATGTGGGTGAGGTGAGAAGAGAGTTGTATTATAGGGTCAGGTTGTGTCATGTGTCTGTTGTGTGGATATCCCGTGTTTCTAAGCTTGAGTGTGTTGTTGTGGCACAGGGTCAGTCCGTGGGGATTGGGGGGGGGGGGAAGATGTTTTCCCATAATGTCCTTGGAAGGCTCGTGCTGCTTGTGTAAGGTCCTGTGATGTTTATGTTGTTGTGTGTGATGTGCTGAAATGTGTTGTCTTTGGACTCCATGACTCTCCCGGATGAAGTCCAGAACTCCCTGGGGTCCTGTACGGTGTTTTTCAGCACCTGGACGAGGGCCAGCCAGTGCTTGGCGTGGTCCTCATCCAGGCGGCGGATGATGTTGTTTCCGCAGAAAGTGAGTCTCTTGCTGACAAAGGCAAATCTGTGGTGGTTGGGCAAAAACGGTGTCTGTAGTCGAGGAGAAGGCGTTTTTGTTCTCTCAGAAAGGGCGGAAGGAGTATCTGACAGTGTTGACTTTATCTTTGGTATAGAGTGATCAGCATACCTCATACCAGTGGTCATCGTCAGTGAGGTCACAACCCTGAGCTGCCTTGGGATTAGTGTGGAGAACTGTTACAAAGCATGGCTGCTTCTGCAGTGTTTTAAAAATTGGGGTTGGAGAGTTGAAGGAGGAAGGTCCATGCTTCTCCAGGAGGAGAATAGTGAGGCTGAAGGTCCACCTCAATGGAGTCAGGGAGAGAGTGTGAGGTGGCCTGGAGTGTGGGGGAAATGAGGCATCTAGCCAGCGAGGTGCAGTCTGTCTCCTCGCTGTGAGGAGGCTGTAGTTGGGGTGGCAGCAAAACTGCTACCAGCAGTGAGGTGCCAGCCAGCACCTGCTACAAGTGCGAGTAGTTCACAGTAATGGAGAGGCGCATCAGAGAAGAGGAAAGAGTTAAGAGTGAAGATCTGAAGGTAGGAAATCGCTTCCTCTGTTCTTCAGGAGAATGTACTTCAGTGGCCAGTGTAGGGTAAGGTACTACTGCCCCTGCTAATGAGGAGGAGTAAGCGCATTCTTGAGGTTGTGACTCTCAGGTAGATACATTGACCTTGCTTTTTGTAATAGGAATAAGTGAAGATGAGAGATAGAGTTTGCTCCCGGGAGCTGGTTTGGGGACATTGTCAACAGGCTGGATAATATAATGTCAGGTAATGGTAGCAAGCCCATTATCTGTCTCAGTGCAGGTGGAAAGATATTGGGAAGGGTAGGAGAGAAGAGACTGCTAGATATACAGGTCAGCTAAAGAATTCATTAAGTCTAAGGGAGGGATCCTCAATCATATGTAAGCACTTGCCTAGAAGGGGAGTAGGAAATGATGGTTGTCTAGGGCAATTGGTGTAAATTGCTGGCTAGACAGATAAACTGCAAGGACTGCAATCCCATTCATTGACAACTGGAAAACAACATTATGGCAAACATGATATGTATGCAAGGATGGGGTACATCTCTCTGGGGCTGGGGTGGTACACTTGCAGACTCGATTGAGAAGGCCATTGGTGAAATGCCTATGATTTTAAACTGAAGGAAGATAGAGGTATGGGTGTGTGTGAAAACAAGGCAGGTTGCAACACTTGGGTTGGAAACAGTAAATGTATAAAAAGGCATTCAGCATGAAGTTTATAAAATAAACAATAGATCAGTCAGCAAACAAAGGGGGAACAAGCAGAGGGCAGCAAGGACTAGCTCCCCTTAAGGTTTACTATATACTAAATAGCAGGAGTGTAAAAATAAGATAGATATCTAATACATTAATTGCAAGTGCAGGAACATAGTATTATTGCTATAACAGAGACCTGGCTCAAATCTGAAAAGATAGAGAGATGCCCTCTGAATGTCACATACAAGGCAATAAATTATCCACACTTACAGGGTCAACAGAAAGGTGGTGGAGTAGCGATGTATTCAGAGACAATTTAAATTGTTTGGTTAGACAAATCTTAATTAGAAGCGTCAGCCACTGATCTGTTGGGGGTTACAGCTTCTCGAGGGCCGAGAAAAACTATTTTGGGTGTGATTTTACAGGGCCCCAAATCTTGATAGGGAGTGCAGTAAACTTCATGGGACAAATTCGTAGCATCTACATACCGAAAATGATGTGCTAATGGAGATTTCAACATAGACAGATTGACAGAGCAATTTGACAGGAAATTTTAGGAAGTCAGGTGACTTTCCTTGATACGATCCAGGATTGTTTTTTATTAAAACAGTTTGTGACAGAAGCCACTAGGGAAATAACCTCCTTGACTTGGTTCTTTGCCATAGGGAAACACTAAATTAATAATCTGAGGTTAATGATTAGCTTGGGGAAAGTGATCACAAATCACTCAGTTTTAATAATCATGGAATTCCCCTAATAATGGCAATCAAGTGCTCCTTCCCTGACTTTCTCTTGGCTGATTTCATAGACTGAAAAATTACTTAGGTGGGGCGTGAACTGGAAATGACCTACTAAGGGTCAGTAGGTGTGAATGGTTTGCCGATATGGATGCCTTTCTCCAGGCATAGTTCTAGCTGCTCAGTCAAATTATGTTCCAAAAGAAATCAGATCAAACAAAAATGATCCTAAATGGATGAACAATAGATTAAAATATCTGATTTGGTCAAAAGATAGAGGCATATATAGGCAAATCAAAAAGAGGAAGGGGCAATTGAGAAATCGATAATATTCAGTTAAAGAGAGAAAAAAAAAGGAATTAGAAAAGTCAAAAAGAGATTAAGAGGTTAAATTGCAATAGAATTCGAAGACAACCCAAAAGGATTCTTTCCGGTATACAGAAGTAAGATCAGGACTAAGATAGGCCCACTCCAAAGTCCTCGGTCAGCTCACTGACAGTGATGAAGGAACTGTGTTAGAATTTTTAAACAATACTTCCTCTCAGATTTTACACAGGAGTATACCAGCGATATTCCCGTAATGATAAATTATGTAGAATCAGGACGATAATAAACTGTGTACTATTAATGGTCAACAAGTGTCATGGTCCTTAGGCAAATAGATAAATTAAAAACCTAACAAAATCCCAGGCCTGAAGAACTGTATGCAAGGTTCTAAAGAATGTAAAGAGGACTTAGCACAACCTTTGGCTAATCCTTTCAACATATCACTAAAAACTGCATGGTGCCAGAAAGTGGAAAATGTCAAATGTGAAACCTATTTTCAAAAACAGTGACAGGTCCTTAGCTTCGAACTATAGACCAATAAGCCTGACCTTTCCATAGTGGGAAATTTATGAATCAATAATTGCCGAGGCAGTTCGTACCACCCCCTTTGAAAAGCAAAAAATTAACAACGAATCTCAGCAGAGTTTTACAAAGGGGCGTTTCCTGCCTTACGAATTATTAACTTTTCACTAAGTATTTGAGGAGGTAGACATGGTAATACATAGATATTGTGTAAATGGACTTCAGTAAGGCTTTTGTGACAGGTCCCACATCAGAGACTATGGGAAAATAAAGCACATGGAATAGGAGGAGAAAATTTTTCCTGATAGAGGCCAGGTTGAACAAATAGAGCAGAGAGTTTGCAATAAATGGGGAGAGAAATCAGAGTGGGGAAGTGTCACGAGCGGTGTTCCACAGGGGTCAGTGTTGGGGGGCCCCCTGCTGTCACAATCTACATAAACACATAGATAGGGCATAAAGAGCGACCTCGGCAGTTTTGCCGATGACAAACCAAAATTAGGCCGTCGCAATCATTCCTGACGAGGACATTTCCGAGCACTCAGAAGATTTGAATAGACTGATGCAGTGGTCAGAAGGTGGCAGATGCAGTTAATATAGACAAATGCAAAGTCTAAATGTTGGACCAGGACAAATAATCATGCCACAAATAAACTAATAATGTAGATCTTATATTACTGATTGCGAAAAAGATTTAGGATTCTGGTTAGCAGTAATCTGAAACCAAGACAACAGTGCATAAGTTTCGCAATAATCGCTAATTAGAACCTTGGCTTCATATCAAGAAGCATAAATTAATAGGAGTCCTCAAGGTTGTTCAACTCTATACATCCTTGGTTAGGCCTCATTTAGATTATGCTGCACAGTTTTTTGGTCACCTTATTACAAAAATGGATATAAATTCCTGGAAAAAGTACCAAGGGGAATGACCAAGTTATCCTAAACATGTTATCAGAAACCTTACCTATGAGGATAGACTATAAGGCCCGAATCTGCACTCTCTAGAAAAGAACGTATGAATTAGGGGGGAATGATTGAGGTGTATAAATGGAAACAGAATAAATAAAGGGGAATGTAAATAGTGTGCTGAAAATATCTAGCCTAGACAGGACTCGAGCAATGGTTTTAATTGGAAAAATACAGATTCAGGAAGGATATAGGAAATGTACTGGTTTGTAATAGAGTTTGTGATGAGTGGAACAAACTCCCAAGTACCGTTATAGAGCCAGAACGTTGTGTAGCTGCTTTAAATATAGGTTGGATAAATACATGAGTGGATGTGGGTGGGTGTGAGTTTAGACCTGATAGCTTGTGCAACCAGGTCGGTTCCGTGTTCCTCCCTTAATCAAATGTACCTGACCCTGACTAGTTTGGGTGCATTGGTTAACCGGTAGGAGACTTGGACCTGCCTCGCATGAGGCCAGTAGGCCTTCTGCAGTGTTTTCCTTCGTTCTTATGTTCTTATGTTTCTTGTGTAATAGAGTCCTGGATGAGAGCAATCTGAGTGTCGATGTCTGAGGTGGGTCTGTTGTCAAAGTTATACGTGAGATTGGTGCTGTTTAGGTGTTGTTTGAAGGAGTCCCAGTTGGCTCTGGAGAGTGAGGGACTTGGTCTGGAAGGAATGAGGATAGGGTTAGAGGAAATATGGAGGGTGATGGGGATGTGGTCTGAGCCTGAAAGGGGGCCTGGTGTGATGTAGTGGTGAAGGTAGAGGCTGGCTCTGTTTGTGATGATAATGTCAGGCTTGCCCTGGCCACGTGGGCCGAATTGGTTGTCTTAGTGAGCAGACACAGACACAGACTTCAGACATTGCACTGCTGGCCTTGCTACTGGCAAGCCACGGTCGCTCCTCAAGTAGTGTCCCTGCGATCCCCGTTGGGGAGGGGAACCTCTACTCATCGTATCATTGAACATAAGAACATAAGAACATAAGAAGGAGGAAACACAGCAGCAGGCACACCTGTTTGGCCCATTCTAGGCAGGCTTCCTTACAATTCATCCCACTAACAAACATTTGACCAACCCAATTTTCAATGCTACCCAAGAAATAAGCTCTGATGTGCAAGTCCCACTCAAATCCAACCCTCCCACTCATGTACTTATCCAACCTAAATTTGAAACTACACAAAGTCCTAGCCTCAATAACCCAACTAGGTAACTGTTCCACTCATCAACTACCCAATTTCCACTACCAAAACTTTCCTATTCCTTTCTCTAAATCTAAACTTATCTACTTTAAATCCATTACTGCGGGTTCTCTCATTGGAGAACATCCTCAAGACCTTGTTAATATCCCCTTTTTAATACCTATCTTCCACTTATACACTCGATCAGGTCTCCCCCCCCTCATTCTTCGTCTAAACAAGTGAATGTAACTTAAGAGTCTTCAATCTTTCTTCATAAGGAAGATTTCTAATGCTATGTATTAATTTAGTCATCCTAGCTGAAATGTTTTCTAACGAATTTAATGTCCATTCTGTAATATGGAACCAGAATTGAGCTGCATAATCTAGGTGAGGCCTTACTAATGATGTATAAAGCTTGCAGTATGCCTCTGGACTTCTGTTTGCATACACTGACCTTGAATACAATCCCTGTAATCTATTTGCCCTAATTTACGTACGCTTAGTGCATTGCTGTCTTGGTTTAAGGTGTTGCTCTTACCATAACCCCCAAGTCCTTTCGCAATCTGTATGGCTAAGTTCTACATTAATTTAACTTATAAAAGTGCTAGGGATATGGACACTTCGAGCTTCAGAACCTTGCTTTATCTACATTGAACTGCATCTGCCACTTTTCTGCCAAGAGTAGAGTTTGTCTAAATCCTCCTGAAGTCACCTAACATCAACGTTTGAATCAATTATCCTACCTTCTTCGGTCATCCGGCGATTTGCTCATATCAACTAGTAATTCCTTCATCAAGATCATGATATATAATTATAAACAACAACGGCCCAAGACTGACCCTGGGAACGCCACTTGTTTACTGAATCCCCACACGGATTTAAACCCCATTTATGGACACTTCTGCTTCCTGACTGTGAGCCATGATTCGATCCACGAGAGCACTCTTCCCGCCATGCCATGAGCTGCTACCTCTTTCAACAGCTTTTTGGTGCGGGAACTCTAACAAATGCCTTACTAAAATCTAAGCAAATAATATCAAATTCTTTATCGTGGTCAACAGCCCAAAAGCTTTAACTGAAAAAAGTTTAATAAATTAGTTAGACAAGACCGGCCTCTTGTGAATCCATGCTGAGTATCATTAAATCAAGCTATGCTTTATCGGATGGCTTCTTATCATTTAGCTATAAAATTGACTCTAGTAATTAGCCTACAATTGAGGTCAGCTTATTTGGGCGGTAATTTGACGGTAACGACTTGTCCCCTGTTTAAAAATAGGAATAACATAGCCATCTTCCCCATATCATCACCCACTACAACCTGTTTGAAGAGATTAAATTAAAAAATATTAGATAATGGTTCACAGACTTCCATTTGCATTCCTTAGAACCCTTGAAAAACCCTCATCAGGACCCGTGACTTATTTTGCTTCAGTCGGTCTATCTGACTTCACAACCATTTCACTATGACTATGAGTTATCAAAATTTATCTTTTTCTGCCACTATAAAAATTAATTACCGGAACACTACTAGTGTCTTCCTGGTAAAAACCGAGAGAAAATTATTATTTAAAATCGACACATTTCATTCTTTTTGTCAGTAAGATCCCATAGTTATTTTTAAGGGGACCTATCTTATCTCTGACTTTTGTTCTATATACCTGGAAAAAACTTTTTGGGTTAGTTTTAGAACCCCTAGCAACTTTAATTTCATAGTCCCTTTTAGCTTTTCTTATCCCCTTTTAATGTCCCTCTTAATTCAATATACTGTTTCATAAGATGACCCTCGCCTCTTTTGATACGCCTATAAATTCCTTTCTTATGCCCTAGTAGATATTTCAGCCTATTATTCATCCATTTTGGGTCATTTCTATTTGATCTAATTTCTTTATAAGGGATAAAATTTTCTTTGAGCAGCATGTATTGTGTTAAAAAAAAACTGTCATATTGATAGCTCTCTTTCGTTACCCCAGTCAACAGAGGATAAGTGTTCTCTAAGCCCATCGTAATCTGCTAAGCGAAAATCTGGGACTGTTACTGAGTTATCCCTACATCATACTTCCATTCCCAAATTTTTTAAATGTAATTGATTTGTGGTCACTAGCACCCATTCTTCTGAAACTTCTAAATTTTTAACAAGGGATTCATTGTTGCCAAACAAAATCAACGGGTTTATTACCCCTTGTGGGTTCCCTGCCACAAACTCTTCAGAAAACAATCCTAAACTATTTCAAAAGAAGCGTTGATTCTAAATTCCCACCCCAAGAAATTCCAATCAATAGACTAAAGAAAAGTCCCTAGAATTCTACATTACTCCCTTGGGGGCCCTAACAATTTCCCCCCATAGAGTCTTCCCTGGTCCCAAACAAAATTTGGGGGGACGGTATATCACACCTAAAGTTAATTTTTCGTGCCCCTCGAAAATTCTATCCAAACAGACCTGTATGTGTTACTTCAACAAATACCCTTTAAAAAATGAAACATTTTTCAAGCGATCTCGGACATAAAAGCCACCCCCCCCCCTTCCGATACTCTATCATTTGGGAACTTTTAAAACCCTGAATGTGACATTCTGCGGGCAATGTCCCGATTTTTTTGAATTAAACCACTCTCATAATGGCAAATCATCATTTCCCGGGCACAGAAACTAGTCTCAACCGTCCATCTATTCCAAACCGCACTATTTGTAATATATACTTAAGGACCCTCCTTTCCTTTATCTTCCTGCCCTTCGTTATTCCACTAAACCTTTTATTGCCTGCCACCCTCATATTCACAAATCGTGAAGGATAAACCCTAATATGGATAATAAACGACTCCACAAAACTCCCCCTTACTGTCGCTGAAAAGGACCGCCTGCAATCAAATTCACATCGATACTCTCGACGAAAGACTCATTATCTCGCTGTACAGACATTATGAAGCCTCCAAACTTTGGGCCCACACATCTACCAAGACCTCAATGCCGACATTTTACCATTACCCCTTCACCTTCCCTGCTGGCGAAAATTCCGTTTTTGTTAAAAGACTGGACAAACTCACACTACCTGCCAATGAAGAATCAAAACCCCAATCGAAGAACAAAATACGGCAACGATTAAACATCACCCGAATCCCAACTCCTCAACCATATCAAATAACCTTTACGAGCACGATATGGCGAATAAGCACTTCAATGGTCTGGCAATCTCATACTATCATATCCATCCCCCGCCACATAAACCGGAAAAAGTTTCGCCCCCATCTCGCCGTCGGGCTTTTCTACTCATACCACCCCCTCAACACCAACTGTCCCCCTGAAAGGAAAACAAAACTGCACAAACTGTTGCAAGAGGGCACAAAATCAAGGAATTTCCCCCACCAAAACCACTCCTACCCCTCAATTGCAAAGGATCTCACCAACCCTTGCAGCCAAGTGCCCTCTTCGTAAAGAAGTCCTGACCAAGAAAATTATCGCTGAAACCAAGAAAAACAACAACAAATCACCATCATATGCAGCTATTGCCAAAATTCAATCTGATACAACAAAAATCCTTCAAGCTACAACACAGCCATCCTAACAATCTGTCGGTATTTCATACCATTTTAATGTTCACAGCCATCCTCACCCAGCTTAGCACTCTCTGCTCTTGTGTGAAAGTTAAGACACATGTGCAACATCTGGATATCTTTATTGTAGTAGACGTTTCGCCATCCAGTGGCTTTATCAATACAGATTCAGGACATAATAGGAAGACAGTAGAAAACTATATACAAAAGATGAGGTAATCAGTCCCTCGGCCTTGGAGTTAGTGTTCACAGCATCGTGGTGGAGGAGAGTCTGGAGCAAAGGCAAGAAACTGCGCTTTTTATAGGCGTCAGTGAATGGGACGGGCAGCAGACGAGGTCAGTCACTGGTAGGCGGGATTCCCCAGAGGAAGTAGGTCCTTCCCAAAGAGAAAGGGTTTTGTTTGCAGCAGCCGTGAAGAAGGTCTTGTAGAGTCCTCTGAACCAAGATTCCATGATGTTTTCAGTGTCTGACAAGTTGTGCAAAGAAAGGTATAAAATACCGACAATATGAAATTAAGACACATGTGCAACATCGGAATATCTTTATTTTTAGTAGACGTTTCGCCATCCAGTGGCTTTATCAATTTCAGATTCTAGGACATAATAGGAAGACAGTAGAACTATATACAAAAGATGAGGTAATCATCCCTCGGCCTTGGAGTTTGTGTTCACAGCATCGTGGTGGAGGAGAGTCTGGAGCAAAGGCAAGAAGACTGCGCTTTTTATAGGCGTCAGTGAATGGGACGGGGAACAGAGGGGTCAGTCACTGGTAGGCGGGGTTCCCCCGTGGAAGTAGGTCCTTCCCAAAGAAGATGGGTTAGTTGCAGCAGCCGTGAAGAAGGTCTTGTAATGTCCTCTGAACCAAGATTCCATGATGTTTTCAGTGTCTGACAAGTTGTGCAAAAAAAAGGTATAAAATAACCGACAATATGAAAGTTAAGACACATGTGGGAACATCTGGATATCTTTATTGTAGTAGACGTTTTCGCCATCCAGTGGCTTTATTTAATACAGAAATTTTAGGACATAAAGGAAGACAGTAGAACTATATACAAAAGATGAGGTAATCAGTCCCTCGGCCTTGGAGTTAGTGTTCACAGCATCGTGGTGGAGGAGAGTCTGGAGCAAAGGCAAGAAGACTGGCGCTTTTTATAGGCGTCAGTGAATGGGACGGGCCCCAGACAGGTCAGTCACTGGTAGGCGGGATTCCCCATGGAAGTAGGTCCTTCCCAAAGAGATGGGTTAGTTGCAGCAGCCGTGAAGAAGGTCTTGTAGAAAGTCCTCTGAACCAAGAATTCCATGATGTTGCAGTGTCTGACAAGTTTTTGCAAAGAAAGGTATAAAGTACCGACAATATGAAAGTTAAGACACATGTGCAACATCTGGGTATCTTTATTGTAGTAGACGTTTCGCCATCCAGTGGCTTTATCAATACAGATTCTAGGACATAATAGGAAAAACAGTAAACTATATACAAAAGATGAGGTAATCAGTCCCTCGGCCTTGGAGTTAGTGTTCACAGCATCGTGGTGGAGGAGAGTCTGGAGCAAAGGCAAGAAGACTGGCGCTTTTTATAGGCGTCAGTGAATGGGTGACGGGCAGCAGACGAGGTCAGTCACTGGAGGCGGGGTTCCCCAGTGGAAGTAGGTCCTTCCCAAAGAGATGGGTTAGTTGCAGCAGCCGTGAAGAAGGTCCCTTTTAGATGTCCTCTGAACCAAGATTCCATGATGTTGGGAGTGTCTGACAAGTTTTTGGGAAAGAAAGGTATAAAATACCGACAATAAAGAATCTTGGTTCAGAGGGCATCTACAAGACCTTCTTCACGGCTGCTGCAACTAACCCATCTCTTTGGGAAGGACCTACTTCCACTGGGGAATCCCGCCTACCAGTGACTGACCTCGGGCTGCTGCCCGTCCCATTCACTGACGCCTATAAAAAGCGCCAGTCTTCTTGCCTTTGCTCCAGACTCTCCTCCACCACGATGCTGTGAACACTAAATCCAAGGCCCAGGGGCTGATTACCTCATCTTTTGTATATAGTTCTACTGTCTTCCTATTATGTCCTAGAATCTGTATTGATAAAGCCACTGGATGGCGAAACGTCTACTACAATAAAGATATCCAGATGTTGCACAGTGGGCTTAACTTTCATATTGTCGGTATTTTTTACCTTTCTTTGCACAACTTGTCAGACACTGCAACATCATGGAATCTTGTTCAGAGGACATCTACAAGACCTTCTTTACGGCTGCTGCAACTAACCCATCTCTTTGGGAAGGACCTACTTCCACTGGGGAATCCCCCTACCAGTGACTGACCTCGTCTGCTGCCCGTCCCATTCACTGACGCCTATAAAAAGCGCCAGTCTTCTTGCCTTTGCTCCAGACTCTCCTCCACCACGATGCTGTGAACACTAACTCCAAGGCCGAGGGACTGATTACCTCATCTTTTGTATATAGTTCTACTGTCTTCCTATTATGTCCTAGAATCTGTATTGATAAAGCACTGGATGGGGAAACGTCTACTACAATAAAGATATCCAGAGTTGCACATTGTCTTAACTTTCATATTGTCGGTATTTTAACCTTTCTTTGCACAACTTGTCAGACACCTGCAACATCATGGAATCTTGGTTCAGAGGACATCTACAAGACCTTTTTCACGGCTGCTGCAATAAACCCATCCTTGGAAGGAAACCCACTCCACTGGGAATCCGCTACATGACTGACCTCGTCTGTGCCCGTCCATCATGACCCTATAAAAAGCGCCAGTCTTCTGCCTTTGCTCCAGACTCCTCCACCACGAAACTGTGAACACTAACTCCAAGGCCGAGGAATGATTACCTCATCTTTTGAATAGTTCTACGCTCCTATTATGTCTAGAATCGTATTGATAAAAACCATGATGGCAAAATCTACTACAATAAAGATACCAGATGTTGCACATGTTCTTAACTTTCATATTGTCGGATTTTATACCTTTCTTTGCACAACTTGCAGACACTGGGAACATATGGAATCTTGGTCAGAGGACATCTACAGACCTTCTTCACGGGTGCTGCAACTAACCCATCTCTTTGGGAAGGACCTACTTCCCCTGGGAAACCCGCCTACCCGTGACTGACTCGTCTGCTGCCCGTCCCTTCCTGACGCCCATAAAAACGCCCGTTTCTGCCTTTGCTCCAGACTCTCCTCCACCACGATGCTGTGAACACTAACTCCAAGGCCCAGGGACTGATTACCTCATCTTTTGTATATAGTTCTACGTCTTCCTATTAGTCCTAGAATCTGTATTGATAAAGCCACTGGATGGCGAAACGTCTACTACAATAAAGATATCCAGATGTTGCACATGTGTCTTAACTTTCATATTGTCGGTATTTTATACCTTTCTTTGCACAACTTGTCAACACTGCAACATCATGGAATCTTGGTTCAGAGGACATCTACAAGACCTTCTTCACGGCTGCTGCAATTAACCCATCTCTTTGGGAAGGACCTACTTCCACTGGGGAATCCCGCCTACCAGTGACTGACCCCGTCTGCTGCCCGTCCCATTCACTGACGCCTATAAAAAGCGCCAGTCTTCTTGCCTTTGCTCCAGACTCTCCTCCACCACGATGCTGTGAACACTAACTCCAAGGCCGAGGGACTGATTACCTCATCTTTTGTATATAGTTCTACTGTCTTCCTATTATGTCCTAGAATCTGTATTGATAAAGCCACTGGATGGCGAAACGTCTACTACAATAAAGATATCCAGATGTTGCACATGTGTCTTAACTTTCATATTGTCGGTATTTTATACCTTTCTTTGCACAACTCTCTGCTCTTCCCGACGCTGCCCCATCCAAGGTGCTCTACTGCATGATGTATGCCCACCTTGCCAATGCTGCTAATCCTGGCTCCTTCAACACAACAATCAACGAACTGAGGAAATGGTATGGTGATACCGACAAGATGTGGAAAAAGACACTTATGTACAGTTCAGGACATTTATTAAAGGAAACGTTTCGCCACGAGTGGCTTCTTCAGTCCTAATACAGAGAAAACTAAGAAAACACACATATATATAGTGGTGGGAGTCAGGTGAGGTGAAGCGTGGGTAGAAGTGGTAATAGTAGTAGTAGTAGTAATGGAACTAAGGAGGTGAGGCAAGAGAGGGACCTGCTGGCATCAAGTAACACCAGTTCCCAGGATGGGTAATATCCTCTTGCTTAGTAATTTTGAAATACTGTAACTCCCCGGTTTTTTGCTTTATAGTGTTCTGACAGAAATTAGTGCAGCTTCAATGCATTTTCTCCGTCTTAAGTCGTCTTCTTTAATAACTAGTTAGCTTCATTGAATTTCATGAGGTGTCCAACATCGTCTCTATTTGAACACATGCGTTTTTGGGGTCATCATTTCTGCAAGCATTTTTGTGTTCTGCTATTCTAATGTCCAGAGTTCTGGCTGTTTCCCCTACATATACTTTGTCACACCCCCCACATGGTATAGTGTAGATTCCTGCACTTGTGCCAAAATTTCATGCTTGGGTTTTTTGTATCAGGTTCCTAATAGTAGTTGAAGAGCTGGTAGATATTTTAAAACAAAAATGTTTGACAGAAAACTGGCTAAAATATCTACTAGCTCTTCAACTACTATTAGGAACCTGATACAAAAACCCAAGCATGATTCTGGCACAAGTCAGGAATCTACACTATACCATGTGGGGGGTGTGACAAAGTATATGTAGGGGAAACAGCCAGAACTCTGGACATTAGAATAGCAGAACACAAAAATGCTTGCAGAAATGATGACCGCAAAAACGCATGTGTTCAACAAGAGACGATGTTGGACACCTCATAAAAATTCAATGAAGCTAAAACTAGTATTAAAGAAGACGATTTAAGACGGAGAAAATGCATTGAAGCTGCACTAATTTCTGTCAGTAACACAAATAAAGCAAAAATCCGGTAGTTACAGTATTTCAAAATTACTAAGCAAGAGGATATTACCCATCCTGGGAACTGGTGTTACTTGATGCCAGCAGGTCCCTCTCTAACCTCACCTCCTTAGTTCCATTACTACTACTACTACTATTACCACTTCTACCCACGCTTCACCTCACCTGACTCCCACCACTATATATATGTGTGTTTTCTTAGTTTTCTCTGTATTAGGACTGAAGAAGCCACTCGTGGCGAAACGTTTCCTTTAATAAATGTCCTGAACTGTACATAAGTGTCTTTTCCGAATCAACGAACTGTTTCGCCTCAACAACATGCCAAGCTTCAACTTCCCAGAAACACGATGAACATCAAAATGGTATAAAATACCGACAGGTTGGTAGGTAAGACACAAAGGCAACAGTTAGGCAACTTTATTCCGAAACGTTTCGCCTACACAGTAGGCTTCTTCAGTCGAATACAGAAAGTAGGCAGGAACAGTAGAGATGTGAAGACGATGTAATCTCCAGGCTGAGGGACTGACAACCTCAAATTCTACGACTACAAGGGTGATGGACTGATTACATCGTCTTCACATCTCTACTGTTCCTGCCTACTTTCTGTATTCGACTGAAGAAGCCTACTGTGTAGGCGAAACGTTTCGGAATAGAGTTGCCTAACTGTTGCCTTTGTGTCTTACCTACCAACCTGTCGGTATTTTATACCATTTTGATGTTCATCTTGTCAGACACTGCAACACATGGCCTCTTGGTACAGAAAACACCTTGGGCAACCCTTTCAAGTGAGAACTGTTGAATCTGAGAGGGACCTGACCTATCAGTGGCTACATTCTCACTACTACAACTACTACTACTATGCACCTCTCCTTCCGACAGTATTTAAGTCTCCGCACTGTCGCTTGATCTTCAGATAGTTCCTGACTATGGAACTGAACTCTCCAGGCTGAGGGACTGACAACCTCAAATTCTACGACTTCAAGGGTGATGGACTGATTACATCGTCTTCACATCTCTACTGTTCCTGCCTACTTTCTGTATTCGACTGAAGAAGCCTACTGTGTAGGCGAAACGTTTCGGAATAAAGTTGCCTAATTGTTGCCTTTGTGTCTTACCTACCTTCCCAGACACACCACCATCACAAGACCTCCTCAAGCTTATACCTGACACCGTAAATCTCACCACACCATCAGGTCCTAATCACGTCTCCACTCCAGAACCCACGCCACCGTCTACTACCACGTCTTACTGCCCACCTGTACAACAAGCCACAACTGACCCATGCTCCCAGCCTCCTCTCAACACAATCACAGAAGACGACACGGAACAAGAGTATTATGAGCAACCCTCAGACGAGGAAGAAGAAGAAACCATCGAAGAAAACACTGAAGAAAGCGGCCATTACTTTAGTGATACCTTTAGCCGATCTCTAACATTCTACACCACGCCCAACCTACCAACTGATATGACGCAGCTGATTTACTCGACTTACTGAAGGAAGGCGCCGTCAAATATACCTGCAAACACCCTCACAGAATCCCTTTTGAAAACGTACTGTCCTTCCTCGTGAATCACCTGAACTGCTCCAACCTCAGAATGCGCCTATATCACATGACCAAGAAAGACTTTAAACGGCTCAAGTGTGGAACAGTCATCAACGAGGTATAGCACAACAACTACAACACAAGATCTGAGCCTCCCGACACGTGACATTAACGCACAGACTGGTTATAAATGACCATAATTTTTAAAGGGGTGGACCGGTAAGCCAGCGGAAGGCCTCGGTCAGATGACCAAAAGCTCCAAAGGCGGGTCATCATCTGACTAAGACCCGCGTCAGGAAACATTTGTCCTGTTTCCTGACGAACCTTACCTAACCTAACCTAATTAACGCACAGCCAACCTCCACCTCACCTCAGTACGAGGCAAGCCAGCCAGCGAGCACTGTCAGCAATCTGCTCTCTCTGCGCTCCCCACACGTTCCCTCTACACTGCCTCATAATGCTCCGCAGCTGGGTTAAGCCCTGGCACTTTATCTCATCACTCAAGACATTCCTCTCACCGACTACCCTTCGTCTGTCCCCACTTCCCCACTCACCCACTCGTGGGTCTTACCTGAGAGTATGCTCTCTCTCTCTCTTAGTGAGGCTATATTCGAAAAGTGGGAATCGTGTGTGTGATAGTAGAGAGTAAATACACACACACACACACACACACACACACACACACACACACACACACACACAGGTGAGTACACACACACACACACACACACACAGAACCTAGTAGCGATCAGTGAAGAGGCGGGGCCAGGAGCTGAGTCTCGACCTCTGCATCCACAATTAGGTGAGTACAATTAGGTGAGTACACACACACACACACACACACACACACACACACACACACACACACACACACACACACACACACACACACACACACACAGTAACAAGGGGACACAGTTGGAAGCTAAAGACACAGATGAATCACAGGGATGTTAGGAAGTATTTCTTCAGCCACAGAGTAGTCAGTAAGTGGAATAGTTTGGGAAGCGATGTAGTGGAGGCAGGATCCATACATAGCTTTAAGCAGAGGTACGATAAAGCTCACGGCTCAGGGAGAGTGACCTAGTAGCGATCAGTGAAGAGGCGGGGCCAGGAGCTCGGACTCGACCCCCGCAACCTCAACTAGGTGAGTACAACTAGGTGAGTACACACACACGCGCGCGCGCGCGCACACACACATCGGGGAATAGACACAAAAAAGGTGCCTTTGACAACTGGTAACTACTACTACTACTACTACTATTACTACTACTACTACTACTATTACTACTACTACTACTACTATTACTACTACTACTACTACTACTACTACTACTACTACTACTACCACCATCACCACCACCACACACACGTACACACACTCCTCTTGTAAGAGGAAAGTTATGGATGTGGCAACAAGTGATAGAGGAAATATGATAAACCTCTATAATAACCCATGTATAACATCTGTGTAGCATCCTTTTATTTTTGATACCACTAGCTGTCTATCTCTGTCTGTATATCTGTCTATATCTCTGTCACATGTACACATAAGTACAGTTATTATACATAGTGTAAATTACCTAGGATAACTCAAAAATTCCAGGTAAAGTGCTATACAGTGCTTGTAGATAGGAGACATAATATCCATGACTGGTAACTCAGTGGCAAGTAATACGCACTTTCACTTCATCAGGAATCAGACGTGACTACTGCATCCTGTGTAATACCTGTTGGTTTACGAGCCGCTCTCTAAGACTGAGAGAGAAGCAGACACAAACACACACACACACACACACACACACACACGTCTAATCGACATGTGTCTAGGACACAATGGTAACTAACACACACACTGGGGTTGACCTGGTTGGGAGGCTTCTGTAGGAAGTTGTGAGGGAGGCTGTATTTGATCTTCTTCCTGGGTCTGAGAAGACTGACAGGAGATCCCAGACCCAGGAAGAAGATCAAATACAGCCTCCCTCACAACTTCCTATAGAAGCCTCCCAACCAGGTCAACCCCAGTGCAACCAAACACTCTAAATCAAAAACCCATGCCACATCCAATGCCCCCACCCACTACATTACAAACTCCACCCCCACAGCAACAACCCATAGTTCCTTACCAGGTCTCCCACTTCCCCAACCCCAATACACCTCCCAGACCACAGTCTTAGAAAAGAAGTTGAAGGTGTGGTATACAAATGCAGATGGAATAACAAACAAGTATGAGGAGTGGCACGAAAGAATAAAAGAGACATCCCCAGACATAATAGCACTCACAGAAAAAAAACTCACCAAATAATACAGATTCAATCTTTCCATCCGGATAAACAAATCCTCAGGAAAGACAGAGGGAGGAGAGGGGGAGGAGGAGTTGCACTGCTCATTAAAAACCAGTGGGGTTTTGAGAAAATGGAAGGAATGGATGGCACGGGCGAAAGGGACTACTTAGTAGGAACAATCCAGTCTGAGGGACATAAGGTGATAATTTCAGTAATGTACAACCCACCACAGAACTGCAGGAGGCCAAGAGAAGAATACGATGAGAGCAACAGAGCAATGATCGACACACTAGCCGAGGTGGCCAGGAAAGCACACATGGGGGGAGCAAAGTTACTAGTTATGGGTGATTTCAATCATAAGGATTGCCTGGGAAAACCTGGGGCCCCATGGGGTCCCGAAACATGGAGAGCCCAAAATGATGGATGTGGTACTGGAAAACCTCATGCATCAACATGTTAGAGACACTACCAGAGAGAGAGGAGAGGATGAACCAGCAAGACTGGACTTTGTATTCACCATGATAGTTCTGACATCGAGGTATCATGTATGAAAGGCCCCTGGGAGCTAGTGATCATGTGGTTCTGTGCTTCGAAATACATAGTTGAGCTCCAAGTGGAGAGAGTAGCAGAATAGGGGGGGAAAAACCAAACTACAAAAGGGGGAACTACTCAGGCATGAGGAACTTCCTTCAAGACATTCAGTGGGAGAGGGAACTGACAGGAAAACCAGTACAAGAAATGATGGACTACGTAGCAACAAAATGCAAGGAGGCAGAGGAGAAGTTTGTTCCCAAGGGAAACAGAAATAATGGGAAGAACAGAACGAGTCCTTGGTTCACCCAAAGGTGTAGGGAGGCAAAAACTAGGTGTACTAGAGAATGGAAAAGGTACGAAGACAGAGAACTCAGGAAAATAAAGAAATCAGCCGAAGAGCCAGAAACGAATATGCACAGATAAGAAGGAGGGGTCAGAGACAATATGAAAATGACATAGCATCAAAAGTAAAGACTGACCCGAAGCTGTTGTACAGCCACATCAGGAGGAAAACAACAGTCAAGGACCAGGTAAAACAGACTGAGGAAGGGTGATGGGGAATTCACAAGAAACGACCAAGAGGTATGTCAGGAGCTCAAAACAAGATTTTAAAGAGGTATTTACAGTGGAAACCAGTAGGACTCCAGAAAATCAGAACAGGGGGCACACCAGCAAGTGCTGGATGAGGTACATATAACCAAGGAGGAGGTGAAGAAGCTGCTATGCGAACTTGACACCTCAAAGGCGGTGGGACAGGGACAACATCTCTCCATGGGTCCTTAAAGAGGGGAGCAGAGATATTGTGTGAGCCATTAACAAAGATCTTCAACACATCATTTGAAACTGGGCAACTCCTTGAGGTATGGAAAATGGCAAATGTAGTCCCAATTTTTAAAAAGGGAGACAGACATGAGGCACTAAACTACAGACCTGTATCACTAACGTGTATAGTAGGGCAAGGTCATGGAAAAAGATCATCAGGGGGAGAGTGGTGGGGCACCTGGAAAGAAACAAGTGTATAATTGCAACCAGCACGGTTTCAGGAAGGAAAATCCTGGTCACAAAACCTACTAAAATTTTTAAGACATGGTGACAGAAGTAAGACAAGAGAGAGAGGGGGTGGACGACTGCACATTTTTGGACTGCAAGAAGGCCTTCGACACAGTTCCTCACAAGAGGTTACTGCAAAAGCTAGAGGATCAGGCACCATAACAGAAAGGCACTGCAATGGATCAGAAAATTTATCTGACAGGGATGCAACAACGAGTCATGGTACGCGACGGGGTATCAGAGTGGGCGCCTGTGACAAGCGGGGTTCCACAGGGGTCAGTCCTGGGACCTGTGCTGTTCTTGGTATATGTGAACGACATAACAGAAGGATAGCCCTCAGAAGTGTCCTTGTTTGCAGATGATGCGAAGTTAATGAGAAGAATAAAAATCGGATGAGGATCAGGCAGGACACAAAGAGACCTGACAGGCTACAAGCCTGTCCAGAAACTGGCTCCTTGAATTTAATCCTGCCAAATGCAAAGTCATGAAGATGGGGAAGGGCAAAGAAGACCGCAGACACAATATAGTTTAGATGGCCAAAGACTGCAAACCTCACTCAAGGAAAAAGATCGGGGGGTGAGTATAACACCGAGGATATCTCCTGAGGCGCACATCAATCAGATAACTGCTGCAGCATACGGCGCCTGGCAAACCTACGGATAGCTTTTCCGATACCTCATAAGGATTCGTTTAAGACTCTGTATACCATTTACGTCAGCCCCATACTGGAGTATGGAGCACAAGTTTTTTGGGAAACCACACCTAGTCAAGCACGTCAAGAAATTAGAGAAAGTGCAAAGGTTTGCAACAAGACTAGTCCCAGAGCTACGGGGATTGTCCTAAAGAAGAAAGTTGAGGGAAATCGGGCCCGACGACACTGGGGGACAGGAGGGTCAGGGGAGACATGATAACGACATATAAAATACTGCGCAGAATAGACAAGGTGGACAAAGACGGGATGTTCCAGAGAAGGGACACAGACACAAGAGGTCACAATTGGAAGTTGAGGACTCAGATGAATCAAAGGGATGTTAGGAAGTATTTCTTCAGTCATAGAGTAGTCAGGCCGTGGAATAGCCTAGAAAGTGACGTAGTGGAGGCGGGAACCATACATAGTTTTAAGGCGAGGTATGATAGAGCTCATGGGGCAGGGAGAGAGAGGACCTAGTAGCAATCAGCGAAGAGGCGGGGCCAGGAGCTGTGAATCGACCCCTGCAACCACAAATAGGTGAGTACAAATAGGTGAATACACACACACATCACATCACATGTGGCAGGAGGTGGTAGTACAGAGATGTGCCATACTGGTATCAGCCCACGCTGGGAACTATGCCCCACATCCAACACCCCAGTGTTCCATGGCTATGGCCGCTACCTCCCCCCCCCCCTCACACACACACAATACATGTACGAAGGACTCATATGAACACAAATTTCCACACATGCAAGTGCCTCACACACACACAAGCACACACACACACGCTTATACAACAGGCCTAGTGTCTAATCGACATGTGCCTAGGACAAAATGGTAACTAACTAACTAACACACAGGATGGGAAAGTGTAGCTAATGGCTTTCCTCAATGATATGAGCACGGGCCAATATTTTCCTTCTATATGTAAATGTCTTGGTTACAAGTATTAAGTCCTACATATAGTTGCTTCCAGGCGCTTTCAAAACAATGAAGCGAATACAAAATCTACAGGTTAAAAGTGAGCTGCAAGAAGACCGGGATATTTAACCCAGCAAGAGCCAATTTACGAAGCTGAGAGACGAAGAGCGGAGATCCAGAAAGTTAGTTTAAGGTTGACTCACGAAATCGTAATGACACGATTGCAAACAGACCATACCGGGGGGGGGGGGATAGAACCCGCGATCAGACTCATAAAACTCCAAACCGTGGGTCTGGAGTTTTATGATTGATCGCGGGTTCTAACCCCGCCCGTGGTATGGTTAGCTTTGATTTAGTATCTTCATTACGTACCACATACCTATCCTGTTGGCGACAGGTCGAAAAACAGAGCGCCATCTGGGACTAGGATACAGGAGAGACGCAGGGTAATGGAAAAAACCTCAGGAGTAACCATTACCCCAAAACTTCCTCCAGAGGTGCATATAAACAGAGTAACACCAGCAGCACACTCATAACTTACCAACGTAATACTGGCATTAAGAGCCCTAGAGTGAGAGACTCGTTCAAAACTATCTCATATATGCCACCCGTTCTTGAGTAAGAAGTACTATCGTGAAAGTAACACTATGTAAAAGTGAACCTTGAGCGAGTGCAAAGAAAAGCCCCTTAAGATGAGGGTAATTAGCCACGAAGAAAGAATGCGAGAATTAGGCCTTGTGTCACTGGGGACCAGAAAAAACTTGAGTAAGATGAAGACAGACTACTTACGATGCATAAGTGGAACAGTAGAAGACAGTCTCGTTAACTGGAATACAAGAAGAAAAAATATGAGAGAAAGGTTGGAAATTACACAAGAGAGGGGTGTGGCTGTGGCTCATATGTTGGATTGCATGCAGCCAGCAGGCTGCATGCCTGATCCTGGTGGATCAGGCTCTGATCCACCAGGAGGCCTGGTCACAGACCGGGCCGCGGGGGCGTTGACCCCTGGAACTCTCTCCAGGTAAACTCCAGGTAAACACAGGCGTGAGGAATTTCCTGCATGAGGTTCAGTGGGACTGAGAACTGGCAGGGAGATCAGTAATGAGATGTTGAAATATGTGACAACAATATGCAAGGACACAGAGGAGAGGTTTGTGCTCAAGGGCAACAGAAATAATGAAACGGCCAGGACGAGCCCTTGGTTCACCTAAAGGTGTAGAGAGGCCAAAACTAAGTGTGCTAGAGAATGGAAGACGTATAGAAGGCAAAAAACCTAGGAGAATAAGGTGAGTAGTCGAAGAGCCAGAAATGAATATGCTCAGGTAAGGAGGGAGGCCCAACGACAATACAAAAAGGACATAGCAGCGAATGCCAAGTCCAATCCGAAGCTGCTGTACAGTCACATTAGGAGGAAAGCAACAGTCAAGGACCAAGTAATCAGGGTGAGGGAGGAAGGAGGGAGATCACATGAAACGACCGAGAAGTTTGTGAGGAGCTCAACATGAGATGCAAAGTAGTATTCACATAGGAGACAGAAAGGGCTCAAGAAAGACGGAGTGGTGGGGTACACCATCAAGTGCTGGACACAATACAGACAACCGAGGAGGAGGTGAAGAGGCTGCTCAGCAAACTAAATTCCTCAAAGGCGATAGGGCCGGACAGCATCTCTCCATGGGTCTTGAGAGAGGGAGCAGAGGTGCTCTCTGTACCACTAACAACAATCTTCAACTTGTCTCTTGGAATAGGTCGACTACCTGAAGTATGGAAAACAGTAAATGTAGTCATAATTTCTAAAAGGGAGACAGACACGAAGCATTAAACTACAGACAAGTGTCACTGACATGTATGTAGTATGCAAAGTCAAGGAGAAGATTATCAGGAGAAGAGTGGTGGAGCACCTAGAAAGGAATGAGCTTATCAATGAAAATCAACACGGATTGAGGGACGGGAAATCCTGTCACAAACCTACTGGAGTTCTATGGCAAGGTGACAACAGTAATAACGAGAGAGAGGGGTGGGTAGACAGCATTTTCTTGGACTGTTATACTAGGCAGGTATAACAGGGAAGGCACTGCAATGGATCAGAGAATTCCTGACAGGAAGGCATCAGCAAGTCATGGTACGTGACGAGATGTCAGAGTGGGCACCTGAGACGAGTGGGGTTCCACAGGGGTCAGTCCTAAGACCGGTGCTGTTTCTGGTATATGTGAATGACATGATGGAAGTAATAGATTCAGAAGTGACCAAGCAGGCCTATAGAGGGATCTGGACAGGCTGTAGGCCTGATCCAGAAACTGGCTCCTTTAGTTCAATCCCACCAGGTACAAAGTCATGAAGATTGGGGGAAGGGCAAAGAAGACCGCAGACAAAATACAGTCTAGGGGACCAAAGACTACAAACCTCACTCCTCACTCAAGGAAAATGATCTTGGGGTGAGTATAATACCGAGCACAACTCCTGAGGTGCACATCAACTAAATAATTGCTACCGCATATGGGCGCCTGGCAAACCTAAGAATAGCATTTCCGACATCTCTGTAAGGAATCGTTCAGGACTCTGTACACCGTGTACCTGAGGCCCATATTGGAGTATGCAGCACCAGTTTGGAACCCACATCTGGCTGAGCACGTCAGGAAATTAGAAAAAGTGCAAAGGTTTGTAACGAGACTAGTCCCAGAGATAAGGGACATGTCCTACGAGGAGAGTTTTTAAGAGACCTCGACCTGACGACACTGGATATGATAACGACATAAACTACTGAGAGGAATCGACAAGGTGGGCGGAGACAGGATATGTCAAAGATAGGATACAGCAACAAGGAGTCACAATTGAAAGTTAAAGACTCAGATGAGTCACAGGGATGTTAGGAAGTACTTCTTCTGTCATAGAGTTGTCATGAAGTGGAATAGTCTGGAAAATGATGTAGTGGAGGCAGGAACCATACATAGCTTTAAGAACAGGTAAGATAAAACTCTTGGAGCAGGGAGAGAGTGACCTACTAGCGACCAGTGAAGAGGCGGGGCCAGCAGCTATAACACGACACCTGCAACCACAATTAGGTGAGTAGGTGAGTGCACTCATACACGCACGATGGTGGTATAGTGGTAAGCACAGCTGCCTTCCAAGCAGTTGACCCGGGTCCGATTCCCGGCCATCGCAATTTTGTTGTTAGTAGCGACTAGCGAAGAAGCAGGGCCTTTTCGCTAGTCGCTGTGAATCGACCCATGCAACTACAAATAGGTGGATACATACGTACGAATGCTGTGGCATGCAAAGAGTACGTAACCTTTATTCGGCGCATGTACACACCCTCATTTACAGGCTATCTTCCCCAACCAGCGAACCAGGTGACTGAGAGTTGACGATGGGGCCCCGTCGTTCAACTAGTAACCAGGTTCCAGCCAATAAGAAGATAGTTTTGGCAATCGCAGAGGTTACGTGAGTACCACTCTCCTGTCTGCCCTTGTCATTCCCATTCTAAAGCTGGTTGAAGCACGGTCTGCTCTCTAGTGGCTTCTATTCTGCCTTGCTTACCGTGGGGTGCACTATTACCTATCGCTGTACATAGTGTATATAGTGTACATACTTCTGTTCTAAATTGGTAAAGGATAATGTAAGTCAAAACTTTTCTGCTGTGTTTATTTTGCTCCCTTTACACCCAGGATAACAGGCCATTTGGACTCCTGGGTTGTAATATACGCACACAACCAAACATGTAATTACCAGGAGAGCAGTTTCCTGCCTCACCAGCAATATGAAGAAACTTGTAGCTTCAGGAGTCTTCATGCTAGGCAGTGGCTCATACTGTATTTTAGATCACTGGCGAATTCTACGCTTTCTATTGAAAGTAATTCTCATACTGCCTATTAAGGGCACTGTATTTTGCTTTAGCACTATACAGATGATCACTGACACTGCAATTTTAATACAACCCTTGTTACTGCATGGTGCAGAGAACGCAACACAAGCGTCTCTTGAGTCCTGATAGGGAGCCAGCAGCAAAGGTATTGAGACAATAGCAATTGTGGGTTTAGGAACTCCAACAACCACCACTGGACAGTAATCATAGCTTAGAAGTCCATATTCTATATAAGTATTCAAGAGGTGGAAGACACCTGTCATACAGGTGTATGGTTCGATCATTGCCCTCACTACCTGCAGTTGTAATTTACTATGTGCCTACGTTCGCTGTATGGTACTTGGGGAAGGGTAAATTTACATATATCTTGAATCTCTTTCAGAGATACGATCTGTAATGTATGTATGTATGCATGTACTATAAGTATGTATGTCTGTATGAAGATATGTATGTATATAATGCGTATGAAAATAGATTAGCTAAACAAGGTTTTTATCCTTATGGAAGGAATTAAAGTAAATGACACGAAGGCAGAGAATAAAGGGAATCTCTCTAATGAACATAACATTAGAATGGACGGGCACTGCAGCAGACCTTGTTAGGCAGAGCCAATTCACACCCACCCAACACTCACTCATCTGGAGTTTACCTGGAGAGAGTTCTGGGGGTCAACGCCCCCGCGGCCCGGTCTGTGACCAGGCCTCATGGTGGATCAGGGCCCGATCAACCAGGCTGTTACTGCTGGCTGCATGCAATCCAACGTACGAACCTCAGGCCGCCTGGTCAGGTACCGACTTTAGGTGCTTGTCCAGCACCTGCTTGAAGACAGCCAGGGGTCTATTGGTAATCCCCCTTATGTATGCTGGGAGGTAGTTGAACAGTCTTGGGCCCCTGACACTTATTGTGTTGTCTCTTAACGTGCTAGTGACACCCCTGCTTTTCATTGGGGGGATGTTGCATCGTCTGCCAAGTCTTTTGCTTTCGTAGGGAGTGCTTTTTGTGTGCAAGTTTGGTATTAATTCCTCTAGGATTTTCCAGGTGTATATAACCGTGTATCTCTCCCACCTGCGTTCCAGGGAGTACAGGTTCAGGAACTTCAAGCGCTCCCAGTAATTGAGGTGTTTTATCTCCGTTATGCGCGCTGTGAAGGTTCTCTGACATTTCTAGGTCAAAATTTCACCTGCCTTAAAGGGTGCTGTTGGGGTGCAGCAATTTTTCCCCAGCCTAGATAGAACAACGCCTAAAGAAAGCTAGGGGCTTGGCATCCCAGTTTTAAAGTTTTCATTACCACCCGGTTTTTTTCTAGCAGATGCAATTGATACAATTTTTGGGTCCTTAAAGGGGTGAGATCCTCTGACATGATCACTCCCGTCTTTGACGTTATTTTTTCGCTCTATTGTGGGGCTGGAAATTTTTGTTTTATACTTGAGTTTTAATTTCCTGTGTTTCCCATTTTGGAAAGTAATTGAAATTTCTCATCTTGAACTTCATATTGTTTTTCTGAAACCCCACGAAATTTGGGTTTTGATTCCGCCTGGACCCTTGCAGTGTCTGCAATGGAAGACAGTCATGAAATTTCGGTTGTCACTGCAAAGAAAGACAGTGCTGTGGTTCACCCCTGCAGTCAGATAGAAGATGAGGAACAAGAGGGGAGCGGAACAGAGTTTTTCACCATCCCCGTTTCAGACTTTATTCTTTTTGACTACTTCTTTTTTTTTTCTTTTTGCCAGAAAATTATAGATCCATCTCCCAATTTTTTCCCCCTTTTTATCCTTTAGCACGCATTTTTTGCCCCATTAACCCCCATGGTCACACATGTCGAAGGTTTTTCGAGTCCTGATATTACGTTGCATTTTTTTTGTCTTCTAGTGCTTCTGAACCTTGTCGAGGGGACCGTAGTTGAGACAGACAGGAGCGACCGCTCAAAAACTCATCTGCCCTGGGTGTGTAATTGAGGAATCTAATGGGTGGCGATCTTGCCTTAGGACCCTTTCAAAAGTTTTTTTATGATATGGGAGTTAGTGCATGGGTCTGTAGTTCTTTGCTATTACTTTATTTCCCCCCTTTGTGGAGGGGGGGCTGTCTGTTTTTTTAGAAACGTGGAACGCCCCCCGTGTCCCTCCCCTCCCAACTGTTAAAACACGTGATGGGGGCTTTTTTGCATTCTTGATAACAGGGGGATTTCCATGAGTCTGGTCTGGGGCAGAGTGCTGGCATGTCATTTATTGCCTGTTTAAAGTGATTTGGGGCGGGATAACATCAGATAGGCTTGTGTTTACCAAATTCTGGGCTCTCTCATAAAAATATTTTTTGATTTTCGACCTCAGTCGGTTAAGGCTTGTTAAAAACTAAGTCAATTTTGGGGCCTTGATAGCTCATTCATTCCTTTCTGTCATCTGTGTAGGACCCATCTTGTTTATGGGGGGCCCCAATACGGGATTTTGCCTCGACTTTGATTTGGCAAAGAAAGAAATTTTTTGGCTTTTAGTTCTTCCGCAAACCTGACCCCCCAAAAAAGATTCCTTTACCCTTATTTCGATTTTTTGTTTTTTCTCTGACCAGTGTCCCCTTTACGCATTGCAGACATTTTGGGCCCTCTTTTGCCGCACTGTTTTTCTTTTTCCGTCGCCTGAAAAGGGAACAACTGTTCTTTCTTTTTTAACATCGCTCTTCATTTTTCGTAAAGGAATATGCTTTGACATACATCGAGTGCCACCGAGTAATCGTTCTAGGCATAAGTGGGGTCTGTGTTGCTTAGCAATTTTCCCCAGTATAATCTTTTAGGACTTGTTTACGGGCCCCCAAACTTATGTTTTTGTTTTTGAAGTTGAATTTGGTGAATGTTCCCTCGGACGATTCATTTTGTCGGTCTGGGGTCTCCGCGCATACATGTCTAACCTCGATTTTGTTGTATCCAGTATATTGTTTTTAATATGGTGACATTTCGCATCAGATCATCTTGTTAGTGAAATGAGGTCTAGTGTATTCCCAATCTAGAGGCCTTTTTTTCTGGTTTAAGTTGAATTTTGTGCAGAGATTTAAAAGCTCGTGTGTGTGTGCGAATTCTCGTCAGAGCTGCCTCCGGTGTTATCACTCAACAAAAATTATTTGCTAATTCCTCCCTTTTAGGGGCCTCAAAATTTTAAATTCCCAGGAGCAAAGTTTGGAGGGAGGAGCTGGGAAAATTTTTTCCCGACAGGGTCAAATTTTTAAAAACTTCCTGAGTTTTTTGGGCTTGATCCGGGGGCTTTTAAAAATATCCAATGACTGATTCTGGGTTTCGATTTTACTTCTAAACTTCAAATACATCATTTGAGCCATTCAGTTCTGTGCAAATAAGTGATCGCTAATACAGGGCAACCCCAACCCTTTTTTCCTGTTCACTCTGTCACTTTGTTAGGGTTTTAACCGGATCCCCATTTCGTTGTCCAAGGATCCTTTATGTGGGTCTCAGTGAAAGCTCGACATTGCATTTCCTCGCAAGCATCCCGGATACAGGTATTTTGTTGTTCGTTTCTGGCTTTAGCCCTTTTTATTTTCAAAGGAGAACGTATCGGGTTTTTGTTAGGGGGCTCCGGGGGGGGGGGGGATGGGTTTTCCCGGGACTTATTTATTGTTGGTTTGGTGGGGCCATGACGGAAATCCGGGTTTCCCCCAAAAATGCTGGAAGGGGTTACGATTTCGGCCATTTTTGATTTTTTTTTTTTCCGGCACTAAAACTTCCTCCTTAGGCTGTGGACCCCGGTTTTCTGACTTCACGGGGCCGTCTGAAAGGGCCACGGGAAAAATTTCAGGGAAAGGATTGATTTTTCCGGCAAGGGCAGGCATTTCAGGGGGGGCAAAATTCCCCCTCTTTTTTTAGGGGAACCCCCATGCCTGCAGATACCCAGGTGCAAATTGGCACGGCTTGGTTTTGTTTTCCTTATTTTTTGATTATTCCCCTGTTGTGCATTTTTCCCCTGTTCTTGCTTTCCCCTGGATAAAAAAGGAGCCTCACCGTTGTTTCTGGTAAAATTTTCCTCATTATAAAAATGGGGCTCCTTTTTGAATTCCTTTAAAACTATTTGGGGTTTTTTTTTCTATCTTGTTTACTCAAATGTTTTCCCCATACCCCTGTCCCTCCGTTTTGAGAACACTAAAATGCATTCCTCCATACATAGTTTCTTCTACCAGGACAGTACCTCCACCTCAAGTAACTGTCTACCAGGACAGTACCTCCAGCCTCACAGTAACTGTCTACCAGGACAGTACCTCCAGCCTCACAGTAACTGTCTACCAGGACAGCACCTCCAGCCTTACAGTTCCTGACTACCTGGCCAACACCTCCAGTCATGGTCTTATCCACCCTTTTTTTAAAGTACCCATGATTCTCACTTCAGTGACGTTGCTCTGGAAATGGTTCCAGTCATCCTTGACTGCATTACCTTTCCAATAGAAGCTACAATGTAGATATATTTTTTTAAGCATTAACTGATTTATTTATTTAGAGTCATTGATATGTAGGCTGTTTTACACTACATTTTCTATGCCGACAGATTCGAGAGGTTCGATCGGCAGTTCTGAGCTCCTCCACACTTTTTCGCTAGCTTGCATTCGGGGATGCATGGCAGCAAGCTGCGAGCCGAAGTGATCTCCCGCCTGCAGTGACTACCTGGAGGCTTCCTGGAGGGTATTCCGGGGATTAATGCCCTCGTGGCCCGGTTCATGACCAAGCCTCCTGGTTGGTCAGGGCCTGATCAACGAGGCTGTTACCACTGGCCGTACGTAGTCCAACTATCGGGAGGGTTCGTGAAGATGTGATGGTTGGAGTTAAGCACACTTGTTGGATGGTAACACATATATTAGCAGAGTGTGAGAGGGGAGAGGCCCAGACTGTCAGTGTTGCCTGTTCGTAGACCTAAGCGTGGAGGACTGAGAGGGAGGCCGGGAGCCCAGCATTCACATGACGCATCACATGACGTCACACTAACTAGTCACTGAGCCTACTGAAAGGGAGCCTAAATATATACATGGATGATACGATCTACAATATACTACACAAGTATAAGTATAGGGAATTCAGTAGCTATACTGACAGCTTGGTCATGTTACGTATGTCGTCTCGACATACAATACTATGCTATAGGCTGAACAGGCAGGTGGCTCTGGGCTGATTCTATACAATAGCAAAGACATATGTAACTTAGAACTAATGGATGGTATCGTAATGGATGTTAACGTAATGAGTGTTAACAGAATGGGTGTTAACGCAATGCATTATGAATTATAAGTACAAATCATAGTATAATAAAGGATGGAATTGATCGATTGATATGTATTCATGCACTCTACGGATTCTGAGGAAGAATATATATATTTAAAAAGGTGAAAGTAATTAACAGCAAAGACAGATCTGACACGCACAGATCATTACTGTTAAATTCTCAGAAGTCGGAGGGAGCGTGAACACAAAAAAAAAAATTCTGAAAACTGATCAGCTAATAATAAACACACAGTGGACACTTCATTCATCTTGAACATCTAATTATACAGACTATGTACATTTAAACTCAACTCTGCGAGGGTAAGATTTACATATGCAGAATGGTTATCGTCTTCGGGAGGATCAAATTCCTTTGCAATGGCTAACAACACATGCCTTGTGTGAGGGAAAAGTTCAATAGATAGGAGTAGCGAGGGAGTATATAGTAACAATAGTTTCATTGCCAGCTACTTGTTAAGGTAGGGTAAGTCCAGCTCCCTCTATTCCCCCCCCCTTTTTCCCCCTCCCCGAAAGTGATAGTTTGATTGCCGGCTGCTTGTTAAGGTAGGGTCAGCCTAGCTCCCGCTATCCCTTCCCCTCCCTTCTCCCCCCCCCCCCGAAAGGTGACGTGTGGGGCTCCGGTCAAACAGTAAATCACTCGACTCACAGCTCCCAACACTACTGTAAGTACACGCCTGATCATATTTTAGTGGACTTATTGGTTGAAAACTTCACTTTTGACCAATAATTAACTTAGTCCTTTCAGTCTTGATAGGTTAAAATGTTTTAATAATCACCACATCTTTTACTTATCATGGAGAGTGATTTCTTAAGCAGTGGGTAATCTGTCTCTCTTTACAGCTTGAAAGGACAGAGAGGGTCACCTGCTAATCAACGAGTAGAAATTGAAGGAGACGGACTAACGTTCTGAGACGTCCCAATTTCTGATCCACTTACCTGCTTGTGTATGCAAGTAGCAGGATATAACCCCTCATCATTGCAGTGGAAAAAAACCTGCTTTCCTGTCATCTGGACGGATTATTGCCGGCTAGAAAATCTGTGAAGAATGAGCCGGTGGGTTGTCACCAACACCTGCGACCCCACCCATCATCGGCAACAGCTACGATTTCAACAACACGCAGTGTCACCAACACCAGACACCCAAGTTATATATATATATATATATATATATATATATATATATATATATATATATATATATATATATTATATATATATATATATATATATTAACGTTGGATTCAGATATCATTTATATTTTTCATTTTTCATTTTCTTTAAGGTAGGGTCAATATTTCATATTTAAATGTTTTATATTTTATATTTTCTAAACAATAAAGTGTTTGTTTGTCAGTTTTTGTTCTTTTTCTATTCATTAATTTTCCTGAGGAGGAGCCAGCCTTGGTAATACTGTCTGAAGTTGTTACAGGGCTGAGTAAGCCTTCACACCTTGACTGAGGGAAATCTGAACAAGTATCTACAAAAGATACTTGGGGGGTTCTCATTACTTGTCGTGTACGCAAGGAATAACAACATTGAGGTTGATCATCTGACTGATTATTAGAGGTAGAGGGTACAGAGTCAGGAGGATTGTCAGTGTCTGTCACATTAGTCTGGGTTGAAATATCGTCCTCAACATCGCATACTAACTTCATATGATCTAAATGGGATTGTTTATAATGACCAGTACTAATTTCTCTAACCTTATACTTATTGCCATTGATATGTTCAACTACTCGATAAGGGCCAACAAACTTTTGATCGAGTTTAGGCATTGCGGATGTTTTCTTGAAGTTAGTCAGCATTACTCTCGAACCCACTTTAACTTTGGTCGGCTTAGCACGGCTATTAGTTACTCTTGTGAATTCTGCTGTTGACTTACGAAGTGTCTCACGGATTCTTCTAAAAAAAAAAACACTTTGAGCTAAGCTGGTACAAGTTGGTATAAAATCATCAGGGTTGTAATTGGGTTTCGGTGTTGAATATAACTCTACACCGTACAATGCATAATGTGGGGTATCACCTATGGAAGCATTGTAAGTTGAATTTATAGCACAATGAACATCTGGTATAACTTCATCCCAAGTTTCACTATTGGAGTTGATAGTGGCTCTCAAAACATTAAGTACTTTCTTATTTGTTCGTTCTGCCAAACCATTACTCGCAGGATGATGGGGAACAATGGCTGACTTAGAGATCTTGTACAAGGTACACAAATTTTCAAGAATCTCATTACAGAATTCTCCTCCATTATCTGTTACTAGGGACTTAGGGGTGGTATGCCTGCAGATAATGCGTTCTTTAAACGCTTTATCTACTGTCTCTGTAGTCTTATCTGCAATAGGAACTAACAATATCTGGTGAAATGGTCTACCATAACACACAGATGTGCTGTATAGCCCTTGTGGCTTAGCGCTTCTTTTTTATTATAATAATAATAATAACACACAGATGTTTGTTAGCTTGGAGGGAACATTTAACATTGGTTAACAAATCACGCAACTCTTTCCCACGGTTCGCTAGTAGTTGGATACACCTGGATTGGGTTAGGGATCTATTGGTAATTCTCCTTATGGCTGGTGGGAGGCTGTTGAACAGTCTTGGGCCCCGGACACTTACTGTGTTTTCTCTTAGTGTACTAATGGTGCCCCTACTTTTCACTGGGGGTATGTTGCATCGCCTGCCAGGTCTTTTTTATGCTTTTGTAGGGAGTGATTTCTGTGTGCAGATTAGGGATCAGTCCCTCCAGGATCTTCCAGGTATAGATTGTGCTGTATATCTCTCGCCTGCGCTCCAGTGAGTACAAGTCAAGTGCTTCTATGCATTCCCAGTCTGGAGTTTTGAGGCTCTCTGATCGCGGGTTCAAACCCCACCCATGGTATGGTTTGTTTGCAATCATGTCATTACGATTTCGTGAGTCAGTAGTTAAGATGGTTGATGGAACTTGTATGTGCAGTAAGGGTTAATTTTATTAAATAATTTGGTGTCCCTGTAATAAGTACTAAATACCTCATGTGGCTGACTTTCAACCAGGGAAAGGGAACCTGTTTTCTGTCAAGGGCCATTTGGATATTTATTACATCATTCGCGGGACACAAAATTAAAATCTTAAAAATTAGCCTGGTATATTTGGTCAAATATTTAATTAATTCACGCCTAATGGTATTGGTGATTTTGCATCAGAATGTTCGAAATGAAAACGATGGATGGGAGACTGATTCAAAATCTCAAAAAGACTGACCTGATTTTATGAAATATTGCAACATTACTCGCACGTAAAAAATGTCGATATATTCCTCCAAAAGGTCTCAGTTTTTATAAAATTTATCAGAATGAAAGCTAAAAGGTTTCATCATAATTCTACATACTTTTTTGGATATTGGTTACGTATTTTTTTCATTATAAAGTGGAAATCGGTATGGGGAAGGGTTATGTGGAAAATACTGCATGTATTTTCCGGAAATACAGTATTTTATACGTAAATTGATGGCCTATATTGTATTTAATAAAAATTATATTATAAAAAATGGGAAGCTCGACGCCTGCGCGGACGAGCAGGGGAGTCGCCATTGTGTTTTTGAATGAGCCAAGAAAACGTTAGTGAAAATAAGAAATTTTCGTCGCTCTAGAGGTTACAGTGGGCTTACACCTCTCAAATAGGAGCTGAAATTGTTGGATGTGCATTTCTGCATAATTTGAGCATTAAATCGATGTACAGGACAGCTCCAGGAACCTCAGATAAGCTATCTAAATTATGTTTGTAATTCTGGCTAGTATTATCATCATAAATTTGGTTAGAGGGGGGTTCTGTACATGATACACAGTAATCTCCAGACAAATTGGTGAGTGTTATGATTAAAACTTCTCCTTCTGTTATATAAATGTGTATATGTAATCGTTTATTAATTTTAATATACAGTCCACAAATTTCTATTAAATTTACCAGAATTCCTGGTAATGTACATTTCATTTGTAATTAATATAGGTCTAGAGCAACTTGTGGATATGACAGTTGTAGGTATCGAAGGGGGACATTTTTGTGACCTAGGTGTCTCAAATTCCTACTTGTCTATGTAACTTTGATAAATAATAGTTATCTTAGTTACCATTTACTGGTATGTACCTTATGTTACATCCAAGTAAATGTAATTTTCCATAGGTTAATATATATTCATGTTGCTATGAAAAATGCTCCTTGATTTATTGAATTTCGAGTCCCACCTGTTGTTGCCTTGGCAGGGCCAGATCAAATGATTTTCGTGGCCCGCCGGCCGTATAAGGCCCTGCAGGTTATACAATAATCGCTGGTGTATCGTAATGGGCGGAGTAAGGGCAAATTTGCTAATTTTATTAAAAAAAATAAATTACATAAAACTTAACTTTCTTTAAACATAAATACTTTTCTTGAAGAAATGTAGCAATTTTTCAAATAAATATAAGAAAAGAAAACTAAAAAATATCGAAAACTCATTCTTATGGCTTTTTCCTAAATTTCACGAGTATAATGAGCCCTTAACTACTATATTTCCATGTCATTATATACCAGTTGGTACATTATTAGTTACTGCTTTCAGGTCTTCGACTGACCTCCTCCAAGACTTTGGTTTATAATATCATAACACCTTATCCAGTCGGCTACAATTTTTTCGGTTCTGGTGGAGTGTAACTAAGGAAGGTTCACAGGACACTTGTTATATGCAGGAGCAGCACCTCTGATCACTTATTTATAGTTCATTCCAGATTTTTATTTCCTTGTGATAACTTTAAAGAAGAAAAAGGCACAATAGAGTGACTGGAATTACACAAATAAGCCGCACATGAGAGAGAGGAACTTACGACTATGTTTCGGGTCAATTTGGGCTATTTACAAAGTCACACTTTGTAAACAAGAACTTTGTAACTTTGTAAATGGTCCAAGTCAAGCCGAAACGTCGTCGTTAGCTGGACGGGCACCTAAAGTCGGTACCTGACCAGCCGGGCTGTGGCTCGTACGTTGGATTGCGTGCAGCCAGCAGTAATAGTCTGGTTGATCAGGCCCTGATCCACCATGAGGCTTGGTCATAGACCGGGCCGCGGGGGCGTTGACTCCCGGAACTCTCTCCAGGTAAACTTCAGGTAAACTCCAGGTCTCCATGAAATGGATGTAACGTTTTCGGATTTAGGCGCTGTGTAGGTGCAAATTTCTCTTATTTAAAAAAAAATTAACAAACTTGTAGCTTTTCGATTCTGTACGATAACTGGAGAATGCATCTTCTGGTTGGCTTCAAACTTTTAGTGCCTTGACTCAAGAAATCGTAATGACACGATTGCAAATAAACCATACCCCCGGCCGGGTTCAATCCCGGCCGGGGGTATGGTTTTTAGTGCCTTGTTTGTGTAACCTTTAATTTGCCACTATTATTAAGTATGTTGTTACTATTGCAAGCAAACCCGCTGGCCTGGAGTTTTACGACTCACTTGCCGCGAGTTCCATCCCCGCCCGTACCGTGATTTGGTAAAGTTAATAAACCTTAAAGGCTGGTGAAGGTTTTATGAAAAAAATTGGGAAAATGGAATTATTGGTTTTTATGTCATAATTTCTCAATGACTCTTCCGGTTAGTTTCAAAACATCATAGTAAAGAACTTGACGGCACAAGTTCGCCAAATGGATTTTTTGGTATTGATTATTATGAAAACCCGGTAATAGAAAGGGGTAAACCTGGGTTTTTATGGGGTTTTTGGAGCAAAAAAAACTCACATAATGTTTAACTTCTATTTTCCCTTTACCAGATTGTATACATTACATTCAAACCCTTTTCACATGTACTAAGTGTACCCCACATGATAAAGAATGGCAAAACGAACCAGAGAGAGAAGAGAGAGAGAGAGAGGAAGAGAGAGAGAGAGAGAGAGAGAGAGAGAGAGAGAGAGAGAGAGGGACTAACCAGCACTAAGCAAGTCGGCAAAGTTTACCAAGTAACCCCGATCGGCTCACATTTGGCATCTCGCCTGTGATTGAACAATGACCCAAGGTACTGATTTAACGACGAGTACCCTAAAAAAAATCGTTAAACCCTTATCGCCCAGTTTGCTGGATGGGGGGCAGCTTAATGGGGGTGTGTACTACATTGAATAAATGTAACATAATCTTTGTATGCCACATGATCTCTGTGAGATAACAAGATAATGCATATTCAGATTGTCTTTAAATTTTCAAAGAAGATATTTTTCAGGGAAATACATGAGTTAGTTTGGGCTGTGTAGGTCCTGACTTGCCATTTTTATTGAGCAAATTGGAATTTCAGTTTCTGTGTGACGACTCGTGAATGAGTTCTGATTAGCATCGAATCTTCAAGGCTATTATTTAACTTCAATAGAAAATTATATTGCACATTTCCTACAGTGTGCAGTTAGGTTAGAGGAGGCTGGGGTCATGCAATACGGGGATGCCATTCTCGGATCGTGCAGCGACAGAAATACATGTAGTTCTTATGTTTTTTTTTATATTAGTTAAAAATGCAAAAAAATGGTTTTCACGTGAAAGCTGTCAACGCAGCGACTATCATCACAATAACACTCACGCTAAGTAATCACTGGTACAAGCAAGAAAATGCAACCTCACCAATATGATTAAAGCCACGAGAAGCTCACATAACATGTAGCTTTGTTTTTTTTGAGTCAAATATATTAAATACGGTAGGTATAATACTGACTAACGTTATGTATCTTTATCATGCAGAATAAGCCAGATGGGGAAGGAAATTTTTAGCGCTAGATCTTTCACACTCTCGTACGTCGTCAGGAGCTATGCAATTTTGCAAGACTAGCAACAGATAAGAGGAGAAATTCTCTTAGACCTAAAGATACCTTCTGCCAGATGTTTACCATTATATGGCTTGTTATGCATTGTCAAGATCGCCTTTTTTGCGACTGTATTGCACATCCTAACCATATTTATTTTTGAGCCCCTGTGTGGAGTCGTCTTCAACTATGTTTCAGACCGCTCCATTTCACAACATCTCTTAGACTGACGTAGAGCTTCCTGACATTCCTGACTCTCACTCGGGTGAGTAGTTTCCAGCGAAGGCGTTCTTACTACATCCCTGGCAAATATCCTAACCCTCTCTACTATATCTGTACTCTGGCATTTTGACTGTCATTATAGTATCCCCCACTTACCCTTCGGTCTTCCGGTAAGATGAGATCAGCGTCTCACATTCTTTGCACAGAGGTGATTCCTCAAGACTCAGGCAGCAGGACAGATGCTCTCCTTGTCATTGCCTCAAGTTTCGCACTTTCACTAGGCGTGGGTTACACAGTTTACAGTACGTTGTCTGTGGTACACTGTGCAGTATACTGTCTGTGGTACACTGCAGTATATTGTATGTGGTACACTGTGAAGTATACTGTTTGTGGTACACTGTGAAGTATACTGTCTGTGGTACACTGTGCAGTATACTGTCTGTGGTACACTGTGCAGTATACTGTCTGTGGTGCACTGTGCAGTATACTGTCTGTGGTACACTGTGCAGCATGCTGTCTGTAATAATGTTGGTTGAATTACCGACAATATGTTTGTAACGGCTTGACAAAGCTCCTGGAGAGCGAAACGTTGCCACAATAAAGTGCCACATTAATTGCACTTGTGTCCTTTTACCTAACAGTATATTGTCTGTGGGACATTGCCTGTAGTACAATGTCTGTTGTACACATTCTTCTGCTCACTGTTGTATACTGAAGTACACTGTGATACACTGTTGTATGCTATTTGTTGCATATTTTCTGTAGTATGTACATTATTGTATGCTGTCTCTGGTACACTGGTACAATATGGTACACTGTCTGTGGTACACTTTGTGGTACACTGTAGTGCACTGTGGTATGTACATTGTTGTACACTATCTCTGGTACACTGTGGTATGTACATTGTTGTACACTGTCTCTGGTACACTGTGGTATGTACATTGTTGTACACTGTCTCTGGTACACTGTAGTACAATGTGGTGCGATATGTTACACCGTCTGTGGCACATTGTCACTGTGGAACAATGTGATACATTGTTGGTGGTATACTGTCTGTGGTACGCATTCTGTGACACACTCTAGTACACTGTGATACCATCTGTGGTACACTGTAGTGCACTGCTTTTGGTATATTGACTCTGGTACACTGTGATACATTGTAGTACATTTTCTGTGGTAAAGACTTTGTTATACACTAGTACAATGTCTGCTGCACTGTCTATAGTACACTGGTAATAGCACACTCTCTGCGGTACACTGTATGTGGTACCTTGCTTGTATTATACTGAAAGAAGTGGTACACTGTACACTGTAGTATATAATCTGCAGTATACTATCTTTGATATATTGTGATACACTGTTTGTAGACACTGTCCGTGGAACACTGCGGTGCACTTTCTATGGAGCACTGTGGTACAGTCTTTGTACACTGTAGAACATTGTGGTACAGTGTTTGTGGTACACTCTGTGGTACTCTGTGGTGCATTATCTATGGTACATAGTTTATGTGGTACAATCTCTGTGGTACCACTGAGGCACAATGGCTGTAGTACACCGTCTGTGGCACACCTGGTATGATACACTGTGGTACAGTGACTGAAGCACTGTCTGTGGCACATTATCTATAGTTCACTCTCTGAAGCACACTGTGGCACGCTTTGGTATATCGCCTGTGGTATACTGCCTATGGTATACTGTCTGTGGTGCGCTGTCTGCGGTACACTGTGGTTTACACAATTTTTGCAGTATACAGTATCATACTGCGGTATATTATCTGTGGTATAGTGCCTATGGTACACTGCCTGTGGTCTTCTGTGCTGCACTGTCTGTGGTACTCTGCACTACATCTATGGTACTCTGCAGTATACTGTGAGACAGTGTCTGCGCTACACTAATTGTGGTACATTGACGCACTGTCTGTTGTACATTGTCTTTTGGTGCACTGTGATACACCTTAGTGCACCTGTCTTTAGTAAATTCTGTGGCACACTGTTCTACAATGTTTTACTGTCTGCGGTACACTGCAATACACCATCTGTTGGTGGTATACTGTCTGTGATATGCTGTCTGTGGCACGCTGTCTGTGGTACGCTGTCTTTGGTACGGTGTCTGTGGTACGCTTTCTGTGGTTCAGTGGTATACAAAATATGAAGTACACAGTCTCTTTTAGACTGTGGTACACTGTATCTAGGGTACACTATTTATAGTATACTGTCTGTGGTACACTGTAGTACAATGCCTGTGCTAAACTGTCTTTGGTACACAGAAAAACAATGTCTACAATTCACTGTTCCACTGTCTGTGGAGCACTGCAATACACCATCTATGGTACACAGTCTATGCTACACTGTCTGTTGTTGAGCATCTACGTCATCCCCTGTGGATTCTGTCCCAAGAAATATGTAGGCGAGACAGGCAGAGATCTTGCGGTCCGCCTGAACGAGCATCGAAATGCCTGTAACAGAGACGATTTAAGGTACGTCTGTGTCCTCCACAGAGACTCCACGGGGCATTTGATGAACTAGGATGAGGCACAACTCGTTCTCACCGAACCAGACCTCAGACGCCGACGGTGCCTAGAAGCCTCACTAATCACCGTCACTGACACAATAGAACGTAACACAGGAAACCACAAAATTTCAAAAACATTAGCATACATGATACTTAAGCAGCACCAACCCAACAACACAGGAGTCACATGATCTCATCGTCTACCCGTCCTCATCCCAACATGACATTCCTCAGGTCACCATGTGTCACTCACACCTCACTCTCCGCCTATATATATATTTTTCTACCTCTGTATGTTAGAAGTGATCAAGGTCCCAGGACCGAAACGTTTTCTAATAAATATGTCATAGTGTTTGCTTACGTGTCTTTCTAAACCAACTTGTCGGTATTTATTACCAAGGTTTATACCACTGTCTGTGGTACACTATGATACTCAGTCTATGGTACTCAGTCTATGGTACACTGTCTGTGGTTTGTAGATGAATGGTTCAGAGAACCGACACGTCTAATCTATCAACGTGTCGGTTCTCTGAACCATTCATTTACAATCCTGTCAGACACTGCAACTTCTTGGGATCTTAATACTTGGGAATTCTTCGCTTGCCTAACCTTTGGACACGACCTACTTCCACATTGAACAAATGTGACACCGCCTACGACTGCTGCACCTTTCCTGCCAACGGTATATAAAGCCACTTCTCCGCACATATGCTGTATTCTTTTCAAGATTGATGGACTGACCACATCGACTCAAGGTTGGGGGACTGATTACCTCAAACTCCTCCTGTTCTTCACCATTCTCCTTTGTATGGACTGATGAAGCCACTGTGTGGCGAAACGTTTCCTCAATAAAGATACCCAAGAGTTGCACATGTGTCTAATTTATCACACTGTCTGTAGTACACTGCCTCTGATACAGTCCTTGGTACAATGTAGCACATTGTAATACGCTATCTCTGCTGTACTGTAGAATACTCTGTAGTACACTGTCTGTGGTATACTTTCTGTGGTACACTGTCTGTGATATACTGTATGTGATGTACAGTGGTGCACTAGTGTAGTGTACTGTCTGTGGTACACTGTGAAATACTGTTTGTTGTACACTGTCGTATATTGTATGTGGTACACTGTGGTATACTGTCTGTGGTACACTGTGGTATACTGTCTGTGGTACACTCTGATATGCTGTCTTTTATACACAAGGTCTAGTACACTGTTGTTGTACACTGCTTTTAGCCAGACAGTGTTGCAAGACCACCTTAGTGTCCCAAGGCTGTCTTAATGTTGCAAAGCTGACTTAGTGTTGCAAGGCCTACTTATTATTGCAAGACTGGCTTGATGTTGCAATGCCGGCTTTAATGTTGCAATGCCGGCTTAATGTTGCAAGACCTGGCTTAATGTTGCAATGCCGGCTTCATGTTGCAAGACCTGGCTTAATGCTGCAATGTCGGCTTAATGTTGCAATGCCGGCTTAATGTTGCAAGACCTGGCTTAATGTTGCAATGCCGGCTTAATGTTGCAAGACCTGGCCTAATGTTGCAATGCCGGCTTTAATGTTGCAAGACCTGGCTTAATGTTGCAATGCCGGCTTCATGTTGCAAGACCTGGCTTAATGCTGCAATGCCGGCTTAATGTTGCAATGCCGGCTTAATGTTGCAAGACCTGGCTTAATGTTGCAATGCCGGCTTAATGTTGCAAGACCGGGCCCTTAATGTTGCAATGCCGGCTTAATGTTGCAAGACCTGGCTTAATGTTGCAATGCCGGCTTAATGTTGCAATTGCCAGTTTTAATGTTGCAAGACCTGGTTTTAATGTTGCAATGCCGGCTTAATGTTGCAAGACCTGGCTTAATGTTGCAATGCCGGCTTAATGTTGCAAGACCTGGCTTAATGTTGCAATGCCGGCTTAATGTTGCAAGACCTGGCTTAATGTTGCAATCCCGGGCCCTTAATGTTGCAAGCCCTGGCTTAATGTTGCAATGCCGGCTTAATGTTGCAAGACCTGGCTTAATGTTGCAATGCCGGCTTAATGTTGCAAGACCTGGCTTAATGTTGCAATGCCGGATTAATGTTGCGAGACCTGGCTTAATGTTGCAATGCCGGCTTAATGTTGCAAGACCTGGCTTAATGTTGCAATGCCGGTTTTAATGTTGCAAGACCTGGCTTAATGTTGCAATGCCGGCTTAATGTTGCAAGATCTGGCCTAATGTTGCAATGCCGGCTTTAATGTTGCAAGCCCTGGCTTAATTTTGCAATCCCGGGCTTCATGTTGCAGCCCTGGCTTAATGCTGCAATGCCGGCTTAATGTTGCAATGCCGGCTTAATGTTGCAAGACCTGGCTTAATGTTGCAATGCCGGCTTAATGTTGCAAGACCTGGCTTAATGTTGCAATCCCGGGGCTTAATGTTGCAAGACCTGGCTTAATGTTGCAATGCCGGCTTAATGTTGCAAGACCTGGCTTAATGTTGCAATGCCGGCTTAATGTTGCAAGACCTGGCTTAATGTTGCAATGCCGGCTTAATGTTGCAAGACTGGCTTAATGTTGCAATCCCGGCTTAATGTTGCAAGGACCTGGCTTAATGTTGCAATGCCGGCTTAATGTTGAAAGGGACCTGGCTTAATGTTGCAATGCCGGCCTAATGTTGCAAGACCTGGCTTAATGTTGCAATCCCGGGCTTAATGTTGCAAGACCTGGCTTAATGTTGCAATGCCGGCTTAATGTTGCAAGACCTGGCTTAATGTTGCAAGACCTGGCTTAATGTTGCAATGCCGGATTAATGTTGCAAGACCTGGCTTAATGTTGCAATGCCGGCTTAATGTTGCAAGACCTGGCTTAATGTTGCAATGCCGGCTTAATGTTGCAAGACCTGGCTTAATGTTGCAATGCCGGCTTAATGTTGCAAGACCTTGGCTTAATGTTGCAATACCGGCTTAATGTTGCAAGACCTGGCTTAATGTTGCAATGCCGGCTTAATGTTGCAAGACCTGGCTTAATGTTGCAATGCCGGGCTTAATTTTGCAAGACCTGGCTTAATGTTGCATGCCGGCTTAATGTTGCAAGACCTGGCTTAATGTTGCAATGCCGGCTTAATGTTGCAAGACCTGGCTTAATGTTGCAATGCCGGCTTCATGGGTTGTGGGTCCCTGAGCCAGTTTTGTTTTAGCGCTCTAAGACTCCCATTTTCATATTACGAATCTTTAAAAAAAAATAATATTTTTTAATAACATTATTTTATTTCATTTAATACATTATATTGAAATGTAAAAGAAAAAAAAATATTACTAATATAAATTTAGCAATTTAAACTCATTAAAAATTTACATAATTTGTATGTATAATTATTGTTTGTAAACCTTCAATTGTTTCCTCTTGACTCGACTATATATTTTTCCCCCATCGACACCATGCCTAACCTTTCTAGGGTGGGGTAGGTGCCTGAGCCCGAGCCTTTAGCTCATAAGACTGTTATTCCCATTTGCCCCCTTGGGGCGGGGATGGCAGACCAGAGAGGCCTATCTTGTGGCTAGGCCTGGGGACAGTTGGTCCCAAAGATGAGGAGGTACTTGTGCCTCCTCCCATGGGAGACTTAGGTCTCAGACACTCCCTAAAGAGGGAGCCAAGGCCGGGCCACCACTTGGAAAAGGCCCGGGCCGGGAGAATACCGGCGAATCTTTAATAATAATAATAATATATATTTTTCCCCGTTAGTTTGTCGATATTTTCCGCTTCTAATCTGAGAGACTTGAGTCAATGGGATGTTGACGTTGTATTATGTGGTATGTGGCGTGTAGGTTTATATCTTGTCTGCTGACAGCCATGTTTGTTGTCCTACTTGTCTCTTCCAGTGTTGTCTGACCAGCCTGTGTTGTTTGTTGGCCTACTTGCTGCCTCCAGTGTTGTCTGACTAGCCTGTATTGTCTATTGTCCTACTTGCTGTTTCCTGTGTTGTCTGACCAGCCTGTGATGTTTGTTGACCAACTTGTTGCCTTCAGTGTTGTCTGACCGTCCTGTGTTCACTACCAAGATAAAGTACGTGACATCACTCTTTGGGATAGACATCCGTTGTTTATTACGTCGAAAGGAAATTACTCACTGGAGATCAGCCTAGTTGACGAGTGCTTACGTTCAGTCCTGTATCTACTCTCATCACTACAGTACCATGGTACGTCACTCTGCTTCTATCGTTACCTGTGACTTAGAATGCATTAGTGTTGGATTTTATATTTTGCCACCGAAGTGGCTAGGTTATTGTGCACACCATATCCATCCTGTGGACGGTAGCGCAAGAACATATGGATACACAAAAGGCCCAGGAACTAGGCCCTAAAAGGATTACAGGTGTTGGGAATGTTTAAATACTTCAAATGCTGCTGTGTTGGAAGTATTTTAATATGTCCTATTTGCAACACTGTAGTCAAGAATTCTGAAACATCTGTTAAGTGGTTGTTCAGTTGCTTGACGTGTAATTGATAATTATGTTACTCTATTATTTTTCTTCTCATTTTTGAGATTGAATAGAAATAATCAGATGTATTTTGGTAGCTGTGCCACAATGTATTCCTCGACCGTTTTAGTCACACCTAACATTCCTTGAGCTTTAGCTCAAGAATCTGAAGAGCTCAAATTGAACACTGTCAAGCTGATGAGTTGTAACTCAGCGTCCTCAAGAGGCCCAGGAGCTGGCGGACATCTCTCTTTCAGACACTGGTAAAGTTTGAGATCAATGTGTCAGACCCTGAAGCTGGAGCTGGGCCTGGAGGTGCAAGTTGGCTAATATGCTACAATGGTAAATAAAGACGGAATTGGTGGATTCTGTGCAACAACTGGAGACTGACTCCTGGGGTCAGCGTTGAACGTTTAGCTGTGATGTATTTTTCTCTAAAGAAGGTTCACGGTGATTTTGGTCTGTGTAAATCTTAATTTGTTAAGTGCAATTTAATCCCTAAATTATGGACTCAAGTTAACTCTCGGTGTCTGTACACAAACACACACCTTTCCGTGTATATACTCTTGAGATGTTACTGATTAATGACTCACGAAATCATGATGACACGATTGCAAACAAATCATACCACGGGTGGGGCTAGAACCCGCGATCAGTCATAAAACTTTAGACCGGCGCGCTAGCCACTGGGCCAGTTATTGTAGCCAGCTGGCCCAGTGGCTAGCGCGTCGGTCTGGAGTTTTATGACTCTCTGATCGCGGGTTCTATCCCCGCCCGTGGTATGGTTTATTCATTAATATTTTTGACGACCCCAGAGGCTGAGGTATGGTTCCTGGTTGGTGTTTGTGGTGGTAGCGGTGCTGACGGTGACGACACTGGCAAGGGCGGAGGTGGGAATTGAAGACACAGGTTGTTCACAGATAAGACAGCAGTGTCGCCTCGAGACGAGGAAGATACAACTGGATGAAGGAGAAAAAATTTTCCTCAATGTTTCCTGCTTCTGCGAGAATGGCGAGGTAGGTACACACAAATAAGATTTTCCTTTCCATGCCTACTGTTACAATAAGCGTCTTCTAACACAGAGGTTTCCAGAGAAAGCTAGAAGGTCATCTAATTGGTCCTCTTCTAGCTGCTGGCCTGTTTCTGGTTTCGTAACAAGAGGTTGGATTATATTCTGTTTCAGTTATCCAGGCTGCTCTATAACGATCATCAATATTAATAAGGATCCCAACTGAATGAACACAAAATAATATAATAAAATTTAAGATCTTTACTAGTGAAGTTGTCTAGAGGGATATATATACAAAAATAAGATATTTGACATAAATAAGGAGTCAAGCTTTTACATTTCTCTTGAATATATATATATATATATATATATATATATATATATATATATATAATATATTATATATATATATATATATATATGTATATATATATATATATATATATATATATATAATTATATATATATATATATATATATATATATATATATATATATGAATGACATGCCCATGCACTCTGCCCCAGGGTCAGACTCATGGAACTCCGTGTTCATCAAGAACTGCAAGAAGCCCCTATCACGAGCCTTTACCATCCTATGGAGAGGGAGAATGGACACGGGGGGTCGTCCCACAGTTAGTAAAAACAACAGACATAGCCCCACTCCACAAAGGGGGCAGTAAAACAACAGCAAAGAACTACAGACCAATAGCACTAACATCCCATATCATAAAAATCTTTGAAAGGGTCCTAAGAAGCAAGATCACCACCCATCTAGAAACCCATCAGTTACACAACCCAGGGCAACATGGGTTTAGAGCAGGTCGCTCCTGTCTGTCCCAACTACTGGATCACTACGACAAGGTCCTAAATGCACTAGAAGACAAAAAGAATGCAGATGTAATTTATACAGACTTTGCAAAAGCCTTAGACAAGTGTGACCATGGCGTAATAGCGCACAAAATGCGTGCTGAAGGAATAATAGGAAAAGTTGATAGATGGATCTATAATTTCCTCACAAACAGAGCACAAAGAGTAGTAGTCAACAGAGTAAAGTCTGAGGTGGCTACGGTGAAAAGTTCTGTTCCACAAGGCACAGTACTCGCTCCCATCTTGATTTTCATCCTCATTTCTGACATAGACAGGGATGTCAGCCACAGCACCATGTATGGTGATTAAGTGGCTTTTGAGAAGAGTCTTAAATTGATTTTCAGACTGGGTTACTTTAATATCCTCTGGTAACGAATTCCATATTTTAGGGCCCTTTATGTGCATAGAGTTTTTACACAGTGTGATATGGACACGAGGTATATCAAAAAGAGATCTGTGTCTCTGCCTTCCTTTGCAGATGACACCCGAATCTGCATGACAGTGTCTTCTATTGCAGACACTGCAAGGCTCCAGGCGGACATCAAACAAATCTTTCGATGGGCTGCAGAAAAATTATGAAGCTCAACGATGAGAAATTTCAATTATGGTAAACATGAGGAAATTAAAACTTCATCAGAGTATAAAACAAATTCTGGCCACAAAATAGAGCGAAACACCAACGTCAAAGACCTGGGAGTGATCATGTCGGAGGATCTCACCTTCAAGGACCATAACATTGTATCAATTGCATTTGCTAGAAAAATAACAGGATGGATAATGAGAACCTTCAAAACTAGGGATGCCAAGCCCATAATGACACTCTTCAGGTCGCTTGTTCTATCTAGGCTGGAATATTGCTGCACACTAACAGCACCTTTCAAGGCAGGTGAAATTGCTGACCTAGAAAATGTACAGAAAACCTTCACGGTGCGCATAACGGAGATAAAACACCTCAATTACTGGGAACGCTTGAAGTTCCTGAACCTGTACTCCCTGGAATGCAGGCGGGAGAGATACATGATTATAAACACCGGGAAAATCTTAGAGGGACTAGTACCGAACTTGCACACGAAAATCACTCACTACGACAGCAAAAGACTTGGCAGTCTATGTAACATCCCCCCAATGAAAAGCAGGGGTGTCACTAGCACGTTAAGAGACAAACACAGTAAGTGTGGGGCCCAAGCTGTTTAACTGCCCCCCAGCTTACATAAGGGGGATTCCCAATAGACCCCTGCGTCTTCAAGCGGGGCACTGGCAGGCACCTAAAGTCGGTATCTGCCACCGGGCGTGGTCCCTTTACGTTGGATTGCGTGCAGCGAGCATAAACAGCCGGTTGATCGGGCTCTGCCCCAAAAGACCCTGGTACAGACCGCGGGGACAATGACCCCCAAACCCTTTTCCTGGGTAAACTCCAGGTTATATAAATATTTAAAATAAAATATATAAATTTTTTAATTAATATATATATATATAATATATAATATATATTATATATTTTATAAAATTTATATATGTTTTATCACACGGGGCCGATTCCCACCAAAGGCAGGGTGGCCCAAAAAAAGAAAAACTTTCACCATCATTCACTCCTCACTGTCTTCCCAGAAGGGTGCTTTACACTACAGTTTTTAAACTGCAACTTAAACACCCCCCCCTTCAAGTGCAGGCACTGTACTTCCCATCTCCAGGACTCAAGCCCGGGCCCTCCGGTTTCCCCTGAATCCCTTCATAAATGTTACTTTGCTCACACTCCAAAGCACGTCAAGTATTAAAAACCCTTTGTCTCCATCACCCATCAAACACGCTCACGCATGCCTGCTGGAAATCCCAAACCCCCGCACCAAAACCCCCTTTACCCCCCCCATCCAACCTTTCCTAGGCCGACCCCTACCCCCCTTCCTTCCACTACAGATGATCCTCTTGAAGTCATTCTGTTTCGCTCCTTCTCTCTACATGTCCAAACTACCTCAACAAAACCCCTTTCCCCACCCTCTGGACAACTTTTTTTGGTAATCCCCCCCCCTCCTAAATTCCAAACTACGAATTTCTCTGCACTATATTCCAAACCACACATTGCCCTCAGACATGACATCTCCCTGCCCCAGCCTTCTCCTCGCTGCAACATTCACCCCACGCTTCCACCCTATAAGAGCGTTGGTAAAACTATATCTCTACATTCCCCCCCTTTGCCCCCAAGGACAAAGTTCTTTGTCTCACGACCCTAAAAAGGGCCCCCTCACTCTTTTTTTCCCCCATCAATTCTATGATTCACCCCATCTTTCTAGACCCATCCCTGACAAAGTCCACTCCCAAATTCTGAAAACGTTCACCTCCTCCATACTCTCTCCCCCAATCTTATTTAATCTTTCATCACCTAATCCTTTTGTTATCCCATAATTCTCTTTCCTTATTACCTTTTTTTTTTTTCTTTTGCACCCCTACCCAAATTCATCCACCAATCTCTGCAACTTCTCTTTAGAATCTCCCAAAGCACAGTGTCATCACAAGAGACTGTGACAACTCCCACTTTGTTGTGATTATTTTAACCCACGCCCTTCCAAGACCCCCGCTTTTACTTCTTTTTAAAACCCCCATCTAAAAATATTTAAACAAACGGTGACATCACACCCCCTTTTCTAAGGCCTATTTTTACGGGGAAAAAATTTCCCTCTTTCCTACATACTCTAACTTACCCATATCCTCGAAAAAACTTTTCCAGTTTTCAGAAACCTACCCCCTACACCATACACTTGCAACATCTGCCACATTGCCCCCCCTATCCACCCTGTCATACCCTTTTTTCCAAATCCATAAAGCCACAAAGACCTCTTACCCCTTTTTCTAAAACTGTTCACTTATTTTTTTCACTGAAAACCCGGGTTCACACACCCCCTACCTTTCCTAAAGCCTCCTTGTTCATCTGCTACCATTCTCCGTCTTACTCTTAATTCTTTAAATTATAACTCTACCAACATTTTTCCCAGGTATACTCAACAACTTATCCCCCCTAAAATTTTGCACTTTTTTTACCCCCCTTTGCCTTTTAAAAGGGAAAACTAGCATGCTCCCGCCAACCCCAGGAACCTTCCCCTCTTCCATACATTTTTAAATATTGCACCAACCACTCCAAAACTATATCCCCACCTGCTTTTAACATTTCTATCTTTATCCCATCAACCCCCGGCTGCCTACCCCCTTTCATTTTACCTACGCCTCACGAATTTCCCCCCACACTCACAACGGGCCCTTTTCCCTCGCTCCTACAAGTGTTATTCCCCCTTGCCCATCACGAAATCACAGCTTCCCTATCTTCATCAACATTTAACAATTTCCTCAAAAAAATTCCCTCCATTTCCCAATCCCTCTAACTCCCCATTTAAAAACCCCCTCCTCTCTCCTTTTCCCCTCTCTCTCCCTCTCTCTCTCTCTTTTAAAAAATATAATATATATAATATAATAAAAAAAAATATATATATTTATAATATAAATTTAGTATACCTCAAAAATTAAGGTTCCGGTACCGAATGGTCTACTAAATATGAAAAATGCAATAACAATATAAAATTTAAGTGAAAATATGAACTACTCAAATCTATGATGTCTCCATTTCCCAACTTAAAATTTATACCGACAAGACACCAAAAACTGTGTACAGAGCGCGGTATACTTTTCCGTCTCACCCACGTAGACTTCGTACCAAACTAATCCAAAAAAAGGGAGGCACACAACCTACTGAACTTGCGTCTCAGAAGAGGGAGTATTTCAATTTTTCTATGGGGGCAACGGGGAATTGAGTAAGGCATACCAGCCCCCCCAACCACTTATATCCACAAATTTCGCTAAAAACAAACATGCATTATTAAATCACCAAATATTTTCATCCTCATTACCTATACTCCCCTATCCCATCTTTCTAGAAACAGTTGCTTATATCTTACCCTAACGCCTCCCCCTTTAATTTTAAACATTTACCCCTCCTTTACTTTCTGTACCATTCTCCTTTTTCTCCATATACCCGTACTCCATACACCTTTTACTCTCACTCTCCTACAACTAAAAAAAGATCTATATATTCTACATCCTGAAATCTACCCTAACTTTTATTCACCGAACACCCCAACAAAATAATGTCAATATGTCCCATAAATATCTCGTATTGTTTTTTTATACTTTCTTAAAATATGTATGCTTACTACCACACTTTTTTCTACAAAGTTCAGTTTAAGGCCCCATTATCATTTTCCCTGGCACCCCCAAAATTTCCTCCCGCCCTTCATAACCCTTTCTCTCACTTTTGCATTAAACCTCTACCCACAATTATCTTCACAAGTTCAAAACTTCCCAAATACTCACTTAACATCTCCCAAAATCTACACTCACTTTCTCAAGATGCATAAGAACTTTATAACCCACTTTTTGCATTTGATCTTTTTTTAATCCATTAATCCCCGAATTTATACATTTTTTATTTCCTCTTC
>NC_069399.1:134906132-134911132 GCF_026875155.1 Cherax quadricarinatus | reverse complement strand
GGGGGGCCCGGGGGGGTCGGGGGGGGTTTTTTGGGGGGGGTTTTTTTTGGCCCGGGGGGGGGGGTTTTTAAAAAAAATTTTGGGGGGGGTTTTTGGGGGGGGGGTTTTTTTTTTGGGGGGGGGGGTTGGGGGGGGGGGGAAAAAAAAAAAAAAGGGGGGGGGGGGGGCCCCGGGTTTTTTTAAAAAGGAAAAAAAAAAAAAAGGGGGGGGACAGGAGCCATAGTAGGGAAAAAATTTTTAAAAAAAAAAAAAATTTTTAAAAAACCCAAAAAAAAAAAGGGCCCAAAAAAATTGGGAAAAAAAAAAAAAAAAAAGGGGGTTTTTTTTTGGGGGGGAAAAATTTAAGAAAAAAAAAAACCAAAAAAAAAAAAACCCCCAAAAAGGGGAAAAAACCAAACCCCAAAAAAATTTTTTCCTCCCTTGGGAAATCGGGGAAAAAAAAGGGGGGGCCAAAACCCCCCCCAAAAAAACCCCCCAAAAAAAAAAAAAACCCCCCCCTTTTTTTTTTTTTTCCCCCCAAAAAAAGGGGAATTTTTTGGGAAAAAAAGGGGAAAAAAAAAAAACCAAAAAAAAAAATTTTCCCGCCACTAAAAGGGGGGGTTTTTGGGGGGGGAAAAAAAAAAAATTGGGGAAAGGGGGGAAAAAACCCCCAAATCCAGTTTTTCCTGGAGTGGAACCACAGTCGAGGGCCTCCACTCCAAAAAAACAGATACAGATACTAATGCCCGGAAAAAAAAACCCCCCCCAATACCAACCAAAAACACCAGTCCCATAAAAAATTCTTCTTTGCAAAAATACAGGGTCTAAACCAGCAACAAACAAACAAATAAAAAACCTTTTATCCCTGGATGTTTTCAGAGGCAAAGGGAATTTTTGCGGCCTTTTACTGAGACCCACATAAAGGGAAACACTTGGGCAATGAAAAAAAGGATTCCCCGGTTACAACCCATACAGAATTTGACAGAGTGAAAAGGCAAAAGGGGGGGGTTGGCCCGTACATTGCAGAGTTTTACTTTTTTGGGACAGAAATGCTTAAAAGCCAAATGACGTAGTGGAAGTTTTAGCAGTAAAGTCGAGGGAACCAAAAAACCCAGTCCCTTGTGGTTGTTACCCAAACCTCCCGGGTGAAAAATCCCGCCCAAATTTCCCGGAAAAAGCTGGGGGAAAAATTTACCACGGGTTGGGAAAAAACTTCCAGCTCCTGCACCCAACATCTTCCTGGGGGATTTCAACTTTTTAAAGGGACCTAAAATGGAGGAATTTAGCAAATAATATTGTTGCAGTTTAAAAACACCAGGAGGCAGCTTTTGATGAAAACTCACACTCACACGGAGCTTTTTAAAACTTGCACAAAAATTCCCAAAATTTAAACCCGGGAAATAATAGAGCCTACTAGACTGGGGGAATACACTAGACCTCATATTCCAAAAACAAAGTTTATTTGGGGTAAGGGAAAAGTCACCAAAATCCCAAAAAATATACTCAGGATCCAAAAACCCCAAATTTTTAGGTTCCGACTGTATGCGAGGGCCCCAGAACCAAAACAAAAAAGGATTTAAGGGGGGGGGGGAGCATTTACCAAATTCAACTTTAATAACAAAAACATAAAGTGGGCCAAGTAAAAACCAAAATCCTAACCCTTTTAGTGGGAAAATATACTTAACAAAAACAGAACCCAAACTTATGCCCCAGAAACAGTTTTAACCCCGGTGGCATCGATGTATGCCAAGGCTTATTCCTCTAAGAAAAAGGAAGGGGGTAGATTTTAAAAAAAGAAAGAGACAGGGGGTCCCCTTTTCAGGGACGGAAAAAAAATAACAGAGCGGCTAAAAAGGGTCAATATATCCCGAAAAAGCGCAGGGAGACACTGGGGAGGAAAAAACAAACATCGAAAATTTTAAACTAAAAGAATCTTTTTGGAGTCAGGAACCGCGGGGAAGAAATAAAAAATATAAATGAAAAACAAAAAAAAAACCCCAAAGTATTTCTTTTCCTATGCCAAATCAAAAAACGAGAACAAAAGCCCAGTATTTGGGGCCCCCCACTTAAACAAGATGGGGCCTACCCCAGGGTTGGGCGCAAGGAAAAGAGTGAGTACTCAAATCCCAAAATGACTTTATTTTTAGCAAGCCCCTAAAAAAAACTGAGAGTTGAAGACAAAAAGATTTTTTTTTGAGAGAGCCACAAAATTTGATTAACACAAGCCTATCCCATGTTACCTTTACGCCAAAAAAAGGGCTTCGAACAGGCGATAAAGGCATTTCCCCTGCACTTTTTGCCCAGGGGGCCCGACTCATGGAACTCTGTGTTCATCAAGAACTGCAAGAAACCCTATCACGGCCTTTTTCCCTCCTATGGAGAGGGGAGCATGGGAAAACGGGGGTCGTCCCTCAGTTACTAAAAAAAACAGACATAGCCCCATCCACCCCAAAGGGGGCCCGAAAACAACAGCAAAAAAATACAGACCAAAAGCACTAACATCCCCCTATCTTTAAAAAATTTTTTAAAGGGTTTCCCAAGAAGCAAAATTTACCACCCATTAGAAACCCACGTTACACAAACCCCGGGCAAAAAATGGGTTTAGAACAGGCGCTCCTGTTTTGTCTCAATCTGGATCCTACGGGCAAAAGGGCCTAAATGCCTAGAAGAAAAAAAAGAATGCAGAGTAATAAATACAGACTTTGGGAAAAAAACCTTCGACAAGTGTGACCATGGGGGTAATAGCGACAAAATGCGCGCCCAAAGGAAAAAAACAGGAAAAGGCGGGGCGGGGGGATCTATAATTTCCCACTAACAGAAACAGGAGTGTGTAACGGTAAAATCCCCAAGGGGAGCTCGGTGAAAAACTTTTGTTCCCAAGGCACAGTACTAGTCCCATCTTGTTCTCATCCTCAATCCGGGTTTGGACAAGGGGTTTTAGCCACAGAACGTGTCTTCCTTTGCAGATGACACCCGAAACCCGCATGACAGTTTTCTTCCATTGCAGACACCTTTCAAGGCTCCCGGCGGACATCAAACCCAAACTTTCAGTGGGCTTTCAGAAAACAAAATGAAAGTTCAACGGATGAGAAATTTTTTAAATTTTCGGGTTTGGTAAACATGAGGAAATTAAAACTTTCAGGTAAAAAAAACAAATTTGGCCCAAATAGAGCGAAAACCCAAAAGTCAAAGCCCGGGGTGGGTTTTTGTCGGAGGATTTTACCCTTTAAGGACCCAAAACCCCTTTTTTAATTTTAACGCATTGCTAGAAAAAAAAGAAAGGGGGGGTAAAGAGAACCTTTTAAAAAATAGGGGGGCCAAGCCCCTGATGCACTCTTCAGGGGCATTGTTCTTTTTAGGCTGGGGTATTGCTTTTTTTTCCCCCTTAAAAGCACCTTTCAAGGCAGGTGAAAATTTCCCACCAGAAAAAAGTACAAGCTTTCACGGCGCGCAAAAAAAGGGGGATAAAACACCTCAAAATTTCTGGGAGGGGCTTGAGGTTTCCCAAACCTGTTTTTCCCTGGAAAAAGAGGAGGGGGAGGGTTACATGATTAAATACCCTGGAAAATCCTAGGGGGCTAGTACCGAATTGCAAAACGAAAAAACACTCACTACGAAAGCAAAAGACTTGGGGAGACGATGCACCCTCCCCCCCCAAAGAAAAGCCCGGGGGTTTTCCCCAGCACGTTAAGGGGACCCCTTTCCCAAAAAAGTGTAAGGGGGCCCGGGTGTTCAACGCCTCCCAGCACACATAAGGGGGATTCCCAACAGACCCCTGGAGTCTTCAAGCTGGCACGGGAAAAAGCACCAAAAAGCATTTCCTGATCAGCCGGGGGGTTTTGTACTTTGGGTTTTTGCGTGCAACCAGCAGCAACGCCTGGTTGATCAGGGGCTGATCCCCCAGGAGGCCTGGCACAGCGGGCCGGGGGGATTGCCCCCCAAAAACTTCTCAGGAAACCCAGGTACACTGTTTTTCCCGAGGGCTAGAAACAACAGTCTAGAAGATTTTACGTATAAAGATCACAACATACCTCCAAACTCCCAATATCCCAAACCCCCCTTTAAAGGCGGGCATTGTACTTCCATTTCCGGATCAAGTCCCACATATGAAATAACCGGTTTCCCTGAATCCCTTCACTAAATATTACCTGCTCCACTCCCAAAGTCGTCAGTCCCAAGTCCTTTGTCTCCATTCACTCCTATTAACACGCTCAGACGTTGTGGAAGTCCAAGCCCTTCCCAAAAACTCCTTTACCCCCTCTCCCAACCCTTTCGAGGACGACCCCTACCCCGCCTTTTCCTTCCCTTAGTTTATAGCTTTTTGTCATTCTACTTTATCCATTCTCTTAAAGACCAAACCCCGTCAACAACCCCCCTTTTGCCCTCACTAATACTTTTATTAATCCAACCTTCTCCTAATTTCCACACTCCGAATTTTCTGATAAAATTTACACCACCATTTCCCTTAAACGGACATCTCCACATACATATTGTGTGTGTGTGGTGTGTGTGTGTGTGGTGTGTGTGTGTGTGTTTTGTGTTTTGTGTGTGTGTTAGTTAGTTTTCCCTTTTGTCCTGGCACAGTCAATTAGACATTTGGCTGTTGTATTAAGGTTGTGTGTGTGTGTTGTGTGTGTGTGTGTGTGTGTTAGTTTCCATTTTGTTGTTTGTGTGTGTGTGTTTGTGTGTGTTGGGGTGTGTGTGTGTGTGTTAGTTACCATTTGTGTGTTTGTGTGTGTGTGTTTTTGTTTGTGTGTGTGTGTGTTTGTGTGTTTGTGTGTGTATGTGTGTTCATCTAAAATTTTGATTTCAGGGGTTCGGATCAGCTCTTGGCCCCCCCTGCTCCTTGGCTTTATCATACTCGTCTTTAAAAATTGTATAGTTCCGCCCCCACTAGCGCTTGCCGACTATTCCCCTTCCCGACAACTCTATGACTGAAAAAAAAATTTTTCCTAAATCCCTTTGATTATTGAGTCTTCAGCTTCCAGTTGTGACCCCCTTTTTTATGTCATGTATGTACT
>NC_069399.1:134882254-134905632 GCF_026875155.1 Cherax quadricarinatus | reverse complement strand
CAGGGGTAGCTTGTGTTTTACTGCATCTGCTGGCTGTTTCTGTCATACTGCATCATGCTGGGTGGTGTTGTGTCTTACTGCATCATGCTGGCTGTTTCTGTCATACTGCATCATGCTGGGTGGTGTTGTGTCATACTGCATCATGCTGGGTAGTCTTGTGTCTTACTGCATCATGCTGGGTAGTGTTGTGTCTTACTGCATCATGCTGGCTGTTTCTGTCATACTGCATCATGCTGGGTAGTGTTGTGTCTTACTGCGGACATCAACCAAATCTTTCAGTGGGCTGCAGAAAACAATATGAAGTTCAACGATGAGAAATTTCAATTACTCAGATATGGTAAACATGAGGAAATTAAATCTTCATCAGAGTACAAAACAAATTCTGGCCACAAAATAGAGCGAAACACCAACGTCAAAGACCTGGGAGTGATTATGTCGGAGGATCTCACCTTCAAGGACCATTTACCTGGAGTTTACCTGGAGAGAGTTCCGGGGGTCAACGCACCCGCGGCCCGGTCTGTGACCAGGCCTCCTGGTGGATCAGAGCCTGATCAACCAGGCTGTTGCTGCTGGCTGCACGCAAACCAACGTACGAGCCACAGCCCGGCTGATCCGGAACTGACTTTAGGTGCTTGTCCAGTGCCAGCTTGAAGACTGCCAGGGGTCTGTTGGTAATCCCCCTTATGTGTGCTGGGAGGCAGTTGAACAGTCTCGGGCCCCTGACACTTATTGTAGGGTCTCTTAACGTGCTAGTGACACCCTGCTTTTTCATTGGGGGGATGGTGCATCGTCTGCCAAGTCTTTTGCTTTCGTAGTGAGTGATTTTCGTGTGCAAGTTCGGTACTAGTCCCTCTAGATTTTCCGGGTGTATAAAATTCATGTATCTCTCCCTCCTGCGTTCCAGGGAATACAGGTTTAGGAACCTCAAGCGCTCCCAGTAATTGAGGTGTTTTATCTCCGTTATGCGCGCCGTGAAAGTTCTCTGTACATTTTCTAGGTCGGCAATTTCACCTGCCTTGAAAGGTGCTGTTAGTGTGCAGCAATATTCCAGCCTAGATAGAACAAGTGACCTGAAGAGTGTCATCATGGGCTTGGCCTCCCTAGTTTTGAAGGTTCTCATTATCCATCCTGTCATTTTTCTAGCAGATGCGATTGATACAATGTTATGGTCCTTGAAGGTGAGATCCTCCGACATGATCACTCCAGGTCTTTGACGTTCGTGTTTCGCTCTATTTTGTGGCCAGAATTTGTTTTGTACTCTGATGAAGATTAAATTTCCTCATGTTTACCATATCTGAGTAATTGAAATTTCTCATCGTTGAACTTCATATTGTTTTCTGGAGCCCACTGAAAGATTTGGTTGATGTCCGCCTGGAGCCTTGCAGTGTCTGCAATGGAAGACACTGTCATGCAGATTCGGGTGTCATCTGCAAAGGAAGACACGGTGCTGTGGCTGACATCCTTGTCTATGTCGGATATGAGGATGAGGAACAAGATGGGAGCTAGTACTGTGCCTTGTGGAACAGAGCTTTTCACCGTAGCTGCCTCGGACTTTACTCTGTTGACGACTACTCTCTGTGTTCTGTTAGTGAGGAAATTATAGATCCATCGACCGACTTTTCCTGTTATTCCTTTAGCGCGCATTTTGTGCGCTATTACGCCATGGTCACATTTGTCGAAGGCTTTTGCAAAGTCTGTATATATTACATCTGCATTCTTTTTGTTTTTTAGTGCATTTGGGGGCCTTGTCGTAGTGATCCAGAAAGCTGAGCAAAAGGGGAGCGCCCTGTTCAAAAACCCATTTTTCCCGGGGTTGTGTAACTGATGGGTTTTAGTTTGGGTGGTGATTTGCTTTTGGGACCCTTTAAAAAGTTTTTTTATGATATGGGATGTTAGTGCTATTGGCTGTTGTTTTTTTCCCCTTTTTTTTGCTTTACTCCCCCCTTTGTGGAGTGGGGCTATGTCTTTTGGGTTTTAAAAAAAATGGGGGACGCCCCCCGTGTCCATTGCTCCCCCCCCCATGGGAAATGGAAAAGGTTTCGTGTTTAGGGGCTTCTTGAAGTTCTTGATAAACACAGATTTCCCATGGTCTGGCCCTGGGGCAGAGTGCAGGGGCATGTCATTTTTCGCCTTTTTCAAAAGTCTTTTTGGGTCAGGATAACTTCGGATAGGCTGGGGGAAATCAAATTTTGGGGGGCCCTCTCTAAAAAAATTTTTCATTTTGATTTCGACTCTCGGGTTGGTTAGCGGGTTGCTAAAAATTGAGTATATTGGGCTTGAGTAGCTCACTCATTTCCTTGCTGTCATCTTTTGTGGGGACCCATTTTTTTTAAAGTAGGGGCCCAATTACGGGGCGTTGTTCTCGATTTTGATTTGGCATAGGAAAAGAAATATTTTGGGTTTTTTTTCGATTTCATTTATAGTTTTTAGTTTTTCCCCCGGGATTTTCCGACTCCTAAAGGATTCTTTTAGTTTAAGTTTGATGTTTGCTTTTTCTCTGACCGTGTCTCCCTGGCATTTCAGATATTTTGGGACCTCTTTTAGCCGCTCTGTTTTTTCCCTTTTCCGTCGCTTGTAAAGGGAGCGCCTGTCTCTTTTATTTTACATTACTCCCTTTTTTTTTTAGGGGTTTAACCCTTTTGGGGAAATAATCGAGTGCCACCGATTTAAATCTGTTCTAGGATAATTTTGGGGTTTCTTTTGTTGCTTATTTATTTTTCCCAGTTATATCGGTTAGGACTTGGTTTACTTGGCCCCACTTTTTTGTTTTTTATTGAAGTTGAATTTGGGGTAAATGCTCCCTCGTGACTAGTTCTTTTGTGGGGTCTGGGGCCCCTTTCCCCATACTTGTTGAACCCCTAAATTTTTTGTTGTGATCGGGAGTTTTTTTGTTTTTGATTTTGGTGACATTTCTTATCAGATCATCATTGTTAGGGGAATATGAGGTTTTAGGAAAAATTTTTTTTCCGGGGTTTTTTTAGTAGGCTTATTTTTTGGCGGGTTTTAAATTGAATTTTGTGCGGGAAGTTTTAAAAGCTCTTTGTGAGTGTGAGTTTTCATCGAGTGCCCCCTGGTGTTATTACTGAAACCCAATATTTTTGTATTTTCCCTCCTTTTTTAGGTCCCTTTAATTTGAAAAACCCCCCAGGAGCAAGTTTTGGTTGGGGCAGGAGCGGGAAAGTTTTTCCGGGACAGTGGTTTTTTTTTAACAGCTTTTCCCGGGAATTGTGGGATGTTGAATCTGGAGGCTTGTGGGACTACCCCCAATGACTGGGTTTTTGGTTTTTCTTCCGACCTTTACTGCAAAAAATTTCCCATTTAGTCTTTTGGGGCTTTAAAGCATTTCTGTGCAAAAAAGGGGGACTTGCAAGGGACGGGGAAAAACCCCCCCTTTTTCCCTGTTCACTTGTACTTTCTGTATAGGTTGTAACCTGGGACCCCATTTTTCATTGTCCAAGTGTTTCCTTTATGTGGGTCTCGTGAAACCCGCGAACTTTGTTTTTGGGCCTTTTGAAAAGCAGTCCCGGAATTGGAAAGTTTTTTGTTGTTTGTTGCTGGCTTTAGCCCTGTATTTTTGGGCAAAGAAAAATTGTTATCGGAATTGGGGGGTATTTTTGGGTACTGGGGGGGGATTTTTTTTCCGGCATTAAGTATCTGTATCTTTTGGGTTTTGGGAGTGGAGGCCATCGACTGGGGTTTCCCACTCCGGGAAAATGACGGGGATTTGGGTCTTTTCTCCCTTTTTCCTGCCTTTTTTTTTTCCCTTCCCTGGCACAAAAAAAACCCTTCCCCCTTTCTTGAGGGCCCGTGGTACCCGGGTTTTCCCAGGGGCCTGGATGTTTTGTTTTTTTTTTTTCCCCTTTAGAGGGGTTTGCCTGGCAATTTAAGTTATACCCCAAAAGTCTTTCCTGTACTGAAAAAGGTACACATTTCAGGGGGGAAAAAGGGGGGCTTACAGGAAGGGATTTTGGGCTTTTTTCCCTGTTGTCTTTTGGGGCCCATGGCATTTTTCTAGGGGGGTTTTTTTTTAAAATTTTTTTTGGGTTTTGAAAACGCCCCAAATTGTTTTTCAGATTTCCCAGGGCAGCAGATCCCAAGTGATAGTATGTGACAGGTTTGGGTTTCCCGCTTCCCTTTGGTTTTTCTGTGACTGTTTTTCCCCTGTTGGTGCATTTTCCCTGTCTTACTTCTATCCCCCTAGCCCAAAAACAAGGGGGCTCCCCCCCATTTGGGTTTTTTTTAATTTTACCCTCACTTTTGCTATTGGGGGTTTTTGGGTTGTTTTTCCCTGCGGTATTTCTAGTTTGAAATTTATTGTTTTATCTTATCTTGAAATACACTTGGGTTTCCCCCACTAGGGGTTTTTATCCCCTATGTGGTCATTTATATGTATTCCTTCCCGCGTTTTAATTCCCGACTACCCGGGACAAAATTTCCCGCTTATATTACTGTTCCCCGGACAGTATCTCCCCCTTCCAAAACCATTTCTGTCTCCCAAAGGCAGCACCTCCAGCTTCACCATTACTGTTCCCAGGACAGCACTTCCAGCTTCACCATTACTGTCTCCCAGGACGCCCTCCAGCTTCACCCTTACTGGCTCCAGGCCCGGGACCCCGCTTTACTATTACTGGGCTCCCAGGGGGCACACCTCCAGCCTTACAGTTTGGGGGGACATGGCCAAGGAAACAAGGGCAGTCCATTCAGCCCCGACCTTTTTTATGTTCCAAACGTTGTGAAAGTTCCAGGGTTTTTTTTGAAAGCAAACTTTGTTTTTGGGCCTCTTTTAATTTCCCCTTTTGATTTTAGTCCAAGTTTTCCCCAATTTTTGGGATACCAGAAAAAACTTCTTGTTTTAATACTCTTGTAGTAGTTCTGGGATTCTGCCAAGGGGCCCTGACACCAATTTCCACAAAAATGACAATTTTTTCCCGTTTGGGGGGGCCCGTTTGTTTTTAACTGACCACGACCACACCCGCTTAAAAATGATTTGAATGGTTGATTTTCTGCAATTTTTTACTAGCAACCTTTTTGAATATTATATTAATTTAACCTTTTAAAAGAAGCTTTTGCTATTTGTATTTTTGTTTTAACTCTTTTTGTTTATTGGACAGCTTACCGTCCCCGGTTTCCCGATTTAAATGTTTGTGTTTATAAAGGCGCCTAAAAACCCCTTTCCCTTTTTTTTCAGTTGCTTTAATTTTTTCAACGAAACTGTTTGAAACCAGTCCCGGGTTCGGACCAATCAAGGGTTGGGGCCAGTCCCAAAGGGGTTTGGACCAGTCAAAGGGGTTTTGGGCCCGTCAAGGGTTTGGGCCCGTCGATTGCTCTGATCAGTGGGTACTTATTTAAAAACCCTACTGGTCGGTGATTTGAGCTTTAAAACATGAAGGGGTTACTGGGAAAAATTTTCTACCCCAAATAAAAATTTTATTTGATGTTTCAAAAGTATAACTTGCGGTTTTTGAAGGGGCCCTTGATATTGGCAGCTTTCCCCAATGACGAACGGTCACCTCCCTTTTTATTAAAACGCTGTATCTGGCTTTTTAAAAAGTTGACTGGTGCAAAAATTTTGGAGGAAGGACGCTTTTTTTGTAGGAATAATTTCTTTTTCGTTGGTATTTAAAGCGATCCGTCGGTAAATACAGGTTTTGAAATTCACAGAAACGTCTCGTATTTCAAGAAAAAAAACTAATGAAAATCATCCACTTCCCTAAGTACCATTATAATATGGTTAGTTGCTTTAAATACAAACCCCTGTATTCTGCCCGGAGTTTTTTTCAGTGTTTGCAATGGAAGACACTGTCATGCAAAATTCGGGTGTCATCTGCCCAAAAGGGGACACGGGTTTCTGTGGCTGACCCTCCTTTTCTATGTCGGATATGTGGGGTGAGGAACAAAATGGGAGCGAGTACTGTGCCTTGTTTGGGAAAAAGAGCTTTTCACCGTAGGCCCCGGCTTTACTCTGTTTAGATACTCCCCTGTGTTTGTTAGTGAGGGAAATTTAGATTCCCTCGCCGACTTTTCCTGTTTTTTCCCTTTTGCAGCATTTTTTTGCGCATTACCCATGGTCACCCCTTTTTCGAAGGCTTTTGCAAAGTCTGTATATATTTCATCTTTCATTCTTTTTTTTCTTCTGTGCATTTAGGACCTTGTCGTTTGTGATCCAAAAGTTGAGACAGAAGGGGGAAAACATGTTCTAAACCCATGTTGCCTGGGTTGGTTTTGACTGATGGGGTTTTTAGATGGGTGGTGTCTTGCTTCTTAGGGCCCTTTCAAAGATTTTTTTTGTATGGATTTTTGTGCTATTGGGTTTTAGTTCTTTTCTGTTGCTTTACGGCCCCCTTTTTTGGGAGTGGGGCTATGTTGTTGTTTTTTGGGAAAAATGTGGGACGACCCCCGTGTCCCTTCTCCCCCCCTTCCCTAGGATGGAAAAGGCTCGTGATAGGGGGTTCTTGCCCGTTCTTGATGAACACAGAGTTCCAAAGGTCTGGCCCGGGGGAAAAGTGCATGGGCATGGGCTTTATCGCCCTGTTTGGGAAATCATTTGGCGTCAGGGGTAACCTTTGGATAGGCTTGTGTTAATCAAAATTTTGTGGCTCTCTCATAAAAAGTTCATTTTGATCTTCGATTTCTGTCTTGGTTAGCGGCTTGCTAAAAACTGAGTCTATTGGGACTTGAGTAGCTCACTCATTTCCTTGTTGCCATCTGTGTAGGACCCATCTTGTTTAATTTAGGGGCCCAATACTGACTTTTGTTTCTTGATTTTGATTTGGCATAGGAAAAGAAATACTTTGGGTTTCTTTCGATTTCATTTATGGCTTTTAGTTCTTCCGGATTCCTGACTCCCTAAAGGATTCTTTTAGCTTAAGTTCGATGCTTGCTATTTCTCTGACCAGTGTCTCCCTATGCATTTCAGATATATTGACCTCTTTTAGCCGCTCTGTTATTCTTTTCCGTCGCCTGTAAAGGGAGCGCCTGTCTCTTTCTTTTTTACATCTACTCCTCCTTTTTCTTAGAGGAATAAGCCTTGTGCATACATCGAGTGAAACCGAGTTAATCTGTTCTAGGCATAAGTTGGGGTCTGTGTTGCTTAACATTGTATCAATCGCATCTGCTAGAAAAATGACAGGATGGATAATGAGAACCTTCAAAACTAGGGGCCAAGCCATGATGACACTCTTCAGGTCACTTGTTCTATCTAGGCTGGAATATTGGCTGCACACTAACAGCACCTTTCAAGGCAGGTGAAATTGCCGACTAGAAAATGTACAGAGAACTTTCACGGCGCGCATAACGGAGATAAAAAACACCTCAATTACTGGGAGCGCTTGAGGTTCCTAAACCTGTATTCCCTGGAACGCAGGAGGGAGAGATACATGTTATAAACCTGGAAAATCCTAGAGGGACTAGTACCGAACTTGAAACACGAAAATCACTCACTACGAAAGGAAAAGACTTGGCAGACGATTGCACAATCCCCCCAATAAAAAGCAGGGGTGTCACTAGCACGTTAAGAGCCCATACAATAAGTGTCAGGGGCCCGAGACTGTTCAACTGCCTCCCAGCACACATAAGGGGGATTACCAACAGACCCCTGGCAGTCTTCAAGCTGGCACTGGACAAGCACCTAAAGTCAGTTCCTGATCAGCCGGGCTGTGGCTCGTACGTTGGTTTGCGTGCAGCCAGCAGCAACAGCCTGGTTGATCAGGCTCTGATCCACCAGGAGGCCTGGTCACAGACCGGGCCGCGGGTGCGTTGACCCCCTGAACTCTCTCCAGGTAAACTCCAGGTAAACTGCATCATGCTGGGTGGTGTTGTGTCATACTGCTTCATGCTGTGTGATTTTCCTGTCATACTGCATCATGCTGGGTGGTGTTCTGTCATACTGCATCATGCTGGGTGGTGTTCTGTCATACTGCATCATGCTGTGTGATGCTCCTGTCGTACTGCATCATGCTGGGTGGTGTTCTGTCATACTGCATCATGCTGGGTGGTGTTCTGTCATACTGCATCATGCTGGGTGGTGTTGTGTCATACTGCATCATGCTGGGTGGTGTTGTGTCATACTGCATCATGCTGGGTGGTGTTCTGTCATGTTGCATCATGCTGGGTGGTGTTCTGTCATACTGCATCATGCTGGGTGGTGTTGTGTCATGCTGCATCATGCTGGGTGGTGTTCCTGTCATACTGCATCATGCTGGGTAGTGTTGTGTCATTGTGCATCATGCTGGGTGGTGTTGTGTCATACTGCATCATGCTGGGTGGTGTTCTGTCATGCTGCATCATGCTGGGTGGTGTTGTGTCATACTGCATCATGCTGGGTGGTGTTCTGTCATGTTGCATCATGCTGGGTGGTGTTGTTTTCATACTGCTTTCATGCTGGGTGGTGTTTCTGTCATGTTGCATCATGCTGGGTGGTGTTCTGTCATACTGCATCATGCTGGGTGGTGTTGTGTCATGCTGCATCATGCTGGGTGGTGTTCCTGTTATACTGCATCATGCTGGGTGTTCCTGTCATACTGCATCATGCTGGGTGTTGTGTCATACTGCATCATGCTGGGTGTTGTGTCATACTGCATCATGCTGGGTGTTGTGCCGTACTGCATCATGCTGGGTGGTGTTCCTGTCATACTACATCATGCTGGGTGGTGTTCCTGTCATACTGCATCATGCTGGGTGGTGTTCCTGTCATACTACATCATGCTGGGTGGTGTTCCTGTCATACTGCATCATGCTGCGTGTTGTGTCATACTGCATCATGCTGGGTGTTGTGTCATACTGCATCATGCTGGGTAGTGTTGTGTCATACTGCATCATACTGGGTGATGTTCCTTGTCATACTGGATCATGTTGGGTGATGTTCCTGTCATACTGCATCATGCTGGGTGGTGTTCCTGTCATTCTGCATCATGCTGGGTGGTGTTCTGTCATACTGCATCATGCTGGGTGATGTCCTGCCATACTCCATCATACTGAGTGATGTTAAGCACTGACTTTCTTGGGATATTCTGGGTAACTACCACTCCCCCGAGTTAAAAATGCGAACAAATTTTGTTTTATAGATGGATCTATAACTTCCTGACAAATAGAACACAAAGAGTAATAGTAAACAGAATAAAGTCTGAGGCAGCTACGGTGAAAACCTCTGTTCCACAAGGCACAGTACTCGCTCCCCTTCTATTCCTCATTTTCATTTCTAACCCAGACAGAGATGTAAGTCATAGCTCCGTGTCTTCCTTTGCGGATGACACCCAAATTACCATGGCAGTGACCTCCATCGAAAACACCGCGAGATTCTAAGCAGACTTCAACTAAGTCTTCGAATGGCCCACTCAAAATAATATGAAGTTCAACGAGGAGAAATTTCAACTACTCAGATATGGGATTAGATTTTGCCACCGAAGTGGCTAGTTTATTGTGCACCCCATATCCATCCTGTGGACGGTAGCGCGAGAGCATATGGATACACAAAACGCCTAGGTACTAGGCCCCAAAGGGTTAACAGGAATACATATGGATTTATATCTACATATCTATAGTTCACTTATCTGTTACAAGCAAATTTAGGAAATTTGCTTAGTATATCTGGTATCTTATTTTCATTAATAAGATATCTTGACATGTCACATAGGTTATTATACTGTCTGTCTCTGTATTCCTCAATAAGTGGACAATTAAGCACATAGTGTTCAAGAGAGTGACCATATGCCTGATCACATAATTTACATTTAGTTTGATCATCATCTGTGTGTCTCCCAAACTGCCAGAAGTAACTTGTAACAAGCCTAAGCCTGGCCACTACAAAAATCATCAGTCTGTTCACATTGCAAGTTGCTCCATAAACATACTTATCTACGTCATGTTTTCATAGTGGGTTATAGATCTACTCAGGGTTCTAACTGCATTCCTATAACAATCATTTTCATTATTTACTTCTCTCCTAATATTATTCCTAATGCTAGACACCCGTTATACCAAAGTTATATTCTACATTCTCCTTCTCGATACTCCCTTTTTGGCTAACATATCAACTTTATCAAAGAAGGAGTAATCCAATGTGTGATGGGATCCATAGCAATTGTACATTAATTCCTTTGTCCCTAATTTTTGAGTATCTAAAACCTGGCTTCCCCCAAAGAGATGTTGTTGGAGTCATTATATGAGTCAAAAGGGCCCTTTAGTGTGACATAGAAACAGTAATGGGTGATAGAGTCAAGCTCAGTGTCATGGTTAGCTTTAGCGCCATTAGGATTGCAAACAATTCAGTTTGCAGTGTAGACGCCCAGTTGTTAATTCTTATGCCTAACTCAACAAATTTATTATCGTTCTTAACTAGGGAGGTGGCAACAAGAGCAGATGCAGCCCTGCCAGAAGACTCCTGTTTAGATCCATCAGTGTAATAACTTGTGATAACTTGTTACTACCAGCTAGGTGAGAAATTTCTTCTTGAGCAGTTGCTCTAACAAGAGATTTAAGGAAGGGATTACTAGCAATGAGCTTCTTGGGAGGGACTTGTAGGTATGTGATATTAAATGAACACATCTTCCATGGAGGGGTGAAATGCTCTTGTTGCCTACAGTGATACAGTTCATGTAGGTTATAAAACTTAATGCAATTGCACGTTTTCACAATCCATTTAGATCTGTGTGTATTTACCTCTAGACACTTGGTAAGATTCACTGTGACAGTGTCTGGTTCGTTTCTCAACATTCTAATACCGAGTACAGTGTTAATTTCAACAATCCTAGAAATACCAAGCTCCTTCCTCATGTTAAGAACTTTTGTAGATCTGGGACAGCCAAGAATAATCCTGAGAGCTTCATTTTGCATTAACTCCAAGGGTCGGAGAGAACTTTCTCTGGCTATGGGAAACTTGAAGAAATTAAAAATGTATCAGGGTATCAACAGAGCGAAAAGTAATGTGAAGGACCTGGGAGTGATAATGTCAGAAGACCTCGCCTTCAAAGACCACAACAATGTATCTATCTCATCTGCTAAGAAAATGGTAGGAAGGATAATGAGAATCTTCAAACTAGGGATGTCAAGCCCATGATGATTCTCTTCAAATTGCTTGTGCTATCTATGCTGGAATACTGCTGTACACTAACGGCCTCCTTTAAGGCTGGAGACATTACAGGCCTGGAGAATGTACAAAGAACATATAAGCACGATAAGGCACCTAAATTACTGGGAACAGTTGAAGGACCTTGATCTGTATTCCCTGGAATGCAGGCGATAGAGATACATGATAATATTTGCGTGCTGGCCACACGCAAATTGACGTACGAACCACAGGTGCCTGTCCAGTGCCAGGGGTCTATTGGTAATCCCTCTTATGTATGCAGGGAAGCAGTTGAACAGTCTTGGGCCCTGGACACTTATTGTGTTGTGTCTCAGTGTACTCGTGGCACCCCTGCTTTTCATTAAGGGTAATGTTTCATCTCCTGTCGAGTTTTTTGCTTTCATATGGAGTGATTTTCGTGTGCAAGTTTGGTAATAATCCCTCTAGGATTTTCCAAGTGTATATTATCATGTATCTCTCCCCCCTGCGCTCCAGGGAATACAGATCAAGGACTTTCAACCGTTCCTAGTAATTTAGGTGCTTTATCGTACTTATGTGTGCTGTGAAAGTTCTTTGTAAACTCTCCAGGTCAGCAATTTCACCAGCTAGTGTACAGCAGTATTCCAGCCTAGAGAGAACAAGCGATTTGAAGAGAATCATCGTGGGCTTGGCGTACCTAGTTTTAAAGGTTCTTATCCTATCATTTTCCTAGCAGATGCGGTACATACATTGTTGTGGTCTCTGGAGGCGAGATCCTCTGACATTATCACTCCCAGGTCCTTCATATTACTTTTTTGCTCTATTGTATGGTTAGAATTTGTCGTATACCCTGACACAGTTTTAATTTCATCAAGCTTTCCATATCTGAGTAGATGAAATTTCTCTTCATTGAGCTTCATATTGTTTTTTTAGTGGCCCATCTGAAGATTTGGTTAATGTCCGCTTGGAGTCTTGCGGTGTCATCGATAGAGGTCACTGTCATGGCAATTCGGGTGTCATCCACAAAGGAAGACACGGAGCTATGGCTTACATCTCTGTCTATGTCAGAAATGAAGATGAGGAATAGAATGGGAGCGAGAACTGTGCCTTGTGGAACAGAGCTTTACACCGTAGCTACCTCAAACTTTACTCTGTTTACTATTACTCTTTGTGTTCTATTTGTCAGGAAGTTATAGATCCATCTACCAACTTTTCCTGTTATTCCTTTATCACGTATTTTGTGTGCTATTACACCATGGTCACACTTGTCGAAAGCTTTTGCAAAGTCTGTGTATACTACATCTGTATTTTGTTTATCCTCTACAGCATCCAGGGCCTTGTCACAGTGGTCCAGTAGCTGGGACAGGCAGGAGCGACCTGTTCTAAACCCATGTTGCCCTGGGTTGTGTAACTGATGGATATCTAGGTGGTTGGCGATCTTTCTTCTTAGAACCCTTTCAAAGATTTTTATGATATGGGATGTTAGTACTATCGGTCTGTAGTTCTTTGCAATTCCTTTACTGCCACCTTTGTAGAATGGGGCCTATATCTGTTGTTTCTAGCGAGTGTGGGATGACCCTGTGTCCATGTTCCCTCTCCATAGAGTGCTGAAGGCACGTGTCAGGGGCTTCTTGCAATTCTTGATGAACACGAAGTTCCATGAGTCTGGGCCTGGGGCAGAGTGCATGTGCATGTCATTTATTGCCTTTTCAAAGTCTTGTGGTGTTAGGATAATTTCCGAGATTTTTGAGATGAGCAGACTTTGGGTCTCGTTCATAAAGAATTCATTTGGATTGTCGACCCTTAGTCTGGGCAGCGGCTCACTGAACACTGAGTCGTATTGGAACTTTAGTATCTCTCTCATTTCTTGGCTGTCATCTTTGTATGTCCCATCTCGCCTAAGCAGGGGTCCAATAGTGTATGTTGTTTTTTCCTTAGTATTTTGGGTTTATGGCTTTTAGTTCTTCCTGTAATTCTTGTCTCCTGTAAGATTCCTTCAGCTTAAGTTCGATATTTGCAATTTCATTAACCAGTGCCTCCCATCATATACCAGATATACTGGCCCCTCTCAGCAGCTCTGTGACTCTTTGCCATCATCTGTATAGGGAGCATCTCTCTCTTTCTAATTTACATCTCTTTTTTTTTCTTAATAGAATGTGCCTTGAGCAGATCTCAAGAACATAGCAGCAAAAGCCAAATCTGACCCAAAACTGTTGTACAGACGCATCAGGAGGAAAACAACAGTCAAGGACCACGTAATCAGGCTGAGAAAGGAAGGAGGGGAGATCACAAGAAACAACCGAGAAGTATGTGAGGAGTTCAACATGAGATTCAAAGAAGTGTTCACAAAGGAGACAGAAGGGACCCCAAAAAGATGGAGAGGTGGGGTCCATCATCAAGTGTTAGACACATACATACAACCGAGGAAGAAGTGAAGAGGCTGCTAAGTGAGCTAGATACCTCAAAGGTAAAGGGGCCAATTAACATCTCTCCATGGGTCCTGAGTGAGGGAGCAGAGACGCTATGCGTGCCACCAACAACAATCTTCAACACATCTATCAAAACATGGCTACTACCTGAGGTATGGAAGACTGCAAATGTAGTCCCAATTTTTAAAAAAGGAGACAGACATGAAGCATTTAACTACAGACCAGTGTCACTGACGTGTATAGTATGCAAGGTCATGGAGAAAATTATCAGGAGAAGAGAGGTGGAGTACCTAGAACGGAATGAGCTTATCAATGACAGCCAGCATGGTTTCAGGGATGGGAAATCCTGCATCACAAACCTACTGGAGTTCTATGACAGGGTGACGGCAGTAAGACAAGAGAAAGAGGGGTGGGTAGATTGCGTTTTCTTGGACTGTAAGAAGGCATTTGACACAGTTCCACGCAAGAGATTAGTGCAAAAGCTGGAGGACATAGCAGGGATAACAGGGAAGGCACTGCAATGGATCAGGGAATACCTGTCGAGAAGACATCAGAGAGTTATGGAAAGAGACAAAGTGTCAGAGTGGGTGCCTGTGATGAGAGGGGTTCCAGAGGGGTCAGTCCTAGGACCGGCGCTGTTTCTGGTATATGTGAACGACATGATGGAAGGAAATGACTCAGAAGTGGCCCTGTTTGCAGATAATGTGAAGTTGATAAGAAAAATTCAATCAGACGAGGATCAGGAAGAACTACAAAGGGATCTGGACAGGCTGCAGGCCTGGTCCAGAAATTGGCTCCTAGAGTTCAACCCCCACCAAGTGCAAAGTGGACAGAGACAGGATGTTCCAGAGATGGGACACAGCAACAAGGGGTCACAATTATAAGTTGAAGACTTATTTGAATCACAGGGATGTTAGGATGTATTTCCGCAGTCACAGAGTTGTCAGAAAGTGGAATAGTCTGGGAAGTAATGTAGTGGAGGCAAGATCCATACATAGCTTTAAGAAGAGGTATGATTAAGCTCATGGAGCAGGGAGAGTGACCTAGTAGCGACCATTGAAGAGGCGGGGCCAGGAGCTGTGACTTGACCCCTGCAACAACAACTAGATGAGTACACAGTAACATGCACACACACACACACACACATACACACACACACATACACACTCGGGGGTGGGGGAGGGGGTATGGCCACAGCTAAAAGTTACAGAGGAGCCACAGGGATGTCAGGAAGCATTTCTTCAGTCTCATGGTGGTGGGAAAATGCGATGATCTCGATAAGGAAGCGGTGGAGACAGACTCAATCTCGATAAGGAAGGGATTTAAGTAAGTTCCATACATAGTTTTGAGAGCAGGTACGACAGGGCCCACGAATCTACGAATGAGTAAATTTGGCAAGTAGCTAGACAAGAGTTAGTTTAATATGTTCATTATGCACTCCATACCCATCCTGTGGGTGGTAGTAAAAAAATTACAGAGGTACATAATGGATCCAGGGACTGGACCCCAAGGTTTTGATATGACAAGTTACAAAGGTATTTACAGATTACAGAAGTACATAATGGGACCAGCGACTGGGCCCCAAAAGTTTTGATAGCTGAGCAAGTTACAAAGGTAATGAACTCACAAGTTAGAAAGGTAATGAATCATATAAGTAAGTAAATTTACGTTTATATATGGCTACAATCATGAACAAATTATAGAGTAATGAGCAATTCACACGTCCACACCCGGTCACAACTGTAATGAGTTATTGGTGCAAATATTGATTGTGTCACACACACACACACACACACACACACACACACACACACACACACATACACTGAGCTGAGTCTCGACCCCTGCAACCACAATTGGGTGAGTACAATTAGGTGAGTATATACACACACACACACACACACACACACACGAGTATACATACACGATAGACAAGAGTCTGGTTTCCGAGTCGAGGAAAACGAGCTATGAGAGGATACACGAGATCCTGATTACAGAAAACAAACGAACAAAATATTCAGAGGGATTGGTACGGTGAAAAGGGATAGCCTATTTAAGAGACTGGAAACAGGTACACGAGGGCACAGTTGGACGAGGAAGAGGTAATAAAAATATTACAGATGGGTCCAGGGCTGGATCAAACACGGAAGAGTCATAGGTCAGGTTAGGTAAGATTAGATTTTGCCACCGAAGTGGCTAGTTTATTGTGCACCCCATATCCATCCTGTGGACGGTAGCGCGAGAGCATATGGATACACAAAACGCCTAGGTACTAGGCCCCAAAGGGTTAACAGGAATACATATGGATTTATATCTACATATCTATAGTTCACTTATCTGTTACAAGCAAATTTAGGAAATTTGCTTAGTATATCTGGTATCTTATTTTCATTAATAAGATATCTTGACATGTCACATAGGTTATTATACTGTCTGTCTCTGTATTCCTCAATAATTGGACAATTAAGCACATAGTGTTCAAGAGAGTGACCATATGCCTGATCACATAATTTACATTTAATTTGATCATCATCTGTGTGTCTCCCAAACTGCCAGAAGTACTTGTAACCAAGCCTAAGCCTGGCCACTACAACATCAGTCAGTCTGTTCACATTGCAAGTTGCTCCATAAACATACTTATCTACGTTCATGTTATCATAGTGGGTTATAGATCTACTCAGGCTTCTAACTGCATTCCTATAACAATCATTTTCATTATTTACTTCTCTCCTAATATTATTCCTAATGCTACATTCTCCTTCTCGATACTCTTCTTGGCTAACATATCAACTTTATCATGAAGGAGTAATCCAATGTGTGATGGGATCCATAGCAATTGTACATTAATTCCTTTGTCCCTAATTTTTGAGTATCTATACCTGGCTTCCCCAATGAGCATGTTGTTGGAGTCATTATATGAGTCAAGAGCCTTCAGTGATGACATAGAATCAGTAATGATGATAGAGTCAAGCTCAGTGTCATAGGTTAGCTTTAGCGCCATTAGGATTGCAAACAATTCAGTTTGCAGTGTAGACGCCCAGTTGTTAATTCTTACCTGGAGTTTACCTGGAGAGAGTTCCGGGGGTCAACGCCCCCGCGGCCCGGTCTGTGACCAGGCCTCCTGGTGGATCAGAGCCTGATCAACCAGGCTGTTGCTGCTGGCTGCACGCATACCAACGTACGAGCCACAGCCCGGCTGATCCGGAACTGACTTTAGGTGCTTGTCCAGTGCCAGCTTGAAGACTGCCAGGGGTCTGTTGGTAATCCCCCTTATGTGTGCTGGGAGGCAGTTGAACAGTCTCGGGCCCCTGACACTTATTGTATGGTCTCTTAACGTGCTAGTGACACCCCTGCTTTTCATTGGGGGGATGGTGCATCGTCTGCCAAGTCTTTTGCTTTCGTAGTGAGTGATTCTCGTGTGCAAGTTCGGTATTAGTCCCTCTAGGATTTTCCAGGTGTATATAATCATGTATCTCTCCCTCCTGCGTTCCAGGGAATACAGGTTTAGGAACCTCAAGCGCTCCCAATAATTGAGGTGTTTTATCTCCGTTATGCGCGCCGTGAAAGTTCTCTGTACATTTTCTAGGTCGGCAATTTCACCTGCCTTGAAAGGTGCTGTTAGTGTGCAGCAATATTCCAGCCTAGATAGAACAAGTGACCTGAAGAGTGTCATCATGGGCTTGGCCTCCCTAGTTTTGAAGGTTCTCATTATCCATCCTGTCATTTTTCTAGCAGATGCGATTGATACAATGTTATGGTCCTTGAAGGTGAGATCCTCCGACATGATCACTCCCAGGTCTTTGACGTTGGTGTTTCGCTCTATTTTGTGGCCAGAATTTGTTTTGTACTCTGATGAAGATTTAATTTCCTCATGTTTACCATATCTGAGTAATTGAAATTTCTCATCGTTGAACTTCATATTGTTTTCTGCAGCCCACTGAAAGATTTGGTTGATGTCCGCCTGGAGCTTTGCAGTGTCTGCAATGGAAGACACTGTCATGCAGATTCGGGTGTCATCTGCAAAGGAAGACACGGTGCTGTGGCTGACATCCTTGTCTATGTCGGATATGAGGATGAGGAACAAGATGGGAGCGAGTACTGTGCCTTGTGGAACAGAGCTTTTCACCGTAGCTGCTTCGGACTTTACTCTGTTGACGACTACTCTCTGTGTTCTGTTAGTGAGGAAATTATAGATCCATCGACCGACTTTTCCTGTTATTCCTTTAGCACGCATTTTGTGCGCTATTACGCCATGGTCACACTTGTCGAAGGCTTTTGCAAAGTCTGTATATATTACATCTGCATTCTTTTTGTCTTCTAGTGCATTTAGGACCTTGTCGTAGTGATCCAATAGTTGAGACAGACAAGAGCGACCTGTTCTAAACCCATGTTGCCCTGGGTTGTGTAACTGATGGGTTTCTAGATGGGTGGTGATCTTGCTTCTTAGGACCCTTTCAAAGATTTTTATGATATGGGATGTTAGTGCTATTGGTCTGTAGTTCTTTGCTGTTGCTTTACTGCCCCCTTTGTGGAGTGGGGCTATGTCTGTTGTTTTTAGTAACTGTGGGACGACCCCCGTGTCCATGCTCCCTCTCCAACAAATTTATTATCGTTCTTAACTAGGGAGGTGGCAACAAGAGCAGATGCAGCCCTGCCAGAAGACTCCTGTTTAGATCCATCAGTGTATATAACTTGTGATAACTTGTTACTACCAGCTAGGTGAGAAATTTCTTCTTGAGCAGTTGCTCTAACAAGAGATTTAAGGAAGGGATTACTAGCAATGAGCTTCTTGGGAGGGACTTGTAGGTATGTGATATTAAATGAACACATCTTCCATGGAGGGGTGAAATGCTCTTGTTGCCTACAGTGATACAGTTCATGCAGGTTATAAAACTTAATGCAATTGCACGTTTTCACAATCCATTTAGATCTGTGTGTATTTACCTCTAGACACTTGGTAAGATTCACTGTGACAGTGTCTGGTTCGTTTCTCAACATTCTAATACCGAGTACAGTGTTAATTTCAACAATCCTATCACTGATACTAAAAATACCAAGCTCCTTCCTCATGTTAAGAACTTTTGTAGATCTGGGACAGCCAAGAATAATCCTGAGAGCTTCATTTTGCATTAACTCCAAGGGTCGGAGAGAACTTTCTCTAGCTAATATCAACATGGGAGCAGCATAATCAATTAAGGACCTAACATAGGCTATGTAAGGTTTGTAAGGAAACAAGATTTAGTTATCTGACTGAGGCCTTCCGCTGGCTTACCGGTCCACCCCTTTAAAATAATATGGTTATGATTATAACCATTAGATGAACATAAGTAAGTATATACAAATACAGTTACATAGAATTATCATACATAGCAGGTAAACTCCAGGTAAATAGCAGCATATGTGTAGAGAACCTGGGATAACACAAAAAAGTCAGAGTGACTTATTTCCATTGGGGTCCTTTACCGAAGGCAAGATCTATACATAGTTCTATGGGCCCTGGAGACTAAGAAGGAAGGAATGTGACATGTGCTAAGACGCAAGCCCAGGAACCGAGTATCGACCCCTGCAACCTCAAATAGGTGAGTACATGAGTACAAATTTGGGAGTACACTGCCAGTCTTGTGTCACTGGAGAATTGACATAATTCTATTAATATTTAACATTAAATAAAAGAAGCATTTGCCCAGACCCGGGATCGAACCGGGGACCTTTAGATCTTCAGTCTAACGCTCTCCCAACTGAGCTATCTAGGCGATAGGAGCATCCGTCCAGTTTTGAGATATTTATATTCAGTTACGAATGTTAGTGAAGCTAAAGATTTTATTCAGTTATACACGGATACAGTTACATAGATTATCATACATAGCAGCGGGGGCGTTGACCCCCGAAACTCTCTCCAGGTAAACTCCAGGTATGTGTAGAGAACCTGAGATAACCAAAAAAAAAGTCAGTGACTTATTTCCATTGGGGTCCATTATTAGTCCAAGAGTTTTTGTTAATCAAGGATAACCCTGGATAGTAGATCAATAAATTTTATTATTAATCCAAGACAAGAATATTATCAACCAGGGATAACCCAGGATAGAGCAGTAATGAAAATAAAAGTTGTTATTTCCTTTCAAAGCTTACAATATGTAATTTATATACATTATAAACCCCCGTGGCCTGGTGGCTAAAACTCTCGCTTCACACGGTGAGGGGTCCGGGTTTGTTTCCCGGTGAGGGTGAAAAGTCTGACTTGTTTCTTTACACCGGATGTCTATATTCACCCATCAGTAAAATGGGTACCTGGGTGTTAGTGGACTGGTGTGGGTCGCATCCTGGGACAAAACTGTCCTAATTTGTGGGAAATGCTCAGCATAACAAGCGGCTTTCTATATAGTAGTATGTCATTGATGTCAGCTATGGTGTGTATACCTTTTCACGCAGTGTCGGCTGGTGTATAGGCACTGCAGCAGCCTCAATTTTCACTCGATATTATCGATAACATTCAATATAATGAGCCTCTTTTTCTTTAATTCTTTCTTTATACTTGTACATTATATAATCCTTAAGCTTAATATCAGGAGCCATCCCATAGTTCATGAAAAAATTACAAAAATCCTTGTATGGAACTGTGCGCTTCACAGTTCCAGCGACTCGGTGTTTGGCTGTTGTGCGCATGCGCATATGTCCGAGATAAGACGCTGCACGCTAGGTAGAGAGAGCAGCACTATTTAAAAATGATTCTACATGGCCATAATTTTTAAAGGGGTGGACCAGTAAGCCAGCAGAAGGCCTCAGTCAGATGACCAAAAGCTCCAAAGGCGGGTAATCATCTAAGACCCGCGTCAGGAAACATTTGTCCTGTTTCCTGACGAACTTTACCTAACCTAACCTAGTAAAGAGAGCACTGTCGCTGACACAGTGCCGACCCTGTTGTGCAAGTGTAAGGTAGTGTTTCTTTTTGAATCAGCGACGTGTGTTGTGTTTAAAAACCATGTGCCATATTCTTGAATGTGATAAAGTGTAGAATTAGATGATTATCATGCTTCCAGCTATTTTATAATCTTGTTTCGTTTTACACAATGTTAAAACAATGGCTAAAATTTTTCTGAAGTAGCGCCTCCACTAATTTTAGTTACGACCGCCACTGCTTGTATATGTACTTGTAGAAATAAAGATATTCTTATATTGTTATTGTTATTATCTGTGGAAAATTACATTTATCTTAATGTATCATTATGTACATAGCAGTAAATAAACAAAGATAATTATTATTTATCAGTTAGACAAGTAGGAATTTGGGACACCTAGGTCGCAAAAAATATCCCCCTTCGATACCTACCACTGTCATATCCACAAGTTGCTCTAGACCTATTAATTACAAATGAAATATACATCACCAAGAATGCTGGTAAATATATAAATTTGTGGAGTTTACCTGGAGTTTACCTGGAGAGAGTTTCGGGGGTCAACGCCCCCGCGGCCCGGTCTGTGACCAGGCCTCCTGGTGGATCAGCGCCTGACTGTATATTAAATTAATAAAGGATTATATATATACATATTTACATAACAGAAGGAGAATATCTTAAAATCACTCGCCAATTTGACTGGAGATTAATGTGTCATGTACAGGACCCCCCCCCCCTTTTACCTGGAGTTTACCTGGAGAGAGTTCCGGGGGTCAACGCCCCCGCGGCCCGGTCTGTGACCAGGCCTCCTGGTGGATCAGAGCCTGATCAACCAGGCTGTTGCTGCTGGCTGCACGCAAACCAACATACGAGAGACAGCCAGGCTGGTCAGGAACCGACTTTAGATGCTTGTCCAGTGCCAGCTTGAAGACTGCCAGGGGTCTGTTGGTAATCCCCCTTATGTATGCTGGGAGGCAGTTGAACAGTCTCGGGCCCCTGACACTTATTGTATGGTCTCTTAACGTGCTAGTGACACCCGTGCTTTTCATTGGGGGGATGGTGCATCGTCTGCCAAGTCTTTTGCTTTCGTAGTGAGTGATTTTCGTGTGCAAGTTCGGTACTAGTCCCTCCAGGATTTTCCAGGTGTATATAATCATGTATCTCTCCCTCCTGCGTTCCAGGGAATACAGGTTTAGGAACCTCAAGCGCTCCCAGTAATTGAGGTGTTTTATCTCCGTTATGCGCGCCGTGAAGGTTCTCTGTACATTTTCTAGGTCAGCAATTTCACCTGCCTTAAAAGGTGCTGTTAGTGTGCAGCAATATTCCAGCCTAGATAGAACAAGTGACCTGAAGAGTGTCATCATGGGCTTGGCCTCCCTAGTTTTGAAGGTTCTCATTATCCATCCTGTCATTTTTCTAGCAGATGCGATTGATACAATGTTATGGTCCTTGAAGGTGAGATCCTCCGACATGATCACTCCCAGGTCTTTGACGTTGGTGTTTCACTCTATTTTGTGGCCAGACTTTGTTTTGTACTCTGATGAAGATTTAATTTCCTCGTGTTTACCATATCTGAGTAATTGAAATTTCTCATCGTTGAACTTCATATTGTTTTCTGCAGCCCACTGAAAGATTTGGTTGATGTCCGCCTGGAGCCTTGCAGTGTCTGCAATGGAAGACACTGTCATGCAGATTCGGGTGTCATCTGCAAAGGAAGACACTGTGCTGTAGCTGACATCCTTGTCTATGTCGGATATGAGGATGAGGAACAAGATGGGAGCGAGTACTGTGCCTTGTGGAACAGAGCTTTTCACCGTAGGTGCCTCGGACTTTACTCTGTTGACGACTACTCTCTGTGTTCTGTTAGTGAGGAAATTATAGATCCATCGACCGACTTTTCCTGTTATTCCATTAGCACGTATTTTGTGCGCTATTACGCCATGGTCACACTTGTCGAAGGCTTTTGCAAAGTCTGTATATATTACATCTGCATTCTTTTTGTCTTCTAGTGCATCTAGGACCTTGTCGTAGTGATCCAATAGTTGAGACAGACAGGAGCGACCTGTTCTAAACCCATGTTGCCCTGGGTTGTGTAACTGATGGGTTTCTAGATGGGTGGTGATCTTGCTTCTTAGGACCCTTTCAAAGATTTTTATGATATGGGATGTTAGTGCTATTGGTCTGTAGTTCTTTGCTGTTGCTTTACTGCCCCCTTTGTGGAGTGGGGCCAGAATTTAAACATAAATTAGACAGCTTATCTGAGGTTCCTGGAGTTGTCCTGTCCTGTCGTCTGATACTCAAATTATGCAGGAATGTACATCCAACAATTTTGCCTCCTATCTGAGAGGTGTCAGCCCAATTTTAACCTCTAGAGCACGAAAAAATTTTCCCATTACATTTAACGTCTGTTACTCCATTCAAATAACAATGGCGAGTATCTTCTGCGCAGGCACAGCTTCCCATTTTTTATGACATAAATTTTATTAAATACAGTATGGCCATCTATTTACATATAACTACTGTATTTCTGGAAAACATATACAGTATTTTCCACATTATCAGCTTTCCTGAGAGATCCCCTTCAGCATAGTGAAAGTTTGCTTTTTATAAGAAAAAAATCACCTGATGTGATTTGTCGGCATTATTGTGGTTTATAAGGACACCTGCAAGTTGGTAAACCAGTGTGAAAGCTGACTGGGTTTAAAAACCTACAGATTAAACGAGGATTATTAAAACTGTATTTCGCCAGCACACCATATGTCAAGAATGCTTTAATACATAAAATAAGAATAAACATAATGTTTGTGCAAAGAGATATACTTATGTGTGTATATACCTTGTGTGAGGAAGGAGTTTGCTGCCTGTATTTATCGTGGTTACCCCTGTCACCACCGACACAGGGGAAACATTTTTATTATTATTAAAATCAAGGAACCTTTCCTGAGGAGACAGGGGAAACAGCGTTAATTATTACATGAATCCATATCCACTGTCCAAAGAAAAAAAAATCTGTTC